>OY986060.1:17055775-17655775 GCA_963920205.1 Stenodema calcarata
GACGGCTGGGCCGGCGGACCAGGTGGCGACAGCGGGGCCGGCAGCGACGGCGGGAGCACTGGACCAGGTGGCGACAGCGGGAGCGGCGCGGACGGCGGCGACGGCGGGACCGGCGGACCAGGTGGCGACAGCGGGAGCGGCGCGGACGGCGGCGACGGCGGGAGCACTGGACCAAGTGGCGACAGCGGGAGCGGCGACAACAGTGGGAGCCTGTTGAACGACGGGAGTCCTTACTTCAACTTCACTGACGACGGGCGTGGCAACGGGGACATCGACGGGGACCTTCTGTACGCGAAGCTCAGGCTGAACTTGGGTGATCTGGAAATCATTAATACCAAAATGTTGAACTGAATGAATAAATGAATGAATAATTGATTTATTCCGATAGATTTATATATACATCAATGGTAGTATAATTACATGATTGAAAGTACCTATAATAATAATACTTACAATAATAAAGATAATAACTAAGTACATTTCCAGATTTACAAGTGCCTGATGCATATTTTAACATTAACAAGAAAATCCACAGTCATGCAGCATGGCTGTAAGAGAGAATTTTCGGAAAAATAACTGTTTTTCAAATTTAATGTAATAGTTTAAAATAATTAAAAAAAGTAACTGTCTAGGTCAAGTAGTTTCTGAGGAAAGGTACATTGAAAATGCTAATGAATTCAGTTAGGCAGGGCAGAAACAGCTTCCCATTGACTGTCGGTTCCGTGCACAACTTGTAAACCCGTTTCATACCAATTTGCGCGCAATTGGCGTCCCCCCAGAATGTCTTTAGGAGGTCCTGATTAACACAGTGTACGACGACATGGGACTCTCACCTGTGGGACGACGGTGTCGACGGCGCGGGCGGGAGCAGCGACGGTCTGTTGAGAGACGGTGGCAGCGGGTGTGGCGATGGATCCGAGGTCTGGTTTGATGATTGAGGTCGAGTAGCCGGTGACGACGGGCTGAGGTGCGTAGTGGACGTTCTTAGTCAGAACGTGGCCGACGGATTGAGTTTCGACGACCTGAGGAGGCTGTGGGATGACGACCTGAAACCGTTGACAAATTATATCGTCAGATCGACATACCAATCATTAAATAAAAACAATTAAAAAAAATTAAAAAATCCACAGTCACGCAACATGGAAATAAGAGCAAATTTTCGAAGAAATAACTGGTTTTATGTAAAATGTCTCCATTGTAGTGGTTTTATAACAAATTTTGACTCCATTTTTTGCCAAGTAACAACTCAGTTTATAGATTTTTCAACGCTGAACACGCTGATGCGATATCTCATCGCGTTAAACTCAATTACTGCCCCGAAATGGCCGAAAAATGGGTTTTTATGTACTCGTACATACATACCCCTCCTTAATTCAACCTCACTGTATAGACACCTCAGTGTATAGATTTTACAATGCTGAAGTCAGAGTTGCGATATCCGACTTCACCATCAAACACCTTCAAGATGAGGTGTCACTTATACTGTTTCATTTTTGGAATTTATGGGTAATTTTTTTCCCCTAAAACTTCCCAAACGCTCCCTTTACACCGCCATTTTCAAAGATAAAACAAAAATGTCAAATTATTGGTAATTTATAATCTTTTAAATAAGATGTTGTGTTATTTTACTTATTAATTTTCATTTTAATGTTAATATGAAATTATTTCAGTGAAAAAAAAAATAAATACCTAAATAATATTAATAAACCCCCAAAAAATTTACAAGCAGTTTCTATCCTTAGTAACACAAAACTGTTTCATGTACTTATGTAGGCATCACTACTGTGTGACAGAGTAGAATTAAATACCTTATTTACATCTATTCTCTCGCTCAGAAACCAACAAATTGATTATTTCTTAAGGTGAGGATGTTGTGAGGTTGTCCAATTTTTAAGTGGAAAATATTTACGAGTACTTACGGGAGCCCTGGCGATAGCGACGGGAGCGGCGGCAACAGCGATCTGAGGTTGAGCGACGGCGACGGGAGCAGCAGCCAGAGCGGGACCGGCGACAACGGTGCGGGACAGAGCGGGGCCGACGGACCAGGTGGCGACGGCGGGAGCGGCGCGGACGGCGGCAACGGCGGGTCCGGAAGACCAGGTGGCGACGGCGGGAGCGGCGCGGACGGCGGCAACGGCGGGACCTGAAGACCAGGTGGCGACGGCGGGACCGGCGACTACGGAGTTAACGGAGTACGCCAATGGGGACACCTGCTGAACGGGGACCTGCTGGAGGAGGCTCGTCGAGGCGGGAACACCGCCGTGAGGAGCTGCTGAGGCCGCGGCCACCACGCAGAACAACACCACCTGTCATACAAAAACAAGAACAAAATTTGTTTAATTTATTTGTTTATAGTTTAATTATTCACTATGTTTGTATGGGTATGTAAATACATATCAAACCGGATTTGCCTCCGCTCGTAGATGCAAAAAAATTGATGCGTAAAACTACATAAAAATAGAGTAAAATGCCACCAATACGCCGTTGCAAGCAAAATTTATCTGAGCCATTTTTTATCGTACAGAAATCGTTCACCACTCGTTGGAAAGCTCTCGATTTAACAAACATTTTCTTGTTCACCATATCTCTGAGACCGAACGAATGCCCTGTTAGTTTTGTTTACAAACGAATGATCTTGAGTGTCATACAGTGGGGAATGAAACGTTGAAGAACTAGAATGGAACGGATGATGGAAAGACTTGTTGATTGATTCTTTATGGTTAATTGATTATGATCACACACTGCTGCTCCATCAGCTCCGAAACAACTCACAGCTTTCATTTGAAATTAAAAGTAAATCTTCTCCGTAAAACAAACACGAGGGTTGGACGTTAACTTCAGAAAAAATCAGCGCGCAAAATTGAATTCAGATTCCACAAGAGGTCCTTTGAACTTGTTAAACAAACTCTATTCCCAAGAAAAATAAAGGTGAGTGATCTAGAACACCATACGCTGGAACGTACCACTAAATTGAACACTTCTTCGTCCTCTCAACTTTGTATTAATTGCTGGGTTTACTGATATTTGTTGGTAACAAACCCTTCATTTTCGTATTTTTGGTCATTAAATAGGTTTCTTCAAGTCTAAAAGTACGAGAACAATTTCACGAATTTTCGAATTTTTTTCCCATGATTTTTAACCCACAAAACCTTGACACAACCATTTTTTGACCTCCTAAATTTCTCTTCGAAGACACATTTTCTTCTCTACTATCGAGGTTATTATCAAGGTTAATATCAAGGTTAACGTACGTACAGTAATAACAGTCATCTTGATAGGTCGCGATTGAACTGCTTGTGATGTGTAAAGGCAGGGGCCAAGAGTATTCGGAATGAAGAAGTTTTATGTTTACGATAACAGCAGTCTAATAAAAACCGCATCAATGAACAGTGAGGATCAACTGTTTAGAGGTGCATTAATATCTGAGTAATGGAAAAGATCGTGTAAAATATCCGAAGTAACATTTGGGACAACAAGTCAACCATTGAAAACCAAAATGTCTGTTTTGAACAAGTCTGCAAGTTTTCATGGGCGAATATTTGGATTTTGGTTTATTATCTTCGATGATGAACCATTGGAATCGCCCAAAGAAAAAAATTTTTTTAACCCCCCCTCAAAATTTGTTGGTTTACGTTTCAAGATACGTAGATTCAGAAAATCGAATAAAAAAAAATCCGTCCGTCCGCCGTCCGCGCCACTTTGCCCAGTTAACGTTGAGCTAAAATTACGAAATTTGGTTTCTGGGTTTGGACCAGCCCCACAATGATCCTCGACACTTTTCATAACCCTAGGTCAAGGGGAAGGGGTTCAAAACGAATTTTGAAAATTTGAAAATCTCATATCTCGAAAAATTCATATAGAACGGTATGTTTTTTATTTCATATTTAGATAGAGTTTGTGCCGTAGAATTTTTTAAGACCATCCGCAGCTTTGTACGACCAGCCGTTCGTACACAATGACGGCTCAAAGATTGTGCCTCACAACACGATCGTGAATCAAACTGTTGAAATACAGGTCCATTTTCATTATAACAAGCTCTTTGAAACATCATATGGCTTAAGTGATGTCGAGTTTGTTGTTCAGAGCTGCGTTTCGTGCTACGGATATGAAGGTAATTTCGAATGTTTGTTGGTAGGTACTTCTTTTATAGAAAAATTATTACCGACGTAGTATTAAAAACCCCAGAATTATATCGTATTAATTAATCATAATTAATAATAATTATTATTAATAATAAATACGAATTATTAATACCTAACAATAAATTATAATAATTTTCACTAGGTACTTGATAAAATTGTTAATAATTAGTGATAATTGATAATAATAATTAATCTAACATTTAGGATCTAGACATTTAGACCTAGTGATCTAGACAGAAGGGTGATCTGTACAAAGAAGATAATGAACCGTTGTGTCAAGAATTTGCAGAGTTTTTTAAATAATCAATGCGTCAAAGGTGGAACAGATGAGAGGGCGACCTGTGTTTTTGGCTTCCCGCTGTCTTATTCGAACGGTTCGTAAGATATTTTTGAATGTCAAGGTTGATTCTCGATATGAATTAATTCGAGTGTTGAACCCCCACTAGCACATAAATTATACGGTGGGTGTTGTTCAGAGCCAAATCGTATTCTTATACTGGGCCAATATTGCCGTAATATTAACTAAATGTTTCATGTTGCATAAGATGAACCAAATATTCACTTTAGGAAATATCTTGAGAATACTCGTATAAGGAACTGCAATAAATTCATGACGTTGAGTAAGCTCCAATTTACGATTTAAAATTTTTGACAAACAGCGTACTAAATAGAGGATTAGGTGCTAATTCTAACACATTTAATTTGCAAGTTATGAAGTTATCCGATCGATACAGCCAGACGAATTGTTAAATAATTGCCAACAATTGAACCCATAAAACCACAAAAGTTTTTAATAGTCCAGTAAAATTAATTTATCTCTTAAAAGCTTCTCATAAGCTCGATAACGATAATGGTATCGTATTGTCCACCTCCAATTTACGAGGCAATTACAAGTGCTGCGGCCTTGATGATCAAAAAAGAGGTGACGATTTTTTTGTTTACATTCAGGAAATGCAAGAAAAAAATATCGAAAATTGAGGTATGAAGTTATTACAGGTGTTAAGGCCTACTTGATCAAAATAGAGGTTGTAATTTTGGCTCATAGAGGGCAGAAAAGTCATTTCCCGCTGAAATTAGATCCGTCAATCGATGAAATACTCGTACTAGGTTTACATTCAGAAAATTTAAGAAAAAACAAAAAGATTAAATCTTACAGATTAAAAAGATTAAATTTTACAGCTGCTCATTACAGGTGCTAAGGCCTACTTGAACAAAAAAGAGGTACAGGGTAAAAAGTTTGGCCTCTAGAAGAGAGAAAACTACTTTCCCTTGGAAATGTGAACCGTCAGGTGATAAAACACGATGTTTTCATTAAGAAAATGCAAGAAAAATAAAATAACGAAAATTGAGGTATGAAGTTATTACAGGTCCTAAGGCCTACATGATAAAACAAAGAGAACATAATTTAGGCACCTAGAGGGCAGATTTCCCGATTAAAGTCATTTCCCACTGAAATTTGAACTGTCAGTCAACCAAATACCAGATTCTCATTCACAAAATGGAAGAACAAAATAAAATTAACAATGTAGTCTTAAAATTGACCTCATTTCAAGCCACCGAAAAAATTTATTTTATTTATTAATTTACGACATTTACATAATGTCCTTCCAACATGCAAAATTTATGATACAATCGTTCATTCTCACTTTTATACTTTCATTCATTATTCACACTCACCTTCTTCTTCTTAATGGATTTGTACCTAATTCTACACCAAGTATCAAACCCCGAATTTTATCGTTTTGATAATAGTAGAAAGGATATTTTTTGTCTAAACTAATAATTCCACAACATTTCACAACAATTATAGGCGATTTATACACGTACCACGTGGCTTTTTTGACCATTTCATTGCAATAATTACGAAATTTTCGTAATTATTGCATTTCTTCGGGAATGTTGAATTTTTAAAAAAATCAAGTAGGTAGCCAAAGTTATATGTCTGGAAGGACGTACATTACCTATATGATCTAGAAATACGCGCATTTAAAAAATGTTCAAATCAAGTATTGGACTCGGATTGGCTCAAAAAGCATTGTATAGAAGAACGTTACGAAAAAAAGTCGCATTTTTCCAAATGTGTCAGAAAATGTTTTGAATATACTGCAATTTTGGCGCTTGATTTGTCTATGCAGAACAGCATCATCTCGTCACGTTCGTCTTCCGTATTTTCACGAATTTCAATACAGATCGTTTGTAGGGTTTTCATATCGAGACGTCAACTTACCAATTTGTTCATGATCGAAGCTGTGAGGTCTGTGCTGACGAACAAAGTCTACTCAGGAGCGGCTTCGTCGGGCTTTATATAGTTAAGCTCGGGGAGTAGGTACTCAAGTTCTGGAGCGGGCGTGGTCGGCCTTGAGCAAGTTCACAAGGAAGCGAAAATATCCGAAGCCTCGGATGATCATGTCGTCTTTCTCAGTCTCGCAAAAAAAGATCCCGAAAAAAACTGATGGTCGCTCGAAAACGGGGATTTCGATGGAAGTATTTGTCTCATTTTGTCAATAGCTCCAACTTGGAAATTATTTGCTTTATAGAACAAATAGAGAGAAAGAAATTTTACTCTTCTTATGCCACAGGACACGACTACAGAATTATTACGACTACAGAAAATGTTTCGAGCCGATTGAGTACATTTCAAATGCAGTGAAACCTTTGAAAATTTAAAATTTCTATTGCAAGTTAAATTTCTTCCAAAGACTAGTAAATAGCAGCACTGTAAGTTTTCTTTCGATCCTATGCATTGTTCGATGTGTTTTGTTGTTTGCAATTTAATTCTTCTTATTCATATATATAAATAAATGTATTTTGAAAAAGTTTACGGAAAACCTTTTTCCTTCTATTTCAAAACTGAGAAAACGCATGCCCAAGGTACAACCCTCGATTGTACCTTGGGCAGAAATCACTTTTTTTGAAAAAAAATCACCAAGAATCACCTAATCAAAATTTTTCAAAATTTCAAAAATAAATACGAGTAGAAAGCTAACAAGCTGAGGGACCCGTGGATTCAAAAACCATTTGTTTTACATTGCGTTAACATGCTAAAAATTAGCATTGAAAAAAAAAAACTGGCCAAGGTACAAGACCCCTCTAAGGGTGGCGTAGGGGAATTTTAAGGGGGGGGGGGATTACCCATTAATTCCTAAAATGAAAACGTCTGACAAGTGACTGCTCAATATATTAATGACGTCTTATGGAGACATTTTATGTAAAACCATTTCTTCGACATTTTATTTAAAACCATTTCTTCGATAATTCGCTCTTTAGCTATGCTTCATGACTGCGGATTTGTTGTATTTAATGGCAATTATTTTTTAAATTTTGTAGTTCATTCTAATTCTAGCGATTTTGACATTTTCAGCGAATGTTTCATCATTATTTAGCCAAGGTAAACTTTTGTCTCGAATGTCGCCTATACGAACATATGAAAAATAATCGTAACGAAGGATCGATTCAAGGTGCGTTGAAACATGCATTTTTCGAGGCGTTGCAACAGCGTATTTTCTATTCAATTTCCAATACAAATTGTCCTCCTTCCTCTCTCGATCATAAGCTTGTTTAGGGCTGTCGTTCAACGCTCGTTCGGTGAATATGGAATATGAACTCACATGAACCAACGACCATAAACCTCATGCTGCCAACCCTTGAACGGTTTATTATACGATATCTTTTCTATGGGATACCAAACGGTGAATATACGATATTCTGTCTGGAAGGAGTTGAATGAGTTAAGGAGTTGAGTTCAATTGAAGGAATTAAAAATAGTGAAACGTTGCAATTATAAGCAGCTTTTATTTGTATTATACTTTCACACGCTCAGCCTTAATTTTCACCTACGTAGAAAATATTCTCAAGTAGAGTAATCTTAGTACGAGTGCCTAATGGACATTACTGGGGCATAGCGTCATTTTGGTAGCTGTAAGAGCCGTAGTTAAAGGCCTGGCTGCTCCCTTGAGCCCTTTCCATGTTCTTTTTGTCGTCTTCTTTCTCTTTCCTTTTGATCCGATCCGTTGTTTTCTTCTTCTCGGCAATTTGCTGCCGAAGGGCTTCAGCGTAGTCGCGCTGCTTCTTTTTCCTATCGTCGTGCTCGTTGGTCTCAGATTGTTGGGTCGTGTTTGTCTGTGAAAAATGAACGAACGATAATTCTGCAGTCATTATACAAACGGAAATTCGTTGAAAAAATTATTAATGGCGCAGACAGTTTTAGTGGCCGTTAAGGACTATTTAAGTGTCCCGGTTGATGGGCAACTGGGGGCGTTAATGAGTCCTTGAGCTAAAACCCATAAGCACCCGATACATGAACCATCCTCCGTCCATAATGCGAGGGAGGTGGAGCAATTTCAAGTAAATATCGTAGTAGATAATCTGCGCCATTGTGTGGTGTATAACCTCCACCATTTGTTGATAACCTGTTAATCTGATCATAATTTCGCAAAATATGATTAGCTACATTTATGTCGTCACTGTCTCAGGTGGCATAAAAATGTGGGTTGTGAATTCAGCTGAAAAGGGGTCTAAATAGCCCCAACTACAGAAATCTTTGCAAAATCCAATAGTGACAAAAATAGAAGGGTCGTGAATACAGCGGAACAGGGGTCTAAACAGCACCCAACCACCTTCCAAATCTCAACGAAATCCAGTAAACAGCCTGAAGGGCCTGCAGCACCTAGGTTGAGAAGTTTTTAAAGGATAATATCCTTTAAAGGATATTATCTCAGGCTGTGATTGAAATAAATTTCTAAATTCGCTATATTCACTATATAGACGTTCCAAAAGTAATAATAACCGACTCACTACTTACATATTCGTCTTGCTGCTTCGCTTCAGCAGTCTGCGTAAAAGCGGTACTCCCATCGTGTCTTTCCGTCTGACTGGAAGCCGACTTAGCCGCCAAGTGAGCGACGTACTCCGCTCTTCGGGTTTCGTTCAGCTGCTTCCTCTGGTGTGCGATGTTCATCGAGGTTTCGTAACCGATGTCACAGACCGAACCAGCGCTTTCTTCTGTAAAAACAACCGGACAAATTTTAATATCATGCCAATTTGAGGCCCATCGATAGGTTCCTGGCCTTCCTCCTAAATTTGGAATTATTTGAGCAAATTTTGCTCATCCCTGGTTATTTTTTCAATCTCCATTGCACAGTGTTTTAGCGTATTGTGTTGTGCGAGGGAAAATTCCATTTTAGCAAATTTTCAAAGAAAAGACACAACTGCAATTGAAATTGTGGATCTAATCCGTTCATTATGGGAAGTACTCGTATTATTTCAGACGTCTAACCTAATGAACGAAAATCAGTGAAGAACAGACATTCAACATGACAAAGAAGGGGCCAAATTTGATTTTACGAGCGAAAAATCGCCAAAAATCGTTTGGTTTCACGAAAAAAAACCCTACAAATTGACCTAGTTAGCAGTAATACGGATTGTTATACATAAAGTTGTACCTCTGCCAGGTGGTGAATCGCCACAACCGGACTTAGCCACCCGCTCCCTCTCTTTCCTCGCCATGTGATTCCTGTAGTCCTGATGACGCTCTTCATCCAACCTTTTCTTGATGTGGTCGTGTTCTCCAATCCCGAGCTCCGTCCTACCGTGGTAAATTCCTTCCATTCGAAATATAACGAAATTATTTAAGCTTTCGATTCGGGTCAGTATTGAAATAACAATGTTAAAATAACAATATTGAAACAGGTTTATTTCAACTCACATGATTACCATTTTAAGGGAGTTGGAGAATTTCGTTTTGGCGGGGGGGGGCGTTACCTATTTAACAAAAATTGGTTGTTTTGTGTTGTACAAATTTGTAGACGATATTTGCATCACGCCAGCAGAACTCCTGTAAGGGCTTTCTGAAGTGCTCTCGAGGCAAGTTCAGGAATTTAGTGCGGATTAATACAATATAATACGGTTATAGATCACCTCCTCCTCTGATAAGGCCTGACCTCAGGGGGTTCTGGGAAACGTTTATCAATACAAACCAACTCCAGGGTACCCTGAATCAAGCCTCAGATGTAAATGTATATCAAGCAAAACGATTTATAGCTTGGGATTTATGATAAAAACTCCAGAACTTTGCTATAATTATCATTTCGCCGGATGATAACCAAAGTAGTAGCAGAGGAAAAGTTCAAATATTGGCTGTGGTGCACAAAACCCGTTCAAATTTGATTTTTGTGCAGCGCAAGTCGTAAAAAAATCGTAATACATAGAATGTATAATTATTCGGTGAAATTTACGAAAAATGGAAGAGGGGCGTCAATTTAAAGAATAAATCGCGTTTTGAAAAAGAATTTTAAATCTTCAAAGTAGTTCACCCTGAAGGTACACTACTTTCCATTCCAAGTTTTGCAGAGGATGGGAACATGAATATTAAATTTTTTTTATGCATTTTTTTGACATGAATATTTTCAAATCACCAAATTTGTATATCAAATTTCCTGAATGCAGTCATACCGTATCAATTGAAGAGACAAATTTTTGGCAGAGGAAGAGATTGTGCAGAAACCGAAAATCAGTAAACTGATGTTGAGTACCTAGGTGTCTACCCTATATGCAGATACATCGGTACCTACATGGATATGTCTCATTTTAAGATTCGGGGCCGTTATAACGCAACCGAAGAGTGGTGCTAAAAATTGCCCGTTGCTATTTATTGGTATTGCGTTACAATTTTTTTTTGTGTACAATTTTTTAGCAATTCGGTGTAAGAGCTACTCAGCTGATCTGTGGCCTATTCTGCTTAAATTGCAAGTTCTGAGGAGGCTACATCCCAAATTACAGCTTCGTAGAGTGAATAGCAAATAAGCTTGAGGAGCCATTCAGCTGATATGGGGCCTATTCTGCTTACAGTGTAAGTCCTAAGCAGGCCACATACCAAATTACAGCTTCATAGAGTGAATAGCATAGAAATTAGCTTTAGGAGCCACTCAGCAGAACCCAGGCCTATTCTGTTTAAATTGCAAGTTCTGAGGAGGCTACATACCAAATTAAAGCTTTACAGTGTTCCTAATCGTACTTCAAAAAAAAAAAAAAAAAAACGAAATATTGGGCTGGAAAATATTTGTTCGAATGGGAGTTTCAATGAAGCAAAATGCGTGGAAAACTAGGAACAGCAGTTATGGTTATTGAAAAAAATGAAAAAAAAAAAAAAAAAAAAATACTGGAGAGGATCAAAAACGGTCTATTTTCACTAAAATACAGTGTTAGATCCATTAAATACAGCTATTTGGTGATTAAAATGAGATTAAATCCAATGCCAGTAACAAAAATACTGAAGGTGCATTACAGAGAGGTGGACTTATATAGGTATCCGAAAAACCAGATTGCTATTGGACCAAACCAAGTCAAACCAAGTGAAAGGTTTGATGGGATTGGTTGACGCCAAGTGAAAGGAAATAAGTTCTGATTGGCTGTTTGGAGTGAAGGGGAGATGTAGGATGTGGGGGGGAGGAGAATCAAAGTGAAAGGGTGATGGACGTAACCTATCACTTTTGTTATTTACTCACTTTTCAGAGACATCCAACATGCTCTATTCGCTCAAAAATGAGGGAACTCATTAAATTGTCTATCTGCAAGATCAAAATTGAAGCTGAGATTGAATTCAATAAAGTGACGCCCAAAGGCTGAATCCCCCTAAAATCTTTTTCGTGTAAACTTCGTGTAGTTCGGCCACAATAATGGAGTCGACAAGAATATTTTAATTTATATACACCACTTTTATTCTGTGTATTAATTTTATCCTTGACTGAACCTAGTAAAGGTTTGAACTAATTTTTAGTTTTATGCTATTAATTCTTGTTATGCTGCATGACTAGGAGTTAGCAATCAACAACATAGTTGGCACCCGCATCGTTGGTTAGCACTTACCGTTCTTGGTTCCTGTCACCTGAAGTTCCCCTAGTTTGGTGTCTAACCGCTTGATCATAATGGAAGTTTGAGTGAGATTTTGATATGAGCACTCAGTTAGACACAGAGAAATAATAAGACTAACTAATAAGGTACAGGTACAGGTACCGGAGGGGCTCGGCTGAAGAGTGACGTACGAGAGAGAGGGCTCAAATGGCGTTTACAGTACGAGGTTTTCACCTGGTCAACGCCGGGTTGTTTACACTGTAGCTTAGCTACACCCTCGCCCAAGGGGGATTGTTCGCACCAATGAATCCATCTGCGCCTGTCATCGATTTCCTGTGACAATGCACGGGCGGAGTCGGGAGTTTCTTGGATGAGTGCGTACGCGATGATTCACTCCGAGAAACGTTTGACTGGAGCTGATGCCGTTCTGCATTCTGGAAGACGGCATCAATTCCACAACTGCACACTTTGCGGTCACGCGTACGTTCTGCTGCGAACGAAAATATTAAACATGATGTTAGTTGAGCAATAGTAGTAACTGACATGCCCACGATGGATGAGGTTAGCTTGTTCCCATCTCCCTCACTGAAGGTCAACTCTAGGAGTTAGTTCATAACAAATCCAGTTGGAAGCAACACCATATAAACGCAATACAGGGCTATCTCATATTAGGAATGTATCTCATATTAGGTCACTTTCCCCTACATGCATTTCAATAACATCTAATGGACGGTGGATGGGGAAAGAAGACGTACCTCCCCTAATGAAGAAGTAGAATTTCTGTGCATATTAGTGCAACACTGGTCAATTGCCAAAACCAACATAAAACTGGGTGAAATTTTGCCTAGTCTTGTGAATTACTTCTGTTATAATGGACCTTGAACGCTGATTTTTATTCACACTATTCTCCAGTGTTCTATACAACGTTCATCAAGGCTGCAGTCTTATACACATAGCCGTCACTTAATATGCAGTACTTGTACGTTTATCTCAGGCTGTGTGTAGATCCACATTCTGGATGTGATTCCAGGCTGACTGAGTAAAAAAGCAGTTTCGGCAACCTTTAGTTGTTTACTATAAATTGTTTGTATTGCTATTGAACCGGTTCGTTTTGGTGTCAATGATTGGGTTTAACTAGAATTTGAGCTTCTTAATACAAGTAACGTCGTGACCCTACGCTCTTCGCCAGGGACCTTTGCCAGGATACCACTCCTGAAACTATTGCAGCAGTTGCCTTCTTTCTCATCCTTCATCTCGTTCATGGTTTTTTCTGGAAGCAACATGCCCTATAAAGTATTTATCTGCTAATGCTCGTCAAAATTGTTCGTTTTTGTTATTTATTATTATTATATATATTTTTTTGTGAGTACCCAGCAATTTTGGGTCCAGGAAAACACGGTGTTTTGATCAAGTGAATCTCGATGACGACTGCACTGGGCTGATGTTGATAGTTCAATCAGCGATTCCGCTGGGTGATTATCAGTTTCAATAACGCTACCAACCCTAAGATTGCCAATTATTATGTCGGCGGGCGCTAACAATTACAATTATTTTCCTGGCAACCTTATCATCCTCATTTTCAGATTCTTCGTCGATAAGAACATAAGGTTCAGGTGGTTCTACATATATGTCAATATTACCTTCGGGCGGGTCAGCAAAAAGAGTTTCCAGAGCGTCTTGAAGACAATTCCTGGCTCGGAATGAAAAATGTTCATTAAAATAAACCAAATTGACGGAGAAGGACAAGCCTTATGAACTGATAAAGTAATCCCAAATACCCCTGCAAGAGCCCTGCGAAGACATATGACATCGCACTGATAAATACACTTCCCAAGAACGCAGGAGTGTCCTGAACTCCACAAAAAGGTTTCCCTTGTGAATATCTAAACATCTAAACCACATCTAAACCACACTTATAACTAAATTTAGAGACGATTTTCGTGTTCCTTGGGTAGGTATTTTCGAAAATTTTCGCTACAGTTATTCGTTTCGCGTGAAATGGAGTCGAACCATGCCGATTTTGAATTTGGTGTCTGTCTGTTTGTCTCTCCTTCAATAACGCAAAAACAGCTCAATGGATCGAACCCTTCTCCCGTATTTAAATGTTTCCGTGATCGGGGAAGGACATAAGGAGGTTCACTTCCGGATCCAATGCATAGGGGTTGGGTTATAGGGAAGCCGAAATATAAAAATCTTTAATTCTTCCTTCCCGTGAGACAAATGAATATTATTTTTGGTATTTAAGATTATAAGGGTTTGTAAAGGGACATGTAAGAGGTATAATGCGTAAAGCGACAGGTAAGAGTGGCAGATGGATCCATCCCGAGTTCTGCCCGTCCGGGACAGGTAACACAGGTAGATGGATACACCCCGAGTCAGCGACGGGCCCAACAGCTAGTTAAGTAAAATAAGCCGTTGTGTAATAATTTGCAGCACAGATATCCATTAGCCGTTGTCTAATAATATCTAATATGGTTGCTGTCAAGAACGGCTCTGTAATGACTACAGAATATTTTACCGTTTTGGTTGGATCGGAATTTAATCGGCGAAAAGAAGTTTATGTTACATTAGAGCCACCGATTCTCGGATCAAAAGGTTTCTCAGTCACTTTTTAGCTCACCTGTAAAATTTCAAAAATGTAACTTAGGCGGTTTTTCGACCGCGGTCTTCAATTGCCTCGCCTAAGGCAAGTCACACAACAATTGACAAGATTAAGTTGAATGAAAAACATGCTTTATTAACAATTGTTTACAACAAATCACATCAATTGGTAGTAACATGGCCAAGCTTTGGTGAATACCTTCAGCCGGAGTTCACCGTTTTGGAACAATCGTATAGGCTTGATAATTTTGTTGTTTATTTAGTTCTTAATTAGTTTGTAAGTTAGTACTTAACATTTTTCTTTAATTTATTTTCTATTTTATTGTTGAAAGTATAATTATTATTTTCTTTCTCATGTCTATAAGTTTTTTAGTTACAATTAAACTCGTTTATTAGTAATCTTCTATACGACCAAGCCTGTGTTACAAAGTTGCACAGCTCTTCCCACCTGCTTCCGTTTAGGATGTCCAATAGCTGATCTCTGGGTATTGTTCTCTCCCCTAGGTGTATCTTTCGGTAGCCCGCTAGTATTGGACATTTCGCCAAGAAGTGCTCCGTATCCTCTCTGTCTCTTCTACTACATAGAGCTCTTAGGTGTACCCTTTATACGAGGCCTTGCGACACGATGTGGATGTATTGTCAAGCGGATTGTGCTTGGAGAATGTCACATGCATCCTGAAATGCCGAGGGGAGCTGCTCTGCCTAAACTATACCTATCCCCTGGATCAGCGACAAGATTAAGTTTCGTCCAATTATCGATCGACACTGGATTTTAGGCTGAAGAAACACAACGAAATCGTAGATGCACGTTTGAGTCAGATACGACGGACAGAACTGCTACTGATATTAATACGGAATTATTTCATCTCCCGTTTCTATCCAAGCGTTCTCTTTGTGTAGCTGAATCGGGATCTCGAGACCTTTCGAAAACGGATACCCTCGACCTTGTCACGACCACGCCTGCCCGCTGACCGATCTCAAGGACGTTCGTTCGCACTTGGTCATTATATACGAATATAGAAGCCTCACCTACAAGAGTTGACTTTTTTGTACATCGTCGCGAGTAATTCCCTTCCCGATGCCCGATTTCCCCCAAATTGCATTTACCGAAGGCGCCAACGAGCTGACGCAACCTTTAGCGGGTTAACAGCACCGACTGATCGCGTCGGGCTAATGCCGTGAACACAATCATGACCGACGAGGAAAACTTGATGATGAATGGATTGAGTTGTTTATTGTCTAAATAATATGTACAAAATAAGTATTAACAGGCTAATAAAAAATTTAAAATTTTAGATTATTTAAACAATCCCCCGAAAATTTTAAAACTACCTATTCTTCAAACATATTTCAGAAAAAAATAATTATTATTTTTGTCACAAAAAAAAGAAACAAAAACCAAAATCAAGAAATTTTAGGGCAAATTAGTAGACGAAGGTAAATTAGCAAAGCGAAGGTGCATCAGCAAAGTTGAACCACAAAAAGTTGATGCAAAAAGATGTGATATCCCTCAAAAAACGCTACATGCGGATACATCGGTTCATGGTTGTCTCATTTTCTTCCTCTAAATATGAGTTTCGTGTCTCCAGTAAAACAAAATAATGATAAAAATTAAATAACTTCAATGCGTCATTAAAATATATTATATTTTTCTAACTGCTTAGCATTGTGTAAAAGAAATGGGGCCGTTATAACGCAACCGAAGAGTGCTGATTATAATTGCCCGTTGCTGTTTATTGGTATTGCGATACAATATTTTGATTGTTTTTCGTAAACATTTTTTGGAAAATATGTGTAGGAGCCACTCAGCTGATCTGGGGCCTATTCTGCTCAACGTGTTAGGGGGCTACATACTAAATTACAGCTTCATAGAGTGAATAGCATAGAAATTATCTGTAAGAGCCACTCAGCTGATCTGGGATCTATTCTGCTAAATGTGTAAGTCCTTTGGAGGCTAAATACCAAAAAACAGCTTCGTAGAATGAAAAGCATAGAAATCAGCTTGAGGAGCCACTCAGCTGATCCTAGACCTATTCTGCTTACAGTTTAAGTCATAAGGAAGCTGTATACCAAACTACAGCTTCATAGAGTGAATAGCATAGAAATTAGCTTTAGGAGCCACTCAGCAGAACCTGGGCCTATTCTGGTTAAAGTATAAGTCTGAGGAAGATGCTTACCAAACTACAGCTTCGTAGTGTGAATAGCATAGAAATTAGCTTGAAGAACCACTCAGCAGAACCTGGGCCTATTCTGGTTAAAGTATAAGTCCTGAGGAAGCTGCTTACCAAACTACAGCTTCATAGAGTGAATAGCATATAAATAAGCTGTAAGAGCCACTCAGCTGATCCTAGACCTATTCTGCTTAAAGTGTAAGTCCTTTGGAGGCTAAATACCAAAAAACAGCTTCGTAGAGTGAAAAGCATAGAAATTAGCATCAGGAGCCACTCAGGTGATCCGGGACCTGGGATGCGTCTAGTGAAAGTCCAAACCGAATTGCCCTTTGCTGTTTATTGGTATCGCGTTTCATTTTTTTCCCGTGTAGCAAAGTCTTTCATGACCTCCAGCGTTAAGACATATCCACGTCAAAATGGTTTCAGTCCATCGCCCTCACTGAAAACTCAACGTCGCATCATTTTCCGCGAGATGAAGGAAACGAAGTGGAAGACATTGCGGGCATCACGTCCTGCTCCTCGTCTAGCTGTCTTGCGAGGATATTTATAACAGTAAACATAAGGAGGGAAAACCAGGAGGCACAACAGGTCTTCACGCGGCCAACAGGTGCCCAGGAACACGTATCGACCGGGTACGATTTTCGCGCAACCGCCTCGGAAGGGGCCGACACCCTGTTGTGAGCGGGGGCCGGAGGGGCAGACAAGTTACATCCTTTTCGCCTCAGTATCGTTATCCCGACCGCTAAGAGCGTTTAAGACGTCTGCCGTGACCAGCTCGAATACTTCCGTAAGTTTGGATGTCGTCCCCCTCCCCCCCATACCTGTCACAGTTCCACCCCGCCGTAGAGGTCTCCCATTGTAACATCTGTTTTATATTACACAAACCACACAAGCTCGAAACTTCCAAAACATAATGAAATAAATATCCAAAAGATACACTCACCGTACAAAACACTGAGCGGTTCCCACTCCGTAAATTTCACGGAAATACGCACGATGGCACCAGCGACGGCTCCATGGATGCAGTATAAATGAGCAAAATCAATCTGAAACTAATAAACGGCGCACATTCCAACTCGACTGCCTGCGCCTGTCTGTATCAATAACCCTTTGACCGAACTCACACCAATAATTTAAGACACGTGAAACGCCCGTATATGAAATAACGCTCACAATAAGTTGGTCAACCCCCTGACGGTTCTGTCATGAAAAACCAACATTTAGTTTCGTCCACGCATGCGCTTACGTATTTTAATGAAAAAAAGGGCCTCGACTTTGCCCTCGAGTGGCTCAAAAGTGCATCCAAAATCTTACATCGTGCATCTTACATCGTAAATCTCGTTTTATCGTAATTACGATCGATTCGAATTAAATTTCCCTACTGAAGGAAATTGAGATGTTGATCTTTTCCGGGTTAAACTCTGGTGGTCGTGCATCGTCCCGGAAGAGACCGTTCGATTCGGGTGATTTAAATCTATCTAAATACACCAAACAAAATTGACTATTTAACGTAATTTGGACGTTTTGGCCGTACGAGTTAAAGAACATGCGAACGACGTATTTATTTTTACTTGTTTTGGTTTATTATCTTCGAAACATTTTTTTTAACCCTCCTCAAATTTGAGGGTTTACGTTTCAAGATACGAAGATTTAGAAAATCGAATAAAAAAAACTTTTCAAATTCTTGACACAACGGTTTGGTATCTTCTTTATGCAGATCACCCTTCTGTCTAGATCACTAAATGAAGGAATAATTTATATTATGAATTATCACTATTTATTAATACCTACTCATCATCAAGTACTTACCTAGTGTAAATTATTATTAATTATATTTAATGATTAATAAGCACTCTTAGTTGGTAATAATTATTATTAATTAAGTTGATATCTCAAAAGTACGTACTGTTCGAATCAGCTGGGCCAGTATGACGTTGACCCGGCAGGCTGCCGCATGATTCACCCTCATGTTGACGACTTTTGATCTGCTCCAACTTTGAACCCTTATTGTGAGCAAATGGCTGGTCTTACAAACCTCCGACTGGTCATAAAAAATTCTAAAAATTAAACTCTGTTTAAACGTGAACTAAAAACTGTAATGTTCCACCTAATATTTTCGAATTATGAATTTTTCAAAATTCGTTTTGAACCCCTTCTCATTGACCTAGGGTTATGCAAAGTTTCGAGGATCATTTTGGGGTTGGTCCGAATCCGTAAACCAAATTTCGTAATTTTAGCACAACGCAAACTGAGCAAAGTGCAAAGGGAAAGGATTTTTTTAATTCGATTTTCTGAATCTACGTATCTTGAAGTTAAACCCTCAAATCTTGAACGGTGGTGGGGGGTGACTATTTTTGTCTTCTTGAGCGATTCCAATGATTCATTACTGAAGATAATAAACCAACAATCCGTCCGTCCGCAATTTTGGAACTCTATCAAAAATGTCTTCTATTTTTTCGTGTGTTAATTTTCTTCCAGACCCCATATATTAGATGTTAATCAAACCCCTTGAATTACCCATGCCAGCACGATACAAAACCTATGAATTGAAATACTGGTACTTTAAGAATACAACAGTTTTCAGTATTCAGTATTCCCTGGACAATTAGTTAGGCAGTGTTGCTTCTTAAGTGACAATATACAGGCAACAAGTCTTGCAAATCCATGTGTACTACAGTTTATTATTTTCATATTACACTCGTGTTGAGATCACTGTAATAACACTACGACCGTCACTGAGGTGAACTCTCAAAGCACCCAACGATATCAGTCTGAAACCACCATCTGTTAGGAGGTGCCAACCGCAGAGCCAGGGAAGTTGATACAGTGCAATGTCATTATACACTTCTAGGAGCGTCGTTACGGTTCTATTACTGAGTTCGAACATCTACTGCGATCTATTCTAATCAGACGTTGAATCCACAGTTGGAATTTACAACGAGAATATCCGCCTTAAGAGTCGCACTCGTTTCAGACAGTGCAGGAAATGATAAGTTACAGAAGTAGTAAAAACAGTGTTTAGGCGATGAAACAGTAAGTTTTATTTGATCTTTTATCATGAAACATGTGAGCGTTTGGCGATGAAATCATTTTTCAATTTTATTTAATATTTTTGATTGCACAAGTTTGGTTCATTATTTGCACTCATCGACCAATGTTGAACATTTTCGACATCCCAAAAGGATCAATGGTTCAAGTTACAACATAAGTCGACATAACAAGAAATAAATTCGCCATTTCTTCGTTTTCTTCTACGTGTAGCCCAGAAATGTCCAATAGTACGTTTTAGTCGTTTTTGGTTGGGTGTGTATTTAAATAGATTTCAATGTCGTGAATCGATAAAAACGACGAAAAAACATCAAAAGACGTTCATTTCAATTCGGATCGGCCTATTCAACAGGACATCGACACTACCAATATTCAACTCGATTTCGATTCGAATAGACCTATTCATTTGGGGTGAAAAGGACCTTCGACAAGACTAATATTCAACTCGAAAGCGGCGAAAAAAACTCAGCGAATTCTTGTCGCATAATGGTTTATTATCTTCTTTGTGCTGATCACCCTTCGGTGATAGATTAATTATCATTATTATTAATTATTATCAAGTATGTAGATTCTTAATCATTATTGTTCACCCTCACGTTGACGACTTTCGATCTGCTCTAAATTTGAATCCTCATTGTGAACGAACGGCTGACATCCGATAATGTAGCGATACTGTTTGTTTCTACTCATTAGCGAATAATTTTCGAACTTTGCACGACGCCACGCGAAATGTTGAATTATTAAGTTTCTTAACTTCATTTTGTCCAAATGGTGGGTTTGGCTGTGTTAGGTTTTAAGCTATGATATTTCAAGTTTTACGGGGTTTCTCTGTAATAAATAATCGATAAGGACGAGAATTGGTCTCATCACTACCGTA
Organism: Stenodema calcarata; assembly: GCA_963920205.1. Classification (NCBI taxonomy): domain Eukaryota; kingdom Metazoa; phylum Arthropoda; class Insecta; order Hemiptera; family Miridae; genus Stenodema; species Stenodema calcarata. The sequence continues at coordinate 17,076,463 of OY986060.1, forward strand.
TGTCACTTACGCCACTTCTATTGTTTTTGGAATAATTGAAGAATAAGTACGTCGAAATTTGACTGCTTCAGCACTTGTATTTGAACACCTACGTTGTGCGTATAACGATATTATACTTTTTATTTTTAATAGAAATCATTGAATTAAAGTTTTAATTTGGCAGGCCTGGTTTCTACCTTCTTCTACTTGAGAAGGTAGGTGCCACAACCTTCTATGGTAGAAGGTTGGGTATAATGTACCACATTGAGCGATGACGTTCACTGTTAGACACACTCAACGTTATTTCACTGGGATGTGTTCTTGTGTAAAGAACCTCCTTTCACTCCGGTACCTTTGTAAATTATTTATTAGATTCGCGAAATGACAAGCACAATGCTACTGAGATCGCGTAATTTACAATAAACAGGAGAAATCGTAAAAATTCAAGACGTACCAACAGCTGATGACATATAACGAACCGACACGACAAAGTATTTTTGGTGTGTCGTATTCGCATGGTTTGACTCGATCCTTCTTCCCTCTGCGTTGTTATGTTGCCCTCATCCCGTCTGGGAGTTGTGCGATGAATATTGAAACGAGCTCTCATCTCCTGCAAGATTCGATGTTGTAACGTCGTGTGCTTTTCACGTTTGTCTTTCAAGTCCGCCTCGCAGAAAGGTTGTTTGACCTGAATGCATTTGTTGTTCAAATATGTATTAAGGGCGGAGCGGGGGAAAATGTAAAAGTGATTTGAAAACGGGCGCCAATTTGAACTTTTCGCCGGGAATGTCTTCTCTCTGAGTTCGCCAACTTTTTGATGAGAGTTACAGTGAGTTAGACTTCTGCGAGATGCCAATTTTCCTGACGACATATTGTCTAAAGAAAAAATGTAAATACTTATACAAAAGTCCTTCCTCTTGCTGTTTTCTTTTTATACATGTGCCTCGTCAATATTTGAATGTGCCATACAGCCCTTTTACGAAGACGAATGTAGAATACTCAATGTAGAAAAATTTCAAAAAATAGATTAAACAACTCATAATCTAGATTTTATTATCTACTAATTAAACAAACAAAATGAAGGATATTTCTCTCTTGTGTAGAAATATAGAAAGTTAAACTTGAACTTGTGCAAATATGGGTCGCATTTGCCCCGCTCTATACTGAATGTACTTAATATGATGACCTACATGTAGTATTTTCAAAAACGTGTCCCCAAGTTGAGTAGGTATTTGATATTTGTACGAGCTGAATTGATTAATGAAAACTAGGTACGCCCCATTTATATTTAGGGGAACGTGGGGTACAATGAAACACAAAAGTTGGTTCTGCCTATTATAACTCCACTCGTGAGACTTTTTTTCAATTTGTTTTACTTTTTCTTGTTACTTTAGGATCGAATCCGTGAAAGAAATACGTCAACCATCATTTTGGACATCATGTGTCCCCGTGGGCTGCCATTTTCCAAAAAATGATTTTGGTTTCATAGTGAAGCACAAGGGGTACCTTGAAACAGCGGAAAAAACTCATAAAAGAGTAATTTGCTAGTTTTCCTCTGACGTCATGCTCTCCTCATCATCTGTCCTTTTCATTATTCTGAAACAAAACGAAAAAACAACTGCTTACTGCACAATGAAAAACTGATGGAGCACAGTGAAAGGCTCGTGTGGCTCCACAAAACGTTGCATTGTGCCGAATGTTTCTATTTCAAGGAACCCCGTGAAGGCCATTTTGGTCTTAATCACTCTCTACCATGAACGTCAAGAGGTTGACAAGCAAAAGTTGGGTAAAATCTTAAGTGATACATTTATAATGAAATACCACAAGTACTAATTGAAAAACACAATTACCTACACATACTTGGTGTCGAAAATTCGTTCGGACGAAAAATTTTAGTTTCAACACAAAAATCCGCACTTTAGCTTGTGGAACCTGTCACACAACTAGTGGAAAGGGGCGATCCAAAGCCAGTTTTTGGGGTCATCCTCGATCCAAAGCCAGTTTTTGGAGTCATCCTCAGTACCTTCTACCGGAATCCTGTTGCACTAGACCTTTCGGTACTCACTGTACACCTCCTGTTTCATTGTGTCCCATGTTTCAATGATCCCCACTATGAAAGAAATCTCGAGTACTGACCAAGAATTACAAAAGGACTCTGAACGGTCCTCCGGGACCTAATGCACAAGATTTTACACGGATTATCCTAAACAATTGTTACTAAGTCGATGAGTTTTAACTGGTCAGATCGTAATGTGATAATGTCTACCTGTTTCGGGGTTCATGTGCGTGTTTGAAGTCTTGCAATCCGCCGTGCACGGTCGAACAAAGCTGTCAGTTATGCCTGAATAGTCCGCTCGTGGCGGTTAAGCGTGTTTGGGTGGGCCCTAAAGCCACGATCAGTGCGATTTGCCGGCTTTGTAATTGGCGAAATGACTCGATTTCAAGGGAATAAAATCCACGGTATGCAGCATGGCTATGAGAGCGAATTTTTGAAGAAATGACAGGTCTCACCATCGTGTTTAGCATTAAAATGAAGTGCCTCATGTCAGAATGATTCAATTTTTGAATTCATGGGTGATTCCCCCCCCCCCCCCCTAAAACTTCCCAAAAGAGTGGCATGATTCTGCCCATTTGAACACGAACACGAACTTTTGAACGCCAGGACGGATTTTTTGTGTAAATTTGATCTTTTCGGACATTTGAGTTTTAACAATTTTGGCCCGAGAACAATAGCTTATTTTTCTTCGAAAATTCGCTAAAAAGGGGTTAAATCCCTTTCCGAGTCAAGATGTGTTCAATTTGAGTGTTTTGCCGAAATCTGGTTAATCGTAACCTCCCATCTGGTTGGTAGAGGGCAATGTTTTTTTGCGTAAGGTTTTCTACCTGTTGATAACGCTCGGAACTAATATTAGCTGCAAGTCACGTGATGGAAGCTCGTGTAAATTTGAAGGGGTCCAGCGATCGTGGCTTTAAGCCAAAATCACACGCCCACTTGAACGTTGGGAGCCCACAAACCCGCCAGACCGACGATTGGCTGTGACGATGAAAACGCAGTAGGAGCCAGATCACAGATCGTTTCTGCAGCCCCAGAAATAGTTGGTTTCGTGTGATTTTTAGGGGTTATGTTGACAGGGGTGAAGATGGAATCTGTAACGGTGAGGTGGTAATTATTTGAATCCATACAAAATTGGATGAAGCGACAATACCCACCCACTTGAAGCACTTTCTTGTGTATCCGGGCTTTACCTTTTTTTGTACCAAAAAAGGTAGGTATTTACTTATAATTATTAACATTTAAATGTGAAAAAAACATTTTTATGGAAGATTTTTCAAACTATAATTTGTTAGCCTCATTTGTGTTAATTCTCTGAGAATAAACTCTTTTTCAGATTTAAAATATGTTGAACGGTTGCGAGAAAAACGCTATATACTTTTCCATCTTCTCTCTCTCTCTCTCTTTCTCTCTCTTATTCGCACACCTGTCGTCCAGACTTCAACGTCTTGTACAGAACGGTTCATCAGGAGTGCTCTGGGCCCAGCCATTCGATCCAATTTAAACTTCAAACCAGAAAAGTCACCAACATGATCAAAATGGCATCTTTGATTTTATACCTATTATTAAAATATACCTAAGAAATTCAAAAGAAATTTCGGTCATGTAGAAAGTAGGTTATTTTAAATAGGCAGGTGGTTATGGACGGAGATCGACTACGTACCTTCCTACTTCGTCTTTATTGCCATAAAAAACATCTGCTGTAGTGTAATTCGCCGCATGATACTGTTAAGGGCGAAGAAAATAAAAGTGGCGACGAGAAGTTTTTCCATTAAGGATTACAAGTACTTATTTAGGGCAGGAGAGGGTTTACACGGGTTTCCAAGAGCTTTTCACGTTTTTTTCAGTTTTAAAACCCGCGAAAGTCGGAAAGGCCGGAGAATCTACATACCAATTTAGAGTTGGGAGCTGTGCAAACTTCTTTCTGAAATATCTTGAAGTTTCATAAAATTCAGCGTCCTAGTCTGCTGCAGATGCGAATTACCAGAGGAAGACAGACGTTATTGACTCTATTGACATAGAACAACAAAATACCAAATTTCAGCTCAATATCCCCAAGCAGCACAATTGGTCGGATTTCACGACTTGCTACCTAATCTGTAGTATATCCGACGTCGGAAATCTGTATGTCAAATATTAACGTCATCACGACGTCGGTACGACTTAGAGATTCGTCGGAAATCTATAGTACAGATAGACGAGGTCGCTACGACGTCGGATATTTGTATTACAGGTTGACGAGGTGGCCACAACGTCGTATATCTGTACTATATAACGCTGAGGTCGCCGCGACGTCGGATATCTGTAGTAAAGATAGACGAGGTCGCCACAACGTCGGATATCTATAGTGAAATGGCGATGGCGATAACACGCAGGTGGGACGCTACAGGCGCTCATTCTGTTGTACCGTTTGGGAACTACGTTACTATAGATTTCTGTACATGTTTTGTACATCAGCCGACGAGAGGTAGACCTGGTCAGATCCTCTACAGATTTGTTACACAATCGTGTAACAATATCGGAACATCCCTAGTTCGCCATCTTTTTCCATTTCCATTACAGGTTAGGTTGAGGTTAGATATTAATTTAAATAATTTTCCAATATATTTATTTCTGAAATTCAAATGTAATAATAACTCTGATAGTTACCAAGGAAATACAGCAGTTTAATAGTGAAACCAGCGAAATAATAAGTCGTCATAACATTTTCACAATAGTTACCGAATTGAAAAAAATATTTACAACGTCTCAAATTCGGAGGGCACTGGTTTTTGAGAGATAAAATCGAGCATTTCACGTTAAATTTTTCTCCGCGGATGATTTGAAGAGACATGAACTTACATACGGGAGTTGGTAGGTACCGTGTAATATTCACACCAAGTATTTCACCATCCACCATCTTAATGATTTCCGTGGAGAGAGATAACCTTCCTCGTCGGAAGATGTCGGTTTTGTATTGAGTCAGTTGAGGTCGGGCGGCGACGTCGGTACAACCAAGAAATCATTCCCCACATTGGTCGGCATTTGGTCGTGGTGAGGTCGGCACGACGTCGTCGCCCGACCTGAGGTCGGGCGGCGACGTCGGTACAACCAAGAAATCATTCCCCACATTGGTCGGCATGTGGTCGTGGTGAGGTCGGTACGACGTCGTCGCCCGAAGTCAGGTCGGATTTCCCGACCTCTTACGACGTCGGACCGACGTCGTTGTGCTGCTTGGGTCTCTAACAGTTCCCAAAATATGACTGTGTAAAGATTCCAAAAAACGCAAAATTTTGATCTTCCGCATCATTCTCAAATCGACATAGCAGCTCTCTTAAACAGAGTTGAAGACAAAGACATGTTGACATTTGTCAAGTAGGTCTAATGAGTAAGATTGTGGTAGTTGTTATTGGGTGATTCTATTTTTAAACACACCATCAAATACAAAATTTGTATTTAATACTACATCCGGTAGGTACCAATGAAATTAATTAAGAGATATCAAGCTGAAATTTGGTATTTTTTAGTCTCCATAAAGGTAACCTATATTCTGAATCTCATCAAAATCTGAGATGGTGAGGTTAAATCACTGTGGTGATTGACATGGAATTATTCAAATTTTCCTCAATATCGCTCAGTAACTCAAGCGGCTTCATTTGACTCTTAATATTACCTAACTGAATATTCAACCTCAATCGCTTAATACTTGTGAAAAGCAACAAGCTCCATCAAGGCCCCGGAAGAAGAATTTATGCTCCCGGTCAAACCCACCTTTTTCATACAAATTTCATATAAATGCAAAAGACCAGGTCCGGATTACCACTTTATTGGATCAAGGACCCTTGAAATTGAATTTAGTCGGACAGCTTGCTTTGTTCTTTTCACTAGGTAGTTCATTAATAGAGACACAATCGTCAACCGACTCAAGGGGTGTAATACGTCCCTAAAATATTTTAAACATAGTGGATTCTTTTCGTTTCATATTCCGCACGTGGTCGGTTTCACCTAATAGCTTTTCACTTTTTTCAATACTGTTGGCAGGAGGAGCTTTTTTCCAGGTGAACAAGCCTGAATTGGAGCACAACTTAACTGTAGTTGTACCACCACTAAGTACTCGTGACCACCAGTAATACTTATATAGTTTTTAGACGCCTTGCTTTTGCGATGAGCCAGTTTGAAATGACCCGCTACTTTACTGTTGTACCACCACTACTACCTGTATCATCTAATCCTCAGAAGCCTTGCAAAAAGCTCCCGCCAACAGCATTGGACGAAGTGAAAACCTCCCTGCAGGTGCAACAGAGGAAACTTATTAGGTGAAACCACGGGTGATGGAGGGTGAAAGGGGGGTTGTGGGAAGAAGACAGGGAACAGGAAAACATGGGTGGTGGTGGTTAAGGGTAGGAGGATCAGGTTTCTATACGCACACTCAACAGCCAGGTGCGAAGCACCGAGCATCCTATACACGTGGCTGGCGGGCAAAATGGACATTAATCCCTTCTGCGGCTGAGGAGGTCTTTTGGCGGGCCAGTTTTTACAACGGAGTGGTTTTTGGGGGGTACAGGTAGGTATACCACACTATGTTATACCGTTGTATAGCTACGTTGCAGTGTAAAATTTCTGTATTATTCGATATGATTTCACAAGTCTCAAATAATAACTTCTAGAGTTTAATGAAATTTACCCAACTTATTCCATGATATTTCAAACTCAATACCAGAGTTAGGTAAATGAGAAGCCGGACACACTAGTTCACTTGATACAAATATTATTGAGACCAAACTAGCAAATAACTGAACAAATGACCAGAAGGAGGGAAGAGAGGAGACACAAACATGACGTGTCTGACCATGTTTTCAAGGTACAATTGCTCTAGAAACGTCACCATGTCCGTTAGATTCGATGGTATGTTATAATAAAATTGAACAAATTTTATAATAACAATTAGTTAAAATGTCAGTATATGCTTCAATGCGGCCGCATGTATTCAAGTGATATTATTGATGTCTGTCGTTAATCCGCGTAGAACTCTCCTCCTAAAAGCCTCGGGAAATCGAACAAATAAATCCATGACAGGGCTCACATCCATCATTTGGTTCATCTCACGGGCGACGGTATGCAAAGTTTTACGTTGAGAGTGGGGCTACCAGAAGATTGAACAAAGTCGAGGAACCAGGAAACAGACCGGTGATGGCAGTGTGGGGAGTCCACCTTAGCCAAAACCAGGTTGTGGATGGAAGATGTCGGCCAAAAGTCCACAGGATTGAGGCGAATTTCCAAAATCGAAAGAACAAGCACCTGGAACAAAATCTAGCTCCTGAGTACTGCGTTTGACCAAACCTTTGCTTACAATCGTGCTGTGATAAAGACACGGATCCTGTGTTCGATGAAACCTAATTCCTGAGCACTTAGATTGATTGAATGACTTTACTCTACCATCAGGGGAGGTTAGGGCCAAGAGGCTCTCTCTACCACCTCCTCTGACTACAAATAAATACATGTTCCTCTTAATACATACAAAAATAATCTGTTCAATTAAAATGTTCATAAAAAAATTTATCAAAAGTAAAAATAAACAAAATCAAAATGAGAATGGTTCTCTTCTAGGTTGATATTTAGTATTTTGAAAATAACAACTCCTTAAAATTTTTCTTAAAAACATCGGTTGTCATTGCAAAATCAAAATAGTTAATATAGTCATTGTACACTTTCGATGCCTGCACTTTAAAACTCCTAGAAGCACGGGTCATTGCCAGAAACACCATAAATCATAATATATTATATGTAAATATATATTTTTTTTAAATATATTTACATATGAATATTTATGTATAAATTCATTTGAATTAATTTATTCAGACGATAACTGTGGATAGAATTGAGGTAAAAAGTTCAAATTTGCCAACAAAATCTGTCTTGGCAATCGAAAGGCTATGTTCGTAGATGGGCAGAATTGGGCCGTTATAAGGATGGGTTTGGAACACCTGCATCTAATTTCCTTAGTTGAGAATACTCATCGTCGTATTTTACTATGAATACCTAATTTATTTGCGAGGTGTGACTTCAAAATTCGGACGAATTGGGTCTGAAGATCCCTCTGCAGTTTTGTGAGTAATTCTTGATTTAATATTTTATCAAATGCTTGCGAGACATCAAGAAAGACAGCAGAACACATTTTCACTTCTTCCAATGACCTGTCAATCAGATTAGTGATCCTGTGTACTTGGTCTATTGTGGAGTGTTGTTCTCTAAATCCAAATTGATGAGAGGGAATGAGGGGATGATGTGGAGGATTGTCTCTTTCTTCTATAATAAGAGGGAAATCGCTCGATATGATTCCTCGTCATCACTAGGCTTGCTTAGGTTTGCTATCATTATGATCTCAGCTACTTTCCATTGCATCGGCACGCATCAAAACATTTGAAGTACAATATCTAACATTTAACAACAGTTTTGTAATCCAAAATGTCACGTCAGTGTTATATTTGCGTTCATTCGTAATTCAATCTCCGAGTCCAAACGCCCCATGAAATGAACACAATGCATTTCTGTCGTCAAACTGTGAAACCCGACCTCCCATAAAATTTTCTATAATAAATAAATCGTCCCGACACTGCCAACCCAATAGCGACAGTTGGGTATTAGATAGTACACAAAATACGTAAGTGGATTACATACTGCAACAACTAACCGTTGTGTAGTAATTGACAAAGTTTGAATTAAGTTAACTCAATACGAGAAAAGGCGTCCGTAATAAACTGACTTATTGTCAACTTGCACGGGTGAATTCTCTTTCTTTTCCTCCGATCGCGTGCTCTCAGATTTCACTACGGTTGAGCACATCAGCTAACAACCTGCCTTTTAGTCTGAAAAGTTTCAGCGGAAGGTGAAATTTCATCCCTGTGCTAAATAACTTTTTCTATAACCGTCCTAACTTTTTTTTAAATATTTTTTCCCTCTCTGATTCCGTTTTCGCCTCCTTGTATTGATCTAAGTAAACTAAGGTGATGATACAGAATTCTGTATTTTCAATCTATTTCAATTAAGGGAAAGTCAAACTTCGTGAAAGTCAAGATCACACGGATTTCAGCCTGAAATCCAGTTGGGGTTTATTTAAGACAATTCAAACGGCACTTGATTGAGGGCAATGGAGTTAACATCTACTCCGTTGAAGCAGCTGTTACCACCTACGGATGGGAACCTTGAAACGGCTTTTTGCACCTCCCACCAGCCTGAGAGCACAATCTAACGTTATAACGAGAGTGACATATAATAGTAAGAGTCACGCGTGGAATATTATTTTATATTAATTATATCCGGTCTAGTCACTCAAGTACCTAGTTCAAAGTTTTTTACCCACAGAAAATATGGATGCGTTGGCACTGAAGGAATTACATGAGAGAGCATGAAAAGTACTGATTATCATTTTTGTACTAATCACCCTTCAGTCTATCATCAATTATTAATAATTATTATCAAGCAGTGTAAATTATTATTAATGATTATTAAGTACCTATTATTAGTTATTAATAATAATTAGGTATTAAGTATATATAATTATTGATTATAATTTTAGCACAATGCGAATTGGGAACTAAAAAAACAGCTTGGTTGTGATCCTTAACACTGTCAGGCACAAAACGAACGGGCTCTAACTGAAGATCAAAAATTAAAATGGCGTATCAAAAATATCTTGTATCTTATAAAAGCAATGTGGGCCCCTCAAAACTCAGAAAACAGCATCCCTCGTCAGAGACATCGGCCAAATGCCATCTGTCCAAACTCCGCCAGTACAGGGCACACGCAACCACTTCCCTTGTTAGCACTTTTGTAAGTCGCGCATCAGGCACCCCCGCCACCCTCACAATTTAGCTGAGTTGAAGTTGCAGTGTGTGCGTTGCTAAATGTTGTACTTAATGCAGTTTAACATGAATGAAAAAAAAAAAAAAAAAATGTCCCTGCTTTTGTTTTGAGCCTTACGGCTAATATTCTCTAAGCATGAAAAATCCTTATTTTCTCCATAAAAAGGCCAGTCAGCTCATCCGGGACCTGGGCAGCGTCAAGTTGAAGTCCTAAGGAGGCTACATACCAAATTACAGCTTCATCGTTTGATTAGCTTAGAAATATATGGTTTCTGCAAATTAGGTGAAGGCTAAAACATGCTCCATGTTAAAATGTCTTCATAGACATTGTAGGCTGTCTTTACGTGAGTGCAGCAATTTGATTTTAAGATTTATACAAGAAGAAACGAAAACATCGAAAAACGCGAAAAAGTGTAATTAGCAGTAGACTGCTAATTGGTCAGTAGACTGACTCAGAGCAGTAGCAATACTGTGGACTATCGGGTGGTATCCTCAAACTAGTGAACTCATTTGGAGCATGGCAACAGGGTTGAATTGCATTATTTTTAGCAGACTGTTGAGAGGTGTCGGTGACTTCAAATTGTTCAACTCGAAATGCAAGAAACGGCTTCATTCCTCCCATCGACACCTCAAATCTCCTCCATCGCAGTTCGCCATCCTCTTTGTTGACGACCATGCACCATCCAGAGGTCCTATAAATGGGATGACGTCGAAGGGAAACGGGGTTTTGTGAGGGCGGGAGGGTCTATGAAGGGAAACAAAAGGAAACGATACTGACGTCAGTCTCCCACCGTGAACAGGTACGTCGTTCCTCCCGCGAACATCCAAACCCTCCGGCCCTGAGCGCTGTTTCGTTGTCTGCGCCGATTGACGCGGACAATAGTCCGGAATGTACACGTTGGCTTTGACACTCAGCCCGTTGTAGAGGAAGATGAAGTGGGGATGGCAGAATGAAATGCGTATTGTTACACGGCATCATTACTGACATTACTTGGCCCAGCCGGACAACTTAAATACCTCGTACTTTTGGTCGATAAGTATCAATACGGGGTTTTGGTATAAAAACGTTTCGAAAATTCGAGCTTTAAAATTTTTGGACCCCTAATAAATATAAGGACCACAAATCATCAATTGATGATTTGTGGTCCTTATATTTATTAGGGGTCCAAAAATTTTAAAGCTCGAATTTTCGAAACGTTTTTATACCAAAACCCCGTTTCACACCATCCTGAATTCACTGTCAAAAGACACACAAAATCATAATATGATAATCATATTATGCATTAATAAATGCATAATAAGTTTATGTATGCGTTATTCCAGACGATAACTCTTGATAGAATTTAGATAAAAAGTTCAAATTTGCACACAAAAAATTTTTCCCGGCAATGGAATGGCTAAGTTCGCAGATATGCAGAATTGGGCCGCTCTAAGGGATGTTTAGGGGTGTTTTAAAGGGGGAAAATTTACCCATAAATTCCAAAATTGAAACAGTCTAACAAGTGTAACCTCATTCGACAGGGTTTTTGACATTTTATGTCTTTACTCTGGCACATAACTCGAAAAACGTTACACAAAAGCGTTACACGAAATCGTCACGAAAATTTCTGATGATTTTCGCTTACAACCGATTCGTTGCTACGGAACTTTATCTTCGCCAGTTATCATCGTACGAAAATCGTTCACCACTCGTTGGATAGCTCTCGATTTACCTAACCATATTACGTTAACCACTGCGGAGTGCGTGGCCGACAAGCTGCGGTATGAGCGTGATTGTTTAAATAATTGTTTACACACAGGTGATCATTCTCAATAATTTATATTGTCTATACGAATGCAAGCTTCATAATTTATGATGAACCCTACAATAATTGTACTTAATTGTAGGGTTCATCATAAACTATGAATTATTAATTATTAAGTATAACATCTACGCTTTAAAGACATAAAATGTCCCAATGTGTTGCAGACTCGTATGCAAGCATTTAATTCTCGACTGTATCAACAACAGGATGGAGTTGACATTCTTTTGACATTTTCATGTCTTTGCTTTGGTACATAAACTGAAACGGGAAAAATTTGTTTCCTTGATTCACCCTTTCCCTCAGATCACGTCAGAACACAAACGACAGGCGGGCCACTACGTCAGAGCCTATGACGCACGAGTGTATGACGTCAGACGGCTGGCGGGAGGCCAACTATTACGCCAAAGCCTATGCCGTAAGAGCTGATGACGTCAGACGGCTGGCCGGAGGCCAACTAGAACGTCAGAACCTATGACGCACGAGCGTATGACGTCAGACGGCTGGCAGGAGGGCAACTAGTACGTCACAGCCTATGCCGTAAGAGCCTATGACGTCAGAGGGCTGGCTGGATAGGTGATCGGGTTTTAATAAGCCTCTGGAATTCCGCGCCTTCATTTTGCATTCATTTACATCTTCACGTTGAAAAATCCTTCATCTTGTCGCTAATTTTATTGTTTTTTACGCTGAACACGATGGTGAAATCAAAATGGCGATATTTTATTCCGTTCTCAAACTGGAGCATTTTTAAGATGAAGAAACGTGGTTGACACTAGAGATGTTCTTCGTGGTTAATTTCCTCTAATCTGGTAACAAAATGAGATATTCGGAACTCTGACTTGTCCATCGTGTTCAGCGCTGAAAAATTTATAAACTGAGGTGTTACTCGGCAAAATGGAGAGAAAATTCGTTATAAAACCACCAAACTCGAGATATTTACATAAAACCAGTTATTTCTTCGAAAATTCGCTCTTGTAGCCATTCTGCATGACTATGGATTTTTGTAGAATTGAGACCACTAAGCTGAGCCGTAGTCCTTGATCAAGGATCACCCATAACGAAAACCGACCCATCGAAAACTGTAAATTTGCAGGCTGCTCACAATCAATTCAATAGCTTGTGAATCCAGAAAATTCGGTCATTTTTACATTAGGCTATTGACAACGTAGAAAAGATTACAGGGTTTTCCTGAACCTTAATGTGACAAACTTTCTGAATTACAAGTCAATAATAACAAGGGGAAACGAAGAAGACGACGAATGGGAATTTTATTCCTCCCGTTTTCTCACTATTCCGTATTTCTAACTGATCCCATATTTTCCAGATGCTTGGCACAATATTTGGGTTATAAAAGAAAAAAATAGAGAGACCCAACTCGATAAGAGCTCCTTGACGCCGAATCCGCCTCAACCACGAAATACCCTCAAACTGAACGAGATCAACTAACTGAATTCCAAGTCAATAATAACTAAACAAACCGATAACTACATCGGATGGGAATTTCGTTCGTTCCGCTACGCCACATTCCATATTTCCGGCTAATCCCATATTTTCCAGATGCTTGGCACAATATTTTGGTTATACAGGAGAAAATTGAAAGACCCAGCTCGATAAGAGCTCCTTGACGCTGAATTAGATAGGGAAAAGTGGGAGGTCGCGGGAGAGGGCTGAGATGGAAATAAACCCGAGGGGTTTTTCGATAGCAATGAAAATTAATTCATGAATTCGCCGGAGTTTGTTTTTGGAAAGGAAGCGAAGCCGTTCGACCTCTCTCTGAAGGCTTCTTTCAACGAATTCCGAAAGGTCCGCTCCGGCTGTTTCGCCGACGAATGATAATTATTCCATTTTCACCAGAATTCGAGCTTAACCGAACGAGGATGCTGGGTATCGCCGGTCTCTGATTTCCACCTCGCTATCGCTTTTGTCAATACGCGTTAACCCCAACAAGGGGTGAGAAAACTATAGAATTCCTATTGGAGACCGCGAAAATGGTGTGTAATCTGCAGCAAAATTATGCCGAACTCTCTGATTCTGCTTTAATTTGCGTTTCAAGGGACGCTCAAAGCCCTTTAAAAACTCCAATACCGCCGTATTCACTTCGGCGTGTGAATCACGATCGATCATGTATTATCACACAATGTCCCTGATAGAGGTGATAATATTATGAACCTACTCGTATACACACAACAGGTGGTATATCCGGTATCGTTATATCTAAAGCTAATAACTGCCCTAAGATTAGCGATTGTTTTTAACTTGCCTTCAGTATCGTTAATTTTTTTTTTTTTTTTTTTTTTTTTTTTTTTTTTCCGTGATTTATTTATTGCAACTGAAACATAGTACAATTCATCTAGCAATATTTCATTTCATGATAAGCTCACTAGGGGGGGGGGGAGGTTTACAGCAAAACCTGGCCCATACTTGTATCAAGAACAGTTAAAAACACTGGATTACACTTGCACTATTTGCACAGCACAATTAGGTCCAGAGGTTTATTTCTCTTGAGTCGCCGTAGCTCTCCTTCGTTGTTTAAAACGTTGAGCATCTCCAGGTTCTCGTGTTTGTGGAGGCGATGTTCGTGCTTCCTTGCATATTTGGCGATAATTTCGGTGACCGTTTCTACCCTCAAGTCTCGATGAATATCATCATTCCGCATGAACCAGGGGGCCCGTACTATACTTCTCAATATTATATTTTGTCGGGTTTGGATTGTTTTAATATTTGATTTTTTCGCACAACCCCAGAGCTGTATCCCATAGGTCCAGATGGGGCGCAGTATCTGTTTATATATGAGTAATTTATTGTGTAGTGAGAGATGGGAGTTCCTTCCCATCATCCAGTACATCTTTCTGAACATGATTTTTAGTTCCTGATTCTTTTTTTCAATGTGGTATTTCCAGTTAAGTTTGGAATCAAGGTGCATCCCTAAGTATTTTACAGTGTCAGAGTATGGAATTTTATTTGAATTGATCTCAACTTCTGGGGCTGAGATTTTTCTATTAGTAAAGTTGATGTGCACTGACTTTGTTTCATTCAGTTTCATTCTCCACATCTTGGTCCAATTGACAACCTTGTTAGTGGACGTCTGTAGATTGCGAGTTGCAGTTTCAGCGTCACCCCCAACAGAGAGGATGGCAGTATCATCAGCAAAAGTAGCTACAGTTGTATTTTCCTGTTGCGGAAGATCTCGTGTGTACAGCAGGTAGAGTACTGGGCCTAGGACACTGCCTTGTGGTACCCCTGCTTTTATAGGCTTCAAGACAGAGTATTGGTCACCCTGCTTTACCCTGAAATGTCTGTTCGCTAGGTAGGATTTTAGGAGTAAGTAAAACTGTTTTGGGAGATCCCTGTGCACTTAATACTCAAGTCCCTTGTGCCAGACCTTGTCAAATACATGGGCCACGTCCAGAAAGAGTATCGTTAAATGTTCATTTAAAAAAATTAACACCTAACATTCCGCATAATCCCAGTTTCTCTGTGTACTATCATGTAGAATTAGCGTAGGTACGCGGCGTATTCAGCACACTTGTATGAAATTAATAACATACACCAGTCTATAATTGAATCGTTTATTTCAGACACCACCTAAGAGCGCCTTTTTCAAATTTCGGAAAACTAAAAAAAAAAACTATTTTGCAGCTCAAGTATAGGTGTCGTCTAGTTCAAATATTTTTCTTACCAAATCAAAAACATGCTAAAGGTCCATTCGAACTCAAATGAACACCTCGAGTCGATATGAAGTCAACTTTTTTTCGTTTTCACGAAGTACTCGTATTTGAGTCGACAATTGCTCTTCTTGAAGGTCCATTCGAACTCAAATGAACACCTCGAGTCGATATGAAGTCAACTTTTTTTCGTTTTCACGAAGTATTCGAGTCGACAATTGCTCTTCTTGAAGGTCCATTCGAACTCAAATGAACACCTCGAGTCGATATGAAGTCAACTTTTTTTCGTTTTCACGAAGTATTTGAGTCGACAATTGCTCTTCTTGAAGGTCCATTCGAACTCAAATGAACACCTCGAGTTGATATGAAGTCAACTTTTTTTCGTTTTCAGAAAGTATTTGAGTCGACAATTGCTCTTCTTGAAGGTCCATTCGAACTCAAATGAACACCTCGAGTCGATATGAAGTCAACTTTTTTTCGTTTTCACGATGTATTTGAGTCGACAATTGCTCTTCTTGAAGGTCCATTCGAACTCAAATGAACACCTCGAGTCGATATGAAGTCAACTTTTTTCCGTTTTCACGATGTATTTGAGTCGACAATTGCTCTTCTTGAAGGTCCATTCGAACTCAAATGAACACCTCGAGTCGATATGAAGTCAACTTTTTTTCGTTTTCACGAAGTATTTGAGTCGACAATTGCTCTTCTTGAAGGTCCATCCGAACTCAAATGAACACCTCGAGTCGATATGAAGTCAACTTTTTTTCGTTTTCACGAAGTATTTGAGTCGACAATTGCTCTTCTTGAAGGTCCATTCGAACTCAAATGAACACCTCGAGTCGATATGAAGTCAACTTTTTTTCGTTTTCACGAAGTATTCGAGTCGACAATTGCTCTTCTTGAAGGTCCATTCGAACTCAAATGAACACCTCGAGTCGATATGAAGTCAACTTTTTTTCGTTTTCACGAAGTATTTGAGTCGACAATTGCTCTTCTTGAAGGTCCATTCGAACTCAAATGAACACCTCGAGTCGATATGAAGTCAACTTTTTTTCGTTTTCACGAAGTATTTGAGTCGACAATTGCTCTTCTTGAAGGTCCATTCGAACTCAAATGAACACCTCGAGTCGATATGAAGTCAACTTTTTTTCGTTTTCACGATGTATTTGAGTCGACAATTGCTCTTCTTGAACGTCCATTCGAACTCAAATGAACACCTCGAGTCGATATGAAGTCAACTTTTTTTCGTTTTCACGATGTATTTGAGTCGACAATTGCTCTTCTTGAACGTCCATTCGAACTCAAATGAACACCTCGAGTCGATATGAAGTCATCGTTTTTTCGTTTTCACGAAGTATTCGAGTCGACAATTGCTCTTCTTGAAGGTCCATTCGAACTCAAATGAACACCTCGAGTCGATATGAAGTCAACTTTTTTTCGTTTTCACGAAGTATTCGAGTCGACAATTGCTGTTCTTGAAGGTCCATTCGAACTCAAATGAACACCTCGAGTCGATATGAAGTCAACTTTTTTTCGTTTTCACGAAGTATTTGAGTCGACAATTGCTCTTCTTGAAGGTCCATTCGAACTCAAATGAACACCTCGAGTCGATATGAAGTCAACTTTTTTTCGTTTTCAGAAAGTATTTGAGTCGACAATTGCTCTTCTTGAAGGTCCATTCGAACTCAAATGAACATTTCGAGTCGATATGAAGTCAACTTTTTTTCGTTTTCACGAAGTATTTGAGTCGACAATTGCTGTTCTTGAAGGTCCATCCGAACTCAAATGAACACCTCGAGTCGATATGAAGTCAACTTTTTTTCGTTTTCACGAAGTATTTGAGTCGACAATTGCTCTTCTTGAAGGTCCATTCGAACTCAAATAACCACCTCGAGTCGATATGAAGTCAACTTTTTTTCGTTTTCACGAAGTATTTGAGTCGACAATTGCTCTTCTTGAAGGTCCATTCGAACTCAAATGAACACCTCGAGTCGATATGAAGTCAACTTTTTTTCGTTTTCACGAAGTATTTGAGTCGACAATTGCTCTTCTTGAAGGTCCATCCGAACTCAAATGAACACCTCGAGTCGATATGAAGTCAACTTTTTTTCGTTTTCACGAAGTATTTGAGTCGACAATTGCTCTTCTTGAAGGTCCATTCGAACTCAAATAACCACCTCGAGTCGATATGAAGTCAACTTTTTTTCGTTTTCACGAAGTATTTGAGTCGACAATTGCTCTTCTTGAAGGTCCATTCGAACTCAAATGAACACCTCGAGTCGATATGAAGTCAACTTTTTTTCGTTTTCACGAAGTATTTGAGTCGACAATTGCTCTTCTTGAAGGTCCATTCGAACTCAAATGAACACCTCGAGTCGATATGAAGTCAATTTTTTTTCGTTTTCACGAAGTATTCGAGTCGACAATTGCTCTTCTTGAAGGTCCATTCGAACTCAAATGAACACCTCGAGTCGATATGAAGTCAACTTTTTTTCGTTTTCACGAAGTATTTGAGTCGACAATTGCTCTTCTTGAAGGTCCATTCGAACTCAAATGAACACCTCGAGTCGATATGAAGTCAACTTTTTTTCGTTTTCACGATGTATTTGAGTCGACAATTGCTCTTCTTGAACGTCCATTCGAACTCAAATGAACACCTCGAGTCGATATGAAGTCAACTTTTTTTCGTTTTCACGAAGTATTCGAGTCGACAATTGCTCTTCTTGAAGGTCCATTCGAACTCAAATGAACACCTCGAGTCGATATGAAGTCAACTTTTTTTCGTTTTCACGAAGTATTTGAGTCGACAATTGCTCTTCTTGAAGGTCCATTCGAACTCAAATGAACACCTCGAGTCGATATGAAGTCAACTTTTTTTCGTTTTCACGAAGTATTCGAGTCGACAATTGCTCTTCTTGAAGGTCCATTCGAACTCAAATGAACACCTCGAGTCGATATGAAGTCAACTTTTTTTCGTTTTCACGAAGTAGTTGAGTCGACAATTGCTCTTCTTAAAGGTCCATTCGAACTCAAATGAACACCTCGAGTCGATATGAAGTCAACTTTTTTTCGTTTTCACGAAGTATTCGAGTCGACAATTGCTCTTCTTGAAGGTCCATTCGAACTCAAATGAACACCTCGAGTCGATATGAAGTCAACTTTTTTTCGTTTTCACGAAGTATTTGAGTCGACAATTGCTCTTCTTGAAGGTCCATTCGAACTCAAATGAACACCTCGAGTCGATATGAAGTCAACTTTTTTTCGTTTTCACGAAGTATTTGAGTCGACAATTGCTCTTCTTGAAGGTCCTTTCGAACTCAAATGAACACCTCGAGTCGATATGAAGTCAACTTTTTTTCGTTTTCAGAAAGTATTTGAGTCGACAATTGCTCTTCTTGAAGGTCCATTCGAACTCAAATGAACACCTCGAGTCGATATGAAGTCAACTTTTTTTCGTTTTCACGAAGTATTTGAGTCGACAATTGCTCTTCTTGAAGGTCCATCCGAACTCAAATGAACACCTCGAGTCGATATGAAGTCAACTTTTTTTCGTTTTCACGAAGTATTTGAGTCGACAATTGCTCTTCTTGAAGGTCCATTCGAACTCAAATAACCACCTCGAGTCGATATGAAGTCAACTTTTTTTCGTTTTCACGAAGTATTTGAGTCGACAATTGCTCTTCTTGAAGGTCCATTCGAACTCAAATGAACACCTCGAGTCGATATGAAGTCAACTTTTTTTCGTTTTCACGAAGTATTCGAGTCGACAATTGCTCTTCTTGAAGGTCCAATCGAACTCAAATGAACACCTCGAGTCGATATGAAGTCAACTTTTTTTCGTTGTCACGAAGTATTCGAGTCGACAATTGCTCTTCTTGAAGGTCCATTCGAACTCAAATGAACACCTCGAGTCGATATGAAGTCAACTTTTTTTCGTTTTCACGAAGTATTTGAGTCGACAATTGCTCTTCTTGAAGGTCCATTCGAACTCAAATGAACACCTCGAGTCGATATGAAGTCAACTTTTTTTCGTTTTCACGAAGTATTTGAGTCGACAATTGCTCTTCTTGAAGGTCCATTCGAACTCAAATGAACACCTCGAGTCGATATGAAGTCAACTTTTTTTCGTTTTCACGATGTATTTGAGTCGACAATTGCTCTTCTTGAAGGTCCATTCGAACTCAAATGAACACCTCGAGTCGATATGAAGTCAACTTTTTTTCGTTTTCACGAAGTATTTGAGTCGACAATTGCTCTTCTTGAAGGTCCTTTCGAACTCAAATGAACACCTCGAGTCGATATGAAGTCAACTTTTTTTCGTTTTCAGAAAGTATTTGAGTCGACAATTGCTCTTCTTGAAGGTCCATTCGAACTCAAATGAACACCTCGAGTCGATATGAAGTCAACTTTTTTTCGTTTTCACGAAGTATTTGAGTCGACAATTGCTCTTCTTGAAGGTCCATCCGAACTCAAATGAACACCTCGAGTCGATATGAAGTCAACTTTTTTTCGTTTTCACGAAGTATTTGAGTCGACAATTGCTCTTCTTGAAGGTCCATTCGAACTCAAATAACCACCTCGAGTCGATATGAAGTCAACTTTTTTTCGTTTTCACGAAGTATTTGAGTCGACAATTGCTCTTCTTGAAGGTCCATTCGAACTCAAATGAACACCTCGAGTCGATATGAAGTCAACTTTTTTTCGTTTTCACGAAGTATTCGAGTCGACAATTGCTCTTCTTGAAGGTCCAATCGAACTCAAATGAACACCTCGAGTCGATATGAAGTCAACTTTTTTTCGTTGTCACGAAGTATTCGAGTCGACAATTGCTCTTCTTGAAGGTCCATTCGAACTCAAATGAACACCTCGAGTCGATATGAAGTCAACTTTTTTTCGTTTTCACGAAGTATTTGAGTCGACAATTGCTCTTCTTGAAGGTCCATTCGAACTCAAATGAACACCTCGAGTCGATATGAAGTCAACTTTTTTTCGTTTTCACGAAGTATTTGAGTCGACAATTGCTCTTCTTGAAGGTCCATTCGAACTCAAATGAACACCTCGAGTCGATATGAAGTCAACTTTTTTTCGTTTTCACGATGTATTTGAGTCGACAATTGCTCTTCTTGAACGTCCATTCGAACTCAAATGAACACCTCGAGTCGATATGAAGTCAACTTTTTTTCGTTTTCACGAAGTATTTGAGTCGACAATTGCTCTTCTTGAAGGTCCATTCGAACTCAAATGAACACCTCGAGTCGATATGAAGTCAACTTTTTTTCGTTTTCACGAAGTAGTTGAGTCGACAATTGCTCTTCTTAAAGGTCCATTCGAACTCAAATGAACACCTCGAGTCGATATGAAGTCAACTTTTTTTCGTTTTCACGAAGTATTCGAGTCGACAATTGCTCTTCTTGAAGGTCCATTCGAACTCAAATGAACACCTCGAGTCGATATGAAGTCAACTTTTTTTCGTTTTCACGAAGTATTTGAGTCGACAATTGCTCTTCTTGAAGGTCCATTCGAACTCAAATGAACACCTCGAGTCGATATGAAGTCAACTTTTTTTCGTTTTCACGAAGTATTTGAGTCGACAATTGCTCTTCTTGAAGGTCCTTTCGAACTCAAATGAACACCTCGAGTCGATATGAAGTCAACTTTTTTTCGTTTTCAGAAAGTATTTGAGTCGACAATTGCTCTTCTTGAAGGTCCATTCGAACTCAAATGAACACCTCGAGTCGATATGAAGTCAACTTTTTTTCGTTTTCACGAAGTATTTGAGTCGACAATTGCTCTTCTTGAAGGTCCATCCGAACTCAAATGAACACCTCGAGTCGATATGAAGTCAACTTTTTTTCGTTTTCACGAAGTATTTGAGTCGACAATTGCTCTTCTTGAAGGTCCATTCGAACTCAAATAACCACCTCGAGTCGATATGAAGTCAACTTTTTTTCGTTTTCACGAAGTATTTGAGTCGACAATTGCTCTTCTTGAAGGTCCATTCGAACTCAAATGAACACCTCGAGTCGATATGAAGTCAACTTTTTTTCGTTTTCACGAAGTATTCGAGTCGACAATTGCTCTTCTTGAAGGTCCAATCGAACTCAAATGAACACCTCGAGTCGATATGAAGTCAACTTTTTTTCGTTGTCACGAAGTATTCGAGTCGACAATTGCTCTTCTTGAAGGTCCATTCGAACTCAAATGAACACCTCGAGTCGATATGAAGTCAACTTTTTTTCGTTTTCACGAAGTATTTGAGTCGACAATTGCTCTTCTTGAAGGTCCATTCGAACTCAAATGAACACCTCGAGTCGATATGAAGTCAACTTTTTTTCGTTTTCACGAAGTATTTGAGTCGACAATTGCTCTTCTTGAAGGTCCATTCGAACTCAAATGAACACCTCGAGTCGATATGAAGTCAACTTTTTTTCGTTTTCACGATGTATTTGAGTCGACAATTGCTCTTCTTGAAGGTCCATTCGAACTCAAATGAACACCTCGAGTCGATATGAAGTCAACTTTTTTTCGTTTTCACGAAGTATTTGAGTCGACAATTGCTCTTCTTGAAGGTCCTTTCGAACTCAAATGAACACCTCGAGTCGATATGAAGTCAACTTTTTTTCGTTTTCAGAAAGTATTTGAGTCGACAATTGCTCTTCTTGAAGGTCCATTCGAACTCAAATGAACACCTCGAGTCGATATGAAGTCAACTTTTTTTCGTTTTCACGAAGTATTTGAGTCGACAATTGCTCTTCTTGAAGGTCCATCCGAACTCAAATGAACACCTCGAGTCGATATGAAGTCAACTTTTTTTCGTTTTCACGAAGTATTTGAGTCGACAATTGCTCTTCTTGAAGGTCCATTCGAACTCAAATAACCACCTCGAGTCGATATGAAGTCAACTTTTTTTCGTTTTCACGAAGTATTTGAGTCGACAATTGCTCTTCTTGAAGGTCCATTCGAACTCAAATGAACACCTCGAGTCGATATGAAGTCAACTTTTTTTCGTTTTCACGAAGTATTCGAGTCGACAATTGCTCTTCTTGAAGGTCCAATCGAACTCAAATGAACACCTCGAGTCGATATGAAGTCAACTTTTTTTCGTTGTCACGAAGTATTCGAGTCGACAATTGCTCTTCTTGAAGGTCCATTCGAACTCAAATGAACACCTCGAGTCGATATGAAGTCAACTTTTTTTCGTTTTCACGAAGTATTTGAGTCGACAATTGCTCTTCTTGAAGGTCCATTCGAACTCAAATGAACACCTCGAGTCGATATGAAGTCAACTTTTTTTCGTTTTCACGAAGTATTTGAGTCGACAATTGCTCTTCTTGAAGGTCCATTCGAACTCAAATGAACACCTCGAGTCGATATGAAGTCAACTTTTTTTCGTTTTCACGATGTATTTGAGTCGACAATTGCTCTTCTTGAACGTCCATTCGAACTCAAATGAACACCTCGAGTCGATATGAAGTCAACTTTTTTTCGTTTTCACGAAGTATTTGAGTCGACAATTGCTCTTCTTGAAGGTCCATTCGAACTCAAATGAACACCTCGAGTCGATATGAAGTCAACTTTTTTTCGTTTTCACGAAGTATTTGAGTCGACAATTGCTCTTCTTGAAGGTCCATTCGAACTCAAATGAACACCTCGAGTCGATATGAAGTCAACTTTTTTTCGTTTTCACGAAGTATTTGAGTCGACAATTGCTCTTCTTGAAGGTCCATTCGAACTCAAATGAACACCTCGAGTCGATATGAAGTCAACTTTTTTTCGTTTTCACGAAGTATTTGAGTCGATAATTGCTCTGCTTGAATTTTACAATTTTATTCAATTTTTAAGAAAATTAAACGGCGGGAAAATTGTCTATAATACGATTTATACTTCCAAATTCTCTCATAAAGTCATGCAGTTAATTTTCCAAACTGCAAAAAGGTAAGACCCATCGCATCTCTCCAAAACAGGCCTTGGGCTCGTAAGCAATGTCTTGTTCAGCCTACCACATTTATGGGATTTCTGTAAGATAATAATAATAAACCTAGATTTGGTCCGATATAGAGGCTAACACCGCTTTGAACCACTTGCACTGTTACTCAGCTGTCGATTTGAGCGATATGAACTAACGTACCATGAGGTTTGGCGGTCTAATACATATTAGTTCAATACGCCCCAATATGAGCTCATTTCCCTCCTAGTGATTGCCTGTCTCGATATTGCTGCCAGTGCCAAATATTCGGAGGTTCTAAGGTCTCTAATTCATTACGCAACATCATCGATGGGCACTAAGGAAACAACGTCCACAGATATCCCGATTGGTTTCATGGAATGACTTCCCCTCAACGATATAGTTTGTTTGAGACGACAGTCAGGGGACGATGTCTCAATCTAATTGCCCCAGTTTCTGGCGACGAGGGATGAAACCCGAGGGGAAGGTTGCGGTGAAGGATCTCCCACAGGTTATCTTCTCTTGATACTCGAACCGTGATTATCTTATTACTTATTAAGGGAGGGTAACCAAACACATCCATCCTCTTCACTTTGAGAACACAACCAGATTTATTGTCTCTCCAGTGCCTGACGGATTATTGATACTGTTCAGAAGGATGTTTCGCTGGATCAGAATTGGAGTTGAGGGGTCCCCACTGTGGGAAAACGGGCCAGTACACAAAAAGCGTAGGTATAAATCATACGTATTCATCGAGTTTATTGTAGTAGTTTTTGCCTAAAGCTAGGTAATCGATTGATCGTGGTACACTGGGCAGGTGTAACTATCCCTATCCTATGAGCCAAACCTCTGTACTTATTTAAAATTTAATTTTGATACACAGAAAAACCATGTTGCTATGGAAACCGATCAACAGCCAGTCCTCCTTCACAAGGCTATGATCACGTGACCGGAGGCTCAGTTCAGTTTCGCCTCGGTGCGCCGTTGGCTCTAGCGCCGTTCACTCCAGCGCCGTTGACTCTAGCGCCGTTGAGCTTTGTTGCTTTGTTGCTCACCACCACTAGCGCTCTTCGCGGCCGAACGGTCAACCTCCCCCTCAGTTATCAGTTTCTTCGTTATCTCTGCTCAGTCATCTTGAATGTTTTTCTCGCGCGTGTTGTTACCACAGGTTAATTGCAGTCTGCAGTTAACTGCAGTATCTATTTGAAAAGTGTCCAAAAGCAGAGTTCTATGTGAAAAGTGTCCAAACGTGTTTGCTAATCGACGCTATCTTTCGCAACGAAAAGTCTCTAATCATGACCCAAGCATGCAGGTTTTCTGGTTGTGACCTCTGTAAGTTTGAAACGAAATTTATCCTACAGCGTTTCTTGACGGATGATGACGCTATAAATTTATCCCTCTCTGTCGCCTAAATTCAAGGATGTCACTATTTTACCAATCGTACTTATTCTAGTCAGAATGAAGTAGTAGTGATTTCATGGTACTGCTAAGTGGTATGACTGGTGTGGTGATACGAAGGGTGAGTGTATTCTCATGTTGAAACGTCGTAAAGGTAAATTCTTTTTAGCGTGATTGTAGTTCGATTCCGAATGAAAATATCTCTGTTATATCAGATTAGCCAGCGTAGTGCTTCAAAGTTCCCTCTAATGAACCAGGTCATTTCTAGGTTACTTTTGATTGAGCTCTTTCGACCTTTTCCGAGTTCATCAGTGTTGCAATAAATATTCAAGTAAAGACTATAATTTCTTTTGTCATGAACAGATTGTCTCAATCTGGAACCAGCACCTTCTTGTTTGGTATTACAGTTTTCTATCCTAGGGAACAAAAACTTAGGAACCCTACTAGCCTGCAGCCTACCCTAATAGCATCAAGTGAGGGCATCCTTTTGAGAGCCACTTCACACCTCACTTGGTACAATTCAACATTATTGAGAGCTGTACTAGCAGGTATCCCGTGTCAAGATCGATATTCACTTGAGCCATTAGTAGCTCCGTGAGCAGTAGGTATCTCCTCGAAATTCTGTAACCATACCGTAATTGTAACCTACACCTGAATTGTACCAACCAGTATAATATACTGATTGGTACAATTCAGGTGTAGGTTGTCATTTATCAATATTATTCGTGGTCATTTTCATGTACGCAATTCTTTGATAGGTGGCTTAAACGTCCGTTCCTGCGAAAATGTCACCTTTCCTCGTCAAGTGAGATCGGTCGGAAAAAGCACATCCAACGACAACGAAAACAACTCAATTGGCTCATCACGCAACAATTGGTGTACAGTTACTCCCGAGCAACATTCAAACCTCCCCCAACGGTCTCGTACAGTTCACCTTCACTTCGCTTAATTAGGGACTTGTTTACCCAGGCGATGTTATTAGGGCGAAGGAAGTTTGGAGGAATTTACACCAACACTAATTCTATTAGACATGGTCTTGGGATTGGGTTTTCAGCAGAAAAGGTGACATTTAGAACGGCCTTGTACAGCTCAAGGCAACATTTCTGAACATGTTTTGAACAGCCTTGGCTGTGATGGTGTGAATATTTGACTGAGTGTTGGCAACATCTGGTTTCCTCAAAAATCTGGATATCAAAAATTCCCATTTGAATACTTCGCCCGATACTGCAGGAATAGGTACTCAATACCTGTACATTGTGGAAGTACTACATATGACACCTATGATAGGTGTCATTTAGCTTATGTAGGTAATTTAGCTGGACGTAGGTTTATGTTGGTAATTTAGCTGGAAGCAGGTATAAGCTAAGGAATATTTCCTTCAATACCAAGCACTATAATACTGCTTGGTATTGAAAGAAAATGTTTCATAGCACTATAATAGTGTTTGGTATTGAATGAAAATGTTCCATAGCACTATAATAGTGCTTGGTATTAAAAGAAAATGTTCCATAGCACAATAATACTGCTTGGTATTGAAGAAAATGTTCCATAGCTTCTACCCACTTCCAGCTCAATTACCTACATACTCATAATATGAGTACTGTATTCATACTATATACGAGTATCATAATATGAGTACTCATCTCATGAGTACCTACGTACTTTATATTATGAGTGCTTTTATCTAGATATAGGTAAAAACTACAAGAATCAGTTGATCCATCATGAATCTTGAATGTTAAAATTCTTGTCTGACATAGCGAAATTGCGAGGCGTACACAGAATTATGAACAGTGTTGCCAACTATCAAACTGAAACCCACGTGATCCTAGGAGGGGGCACCCAAGAATGCAGGTGAGGAGTCGTATAATGACTATTGAGTATTATATGGAGTAGGTAAATCCATTTGAAAATGATTTCGTTGACATGATGAGTATGGATAGTACCTACTAGAAGTTGGTAACTATGAGATACGAATCCATTCGAGTACTTTTCCGATACTAAAAAAAAAAAAAGAGAAAAATCGATACCAGTACTGGGATGGAAAGAAATACTCAATACTTCACTCGTATTGATAGGTGTCGCACGTCACATTAAAAACATTCACTTTTGATTAAGAATTAACTGCCGCTTTAATAAAATAGACGGTTCAATTATTAATTGGCACCTTCTGTTTCAGGTTTTCCTCCAGTTTGCTCAGGTTTGAAACGGGCGGCTTCATTTGATCTGTGGCATTTAATGGGGTGAGTTGATTTTCCTCTCGACTGAAATTAATCACGGTTTGGTGGAAAATGTTGCGCAGGGGTTTCTCAAGTTATTGAGAAACTACCAGCAATTTCACACTACAATTTACTACTTTTAGGGCATTCATGTAGAGAGATATCAACCCAGGCTAGAGGGTGATAGACATTTGATGAATCAATGTTCCACATGTGTGTGGATATTGAAGAAATGTTATAGTAAGACAATAATCAGCCCATACTTTTTTTTACATGGTGGTCAATTATTTTGGCTGCTATCACAAAATCGTCCTATTTAAATATGTTAGTGGAATGTACTAAAAAAGCCATATGAAGAGTGATTTTAATATTTCATGTCATTCACCTCTCAAAGCTGTTTGATCATGAAAAAAACCATCAAAGGTCACAGTGGGAACGGAATTAGGGTACAGATATCGACTGGGTTCAAGTTTTAAAACCAGTGAAATAGAGACATTTTACATAAAACCAATAATTTCTTCGATCTCTTACAGCCAGCATGTATACCTGTGCATTTTTTTCATTGATATTACACTTAATTATAAGATATAATAACATAGTTCTACACATACTGTAGGGTACGATTCGGAGTAAAATATTGTCACGTCTTTATTTGGGTTGGCCAATTGAGATAATAGTACCACACTTAAGTGGATGTAGCATGAAGCTCAGGTGGTTGACACGGAAATGATAGTGGGTCCATTACAGAACGGGAATATTAATTATAAACCGAAGAGCAAAGTCAATAGATTTATGGTAGTAGGGTGAATAATTATGATACCAGCGGCTCCGGGAGGGAAGTAGCATCTAGCGGTAATTCAAAGGTTGTAGTTTTGACAGCATTGATCTGGGTTTTGTTAAATTTCTCGACTGCTGTCAAATTGCTTGTGACCACAGGAAGAAGGTAATTTTAGTTTGGTATAGTTTCTGAAATTATAGTTGGTCCATGGCCTAATAGGAGCCTACTTGTGCATTCATATTGTTCGTTGTTGATAGAGATTGATGTTGTAACTAGTTGGTGTCATGAAAAATCTGGATGTGGTTAACCTTGTCAGTCTAGTCTCTAGTCACACTCTGCAATTAATTTTTATTGGATAATTTGATCAGCAGAAATCTCAAGTTCCTCTGAGAATAAATGAACCATTGTACATTGAATCGTTGTTTTCCCCTAATTAATGGAAAAAACATGTACGCGAACCGTATGGGAATGAAAGCCCAAATGCCAGTATCGTTAATTGGCCTGGAAAAAGCAACGTTCGTTGAGGCATTCACTTTATAAGTTCCCTCAACCCGAGCAACCTTTTTTTCCCCAGAGCTTCAACGCTTCGTTTGATGCCTTTCACCCCCCCTAAATCCCCTTTTTTTCTGCTTACGGACTCGGCCCTTTTGCTTCGAAAACTGCGTTGAAGGGCTTGAGTTTGCCCTTTTCTATAAACTTTGAGGTCATCGATGGTTGACGGCGGGTTTTCAGGCGATCGTTCCACGGCTTAGGAAGTTTATGTTGTGTACCAGTAGCCTCTACACCCTGCCTTGCATTTTTGAGCCCAACTTCAACCCAGTCGATATCTGTACCCTAATCCCGTTCCCACTGTGACCTTTGATGGTTTTTTTTTTTTCATGATCTAACAACTTTGAGAGGTGAATGACATGAAATATTAAAATCACTCTTCATATGGCTCTTTTAGTACGTTCCACTAACATATTTAGTAGGACGATTTGGAGATAGCAGCCAAAATGATTGACCACCATGTAAACCAAGTGTTGGCTGATTATTGTCTTGATATAAATATCTACTCACATGTGGAACATTGATTCATTAACTGTCTATCAACCTCTAGCCTGGGTGGATATCTCTATATGAATGCCTTCGCTCGAATTTTTCACTAAGTTTGTCGGCTGGAGGTAGTATGGATCGTAAGGAGATTATAGGTATAGCCTGAGTATCGTCTATGCCTTCATGGTACCTTACTGTGGCTCGTACACTGTCAGTTCTTTTTCGTGCAGACCCCAACGGAGTTAGTTTCGATTTTTTGAAAACAGCTCATATCAGAGGGTATGCGTTTGTCGTCTGATGTCAAAAAAGGAAGACAGCAGTAGTTCGAACTGCCTGAGATGCAGAGTGAGGTAATATGAGATAGCGATAGAATGTTGATATTGTGAGCGTATCGCAGACGAGGAGCAGCCCACACATCTTCGGGACGGAACGGTCTTCGATGTACCCAGTTGGGCTGCTCCATTCTTACCCAGTAGGGAGCCCACTACTGTAGGCGTTGCGATTCCACTTTGCCCAGTTGGGAACCGCCCGATATTGTTAGCGAATTAAATGTGACGGATCAAAAGTTTAGTAGCATCTCCTCGAGGAAATCCTTTGATTAAATCCGTATTTACTGACTCAAATAAGATGTTCATTGAGTTTGAGTCTCCATTTTCTTGTCCACTTACTGACATTGTTAACACTGTCTTGTAATTTCCTGGTTGCTTCCTCTACCGTATCACCAACCGCTAATAGAGCAGTATCATCTACAAAAGTTGTAATTGTGAAATATACTTTTAATAGGGAATTAAATATGTGGGTTGAGGGAAGTCCAGTCACTGTTATCCCCCAAGAGCCTGGTAGGAGGTTTGTTTGTCCAGAATTCGAATTTTTCGTACCCTGGCCCATGTTTTCGACCGAGAATTAATCTGGGGGTAAGAGAGAACAGAAATGTTTTAATATTTCTCCGATCGACCAAAATATGGCCAGAAAAAGAGAAGGCTCGGTGATTATACTGCTCTCTTGAGAATAAACAATAACCTCTTCCCAACCCCGCCCATCAACTCCAATTATTTTCGTGGAGAGTACACCGTTCCACCCCCTTGGCGTAAATGAAAACCCCGTCCGAGAGCAGTGGAAAGAGTTCCAGTTCGGAGAAGGCTGAACTTTAAGGAGCTTGCGTTTCCCTTGTTGTTTTTCGGCGAAGGAACTTTTGAGTTTTTCGGGACCATGCCACAGGCAATTAGCGTAACAGTTTGGTTCACCGCTTTCAAAAAGACCTTGCCAAACCAACTAAAATCACCGAAGTTCGGAAAGAATGGGATGCGAATGAAGTGGAAGTGATGGAAGGAGGAGGGTCGCAAGAAGCAAAGGAAAATAACCGTTTACAATTTCTAACCTTACTCTGGGCTTCTCAGGTGCCTACTCATCGCCGATGCTTCGCTGCGTTTAAGGGGTTTCCGAAACCACTTTTAAACCCATTATGAACTTATTTCTTGGGGATCGTACACCCTTCTTGATTCAGAAGGTAGTTACTCTCCTTAAATTCGACCTAATAAAATGAATGAGTTGGGGTTTGAACTCCTCAACCAATTTGCCTTCTAGCCTTAGAGTTTTTTCTTCAAATTCTTTATTTATTAAAGATTAAGATCGCCTTAGTGTTGATGGAAAATACTCATAAATCATAGTGTGATTTTCATGATTCTAAAACAGGAAGAATATAAACCCCATGAGCAAGAAAAGTTGGCAATTTGAAGTGGAATAATCAAAGAAGGTGTGGCTAAAATCCAACCAGTGCCTTGCGATGGGAATTGAAGTGTTTGATTGTTGTTTCAAAACAGTTGTACAGAAGCTTCGTTGAAACGAACCGAAGAAGCTCAATATCATGACTGTTATTTTCCTTTTGAGGTGATACTCATGCGAGGGAAAGCCTGAGACCGTCCGTCGCAAGGTACAGATAAAGATGAGTTTGTATAGTTTCAAAGAGGACGAAAATGCTTCGTGGTACAACAGGTCGACCCTCTTTGTTCGAGGAAGCTCAGGGAAGGAAAATGACTTGAGCAGGCCCAAAGAAAAAGGGAGCACTCGGGATCCATTCAAGGCAACACTGAAGACGAAAAAAAAAGAAAAATTCAAGAGAAAATTATAAAGAACGTCAGGGAAAAACGGAGAAAGGAAAGTGGAAACCTGGGTGGCGTTGAAGAGGAATTCGTTTTTCCTTGAGGCCATCTCAGTTCTGTATCGTTGATTTCCAGGAAGAGCGCCAGTGCTCCCTTTGATGCCTTTCCACTCTTCTTGAATGTTTTCCCTCTCTTCGGGGTTGCCAGATCATGTCGTTCAAATCATAACAATGTCTTTTTTGAAACCTATACCCGAAATTGGTACATTTCATTTTGAATATGATATTTCACGAATCGAGAGGAATGCGCTTTTTAGTGATTTTACTGTCCCACAACACTCTTTTGCCAGTACATTCCTTCAGACTACAACGCTCCTTGTCTGCCTTATTTTCTGAGAAACTTGATCACTTCTGTTATCTCAGTCATGTCCATTGTTTTCCGATGATAGACTCAGTAGGTGTTATCCAGTGGCACCAGGGAAGTCTTGGTACGGCTCTTTTGAATGGGGGTTTTAAGGCGTTGCAGGGGCAACTGAGAGTGTACATTCCAACTCACATATCCTACAGCTATCTCATACACCAAGTAGCAAACTGGCTTATTCTTCTATTTCAGGCCCTTCGAAAGATTAGGCTATTGGAACCTTCGACATTAAGGGCTCTGCAGTTATGCCAGAGGAAGCAGGGCGGCTCATTCTGCGCCCTCATGATTCATTTGTTTAGTTGTCGACGTTTCAGGGATGTAGCATATAGAGCAGAGATCTGGGTAGAAAATGATAGCCCGTTATAGAATTTACAGTTTTGTCACTTGGGAACATCATATGAAGGAGTCCTGCTACAACTATTTATAGTTGTACATTATAATGTTCTAAACCCTTGAAAAATGCAACACCTCTCATTTCTGAATCTAGAGATCAATTAGAATAAACAGTTCTAGTGGAGTATAATTTTTTATCATTAAATTTTTCCTGGACTCTGAGAATAACAAAAAGGGTGATAGTTACCTTCCCAGACCAAGCTAAGTGTTTGATATCTCAGGGGGCTTCAGCGGTGTCCTTCCATCACAACCATGATCGGAGAAGCTTCCTGCTAAGCTTCTGGCAACTGGATTGAGCGGGTTTTCCTAGTCTACTGGAAATCGAATGGCGAGAAGACGGATGAGTTGAGGGGGAGAGGGGACAAGGGAATGATGGCATCGAGAGCTGGAAGACGACGATCCTGTTTGACATTTACTGTGACATCTTCGTGTTCTCGTGGGTGGTAAGTGTCTGTGGGGTCGGGTTAGGGAGAAAATATTGGAAAAGGTGGCTCCCATCTAATCATTTCCTTCCCGCAAAGTGGTTGGGAAGAAAAGACGAGTAAATCCATACTGTTGAGTATTGCGTTACAGATGATGTGGTGGATGTTGGGGTTTCAATGTATGAATGAATATTATTGCAATTATTCTCACTAGTTTGTAAGATTGTACCTGATAATACTCGTAGTAAGTGCGAATGGTAGAAATCTACAGGGCCTTGAAAAAAATAAAAATAAAATTAATAAATAAATAAGATGACAACCAATGATCAGTACATGTAGTTGCAGAGAAGAATGGCGTATCAATGAGATATTGTTGAAATTTGTTTGAGTATTCTGGTTTTTCCTGTGAACATTCAAGTTTCGTCCAGAGCAAGCAAGCATAAATAGGTACTAAACTTCTTGTAAAAATGACGATACAGCATTGAGAAAGGATCATGCTGAATTTGCAGGATCACAACTGCACTTTCTATTAGATACGGATTCTTGTTTTCACGTTTTCTCAGTTAATTCTGAAGGTAATGTCTTAAATATGAACTAATTTGTCCTAATTGTGAATACCGCTAGGGACAGAACCTGAAAGCCTGCAAGAAGTTTATTAGATCTACCTATTCTCAGGAATTCCACTTTATTTCTTGGGACTCGGCAGAGAGTCGAGTCCCACTTGAGAGTCAAATACGTGTAACTCCTTTACCTTCTGAAATGACGCTTTGCGAAAAGATGCCGGGAATCCTCCTCATCAGCAGGCGCTACGATACTCCTGGCTTACAAGAAGCACAACCCAAGATCCTCAGGATGTTGGCTCGCAATGAGGAGGATCCAGCGTAAAGCTCCCTTGGTTCCAACCCTCATGACTTATTCACTGGGGTGGGGATATCGTGGTTTATCCTTCCTGACTGGATTTTCTCTAAAGATAAAACTGAGA
This sequence comes from Stenodema calcarata, assembly GCA_963920205.1. Lineage (NCBI taxonomy): Eukaryota > Metazoa > Arthropoda > Insecta > Hemiptera > Miridae > Stenodema > Stenodema calcarata. The sequence goes on from OY986060.1 coordinate 17,109,494, forward strand.
GCCACGCCAATTTTCCCTCCTCATCCACCGGATATACCACCTAACCTGCCACAACTAATTCAGTGTCTTGTAGGATTAGGTTAGCGTAGAGAGATCGTTTAAATGCTAAGAGAGAGGTGCTATTTCAATTTCCTCTCAACTATCTGACGTTCTTAACTCCTTGTATGGTGATTTAAATTAACCCAATGGTGATTTCACGAGGTTTATATGAGAAATGCCTGTTGTACATCTGGGAAAGAGTAAAATCGAACAGCTCGTTCACGTTCATAGAAAAGTGTCTCTCGAATGCAGATATGATGATATAAATGTCTGGCCTCAACAGTGTATTTAAACCACCGGTATAATTGGAGATTGGAACTTCCATCGTGTCATGCGCCTTGGGTTGAGCAGGGTGGAGCAGTTCTTAAGTGCAATAGAGGGGTAGTAACACAATTTGCCCATTCTCCGTTTGCACGAGGCCTAAGTATTACAGCCACCTTGTTGAATTCTAGTCTCACATAGAGAAGCCCAAATCCTGATAGACTCAATATCTTTTATCTGTATTTACCTGATCTATCTGTCCAATCATCCCGTATTTTTCTAAAAGAGATCTGGATGGATGAATGTAACTCCAAATTTTGGGATTTCATCTAGGGTGGTAGTCCAATTGGAAATCTGCGATAACCAGGGTTACAAAAGTCGTTCTGAGTATTAGGTGTTTCTCGAGTGGAAAATCAGATCTAATGTAGAGTATTTTGCCATTTTCGAGTCGAATATTGGTCTAATAGAATACTTTTCTTTCAATATGAATAGATCTGTTTTACTTGAAATTGAGATTTTTTCGTCTTTTAGTAGTTGTGTGGAACTCATCCAATATGATTCGATTTTTTGGACCACACGTTTTCCCTACCATATCTGTACTATTCAAATTTCCATAATTATCGATTTCTCCATTGCATAAAAATTGTTGTTCGTTTCACCCAACATCTTCACTGATACAAGAAAGTAAGTTCAGCCATCCGATCTGAGTAGAATTTCTCGAGTCTGGACGGGGAGTGAGTCGTAATTTATTCGACCGTTGAAAAGGGTAAATCACCTCGTCATTAAGCCGGTTCCTCCATCTCCTTCAACGACTTTTAACCCTTTCTTGCCCCTCTCGCCGCTTTTCTCTATTATGGTGAATCCTTCCAGACCTATCAGAATCCTACCAGTGCTCTTGGCACTTTTCCGTTGCGATACAGACGAATTTCTCTCATTTTCTACGTTCTCATAACTCATTTTTGACAACGAAAAAGGCTCGAGTGGTTTCGGGGGGGGGGGGGGGGGGGGGCTTGGAGGTTTCTTAACCCCGGATTGTACTGTGCTCTTGTCGGGATCCGTCTACAAATTTGATTTATTATCTTCGATAATGAACCATTGGAATTGCCCAAGAAAAAAAATCACCCTTGGAATTGTTTAAGAACATCAGCAGGTTTGTACGATCAGCTCACAATAAGGGCTCAAAGTTGGAGCAGACCTAATCGTCAACATGAGGGTGCGGGTCAATGTTCAGACTGGCCCAGTTGATTGGAATAGCACAGGGTTTTCAGATATCGAATTACTACTAATAATTAATAATCTTTATTGATAATCACCTGGGTATTAATAACTAGAAATAATTAATAATCGTTGCCAATAATTAATAATAATTTACACTAAGTACTTGATAATAATTAATGATAATTCATATTAATAATTAATCCATTTAGTGATCTAGTCAGAAGTGTGATCTTCACAAAGAATATAATAAGCCGTTATATCAATAGTTTTTCTAATAAGTACATAGGCCTGGGCCCAACTACGTGTTGTCCGTTGTTAGTAAACTCTTGTGTGCCAGGTAGCCTGATTTTTCATGATTTAATGTCTTTAAGTCATATTCCGTTCTGGCGTATCTCTCTCCTTACTAACGTTGACAAAGGATTGGATAGCTGCCAAAAACGTTGTGAACCCCTGCTTTTTCTCACGGTTTTCGAAGATGGAAACTATTCTTGTTCGGTCAGTATCTATCCTGGTTACAAGCACCCCAAGAAACTATTTTAAGTAACCTTAGTAGTTTGTTCGTGTTTACAAGGCAGGCAGACATGGCGCCTGTACAGTAAATGTAGTACAAACCCTTCTCTCCCAAAGTAGGGAACCCGCACGACGGATCGGTCTCGAATGTAAGGTATAATACTTGCGCCTGCGTGGTGCTTTAATAACAGGATGTCATAATAATAGTTACCGAATGGACTACAATACAATATGTGTCATACAATATCACGAGTATCTATCAGAATCAGAATTCTAACCAGGAATGTGCATTCAAAGAAATCTCGAAGAAAATACTCGAGTGCAATTCATTATAATATTATGATAATTATAATTATCCAACGTATTATGCGCACGATTTAATAAATGTGTACACATATCCATTCTAAAAGGTCCTTTTCATTATTTATTTTTTTGCGAATTTTTAGAGTCTTTACTAGTGCCATGGCTCCAAAGTGCACAATTGAAAATACAATCGTATGTTGAAAAAGGTTTCGATACAGATCTATTCAAGGCCATTCTGAATCAAATTTTTATTTGGATTTATCTAGGTTACTATCTTTCTAGGCGTAATTAGACCTTGGGTACATGATAGGAAATCAAAAATTTCGCCAGCATGTAGAATCCTAAATTGTAGATGGATTTCTATATCACAAGCAATTTTGGAGTACAAAAAGTGATTATCCATAGAAGAATGCAAGAGGAAGGTGGTCCACGCGTACATGTTTGCACATATTTTAGAAACCGTTGTACCTACACCTTTATCCGCAAAATTATTCTCAGCGAGACTTGAAATCTCGGTATTTCACCACAAGCTCATCATCACCCCAAATCCCACTTCTAGTCACCTCTATTAAATTTTCGTTAAAATTGGAATTCCTCTTAAAATGAAACCGCTGCTCTCAAACCTTAAAGTTTACATTCTCTTTAACTCGATCTCTCGTCTTTCACCTTTAGACGCAGCACCATTTAATACTCTTATCAATCCTGACGACCGGCTGTTCAGAGTCTAGGCCAATATCCGGAGGCCTTTTATTAACTCTTTCCCTCCCCGCTTCGGCAATCCCGTCTGCTGCCCCCGGGGGCCGGTATATACGAGGGCGGCCTGATGAGCTTTCCCTTCAGTTGGCTCACCGTCACCGCCCCCAGACTCAACAGGTGAGTGATACAGGAAGGTTTTTCATGTCCCTCAAATATGGCGTAGATCAGACCAAGTGGATGAATATATTAATAATTTTATCATGGCGGTGAATCTACTTATCTAGATGGCTGATAAAAAGATGGCCATAACACGATCGTAAATATATCCATGAGGTATTCTGCAACATGAACTGCTATACTACTGGAAATTGAGTTCACATAAAAGCATCTAAGTTCGTGAGCGGTGTACTAAGTTTTCACGCTTGAGGATGGATATGGACAAAACCCATATTGATCAATCCCTGGGCCTACCTCCCCTGCCTACCCTTATGTATGGACTTCACGTTGACTCTAGGAATCTATGCGGTTTCGATGTTGAGTAGCCTGGAATGAACAAGGTACCAGTGCAGACTAACGCCCCAGATGTATCGACACTATTAAATCAAGATAAGTGATCTAGTACTTCTCAAATAATTTGCCTTCGAGCTGAAGAAGATATCAGAAAGAAGGTAGTCAAACTTGTCTGTTTCCTTATGAAATTTTATGTATCTTCCTTCCTTTTGCATTTGTTCAATCAAGTACTGTTCTCTGATTGAATTGTTGAAAATTTCAATTTGTATAAAGAAAGCATTTGTGATGTGAAGCAATGCTGCTTGGGGTGCCACTAGTATTTCGCTCAATCCATCAACTTCATAATTTCGCCCATATCCCTATGAAGGGTGGAAAGCTTGTAACGAACCGCTCAAACCAGAAATTTCGAGTGCTCTGTAATTTCACGCCCTGAAATTAGCGCTCGTTCCTTATAGTTAGGAATTTATTTCACTTCCCCCTCCCGCAAGGTTTGAATCGTAAACCCACACAGTCGACTGATGTCCTCGCCCTTTGAATTTCCTGTCCTCAACCGTTAGTTCTCTACCAAGGCTGCCAACCGCCATCGGGATTGGAAACAATCTCCCGCTGGTTTCCCGTATTTTCTTTGGAGCTTTCCCGCTGCTCCCACTCCCAAACCTTTCCGGATATTGTCCCACAGGGACCCCTTCTGAGCGTTTTCCTTTTACGTTCGGTTGGGGTTCTGGTATTCCACGTTTTACGAGCATGGGGTCTGTCTGAAATTGATCATGAATAGTTGGTTCTGGGGACCGATATATGTGAATGGTAGCTCGTATGTATGTCAGAAATACCCAGCTGTCCTCAGATTTGAACAATATTAATCGGTACCTCGTTCTCATTACAATATTACAACATTACTATATTAGTGAAATTACTCAAAAATTTGTCATTTTCTACAACGTATTGATGTTTCATCTAAGGTAAAAAAGGTGAAATGTTGGAGATTTTTTGTCATTATGCAACAAATCGGCTACTTTACGTAGTTATATCCACAAAACTCCCCTTTCCGTTCTTCTTGGAAACTAAAAAGTTGTGGGTGTTCTGTATGATTGTGGCCATTAGGCCCTCTATTGTACAAAATTTGTACAATACAAAATTTTAATACAAAATTAAGGCTTGACAAACAGGGTAAGTATAAAAAAATTGTATGAGCTTTTTCTTTTTCTGATTCCAGATGAGATGAGCTTCTTTTCGTCGCTGCAGCAAATTGTCAGCAGCGGGGTGGCCAACCTGAGCCTCTCTCCGAAGCGGATGTCATTCAGCAAGGAGAGCGGAGGTGCTGGCCCGGCCTCCGGACCCGGGACCGCGTCAGGGCCGCCAACGAGCGTTGAAAGGGTCGGGACCGGAGTCGAACGGGCCGCTTCTGTACCGGGTCCGGGTTATGTCGGACGTGTGCCAGCACCTCCAATTGGTCACATAACACGCCGCAAGACCATCGACCAGAGCTCGGCAACCAGGAGATCATTCCGAGCACCTCCTAGTCCTCAGCCGCGGCAGTCCATGGTATTCTGCCGTAGACGCCTGTCTTGGCCAGAAGTGGACCAACAAGCAACTTCTGGGTAAATAGATTTGTTTTTTGTGAATGTATTACTTGAGGAAACCTCATGAACATCGATACTTCCCCCTCATCCCTCGGTCGAGTTATAACTCAAAAGTGCGTGATACTGAATATGGTGACTGACGTCCCTAACCACTTATAGGCAAAAATATATCTCATTCCACCTGCCCATTCTTTCATACACGTTGAGCAAAATTTGCAAACTTGTGGTTGGGTTTCACCGTCCTTAATTAAAGTGTCGAGCGCATCTGAGTGACCAAGCCTGACAAAATTACGCTTGTTCAGCAGGGCCATGAACAGAATATTCGGGCCCGGAGATGGAAATCAACCGGCCCTTCTAAATGCATGCAAATTAGAAGACAAAAACATTGTATGGTATATTTGTAATCAAAAACTAAAATTTGATTGCTTGAGGGGGTTCCTGGCCTCTCTGTGCAAACGTCTTCTGTTCTCCTTCCGCTTAGACCCAGATTTAAACTGTTACATATTTTAGCACTCACAATTACGAGTACATCAGTCAACGTGGGTAACCTCTTACCGCAAGAATGAAAAAATCTTTTCTTTGGGCGATTCCAATGGTTCATTATCGAAGATAATAAACCAAAATAATGTAAAATTTGAGTAAGCTTCCGGGTATATTCGACAGTCTTCTCAGGAGGATCCAATTTTGTTTACTACATCTCACTCAAGCCTTCCATTGTGTTAGGATTCCTTAAAACCTTAAAGTAGGTCCTTCTTTTTGCCATTCGGTTAAAAAATACTACGACGCTGTTTTTCAGGGTTCAAGAAACCGACGGATCTTTCTTCGAGAGCTACACTGCGGTCTCGTGGAAATTAGAGAACAGGAAGCTGATGAGAGTCAGAGAAGTCGACGGCGAGGAAATACCACCTCCAAAGCCTGAAACGGCGTGCCATCGACCCCATCCTCATTTGAAACCGAAGGAGGTGAGTTTACGTGACTTACGTGGAGTTGGGATGTCATTTACAGAATTACGATGTCAAGGCTGTTCTAATTTAAAGTGAACCACCTTTATCTACAATCAACCCTAAGCTTCATTCTTCAATTTATTTTATCATCACTCATTTATGAGTGATAGAATAAAGGATAAATAAAGATAGAATAAAGGATAAATAAAGAAAAACAAGGTTTTCTCAACCTTGTTTTTCTCAATTTTCCAGCCTCTTGGACACGAAGCTCTTCATTATACCTTTATAGTTCTATATGCATGTAGGTATTTATGGTATTCTTGCAACGCCCACTACTATACGAAAAACCGATCTGGAAAGGTTTCCTACAAGCTTTACCAGTCTTCATAAATTAAAAAGTGGAATTTATGATGGCATGAGGGCTATGAGCAATAGTAACTAGTTGTGCTTGCCCTTGGCTGTAATTCACTAACCCTGCCCCCATTAATTAAGAAATTGATATCGTTATTTTGATAATAATTGCAAGATGGCATTTTTACAAAAATACCTAATTAAAATGAAATTAGTTAGTTATATTATCTTCAATAATGAACCATTTGAATCAACCAAGGAAAAAAAATTATAATCCCCCTCAAACTTGTTGGTTCACGATTCATGATGTTCTCCTCCGCAACGGAGCAAAAACTGGTTTGTAGAATGAAGGGATAATATTTCTAACCCAGGTTTGGGTAAAGTCACGTCTTTTTGGATTCGCAAACATTTCAGAAGGGTTGCAATGTTTTTCTATAAGACCTTTTTTGGGGGAGGTAGGTTGTTGGCCGTAGCTTGATGAGGAGATGAGGTGCTAGAGAGGGTCAACTTCCTTTCCCTTCCTAATCCGTTTAACCCTATCCGTGGGAGGAGGAGGTCCATGCTTCCGAGCGAGTAAACAATGTGATCAGCGTGGAAGGGGTACACGCTGTGGGAGGCCAACTCGCTACCAGCGAAGGGCTCCTTTCTAGCAGCGTGGGGTCTTGGAGTAATCTAATGGGATTTCGACTCTCTATCACCCCCCCCCCCCCCCTCTTTCCATTTCGGAGCGAATAGGAACCAATGAGAAGATAGGGAATCAAGGAAGGACGGGAAATAATATTTCCCCCCGGCCCTCCACGAGTTATTTTTCCTCTAAGGACTATCGAAAAAGGATATTCGGCCGTTACAAAGGTCTTGAGAGCCAAGCTTTCAAGACATGTGCTCCCTGTTATTATGTAAGATATCGAGTTACCTCAGATTCACCGATGAAGGTTGTAACCAATCGCGATGTAACATCAAATTGTTTTCGACTTGTACCTCGGCAGCTACCCACTTAAGCCAGTTAGTTTTAGCTAGTTGGGTCACACAAGGTAGAATGAAACGTCACTTATGGAAGGACGTGCATGTATAGACCAGATTTGATGTTGGTAGTGCACTCTAGGCTCCCATGAAATTGTCATCGTCTTCGTCAAAATCCATCTTAAATTACTTGAACGAAAATTCCGAATGATCAGGGTGCTAACGCATAGGCAAACCCAGGAACAAATAAATTTAGACGTTCACTTCACGTACACGTGATCAATGGTATCATAACAAACAACAAAGAATTGAAATCCCTATTTTAAAAATACATTCACAATTTAAACGAATTTACACAATCATTAAATTGATGTTGAGTACATCAATACAGATACATGGAGATACATCCGTACATTGATATGTGTCATTTTCTCCCTGTAAAATATGTGTTTTGTTTCTCAAATTAAACAAAATAACGATAATGGCTCAACCTCGGCCTAATCTCCTTAAAGTATAAGTCCTTAGGAGGCTACATACCAAGTTATAGCTTCGTCGTGTGAATAGCATAGAAATTAGCTTTAGGAGCCACTCAGGTGATCCTAGGCTAATTCTGCTTGAAGTATAAGTCCTAAGGTGGCTACATTCCAAATTACAGCTTCATAGAGTGAATAGCATATATATTAGTTTAGGAGCCACTCAGCTGATCCTGAGCGTATTCTGCTTAAAGTGAAAGTCCTAAGGAGGTTACCTACCAAATTATAGCTTCATAGTGTGAATAGCATAGAAATTAGCTGTAGAAGCCACTCAGCCAATCCAGGGCCTATTCTGCTGAAAGTGTAAGTTCTAAGGAGGCTACATACCAAATCGCAGCTTCATAGAGTGAATAGTATCGAATAGTAGCTTTAGGAGCCACTTAGGTGATCCTGGGCCTATTCTGCTTACATACCAAATTACAGCTTCAATAGCATTGAATTAGCGGTGTAGCAAAAAATTTTGAATGACTTCCATTCATCAATGTACTTAATGGGACACCTTCAGAATCTACATAAGCTTTTCAGGTTTATGTATATTTTAGTTACTAAGTAACTACATGATCTGAAAAAAACATGATGGGATAAGTCTTATCCCATCATGTTCTTTTCAGATCATGTACCACCATACAGCCGAAGAGTTATTTGATCTTATATGGTGTAATCCTGGGAGTACCTGAGTACGATGAGTATTTTACCACAACCACAAATGAGTTACTGTTGGAATTATAGCTCATCGTGTATTCCATCGACTACCGTTTAAATTCTCTTTGTGGATCAGATTTTGAAAAAGTTATTACCTTCTGCGGCTTGAAGTTATAAACAGGGTATACCACGATCAGTACTGCAGAATGACAGAGATTAACCTCCTGGGTTCGAGGACATCTATTAATAATCCTCACCCCTGCCCTTCTGTGGTTACATACTGCTGGAAACTTGAATCCCCGTTGTTAGTGCCCCATTTATAATGTGTAGACTCAGGTAATGAACTGCTTATTATTTCAATTCCCCGAGGAGAGTCAAGCAAGGGCTCTTCTAAACAAGCTCCGAGATAATCGTGCTCTCTGTTCCCTGATTGTGCTCACAAAGACCATGAATAACACCACCTACCTATCGACGTTGAGAGATTACTGAAGATCATAATTACTATGGATGGTGATGTCACATAGCTGGACAGCGCTACAGAACTTGTTACATATTGAAACTTAACATGTCAATGAACTCATTCATTCTTTGTGATTCTCAAAATGAATACCTACAAAAATGGTACAATTCTACTTTCAACCACACTCTATAATTGCATATAATATTTTTCAGCTAGAAAAACTCTACGTGGAGGTACTATATACGATAACTCACAAAGTGGGAGCTTCAAGCGGGCAGTACTACCAAGAGGATTTGTTCGGATATGCTCAGAGGGCGTTTGGAGTAGCTTCGGAACAACATCGACGAGCACTGAGTATCGCTACTGAAGAAAAGGTCAGTTCAAGTATTATTTCCGCTATTTATATTTCTTCGCAGCATGTTGTGAATTCCTGTACTGACGATTCCGATAGGTACCTGTGAGCAAAATGCGGATACACGAATACTCCAGGTGAATGGAGCTATACAGAGCTCTGATTGGAGTATTACGTAAGTAGATCAGACGTCGGCGGAACCCGTCCTCCTGCCCATTTTGACTTGAGTACGAGTATTAGTATTCAATTAGGAGGATACTGCATTTAAGAACGTTTGACTCCAGTGATACAGTGACCTTTGTAACCCGGAAAGAGGGAAGGAAGACCGAGGGTGTTTAACCACGAGGTGAAATGAGCACTCACAAAACTAAGGATGGACAAGATGAACTTTAGTGAACAATTTGTATTAGACTGAAAATAATGAATAATAGAACGTAGCAGAGAGGGGGTTGGATCAAGATCAGAGCGTTTAACCAGATGGCCACTTGGCCGTACAGATTCAATATTCGATAGATGAGCAGGGTGGGGAAACAGTTTTAGAACTGTTTATAATGAGGAGTATTAGAACTGATTATAATGATCTGAGTATTGAGCGACGGTGTCGCCCTTAGCGGAGAAGAAGGGTTGACTGGAAGGGTGGATCTACACCGGGGCGACAGAGGCGCCTCCGGTGATGAGCTGTGAACTATCGGAAGGTAGTGGCGGGACATCAGAACAGTGAGGCAAAGCTGAACAAAGGACCATATGGAAAAAACGTCAAAGCCATGTTGTGACCTGGGTACGTCTCATTGAACCCCTCGACAAAAGATCTTTAGAAAATTTATCGTAATACAAAATACATTTCAGGATCTAATTTATAATTTTTCACTAAGTTCCTGCTGCGGTATTACGTTTCCTTGTTAAATCCCCCCTGTGACTTAACAACCTCCCATTGTGATGGAATTATCGTTCGCGTCCTTTCTCCTGGATCTTCTTTTTCAGATTCTGCTGTGAACTATCAAAGCATCAGGTCGCAAAACTCGTTTCTTAAACCCTTTGAAAAAAATAATATCTGAAGTTGGTTTTAAAAAAATTCTCAGTCCTTTCATTGACGAAATCTGAAAGAGGTCAAACTTGTTAGTCGCTTTGTTCCTTTGAAAACCAGTGTTGATTCCAATACTTTTCATTCGTTTGGTAATTAGAAACTGAGCTTCTGATTGCAAAGAAAACGAGTTTTGCTCGTTACTGAGAAAATGCTTAAAGATTCGTGTCTTTCGACTCGGTATTTTAGATTGGCACCCAGAGGAAAAGTTGTAGGTCAAAAAGCCCCTCGAAGAGGAAAAGTTTTCGGGCAAGTTCGGGAAAACGATCAGCTAGGACAGTCAATCTTTCGATTGTATGATGTGGTCTTTAACGGTCTTTGAAAGATTCTCTAGTTACGTCAAGAATTTTGAGTGGTAAATTTGAAAATTTTTTTTTGAGTTCGACTCCGTGTCTCTAGTCTTTTTGAAATACCTCACTATATTATGAAAATAATAAGAGTGAATTTTTTTGAAACCTTGATGGTATCTACTCTGCAAAAAGTTCATATTGGGAGGCTGTGTGGATCAATGTTGATGCAGTTAGCAATTTCAATTCCTCTCCGACTAGTTGGGGAGGTTTCATAATAAAGGCAACATATTCGTTGGAGCGAGTACAACTGAAGCCAAATAGAGGAAAAAGTAATTATTTGATTCATCAACTTTCCACACATGTTTCACTTCAACTTGGACGCATTTATTTCACCCCCTTTCCTATCCTGACGAGTTCATTGAAATTCCCAACATTTAGTACACGATATAGAACGCGTTGAATATGAAACGATTCATGAATAGAGCTCATTTATAACGGCCGGAGACTTATTAGAACGATCAATTTTGCCCGCTCCAAGGAAAAGCATCGAATCGTTGACTTGTTTTGGGCTGCATCACGAATATCCACATTCGTGACCTTTTCATAACTCCCATGTACATTCTTAGTTTTACATTAGGGTCATTCTCTACAAATTCTGACTAAGTTTTTTGGTGTGAAAAAAATCTTCTCAGCAACAAAAGAGTGCGAGCAGGGAATGACCCACCCATCACACTTTTTTAATTTACTAGATTTTGTTGTTCAGAGATTCGGTTAATCAACAGCATCTAAACGAATGCTTACGTAGCTTTCTTGGCAACCGTCTCTAACCAACAAACATTACTTGCCAATTTTCGACTGACTCACGACCCAAAATTAACCTTGAATTACGTCGCTGGTGGATATGAAAAATGCCAAAATGATTGGGTTTTACGGAGCAGTGAGTAGGGGAGGGGAGATTTTGAAATGCACTGGGTTCTTTCTAACGAGTGGGTGACGATTTGTGCGATTTGAAAATTACGGATTGGTTTTATGTGAAAACTTTGAGCAAATTCCTTGACAACTTGCCGTAAATTTTGAATTGGTTAGCGTAGCGGGATTGAAACAACCCCCTCCTCCCCCACCATAGACACTTCCTAACTATCTCACCCTAAAAATGAAAAAGTGACTTAGCTAGATCAGATTTAGTGTAATCAAGAATGACGAGCTATAGCACTTATAACATTATTTTGAATGTCAGGGGAGGTCCCTTTAAACATCGTTGCCGTTTTCAAATGATCTCCCAATGGCTGGTCGTGATCTTTCAGGAAATTTATTAACACGAGGTAATTCCCTTTATTATGAGCCCTAACATAGTAATTCCCTTAATTTTGAGCAGTCATGCCCCCTAATCGTCAACAAGCCGAGCCATAATCTCCTCGCTTTTTTTTACGTTCGCATTATGAAGAGAGATTTGTGCGGTTTGTTGCACATCCAACAAAAGATAAATACAAGGGCTCTTCCCGGATTATAATAAAGTAACAGAGGAAACTATGTGAGAATTGCTACACTGGTGTTTTTGAGCACCTTTCTACAAGTTTGGAAAATCCACTACGCATGATTTTTTTTTTCACAAGAAAACAAAATGCGTGGGGAACAAAATAAAAGGTGTTTTGAACTACACCCTGATAACCATTGGTAGTTCTATGGTAGTTCTCAACATTAAAACTAGCCCCCGCTAGGAGCTTGCGGTTCCCCTGTCGCCTTGGTAGGTAATCCCTGTAGTCAGAGATTCTTGATTTCTTAGATGACTTGGCTTCGGCCATGCCAGTCATAGTCGTTTTTGATTCGGGATTCAAAGCAACCGTCAAAAGTAGGTTGCTGTAGATGAATGGAATAATGAGCAATTGAATGTGTTGCTGTTGATTAAATACTCGAATTTGGTTATTCTTACTGAATTATTATGGATCATGGATCATTCAACTTCTAGCAACATTCTCATTTCTTGTGGGGAATCGCCGCTTCCTTAGCTTCCCCTGACGCTACACTACGTAGAAAATTGTGACCTGGCCGTTTGAATTGCTAACCATTCACCTCTCTAAATGTACTAAAGAAGAAGAAGAAGAAAAGCGTTTATTAAATAAATTAAATGAAATTATTCTTATTCTTATAAAATAAACAATACAACATGGTATTAAGCCGTCGGTCGGTAGTGTCATCAGTAATCAGTAAATGGAAGTAAATTGACTAGAAAAGGAACAGAAACAGGAACATAATCACTGAATTTACAAAATCAAAAATTAAATTCACGCTAGTTTGCAAAAAATCACCACCCCTCGCCATTCAGCAGAGCCAATGCCTCCTCACGCTGAAGTAGCGGCCTTCCAAAAGCTGTTCTTCTGAATTCAGCCAGCACCGGACAGATGCAAAGGAAGTGTAACACGTCCTCCCTCTGGTGTGTGTTGCATAAGGAACACCCCTCGCATCGGACGGTGGCATACGGCTTTTCCATTTAGATGCAGCAGCTCTCCTCTGAGCTTGAAAAGCCATCTACTAGACACAAGATCTGTCTTTCGATCATCGATCAGGCTAGACGGCTTCGCTAGGGGATCCAGTTCTCTGTAGAGCGAGAATATTTCAGAGTCTAGGGCTCTCTGCCAGAATTGTTTACGTTTCGATTCTTTGAATTTCTGCAGAAGGCTACCAGCCTGCACTAAGCGAGTCTCCTCTCAAAGACGCCATTTAGTTTTGAATTTGAAGCTCATCTGAACGGTCCAGGTGTTGGGCCCTAGAGACTCTCATCCCTATCACTTCCTTTGCGACGATCCTCGGGAGACGCGAATCCAGAAGAAGAGCCACCCTCAGCAGGTACTCGAGATGGGCCTCCAGCGTGAAGGCCGAGACAGTGTCCAAACCAGTCTCCAGACGCAGGGTGTAGCCCGGAGCAAACCTCGGCAAATGGAGCAGTTCCCTGATGAACATCCGCTGTACCCTCTCTACCTGCTCATACTCCCGGAATCCCCAGCATGGCGCTGCGTATCACAAGATTGACCAGACTGCAGCATGGAACACATCCATCTTGGCCTTCAGAGGGACAGAATAATCGACAAACAGCCTTCCCCAACAGTATTGAGCGCAAACTGAGTGGGCCTTCTGCTTAATATGTTTGGTGTAGGAGGGACGGGGAGTGAGAATCACCCCCAGGTACGTATAAGCATTCACAATCTCAATCTCATTGCCTCCAAAACTCCAAATGCTCAGTTGCGCGTCTCTAAATGTACTGACTGAATAGTAATTGCAACGGAACTAGAATGTGGTTTCCAAGTATTTTTGTATCATTTTTCCAGGGTTAATGAACGATTCTAGTGTGAAGTCGCGTGTCGCATTTTCCCCTTCCAACATTCGCACTTGAAACCTCTCGACAAGACTGCGCTAATGGACGGTGGGAGGAGGTGAATGTCGCAGGGGGCGATTATCGTTGGGGTCTCTTTACTCACAGAAAAGTTAATCGATTTTCCCTCCGGTACAGTAATGAGTCGCCTGTGTTGCGAAAGCGTGTTTTGGACCGAGTCGACGGACGGACCAAAGTAAACAGGAATGACGTTTCCATCAACTCCCATCACAAACATACTCGTAACAACGGGATACCCCAATTGGATATACCTAATACATTATTGTACTGAAACCCACCAGAAACGTTACCACTGACAGGTAGGTGCCTAAATGAATAAGTAATATTTTAAACCCAATGTTCACTTCACTAGATTGATGATTGGGACAAATTGATGAGTTCAAATCCAGCACTGAAACCCTCTTGTTTCAGTATTTGGAAACCATTTTTCCGAAATAAAGTTTTCAGTTCAAATATTTAAGTCAATCTCTTCACTCGATGGAATTCTAACTGGTTCTGTTTGGTAAATTCTTCCATTGTCTCTCAGGGGACACCTAGATATTTTGAAAAATTTATTTTCTTTTGATTTCTGGTTCAATTTTAATAGGTAGAATAAGAACGTTTTCTTGTGAATATAATAGGGGAAAATCCTTGGAATGTATCGTCAGAAAGATGGTTGGTTGAGTTCGACTGTACTTTCTTGGTTTTAAATGAATACCGGTGAGTAATGGTTTACTTAGTATCGGGGTACTGCGGACTTTCTTCGTTCTCTAAAGGATTTTGAAAAAAACGATCTCTCTTCCTGTCACATCAATGATCCGCAAATGAAAAGTCAGGTTCAATAGACGGAAAAAATAAGAGAAAAATCCAGTTGGAAATGGAAGCTTTTTTTTTTTAACCAATCTTTTAACTTATTATACACTAAGGTTAGGGTGAGAGAAAGAGAAAGGATGATGCAGAAGTTGGGAAAGTGGAGGAAGAAAAGTTGAAGAAAGATAGAACGATGAGAAGTTTATGAGGAAGAGAGCAGACTCCTCAAACATTCAGAGTTCCGCCCTCTCGACCCAGCAATGGAGCGGATCCCATTTAAAATTTCATTCCGCCGAGAGGGACAACAATTATTTTTAATGACCGTTTGCATTGCTAACGTCCCGTTATGATTAAACGAAGGTACGACGAACCCGTAAGTTCCGTTCAGAGTTTCTCGCGCTAAAAATCTCAATTATTGTTGGTATTTAATGGAGGCTAGGGGCTTGTTTAAATAGGATTACCATCTTCAAGGTATTCCTTACGGGCGTACCCAGCGAAGGGGTGGGGGTGATTTTCAGAACCAACCAGTCAATTTTTCATTTGCAGCTTCTACGTCAGAATTTGTACATTAACAAACGAATTCTGCAACAAATTAATTTAAAAAAACCTCCGTAATCTAGGAAGGGAGGGGAAAGAGAAGTTAAGGGGTAGTGGATGTATACGCGTTTGAACACTCTGTTGGCCTTCCAAAATAAAAAGTAATAAACCTTCATGTAAAAATGGAACTATCAATTACATTGTCTCTGAATGATCCGCCATGCGTTGCTACCCACTATGATGACTTTGTAAGCTGCCATATTGGCTTGTGATGTGAGAGGGGGCACAGTTAAGTCTATTTTATTTGAAAAGATTCTATAATCCATGGAATTTCACAATGTTTCAAAAAAGTTGTTCGAGTTGTAGTTAGAGGTGGATAATGGATTCCAGGTGCCTACTCCTTCTTTTCTCCTCTTCCAGCCTGATCCAGATCATTTCACAAATTGCTATAGATTCCCCACCCCCCGTATTATGTTAAACTGTTGACCATGAGGTTTCCTCTTTTTTACACAACATCGTCGAAGCATGCATAAGAGGTTGATAAGGGTCTGGAGACGGTAGATGCCTTGCACGTACAACGGAAAGGATGAGCGGCCATCCTTCCGTTTTATCCTCCCATAGCTGAATTGAAGGTTAAATTCCTCTCTTTTCATAAAAATCCTCGGCCTTACTCCCCG
This sequence comes from Stenodema calcarata, assembly GCA_963920205.1. Classification (NCBI taxonomy): domain Eukaryota; kingdom Metazoa; phylum Arthropoda; class Insecta; order Hemiptera; family Miridae; genus Stenodema; species Stenodema calcarata. The sequence goes on from OY986060.1 coordinate 17,125,615, forward strand.
TCCCCAAGCAATTCTTCCCTTCCCCCAGCCATTCAATGTTATAAGCTGGATTACACCTCAGGTGGAGGGTAAAGCTTGGGAGGATGGGAGCTATCCCTTTGTGACTTCCAGAGCTTTGATTCACCTACTTCGCTCCCTCGTCATTTCTCGACCATTTCGCCTCTTCATCTTCCATCCGTCCGGGAGCGCTACTATCTCAAAATGATTGGCGGAGTGAAGCACAGGAACTCTTCTCATCTTTTCAACCTTTTCACGACTTCCCATATCTTCCAAAGTTTAACACTGTAATCCTCCTCGTATAAAGAGTGGGTTTTGACTTCCATTCACCTGGTTGAGCGCTTCATATCTGCCCTTCTTTTTTAACAATAGTTTCAAACGCTTCCAACAGCGTTCTTTGTCCAACCGTCTATTCACGACTACATAAAATAAACCATAGATACTTCAGTTTGTTTGTGGATGGAATGAGTCAACTGAACCAATTGTATTGTTCCCAAAATGTATTAAAAAAAATTAGCGACAAGATGTAGGATTTTTCAACGTGAAGATGTAAATGAATGCAAAATGAAGGCGCGGAATTCCAGAGGCTTATTAAAACCCGATCACCTAGCCATCCAGCCCTCTGACGTCATAGGCTCTTACGGCATAGGCTGTGACGTACTACTTGGCCTCCTGCCAGCCGTCTGACGTCATACGCTCGTGCGTCATATGCTATGACGTACTAGTTGGCCTTCTGCCAGCCGTCTGACGTCATAGGCTTTGACGTACAAGTTGGCCTCCTGCCAGCCGTCTGACGTCATACGCTTGTGCGTCATAGGCTCTGACGTACTATTTGGCCTCCGGCCAGCCGTCTGACGTCATAGGTTCTTACGGCATAGGCTTTGACGTACTAGTTGGCCTCCTGCCAGCCGTCTGACGTCATACGCTCGTGCGTCATAGGTGCGTCTGACGTAGTGGCCCGCCTGTCGCTTGTGTTCTGACATGATCTGAGGGAAAGGGTGAATCAAGGAAACAAATTTTTCCCGTTTCAGTTTATGTGCCAAAGCAAAGACATGAAAATGTCAAAAGAATGTCAACTCCATCCTGTTGTTGATACAGTCGAGAATTAAATGCTTGCATACGAGTCTGCAACACATTGGGACATTTTATGTCTTTAAGAAGTGATTCAAGAACCTTCGAACAATGCTACATCACCTACCCCAGTAGCGTAGTTGTTATACTTAATTGTAGGGTTCATCATAAATTATGAAGCTTGCATTCGTATAGACAATATAAATTATTGAGAATGATCACCTGTGTGTAAACAATTATTTAAACAATCACACTCATACCGCAGCTTGTCGGCCACGCACTCCGCAGTGGTTAACGTAATATGGTTAGGTAAATCGAGAGCTATCCAACGAGTGGTGAACGATTTTTGTACGATGATAACTGGCGAAGATGAAGTTCCGTAGCAACGAATCGGTTGTAAGCGAAAATCATCAGAAATGTTCGTGACGATTTCGTGTAACGCTTTTGTGTAACGTTTTTCGAGTTATGTGCCAGAGTAAAGACATAAAATGTCAATAAAATACTGTGAGCTGGAATCATACCAATCATACCAACTCTCATCACACTCCTCATACCGCACAATCATAATCTCCCTCCAAATTCTAGGATTTTCTTTCTGACAAAGTACCTAATGCCTGATCCCTGACGGACTACAGAGCCCCTTGAAGTTCTTAGACTTGGCCATAGGGCAGGTCACACAACAGTTCATGGAGACAATAGACAGTTCATGGAGGCTTCCAATAGGCGACTTGAGATTCTGGATGAGGATGCTACTGGCGGCAGCACAAAACGATAGGCCCAGTGTGCTAACCATGGTATTATCATAAAATGGACCCTTTGCAGAATACATAGGTGAATCATTGAATCAAATGCATAATATTGGCAATGGTGAAATCCTACATTGGCTCCATTTGGTACCATCTATTATAAAGTGTTGGTACCCCACCTAAAGGTAAAAGTGTTGGTAGAATGGGACATGGTGAAACTTCCCAGTTCATCTTCTAATCAACCCGAAACAATTCCTCACCTATTGAACGAAAATTTCCTCGATTTAATTACACCGCTCGTTCCTGCTTTTCAGAATACAATCCGCAATGTTCACTCACCCCTTGTCATCGCCCGTGCTAACGAATCTTGAGCGTCATGTGAACCGCAAGTGATGAATGACTGGTGAAATTGAATTGGAAAGTAGTAAAGGCCGAGAGGTGTTTCATCTGCAGAGATGGGATCCAGTCCCGAAAAACATCTCTGGGGTTTCCCTCAAGAGTTTTTTCTCCTCATCAGTATGCTGACGGAAACGGCACCGCTGAGCTGAAGGGTGTACGAATAATTTATTCAATCACTGTTCAATTTCGCTACTTACACGCGCTGACGTATATTCACTTACTGGCTCTTCCCTCCTTCCTCGCGAGGATTTTCAGGAAGATGAAATCTCGAGATACGCACGATTATACCTAGGTTCCGTAGCCTTTTTGCAGTAAGTAGGTTTCGAGTTGGATGATATCGTATTTTTCTGGAATCTCGTTCTGTACAATTCACATATTTTGACGTTACACAATAACGCTGAAGAATGCCCTCCTTCCTTTTCCCATTTTCAGAAATTGGAACATAACGTTCCATCCAACAACCTACACAGTACGTTTTAATCTGGATAAGTTGATATTTTTACTATTGATTTGTGATTTCGTTGTCTCCATTGGAGGTATAGCGAATTTCAATCTTCAGTTTTCTCTCCTAACGCTTTTCCTGTACGTAAGTAAAGTTTGGTTCGAAGATCTTCGTCTGGTTGAGGTCCAAGCAGATCGCGGGCCCATTTAATATTCCCAAAGTTTTCACTTTAATCACTACACGGACAAAAAATTTTCGAATCGCGTGACAGAACGTTAACGTGCAATACACGTGAGGTCAATGCGTTTTATTCTAACCAACCACGGAAAATCGTAATCCCAGTTTAGCATAATCCAAAAGACCGTATAAACTTTAAAATATTATCACGTGACAGACAAGGGAGGTATGAAAGCGGTCATTGCTCAGGTGAAATTAATTGCGTGAAAAAAAATACGTATCATGAAAAGGCGTTTGAATGATTTATTATGGCACTCATTCATATCTCACAGTCAGAATCCTATTAGAAGTTCCAACTGCTTCTGTTTGTTTTCTCTCAGCTTATTCAAATCATACGTGGCCTCGTACGGATATACTCCTCAGCGTTCGAGATTCTTGATTTGGCAGGAGCTTTTTTGAAGTAAAGAACCATTTTAATACCTGTGGAACTATTTCGCTTTTCTACCAAAATACATGTACATGAATGTGAGCATTAAATGCAAATTTCGCGTTTCAAGTCAATGGTGTGTTTTCTGTTCTTTTATTTGCTGTCTTGAGTTTCAAATATGACATGGTGATCAGGGAGGAAGGCAGTTGAGTACGTCTCGAGGGTTACATATGTATTTTTATGTTTCAGCCACCGATCGTGGTTTTGAATGTTGTCGTTCTGGAAGCAGAAGGTTTGGAAGCAAAGGACGCTAACGGTAAGTTATCCCAAAACTGATTTAATTACCTCAGCCTGGATCATTTCAATTTTTTAATTAAAACTGTGCACTCGAACGTCCATCTGTTATAGAATCTTCAAATGAATGCTCCACACACGAGTTAACTTTGACGTGTAGGTGTACATTATGGAGATACCTGGATGGCCAGTGCGTTGCACAGGATTGTGAATAGGAGTATTTGTTTGAGCTGTATTAATACCAGAAGAAATGGGTTATGTCACTCTTCCTCCTCCATCAAACCTTCTCCACCAGACCAATTTTCGTCATAGTAATGGTTCACTAAAATTAAGATCCAGACGGACAGACAGAAAAAATCCTCAATATCATTAAAATTGCATGATGCTGGAGAGAAACAATGGCGTATACGCCCTGTTTGAGGGCTCTACCGTCTAGGGATGTCGGGTGTAAGTGAAATCCTTTGTGGTTTGTTACTGACGTTGGTATGATCATCAAAACCGCTGTCAGTTTTAACCTTGTGGTTATTTAAACGTACCTAAAACGTTTAAATCACCTCTTTAACTACTAAAAACTTGCGTTACATAATATAATAATATAATTTTACGTAACACAAGTTTTGGGGAGTTTAGGAGCTGATTTAATATTATTATAATAGCGTAGTGTCCACTGGAGAGGCTAGTTAAAATCTCCACCGCGTAAACGTCCCAAAGAAAATGTAGAGGTTGGCTCTAACCCTTTCACTAACCTATTACAGAGACCCTGTTTAGGTCCATTGGCCGTGGGGTTTTCTGAAGCTCTCGCCGACATACGCATTCTAACGATGACGTCACATTTCATTCCATTACGATAAAAGCTCCTCTTAGCCCTTGTGGTAATTCGACTCCCGTCAGATGTAACTTCCAACTTTCACTCTAAACCAAGACCTCGTGTTCGATAGGTTGTACAGTGAAAACTCACGGAGAAGGGATCTGGCAGGATCGAAGGCACGCCCTACACGGTATTTAATCAAAGAGGTAATTGTAAACAAACCTCGACATGTCAAGCTCACTGCCTAGCTTACCGAACTGGGAGATGTAAACATTGTACAATACACTGAAGTTGTGTGGTGGGGGGCAAAATAATTAGGGAGGAGTAACAAATGTTTAAAAAATGAGCGGAGACGAGATTTTGTGTCTCGTTTCCACATTAGTCATTGCAAGGCATGTACACTAATGAACCACATGTACGAATCTCGTACAACTAGCTCACCCCTAATAAGTCACTATGTAATTCCTTTTGGTTCCATAAATGGTTTGCTACTGATCATTTCCTGCACAAGAGCTCATAATACGATAATATCATGATAATATCATATGATGAGAAATACTGCAAACTTGAAACAATAAGAGCTACTCTCAGAGTCGCCAATACACTACAAAAGTCACATAAAAGAGCGCCCAAACCTTGATATTGTGGTATATCCGAGTCGCAACAATGACCTTTCAAGCGGGTTCGACTGGATTTCAATGGAAATCTTTTCATTTTCCGTCTTAGCGAGTTTCCTGACTTAGCTCTGAACTTCTGTTGCTTCCGTCTTATTGTGTGAACGTGCAGAGAAACCTTCTGCCTGAGCTAGATTAGGGTTCATCATAACATTGTAGTTCCAAAAACGGTTATGACGTGCTTTCAAATGAGTTCAGCCCGTTTCCACTAAACTGGTCGATCGGATCAACTTATTTTCGTTTTAAAAACAGGAATGAGCCCAGTGCAAGTGGAGAATTGGTGCAAAATCCGAAAATGGCACACGATTCTGACGTTTCAAGTCTATTGACAAACAGAGATGGGCGAATTCATATTCATAAATATGAATACGAATTAAATTCATAAATCAGAAAATATGAATACGAATAAATACATAATCACATCTTTCTGTGAATTTTCCCGGAAGTTCACTTTTTTTTGTCTGAATTTTACTAACGTTTACTGTATTTTTTGTGGATTTTACTCAAAGTTTCTTATTTTACCAAGAGTTTTACTTAAATTCAAGTTTCCACATAAATCCTACCAATATTGAAATTTTTCTGTGAATTTTCCCTCAATTCATTTTTTTGTGAATTTTATAAAAACGTTTGCCATTTATGGATGTATTACACTAACCTTTCTCCTTTTTTTTTTTACATAAATTTTACTAAAACTCACTGTATTTGGTGTGTATGTTATCTACTCAAATTTTCCTATTTTACAACGACCTTTACTGAAATTCAAGTTGTTTTTACATAAATTCTACTAATATTTTACAGTAAAAAGTGAAATTATACTGTAATTCATTCATTGGGAAAATTCACAAAAAGATGTGATAAGCCATAATCACTGGCTTTATTCGTATTCATATTCGTATAATATACATATTATGTATTCGTATTAATAACGCCAGAATGAGCTGTGGGGTTCATACGACGGGTATTGTTGTTGATAGTAGCTTGTGATTCATTCAGATTTGTTCCATTTTTCCCCAGTTGAGGAACTGAGCTAATAATTCTGAATTGGGTGGGAGCCATGTAAAACATCTCCCTTCACGGAAAACGGGGGTTTAACCGCAAGATACCTAAGGGGCGTTTCACAGTGTCATTTATTTCCATCAGAAGCCCCGCGCCCTCATGGAGCCGCCCTACAGCTTATTTCTATTGTCAGATAACTCAAGGAAAATCTCACTCTGGGTTTTGTCCCTGGTTCGGATGGGAAACCTCAAGCCTCCGAATTGTACAAATAGCGAGGCGCTGTTCCGCCTGAGGGGAAATCAAGCTGTTTTTTCTGTCTCATACCCCCGCTCTATCTACTCGGTTTTCTTCTATCGCAATCCGTCCTCCCATATCTCCCTTATATTCACCAATAGAATCCAACCGGAATAGTTGGAATTGTAACATGATCCTTCCATCCTGTACGATCCACCTCAGTATAAAACCTGGATAGGTCTGTACTGGACTAGTATAATTTGTTTAGCATTCTTTTCAATCATTTCACTATTTAATTTGTATTTAATGGATAGGTACTTCAAGTCTTTGGAATTCCAAAAATTCAGTTTAAATGAAACAGGAGGAATCCATAAAAAAAATAGTACCTATTGGAATTTCGATAACATTTTGGAGAATGTATCGTGTGCATCGTACGGTCATCCTAACACATCAAGTGATCAACTCTGAAAATAATGAGCCACTGCCGAAGAATTTGATTTCGAGTTTTGAATATCAAGGATATCCGCGAATGTAGAGAATTAGGAAAAAACGAAAAGTGGTCTAGTTCACAAAAATGAATGTCTTGATATCAGGTGAAATTGTTTCCAATCACAATGCACGCCGTTCCAGTTAGTGGCACCTGCAATGCACGAATGAGCAACAATATGTTGAACCCCCTTCAAAAATTGGCTACTACAATCACTTTTGAAAGCTGAGAAATTGCTGTATTCCAATTCAAAATTCCCGCTCGCATGTTGCATTTCAGACTTTTTGAGGGTCTTAGTTTCGTGCTGATGTCAGATCTTGGCAGATCATTTGCTCCAATGAGTGTAGGCGATTTGTTTGACCTGTATGTTTGTACCTACGTTACGATTTACGAACAGAACGGTTCAAATGAATTCTGAAGGCTCGCGCCACTTCGTGGTAAAACTGGACAATATCTAATTCATGTGTAAATATGTTATTTGTAAGTAAATTACCTTTGAATTATGTATGTGTTAATTTGGCATGAGCGTATGTTGATCTTTGAACGCAACTGAATGTTAACACTATCATCAGAGCTGATATTCAGAATTTAGTGGTCCAACTGATCGGGAACCGCAATCTAGTTTAGATCATCAATCAGTCCAATTTCTGGAGTTTGGATTTCCTTAATTTGAGACGACGTGGTGGAATTTCTTTGAGTGGAGGGTCATCCAAAAATTTCGCCACTTCTTTTATTGCATCAAAAGATTGCTGGTGTTTATCACAGCATAACGTGTACGCTTGGAGTGGTAAATGCTACATTCAGCAAAATCATCAATCGAATCGGGACACGAGGTTTTCAGTTAAAAGAGTCATGATAACGAGCCCGCAGACATAACCCGTTTTCTTGTGTAGTTCAATTTGGCTTCTTGCAGACCAAGTACAACTACTAGAAACCAGTGAAAATCTCATGTTTAGAAAAGTCTTATATTCAGATAAACAGATTTTTTGGGTTGTCTACGTTGTTGTGGTTTGTTACTATTTCGTAGAAATGAAACACTTGATTCAGTAATTGAGTTTATGAAAGTACAGTAGAGTCCTGATTATCTGCGGAATTGGATGGCAAGGGCACTGCGGATAACCCGAAATGTAATTCTTTCTTTGCTACTCTTGTGACCTGCCGCATTATGTTGTTAGAAATATAGCGTAGACACTTAGTTTGGAGGCTCGTTGAATTCTTCCTGTGAAGAATGCTCAATATCCAGGGTTTTCTTGGAGTGAACCAATCATCAGGAAAGGGGTATTTATGGGTAGTTGGTGGAAGTCATTATCATTATTGAGTTTCTTGATTCACTAATGTGTTTACTATTGTATGTAATAACTTGTTTTCCTCCCAATATGTTGTAACTATCTTTTGGAATGTAAAGCTGATTGTTGTTGACACCGGCTGGTGGGGTTGGGGTAGGGTACAGCGACCCCTACTGCCTCCTGGGGGTGATTCCAGGGCAAGTGTCTTCCAGCCTGCGAAGGGACTCGTCCTCAGATGCCTCGTGCCAAGAGGAAGTCGCCACGCTCAAGAGCCCTGTGGCTCTCCTAACCTCAGTCATGGGTAGTTTGATTTCCTAATCGTATGACCAGTGGAAACCCATATTCTGAAACAATATAATCGTTGACCCTGATGCAGTTGATGAGTAGCGATCCGAAGGTGTTGTTAGGAGTCAAAGGACGCATGTTTTGAATGTTCTGCTTAATTCTCTTAATTCTGGAAAGCTTTCGGGCGTATTTATAGATGTCTCCAGGTTCGTTCTTTAGAACATTCTTTTAGTTACTCAAATCCCGGTTCTACTCATGAAAGATATTGAAATGAGCCTATTCTTCAGGTATGGAAACATAGGCGTACAAATCATAAAGCATGATGAGAATCTTCTAATTCACGAGAAAAAATCCCTGCAGGGTAGGTATTCTTGAAGAACCAAAGCAGTAGATTCTTATAAATTGTATTAAGGAAATTATTGTTTTAATCGAAAGAGGGTTTTGCCAATTCATCAAGGAATCTCGTGTCTTTAGTCTGGATCAGAGTCCCATAAATATATTGGAGTAATGAACTAAAGTATTACGAGTTCGTGGGGTCATCGTTCAAAATCCCATTCGTTTCATTCCGTAGCGCTTGCAGAATTGCACATGACTCTGGTTCCATCCATGTGCTTGAGATTCACAGCTTATGTCAGTGGGGTGGCCCCATATAAGTGAATAGCTCCAATGCCACCTTACCATTAAAGTATACTATTAAACTAGGTATATTTATTCGTCTTGAGCCAATTGTTGACAGCTTTTGATTAGTCTTTTGAAGGACTCAGAGGAACTCACTTCAATTTAGATACATGGAAGCCCTATTGGAGCCTGAAGGTGAGAATCTAAAGATCCGAAAGGACCTCTGAAAGGCTATGGAAAGTAATACAAGCCAATGCGTCATTTTTCTCCTAACATCCCCGTGCATACATCAAAAAATCCTTTTGCGTTTTTGGCGAAAAAAACCCAGCTCTGCCCAAACTTCGTGTAAATGTAACTTTTGTGATTGACCGTTTGTGATTGATTCTGTATCTCAGGGGCGTTGATTTTACCTGTCCTGTGCATCCTGATCTTACAACCCTATCCTACTTGTTTATTTCACTCTTTCGTTTCTCTGTTTCCAAGAAGTCCTATTGAATACATACATTTTCATCTCTCGATCAAAAACCAACAGCTCATCAACATTTTTCATTTTCGTGGAATCCTCTTATAACATTTTGAGGCTGAAGAAATCGAATAAAATTACAAAATCCGTTGCAAATTCTTGAAAGAGAGGTTCTTACTAGCAACTTAGGTACTAAGATTTACAATAACAACAACCTAAACCAAAATTTGAGTCACTAAAAACATTGCTAAAAATTGATTAAATGTTCTCTCACATTGTTTCCCTCATTCTGCAGCCATGTTAGTTTTGAAAACGTGTAAGTATCCACTTTACTTCATCTAATTTTTCATCTGGTGCAATATATCTCCAAAACGGTCAATGTGGATGTGGAGATGTGGGGATGTGGAGATTTTTTAAATTTTTGGATGCTTGCGACCTTGAAGGAAGTGGCGGGAAACATTAAGTACCAGTATTACCACAAGGACATTCAATCCATGAATTTCTGGCTGCAGGGTGAGGGGAGACTTTGGGCGTTTGTCGACAAGTAGGAATAATGTGTTAGCAGTTATTTTATTTTCATTACATTCTTTGAAACTACTACTGTTTTCTGCTCGAAACTGCTACTGCTGCATTCCTCTTTTTGATGGTGCATAATTACTACAACCAGTTTTCTGGTAATAACTCCTTAGGTTTTTGAAGTCAACAACTGTCACACAAGTAATATGAGCGAAATATCTCATTTTTCACATTCTATTGACCATAATTAATAATCACCGTACAATTACTATCGTTGGAAGTTGGTTTTCAAAATCTTCTCTGTCCGGTTGACTTTCATTTTCGCCTTCCTACTTCTTAATCTTCACCTACTTAGTCCTTGGAGTGCCTTCTGTGTGAGCCTGCGCTGCCTATTTAAACCGCATCATTATTATTAACAAAAAATCGTTGATCATTCTTCTACTACTCTCTCAGTCTTTGTGTATCAGGAGTGTCAACTGTGTGGACAACTTCCTACTGATCTTATTCTGCAAACAGATTTTCCAAAAAGGCTTGCTAAACTTTCTTTCGCACCACTCTTCGACCCATCCATTGAAGGGCTTCTGCAACCATTGTCTGCTCCCAACACAGCGTTTCTGCGGTCTCTCCCAGCTTTCCCATCTCTAAGTAACTGAATACACGAAACCCAATTCAAAAATAGATGGGTCCTCAACCACTTTTGCAAGTAAACTCCGTACAAATAGCTATCCAGGAAACATCACGAAAGAAAGATCAGGGGTTCCAACCACACAACTCAAAATCCATACACATGATTTTGACATTTTTCTTTTATTATCATATCATCAGACGAATATGTTCGTTTGTTCACTAAAAATCAAGAGCTCACTAAAATGTTTTCCATTTTTTAAACCATAAATTGAATGTACAAACCTTGAAGGGGCCAACTCACTTCTCTTAAGAACGACAGCCAAAAGGTCGTAATTCACGAATTGCTACATAATCCATTGAATAAATTGATACATACACTTGACTATAAACCAGCTCCCTAACAGTTCGTTGGATTACCTCATCGATTTTTGAAAAAAAAAAAAAAAACAGGCAATGACTCATGACAACATCCGCAGGACACTGAATAAAACGAGTATATTCCTTTTATTGATACTGTTCTTCCCTCAGCCAAGAGTTTATCAGGAGCAAAGACGATGATGGTTGCTCAGTGCCTCTATTGTTCTTGTCATTAGTTCAGAGAGTTGATCCTTTGTAATGCTGTGATGTGTGCTCACTCTTAACGAGTATCTTCTCAGTGTTGAGGGCATGCATCGTTGGACCTTACCCGACCCCACTGGACTTTATTGTAATAATGTATCATGTCAGCATTCTGTCAATCTGTCCCCGAGTACATGAATGATACTTTTTATCATTCGAATGGTTGTTTTTGTTTTGTTTTTGATTTTTTTGTGCATCGAACAAAACTTTACTGACAAGATCACCTTGAAGGAACTCGTGTTGTTTAATAGCTTTTTGTTTGTTGATGTGATATTATGTGAATTAGAAAATGTTATGTTAGATGGTATTATTAAGGCTTTTTCCGTCATTTTGAATTCGACGATTCTTATGATGTACTATTTAATTGACACTATATTTCAGCAGAGCTATATTTATACATTTATCATTGCAAATAACAAATCATGTCTATGGACACATACTACACAACATTGGTGGTCTCATGAATTAACTCTGTAGGTGCCCACACTACAAAGGAAAGGAAAATATGACTCCTTATGTCTCAGTGATTGAGTGAAGGTTTCTTTGGAAGAAACTTGAATGCAGCATAGATATTTTGGGTTCATTTGTTATAATACCCATTATAACACTTAGCCTTGAAGTTCCAGTCTCAATTGTGCGTCAAGATTTCTAAGTTCAATTCAGTGTTAATTTGGGAGTGTATTTTGCAGAGCATGGAGCATAACTGGTTGAATAAGCAATCGCAGATAATTGTTGCTCCATCTCATCTGCGATTGCTTAATAATATCTACAATTATTGTAGGTATTCACATGTGAATGTAATAATATCTACAATTATTGTAGATATTCACATGTGATTGTCTCATGGTTTTTCATGCTAGTTTGAGTTTTCGGCTTAAAAAAAATCAAGTAGCTGTGTGATCTTATTGTTCGCTGAGCTGGTGGAAGAATGCGGGCGGGAAAAAACATGCAGGTCCTGAAGTGATCCGGAGAGAAAAACAGACAACAAGAGGATGCTTACCCCTCACCAAAACTGTTTCAAGGGGATGGAAGAAGCTTGTTGATGGGCGGGATAGTATAAAGAAAACCCCGTTAGGTTGAAAATGTCAGACAAACGACGGGCATGCGTGGTTTGTTGGGACGGGAAGAGAGAATGGGAGAGAATTTTCGGGAAAGGCGAAGTGAAACTTTGGTGGTCTGGGTACATCAAAACCCTCAGGCTCAGAAACATCAAACGGCTTTCACTCCAGAAGGCAGAGAATGAGGGGTGCAGTAGCCGCTTTGTGCCGCCTTGTCACTAAGGAACTGGATTCTCCGGGACGAAACAAGTTTATTTTCATGGAACAAAGAAAGTAACATCATACAAACACCCCTGAGGGGCAGGGTGTAAATCAACTGTCAATTCTCGAGAGCGTTCAAGTAAAAATGATTTCCATAAAAACAACGTCGTTCAGTGGGTTTTAGAGGGCGAATTACGATTTACTTACCGAAAAACCTTCAAGAAGTTTCAATATTGAGCAATAAACCGTAACTCGATTTATTAGAGTCTCTACATTTTTTTCGATGCGATGGATCTCGGTCATTCCACCTAATAGTGGCTCTAAATGGAAAATTCATTTCAATGCTGTCATTTCTCGTTTTATTAGGCATGGAAAACTCCCACCAGGCTGTCAGAGAAATGTTAAATACTCTGGAGCTTTCAAAATTATATGGTTAAGAGATTTTTACGTAAAGTCAATTTCGATTTTGAGATCTCAACACGCAACTTCCACTCGTACCGAATAAGCTTAATATACTCCGTCCATTGATAACTAATCTTAACTTGAGTCAACTTGCCCAAAAAACAGGACGAGACGTTGAGAAATTCAATGAACATGGCCTTCTCACCAGAGGATCTGAAAACTTTCTTTACCTCACTGTAGCGCTCGAAACTCTCGAATAATGTGATTACAGTCATCTCTCCTGGTACTCTCATCCCCCCCTTCATTCTTGTGATATTCTTTACCCTTCAAAAACTGTTGGTCTCCCATTCAAAAGGTGACGCGAGGGATTTGGTAACTAGAATTTTGTTTTGAATAGACTTTACAGGGAGTTTTACCGACACCTTTGCTTCATTTCAGTAGCGTTGGATTGCAATTCATTGAGTTGAACGGCTCAATATGTTGCTCTCGGAGACGGGATGCGATTCCAAACGGGAAAAAACTATTGTATGTGCAATATTCAATATCGACTGTCGATTCCTAACGTACCACATGTGCCTAAAAGCCCTTCTCAACTCCTTTTTCGTCAAAAAAAGCTCGTAATAACTACCTGTGAAATTGGATGGAATGAGCTCAAAACACAAACACACTCAAATGCGAGGTATCAAATTACACCATGCTATACATAACACGGATATGTACCGAATGGTACATAACTCTTAAAATACTCAGCACAAAATCTATAACACCCAGCACAGCTGAAATCTGATTTACTGGTTTCTGTCCAGGTTTTAGTGATCCCTACTGCATGCTAGGGATTCAACCAGGCAACTTGGCGTCTCCTCCACCGCCAAGCCCGAGGCCTCAGGCAACATCCAGAACGATGTCGGAAGGCGGTCTCGAACCGGAGCGACCCGAAGCTCATCACGACAAGCTGAGGAAGCACCACAGGTAAACTGCGGCTTATGTCATGAACAGAACAAGCGACAATGAAATAATAGTTTAATTATGAGCTTTGGGAAATGGAATTGTAGTAACGATATCATTACAGTTTGGTTTGAGTTTCCTACAGCTCGACACGTTTCAATCCTATGCTACACTGCAGAGAGATCGATTGAAAATCCTTCAATAATTCCAACTGTAGTCAATATGCTACAGACTATGTGCTGCAGATCAATGTGATATAAAAGAGAATTGAAGAGCTGGAAGTATTTAAAACAAAAGTAAATTGCTGGAAACTATGAGTAGTCTGTCACTGAGGTCTAAGGGTGCTATGCTAGACTTCAAACTGCTAATTTAAACATTTGCGTGTATTTTGTCTTGTGTGTGTCGTCTCAAAATGGCGGACCAAGCTTGGTTGCTGTAGCAAGTTGTCCCCTCAGCTGTGTCAGGTTATGATAGAAGGCGCCCCTCTTCCATGTCAGGATATCCAACCCCTATCCATCTGAAGCACAGTCCTAAATGATTACATCCCTTATCCGATACCTTCCATCATGAAAAAATCCACAGTCGTGCAGCATTGCTTTAATCGCGAATTTTCCAAGAAATAATTGGTATTCATGCAAACTGTCTCTACTTTACTGGTTTTATAACAAATTTTTTTCTTTCGAGTAACAACTCGGTTTATAGATTTTTCAACGCTGAACACGATGGTGAAGTCAGAACTAAGATATCTCATTCCGTTATCAGGCCAGAGCAGATGAACCGTGAAAAACATCTCTAGTAACAACCACGTTTCTTCATCATCAAAGTGCTCCAGTTTGAGAACGGAATAAGAACTTCACCATCATGTTCAGCGCGAAAAAAACATTAAAGTGAGGTGTTACTTGTCAGAATGTTCCATTTTGGAATTTATGGGTAATTTTTCCCCCTCTTGAAGTCCCCCTAAACGTCCCTTGGCCCGATTCTGCTCATCAAGGAACTTAGCCTTTCGCTTTGTAAACATTTGAACTTTTTATCTTAAGTCTATCGAGAGTTATCGTCTGGAATGACACATACATACATAAATATTTATATAGTATAAATATATGATTTTTTGTGTCTTTAGGCAGTGGATTCAGGATAGCCTGAAACGGTTTTCTTCGGAAATTCGCTAAAATCCATGACACTGATTGACGGGACCGTATTAACCTGACCAAAAAGGGCTCCTGTCAGCTGTAAAGCAGGAGACACATAAACAATTGAAAAGTAGTCCCTAAAAAATCCAGAGACCAATCTGACTCAAATGTGGTCTAGACAGGTGACGAAAGAACATCTAGAGAATCTGCGGGGGAAGGCAATTAGTTTGAACGGCCCACTCCGCTGGCTTCGTTGATTCGAATAAATTCTTTCCGAGAGGAAGGATTCGCCAGCCATTTCTTTAATTAGCGTTGCCTCTTCATGGCTTCCCAGAAGTCAACCCTTTCCGCGTGGCCTTTAATTGCGACCAATCAGACAGAAATGAAATCCTTGAGAAAGCCGGTGAAATGCTGGATATCTCAGTAGCCAATATAGAACCGTGATTATAATATTATGATAGGTCGGTAGTTAAATAAATACAAACTTTTGAAATGGATGGATCTGTTTTAATAAAAATTCTATCAGTCCTATTTAGATTCAGTCCAGTAGATTTTGTGTTAATATAACTTTGGCGTATAATTTTTACTGTACCATATTCAGACACTGTCCCCATCACTACATCAAAAAAACACATTTTTTGCCAGTTGCTGGAGAAATGTTATGTTTATAAAATCAAACCTTATTTATGATGAGTGGGGCAAATGTGTAGAGGATTCAACTCTCGGTGGCGGCTGCTCATAAAGGCGCTGTCAAAGCCCAATGATTATGATAGATTATACAAATATATCAGGAGGCAAGATATTTTAGGTAACCGCTTACATGTTTGCCCCACTCACTCAATTACTCCTCTGCACCCTACATGGGATTGCTGTTAGGCCCAGAAGTTGATTCAATAATTTAGTCGTTCCCCAATAACCTCGTTTCACTCCTCCCGTTTAACTTTCTGACGATTTCCTCAATTCCAGCAGTACCTTTATGAATATTGGAATTCGACTCAAATTCATATGACTCGTATTAACCCGTAAGGTATACGGGAAATAAATTCCCATGTTCTACTATCTACTCTACAAGCAGATACCTCGTGACATGGATATGTACGAGTAGGTATATGGGGTGGGGCTCATATTTATTTGCATCAGCCACGACAGAAGATGAGAAATATCAGGCTTTCTTACAGAAGAAAGAATCCGAATATCAGGCTTTAATCCGAAACGTGTCGAATGACAGAAAGGGTATCATCTCAATAGAAAACTTGCAAGGCAGGAGCGTAGCGTGGCTCTGGAAATGGGGGTACCGCACTCAATCATTCATTTTAGGAAGATGAACACTAAACGAACAACTAAATACTACGAACAATCCAACAATAGCACGGATATTATCAATCCTCCGGCCTCTGCATTCCATCATACAAAAGCTGCACATGCGTATTACATATGGGAAGCTCTAACCAGGTGCGCTGCCCTGGTCTTTGTAACAGGAGACATACACACACGCTGTAGGATGACGCCATGGGCACCCGCTATGAGCTTGCGGTTCCCTTGTGGCCTTCAACTGGAAGGTTATCACTGCAATCAGATGTTTGTAATTCTTCTTAAATCACTTGGCTTCGGCCTTGCCAGTCATAGTCATTGGATTCGTGATTCAAAGCAACCATCAAAGGTAGGTAGCTGTAGGTAGCTGTGGCACAATGAGCGAGGGATTCAAATTCCAATTGAACGTTTTACTATTGATTGAATATTTTGTTATTCTTAATAAATTTTTTCGTCGTTCAACTTCTACCTACATTCTTCATTTATTGTGTGGAAGCGCCACTTCCTGCGCTTCACCTGATGCTACGCCCCTGGTGCAAAGACATCTCAACATGAATCGAAGTTGGAGTACGAAAAAAGGAGTATACAAGTATGGGCTCGCTATTGGAAAAATAACCGACTGAATTATTACTAATAATAATCGTTGTTGCTTGGTACTTTGTTGTACTTTAATTAAACTTATGAGTTCTGATTTCATTTTATCGGTCTCGCGTTACAATTTTTTTAAATCTGGAAATCGGGATGAATAAAAAAAAAAAGATCCGCAGCCCATAGACATATCCACGTCAAAAACCTGATGTTACAAAGGGGGCACGTCAAATAGAATAGAAAAGAAACGGAAATAATTGAATTTAAATGAGTATTTCTCATACCATCAGACTTCACTGCGTTTATACTAACCTGGGATTACAACTCAATATTAAACATCACCATGGTACCTAACTGAGATGTGGATGGCTGGTCTTTTAAGCCTTCTGACTAATTATCCTTTGTGATCAAACGAAGTGGGTCTAGAGGTTCGCGGTTATTTTCCAACTTCATAAAACGGCGACCCGCTTTCGATCCGATGTTCGTTCCCGCTTTGTGCCGTTAATAGCCGTTCTCCAGAGTTTCACATTCACTCGATATTTTCCAAATTGGTAACAGAGTAAGACCGTGCAAATGGGAAAGAGCGAGAGGCGAAAAACGTGTTTATCAAGCACCGCCACTCCCCGCCCTTACCTTTGGGCTGTTGCACTAATGATTTCGAGGCGTGTGAAAAGTTAGAGAATCCTCCAGGCGAGCCCACTCATTAATATTCGTGATACATTTTCGTCCTGGTTGAGCTCTGCTTGAGCCGGGCTTGGAATTAGATTAAAATTAACGTGGAAAGCGTTGCGTGTAGAGCTTCACTAATTGTTTATCTTATACTAGAAGCTTCGCTAATGGTTTCGAGGTTTTGTTTGAATACGGTAACGTGTGTGTGTGACGACTGGGGAGTCTCAGATTCAGTTCCCTTCCTTCCTAATCTCGATGGATTAGAGTGACACTAGATTGAAGTTGAAAATTCAACGGCAGATGATGTGAGAGAGCATTGTGAATCCATGGCGTGTTCCATCATTGAATATGACAAAACCCTCACTCACGTAAGCTAACGCCACTGTTGCCATAGATGACGTAAGCGTAAACGAGAAAACAAATTCTTCAGTTTCAGGCTTAGCTTCAAAAGGAAAGACAGAAGAGAGCACAGAGATAGCATTTCGAACGCTGTCCCAGCCAAATTCATACGAGCAACTTCCGTACGACCGCAGACGCTCAACCCGAGATGGAACGAGAAATTTCGATTGTAAGTAATTCGCATCCAGCTGATTTTCAATTCGATATCACTCTCATATTTTGCACCTTATTTAATCCTATACTATGTTTATTATATATCTAAACGGGTACGTTTTGGTTTTAGTGACATAGATGACGTTTCTAGTGACATTCTCCATTTGGACATTTGGTGAGTTTTAGTTAATCTGATATTTACCAATCTCCGTCTCTGAAGCTGATTATGCTTATTATGCTATTCAACTTATACTCGTAGTTTGGGTGTGGACCACTTGACACGATTCCGGTACGCTCGTCCGGAATTCCTCAGGGCAGTCATCTTGGCTTTCTGTGTTTCCTCTTGGCCATTAATAGCGTGACTCAGGTTTATCATCGGGGTGTCAGGTGCCTGCTCTTTGCGGACGACATGAAGCTTTACTGTCGGGTCGCCTCCATTGATGAGTGTGTAGCATCACAGAGAATCATTGAGCTTTTGGAGGATCCCAACTGCCGGTTCAAAGAAGACATCCCAATGTAAAGCGTTTTTTTTTCTGGGATGCTCCAACACCACCCAATGTTACCAAACGAAAATATCAAAGTACCAAAGCTGACGAACCACAATTAAACTGCGTTTTCATGAGATCTTCGGTTCCCTGGAAACGTAGCCGGGTTGTTTAAATGAAAATCTAACATCTTCTCAACGTCGACACTTGGTGCATTTACGCTGTTGCACTGAAAAAACTGGCTCTCCCGTCTATTGCTCATTTTGAGAGAGTTAATCAGGGATTCACGAGTTGAAATCATAACAGGTGCACACCATTGAGTATGATCACTACATTACACTAGTTACTGCTGAGAACGAACGGTGGCGCTCTGCAGGGCTAGTAAAGTACACTCGCTAAGGTTGCCTCAACGGAGCCCGCCTTCACCCATGCCGCCGGTGACGTCACCAAAACGTTACCGATTTATAAAAAAAAAAACATTGCTTGTCTCGTGCAAAAGCAAAGTAGGTACAATCTCAGCCCAGTGAAAACTTTCGAACAAAAAATTAAAAAAATGTGTGGGTACTCCTCATTGTTTTCCTTTAAAAGGCCCTAGTGCTTCTGAAGTTGGAATATGGCTCACCGGTGTGGTCCCCTCTTTATGTGGCACAAAAGTCCACGTTGGAGAGAAGATTACTGCGTTATGTGGCCTTCAAGCTCGGGATACCCTCATCCATAGTTAACTATGAGCTCCTACTTGACAGGTGTCACCTCCAAAGACTTGAAAAGCGCCGCATGATAGCCGATAAGTATTTCCTGTACAAGCTGCTTAGCAAGATAAACTTCAGGGTCCCTCAAGCTTCGACCCGTCTATCTCACCCACTAGTCGCCCCTTTTTCCTCAACAAACTGTTATATCGCCCCCTGTGCCGTATCCCCTTCTGATGAGCATCCTTCAAAACCTGGATTTGTTCTCCTGTTCTTTTGGTAAATTTAAAGCTCGCATCCTTGCTCCTTCACTCACTTAAGTCTGCTTCTTCGTTTCATACGCTCTTTTGCCACGCCCACTACTTTTGCCAACTACTTTAATCCTCCTATACTTTAATTTTCCTCGCTGTATCTCGTTATCGTATATCCGACGTGCATCTTTTATATAAACTTTGTAATTGGGCTCGCTCGTTTGTTTCAAATAAAATAAAAATACATAAATAAAACCCGCTGAACAATTATCCACAGTGGTTCATACTTAAGGGTTACACCCTGTACCTATAGTCTTTTCATTGAACCATAACCCGATAATGCAAACGTACTTCTTTGCATCTCTGATGATCCCGGATATTTATTCCGAAACGTTGGACAATTTTCGACTTGAAAATCAGATTCTACGTGGAAAATCAGATCATTACGTGGATAAGTATTTAGGAAAATCTAAAAAACTATTTATTTTTTTCCCCCTAATTGAAGAGCGATTTCTAGTTAACATTTCGATATTTTGAGTTGAAAACCAAACCTTCTTTAGTACGCAACACTAGTTCGTTTTATATTCCTCGTCCATTTCCGAAGTAGATCAAAATAAATAGTAATATCTTCGCCTCCTCGTTTTATTCAGTTCGCCGTCTGACGTTCTTCTCAGGTGCAAGATGAAGATTAATGATTATGTAAAGCGACTTTGATGGATCACTCAAGTAGGTACAATCAATTCCCGATTGAGGATAATTTCATCTGAGTCTAGATTATCACAAAGTTCCTGACGTCCAAGGTCTTCTGAGTGTTTTCATCTACTACCCTGCCCTAGTTACGTTGTCTGATGGTGTACTGATAAATTGACAGAGCAATCTATCTGAATTGTTGAATTACCAGGTTTTCAATAGTCGTGATCTACAACATTCTCAGATTCGGTTGGACAACTTTAACCAAATTTACCTTACAATCAACGAATATACTATTTATCTAAGAACGCTGTAGCGTTTAGCCCCAACTAGCAAACAATGGTACCGAGTGTACGAATAGTATATATATACTGTGATATATACTAGTTCAAATAACATATCCTTGACTCTGAATCTTTTCAACGGTTATACTGTTGATTATACTGTCAGATGGTCCTTACCCAAGGAAGTTGAATGTCATACCTCGGTATACGTTTTTCATTTGAGCGAAGAATGTTTGGGTACTGGGAGTGGGCCTGTGATAGCCACAAATATTGCATTACAGTCCTGCTTATCGCTCTAAAAATCACCCACAAATCCATCAGTTGATGATTAAGTTATACGTGTTGTATGCCCAGTGACACTGTGCGATATGTATAATTGTTGCAAGATTGTCTTAAGCGTTTAATTGTGTGTTTTTTTGTTGTTTTAATCCTCCAAATCACTCTCACTACAATTCAGGGATCACGACGACGAATCGTCAGTTTTCGACGCCGTCTCGAAACTCAACGAAGTCCGGGGCGTCAAAGGTTTGGGGAGGTTCTTCAAACAAATCGCTCAAAGCGCCAGATCCGGATCTCAAGATGATTTCTTGGGCTGCGTCAACGTTCCAATCGTGGTTAGTTCGTGCTTTTTAATTGAATAATTTGGCCTGTTTTATTAGTTTCAGCTACCTATTGTGTTAAATACAATCCTGCCTAATCAATGTACGATGTAAAGACTTCATCGAATGTCAGAGAGGTAAACAAATGGAGGCAATGCAAAATTTGATGTCTGTAAAAAGATGGCAACTATGGTAGATATGTCACTATGTTTTCGAAATCGGTATTTTCACTCCCTCCAGTTTATTACAGCATTAATACCCACATTCCTACAACGATCGAGCGTCTAAACATTGCCGGTAACCTTGGAAAAAGCGTTGGCCATTTATGTTATGTCCACAAAGTGAAAATCGGAAGATGGCAGAGTACAACAATATTGTATTACGACATATTATGTCAGTTGTTTTTCATTGTCATCTTCCAATTTCGACGGTACCAATCGTAGAGGAAGCTGGCTGAACTTTAAAATTTCTTTCCCGAAAAATTTAGAAAATGTGACATATCACACTTTGCCATCTTTCTGCAGAATAATTATATTATGTTATTATAACGTTCAAACCATATACACGCTCAGTTAGGTACAGCTAACAAGCGCTATTTTTCTTTGTGGTTTAGGTTATTTGTGAGTAATTATTATTGAGTAGTACAGCATTACAGGGGAAGGCACTTCTGCTTTTGTGTATCTCACAATTTATGGCATTGTCGCAGACATGTTTGGCTGTCATCTGTCGATCAGAATTTGTTCCAATAATTTCCCTCAAAGTTACCTTTTGCTGGAAGTAATATTAGCCCCAGACAGGGCACCATCATGTACTGCCTTCACCTATCATCAAAAGACACTTTCTCGAAACACTCTTCTACAACACCTACCCCTCCCCTTCTTGTCCTGCTGGTTTGAATTCACAAGTTTTGAGGTGACCCCACTTCAACTCCAGAGCTCTCAACTTGACGGTAATTTGATAAACTAAAGGAGCTTGAGGTTTCCAACTGGGAAGAGCCTTATGAAGTTTGGTACACTGACCGATCCGCGAGGTGCTCCCGACCAACAACCGCTTTAACTTGAATTTCCAAGATGTTGACGAGACCGAGAGAGTTATGAAACGGCTTTTGGAAAACTTCACACGGAACTCAACTTGAGGGCGAATCACGTTCTCAAACTCAATTTATGTATTTTAAATGTGATATTCTAAATCTTGAAAGCCGAGAAATCCTTTGGCACGAAAAGACAATACAAGCTATTCAAAGTTCTACCTCAACTCGAGACGAATTCCCAATTTATGTTTTCCATTGACAGAATAAGTTTTGATTCATATTCTCTTACATAGACCCATTTCATATTTGATTATATTTACTGAAATTCGCACATTGGGTGTTTGGTTCATTTATAATGACTCATATTTATTATATGAACAATAATAAGAATGAATAACAATTGTTCATTCACTAGTTATTTATTAATTACACAGCCCCACAAATGAAAAAAGAAAACGAATTCTAGAGACCAGAATTATTCAAATGATTAGAGCTTCTTCACGCGGCCGCTACGAGCGCGGCTGCATTTCGATAGGGAGAATTCGATATAACAGAGAGGTGTTTTTCAGGACATCCCTTCGACGGGGCTCGACTGCTGGTACAAACTGGAAGCGAGGACCCAGAGGTCCAACATTCAGGGGAGGATTCGTCTCAAACTGTGGCTTTCCACCAGAGAAGATCGAGGTGAGGGGACTGTAAATTCATAATATATTATATGAATATTGGTAGCATTAATGGTAGCATTAACTTCATTCCCACAAACGCCGACAAGAGGTCCCTTTTTGCTTTCCGCCCACAGATATAGAAACGTTGGAGTGTTTATCAAAGAGTATTTGCCCCAAGAACTTGAACTGACGTGGGAGTGAAAATTCGACGATTAAGTTTTTGAACTGAAGTTCGTGCAGTCCTGTATGCAGGGTTCTTAGGGTTGTGAAATCTCCCACTTATTGTTCGTATTTACAGAAACGCATTTTTTTGTACGTAGGTACATCGGAAGAAGACAATTGGGAAGATCTGAGGCAACAAGTGAAATTGACTACAGTTTTCGCCAACTACGAAATGTCTAGAGCTCAAGCTGTAAGTTGCGCTTTCATTTTCAATATGAGAATCCACTGTTATCCAATGTTACACGATCACACCTGTTATTTGACTGAATCGCACAATTTCAAACCAAGTTAGTGTTTCACTGAGGATCCCTTCGTTGAACATAATTTTCAATTTTCACCTTCGCTATCTGTTACTGCTGTGTTGCCCTATAGTTTTCACCACTCGCACAACCCCTGCTGAGCACAAAGCCCTCTCTATGTTACTCTTAACTCATACATCAAACTTACTGCAAACTTTTAATATCACACTCAACGTGCACTTTCTACTTAAGACTACCAATTTTAGACTACCTACTTTACTTTATTCACCTACTTCATGCTACTGGTATGTTATGATCGTTGGTTTCGTGCAACTTTGATGTTGAATTGAGTGGTTAATCATCAATAGTTTGAAATTTAGGTTGATAATTCCAGTAACAGAAAACTGTCAAGGCAACAACTTGTGGCAATCTGTCCCCTGTTTATTTGTGGAAAATCCTCGTGAGAAATATTGACATTTAGAGATGTGCCTGTTTTGAGGTCTAATGGGGCTACAACTACAGCTAGTATTCCATCGTTCAAACACATTAATCACTCTTATATTAGTACTTGACTCTGTAATAGTTACGTGGAGTACACCCACTCGTCAATGTTGCCCTACACAGCTTGTTAGCACTTCACAGCCGAATTGAGTTATCTCAATTGACAGTGCAGTATGTTCATACATTGACAGACTTCATGATTCAGGAACTTTTTGATAGTTTTTCAGAGTTTAGAGATAGAGAAGTTTCAGAGTTTTTGATACAGAGCCGACATGGAATAACTGCTCTTAGCAAATTAAGTTGTGTGAGATATTGACATGAGAATACTAAGAGAACGGTTTTTAGCCTCGACAGGACATGTTCAAGGTGAGATTAGTCACTTAATCAACAGAGTATATGGCTGATGAGTTTTTGTATGATTTTAAACGGAAAAAAGGATCATATCGAATCAAGCTCGCTTTTACCTTAATTCCCCCACTATTATACCACTTGCTATGTTTACTATTTGTGCTTGTTCTTCCCCTTCATAAATGAGTTTCTGGGTGTACTTCCTTAGACGCCTCTCATTTTGGTAAAATATTGACCTTATCATTCAACGTATTCAAGTATTTTTGAAACCTTCAACATGTCATTCTATACCATCTACAAGCCAAATTGTAGGATTTGATGTGTGTCTGCAGAAGTACACCCGTCTTGTGTACCCTAATTTCTGTATTCAAAAGTAAGAGTAGTTTTGACTGTTATGGCTAGTAGTTTTAGAAGTTTTGTCACCGTATTTTGCTTTATTCTCTTTTAAATTTAATTTTAGAAGAATAATTGTTTACATTGTGACAAAGGTACGTGTAACGATTCATAAAAGCATGCGTTCAGTAAATTCGTACCTACTTATACGCTGTAGAGTTTCTTTAGGTTCTCAAGACTTGAATTTATTGCAATGATCTAGTTTAACATATTTCAATATTAGAAGAAGAAGAAAATATGTTTACCGTCAAGGGGGAGACTTGGGACCATTTTCGCTATATTTCAGATAACTTCGTCGCGATTGATTTAGTTCCTACCGTATAGTCCCATCACCTCATTTTACCGCCGTTTTCATCGAGTAAATGCAATCGGAAGGCACTCGCCTTTCTAGTAAATATGGAGAAGAAAACAAGCATTCCTCATCAAACGTATTAAGGACGAACAGAAATGGATGCAAAACGCCAGTTTTAGCTCAATTTCGGGCTTTTCTACTCACACACCTCTTTCTACATCAAAACTATTACAAGGGAGGAATGTGCCCTGTTTCCGAGACCGATGGTTAAAGGAGGGTTTGCAATGGGTTACCCCAAATACGTGTGGCACGGCTGATCTATGAAACATTGAAAGCGGAAACAACCCTCGACGTCAAGGCATGATTATATAACCCAGATTCAACCCGGATGTCCTCACTAATGCACGTCTTGGTCGTCTTCAAAACCAATCGAGAATTTAGATGTTTTGTAAGTTGCTTTGGAAAACTGAGGGGCACAACTGGAAAAATAATCAAGAGCTGTCCTGTCCTGTCACCTGTTATTTATACTTCAACCTCTCACCCCTCGCGGATTTAATAATCTAGTAGCTTCTACTTTATCTCTGAAGTGTTTTTCAAAAAGGAAACCATCCACCATTTTTATTCTGTGAATATTCAAAGGGGGGTAGGTGAATCAAGATAAAGAAAAACTCTCCTCGTATCTTGAAAGTTGCGAGTACATATTAACATTGACTTGAAAGTATCGGCAATCAATTGACCTCGCCGAGTACACTAATTTCGACTTTGGTGCAGCCCTGTGGTCATTTACCCTCTCCAACAATATAAATCGACTACCTAATTGTTCATCATCTCCATTAGTGTTAGCGAATTTTCGAAGAATTGTTCTCGATCCAAAATTTTTTAAAACTCGAATTTTCGAAAACATTCTATACCAAAATCCCTTCCAGACCATCCTGAATTCACTACCAAAAGAATCCATATAAAAATAATATCATAAATTATATCACAAATCATTACAACTTGAACAATAAATCTATCTTGGCAATCGAAAGGCTATCGTTGATGGGCAGAAACGGGTTACCTACTTACTCTGAAAGAGGTTTTGGCGAGTTTTAGGGTGGTGGGGGGGGGGGGGTTTATTCCCCATAAATTCCAAAACTGAAACAGTCTGACAAGTGACAACACATTCATTTTAAAGGTGAAATCAGAAGATGAAGTAATGTGGTTGTTACTTGATAATATCAAGTTCATATTATGTTCTTCACGGTTCTAATCTGACAAAGGATTAGATACCGCAATTCTGACTTCACCGCCGTGTTCATCGTTGAAACATCTAAAAACCGATGTGTTACACGGCGAAAAATGGAGACAAATGTTTTTATAAAACCAGTTAGAAGGAGGCATTTAACATAAAACCAGTTATTCCTCCGAAAATTCCCTCTTATTGCAATGCTGCATGGCTGCGGATTTATTTTACTTAATGTCATTTTGACTGTAATTGGAATTTGTTGCGTAGTCTCGATGAGGTGACGCCAATGGAAATGCAAAACAACTCAGGTTTTAAATGTTTTGACGTATCCCTGTAATGGTTTGCTGTGTTCCCCTTCCCGAGTTTTTGTTTCAACCACACAGTGGATACCCAGGTCTGTGAATGCAGACCAGGATATCTCTCTGGGTGGGCATATTGCCTAACCTCCCCAGGAACAGGGGTCACTCAGTAAACCATTCATTACGTCCCTTAATTTGAAAGCCCTCTCTTCCATTGGCGAAGTCAAATTTTGACAACGTTTGCTATTTGGAGCCAAATTTACTCATTTCGTGTTTAAAAAAAATACATACGAGTAGAAAAAGGTTGTATAAATCCATAAAACCAATGATAGCGAGTAGAATCTGAAACCAAATTCACATGGACCCAGAATCCAGCAAAGCGTGGATACTGCATAGAATTTATTCAGATTTTCTTCTTTTCGTTTTTGTGTAACGGACTGGCGAGCAGCGAATTCCCTCTTAAACCTCCTTGCATCATAGGACATCAATCGCCATAGAGGCGGAATTCTATTTCGACGGTTTGGATCAACTCGTGCCCCAAATAACGTTATTAGTGTAAATACACATGGCCGCGTTATACGTTGAATTGGCATTTGAATGACCTAAATACACATTCGTAGGTGGGTATAGGTATGAGAAGATGTTGAACTTCCGAGTGGGTGTCGGAGTCGGGTTTGGTAGAAACCTAGTGAATTGCCTTCAGACATTCTTGGACCCGAGCCAACATCATACTGTTCTTCAAAGGTTTGATAATTAAAATGGATTATCTAATCCCGCGGCCCGAACGACGGTTCCAATTACGCCAACCAGTGATATTGAAAGGGAACGGCGTAGTTTAGGTCAGTCTTAGGAATTGTTGCTGTCATAAAATGGCAGTTATAGAAAGTGGGAACCCGCTGAGAGTGGATGAGGATGAGAAAGGTTCAGAGTGTTCGAGGTCAAATCGATGACCTCACGAATCCCGTTACCAAAAGCAAACCCGGCGTACTCGAGGGCTTCCCCAACCTCCTGTATCTCCCTGGGCGTGTTCGGGTTTTATCGAATTTTCGAAGAATAGGAAGCAATTGAATCGATTATTTTTAAAAGGGCGTAAGTCCTTGCAACCAAACATTCGGGAAATCAAAAAAACTTCTTGTATGCTACTCTTGACAAAAAATTGTGGTAAAACTCATTTTTCCCTGCAACAGCAATCAATTTGATTTATCAATTTATTGATCATTTATTGATCAATTTGATTTGTACCTTCACTTACGGGTTAAAATGTGCAGATCTATCTCATGGACTTACGCCCTTTTAAAACAAATCGTGTACTACCTCACTTTTTTGAATTGCTGCTGTTCGAAAATCATGATAAATTACTCCACTTAGCTTTGGCAACCCGGGAATTTGTGAAATTAAGGAACACAGTTGCTATGAAATTGAAAAAAAAAAAAAAAACAAACAAAAAAACTCAGAACCGTTTATTTTTGAAACGTTTGAAGAAATACAACACTAAAAATACTTTAACCAATCTTTTTCACCAAAGCTTGTTTTGTTGGTCATAAAAAAAAAAAAAAAAAAAAAAAATCATCGCTGCCAGCACCACTATTTGCTGACCATTTGGTGATTGGCACTTCTGGAATACAGGGTGGTTCATAGTGAACGTACCACCCTTTTTATATCGATATAAAATTTATATCTCTATTTAATAGAGATAGCAAAAAACACATCGAAGTAACTTCCCCTTAATTTTTTACAAAGAATTCAACGATCACATTTTTGTGCGCCGCGTACGCGCGCAAATTCAGGTTACGCATGTCAACTTTGTTTTTTCAACAAGACACTAAAATTTAACTTGAGAATGAGAAGTACAACGAACTTTTGCGATAAGACATACATATCTGGGGTCAGAACGACCATAATATGTACATATATTATATATAATACATATATAATATGTACATATACTCGTAGATACATAATATGTACATAAGTAGAATCTCCATAATATGAATCAACATATTATGTTGATTTTACTGGATAATACCTACTGGATTTTCACAATGTGATGTCTTCTAAGACATGTGAAAATCCAGTATTGACTTTCTCATTCATTATAAATATTCTCGTTCGACCCGAGAACTCAATAGAATTTGATGAGTGCGAAACTCTCTTTAACGCTCACCCAATCACTTTTTTTTTTCTCTTACTAAGTAAAGAGACTTCCAACTCAATCAAAACTCGCTACGCCATTTCTACTCGAACGCACGAAGAATTTGGTAACAATGTGAAGGGAAATACTTCAGTGAACACTAATTACCAATCTCAACTTTCCTCCACCCCTCGACCACTCAATTGAAGATCATTTCACGAGCACAAACTTTCTCGTTATCCACCTCCCGAGAACTCTCGTTTTTCTATCCGAACATCTTTACGGGCTCCTCCGCCAGCCTCGCGTTCTTTCCCCGAGCTTCGTAGGAATTTAATTCCACGGGACCCCGACGGGAAGCCACTTGAATACTTCAACGTTGGAATTAAACTATTCCTTTGTTCCTCCTCCCCAACGGTAGTTGTTTCAAGCGTTTATGCAATTCCCTCGAGGCAAACCAGGCTTATGAAGGGAAATTTACATTTGAGAACGGAAAAACTCGTGATTGCGGTTGGTTTTTTTTCCCCTGCCTAATTTCGGTTTACTGCCAATACAAACACTATTTAGCCTGATACTAACCACAGAGAACTACCGTCATGTTTGTGACAGGGTGGAGGTACACCAGCCGCCCATACAGCTTAATTCCACGAAGGACCATTATTTTAGTATGCCAATAATATTGATTCGCCCCGGACGTGAATAATGTAATTTTTATATTACATTGATTTATTTTATATTTATATTTATAAATTTTTTGTTCGGCCGAAGCCTCTCAGTTTGCATCATTTTCACATTTAGTTATTATTAGAAGGCAGATTTGTATACAAATGCCTATTTACTCCCTCGCCGAATTTCGAAGAAATAACCAGTGATCTGCCCGTTTCACGTCTTCCCGTTTCCAAAAACACCCGTTTTATTTTGCATAAAATTGCATACTTTGAAGGTTAGCGCATAAAATATTCGATATTAGCATATCCACTACATAAATGCATTCGATTGCATATTGTGCCTACCTACATGGCCAGCCACTCGTATTGAGGAAAAATCAAACCGAAAAGTTCAATTTTCCTCCAGAATGGTTTTCTTAAGAGAACGAAGGAACGGTGTAGGTAGTGACCTAACTCACTAGCTACTTACCTCCCTACGCATTGTATGTATTTTAATCAAACTTAATAGTTCCTACTTGAGTGTCCATGAAACGTTTTTTAAATGAAACAATGTTTAGTGTAAAAAAGAAGAAGTGAACGACTCAGAGAGAATACATGACAATTTTTTCATGGATATTTTTAGTGAAATGAATAATATTATGTTGAATATATTTTGTTTTAATATTTAAAACTTTTTTTCAGTGGTTCTGGTTTGCAATTTTTGTTTTTCACCAATGAAACTTGGGTAAAAAAGGTTAATAATTAGAATTATTCTGATTTTGTTAGTGCATATTAGTGTTATTTTATATTGGATTATATTGATTATTATTACATTATATTACTAGCTCAGTTCAGTTATCATTGTCTGGGGTCACCCACTTCAGGTTACCTTTACCCATTTCGAATTCAAATTGTTTAATTTCAAATTCAACCTTTTCCATTACAAGTCGAACTATTTCCCATTTCAAATCCAAAGTTTTTCATGACAAATTCCACTTTCTATTTTAAACTCGAAATTCAACCTTCCCTGACTTCGGCAAAAAATATAAATTTTAATCAAAAGAATTGTGAACCCCATTACAAGAGGGTTGTTCCTTATTTAAGGCTTAAATTATAGTAGGTACCATCCCGCAAGCGAAAACTTGATTGAGGTAAGACTACGTTTAGAACTTTATACAGTTTTAGGGTTTTCTTATGCGTGTTTTTCACACTTGGCGTTTTTCCACTGACATCAAATGGAGTTGATAAGAGTGAAGAAATCAGTACTGATACATATCAGCCTCCATTTTCGTAGGGTAAATGTGACCCGAAGAGGTCGCATTGGGTTCGGATTTGTTGAATCTTTGAGTCACGTAATATGAGAATCCCTCACCCTCATTTTTCACTCTACAAACCATCGATCACGTCTCCGGCGTTCCGACATCTCCCCGGCAGTTGTATTCACCGTCAAAAGCGACGGCAGACGAAATGCAAGCCGTAGCGGTGTGACGGGGGAAATATTTAGAAAAAAAAAAATAATAATAAAAAATCCGTCCGAGGCGAAGCTTTGACTGAAAAGTGCGGTCCTCAATCAACGAAATGGGAAGCGACCCAACTCGACCCGTTGATAAATATGAATCCCGAGGATCCGGAGTTCGATACCTCACGTGATTGACAACGCGGTTTCAACTAAATGCATTGAATTTTACGAATATTACCATCATTTTAATGGAACGTCGTAAGGTATTCACTGTGAGCTGTACCTATTCCTAGGTATCAACCATCCTGCGTAGTCAACGAGTCATATATATACATTTCTAAAATTAAGCGGCAAAGTGGTTGAGATAGGCTAGTCTACTAAAGAAAAACGTTATTTATGAGAAATCCAATTTTCACCATATCAATTGTATACCCACCTAATTTAATAGATATTTGCAACAGTTAAGTATCACTGCAAGGGGGATTTAGGGGCGAAACGGTTAGTCTTACCAAAAACCGTTATGTATGATAAATGCCTACAGAAAATTCTGTCTTCTTTAGTTTTGTATGGAAGGTGATGGTTGAATAAACGCTTCCTTTTTGAGATGTAGGCCGAAAACGGAAAAATGTTCCAAAATTTGGTCAAAAAGTGCCCCCTCCCCTCCCCACCCCAAACTACCAAACGTTTTGCCTGCAAACTTCAAATTCGTTTTCAGCGACCCAAACTCATAAAGGGCGAGAAAATCAAAAGTATAGCCTTGAAAAATGAATTTACACATTTTAATTTTCTCTAATTCTACTTGATAAGCAGAGAAAATTAAAAATTTTAATTTTAATGTGTTCATTGACCTTCGTCCGGAACATCGTACCTTTTGGTAATCATCGTAACCAATATCGGAATCTTGATGAAACCTCACATGCTGAGTGTGTTTCGTACAACTGAAGCAACCAATCACTCCCATTTCCTGGTTTTATGTTCGCCTTATCACGTCGTGACCGGAGTTAACTGCAGTTCCTTATTCAATTTGCCAATGGATTCCATTTACGGTTTCCGGTATGGATTGTCATTAATAATGAATTATGCAATCTCTAGGTAGTAACTCTGACCTCTTACACCACCATAAAACGAGTCGCTCGTTCGTATTCACCGGGGAACTTAAATATTACATCAGACATTACATTTAAATGCGTTTTATTTCTTCAAAATTCACAAAGATATAAACGCGAGGTAAGTACGTTTTATGGTAGTGAATAGTAGAGTTTTCAAACCTTTCTCTCCACAGTCTTTCCACAGGGAAGGCAAAAGTGTCTGAAAAACATCTTGAGTCTCACAGTAAGTCAAGATTGTTTGGGCTGTATTGGTTTTCATTGGAAAGGTAGAAAAACCATGGCATAATGATAAGAAAGTTGTGTCCTCAGGAAGTGCTTTGAATCATTTACAGAAAGTAATCATGCTCTTTAAAAAATGAAAAAAATTACATGATTAAAGAAACCATACGTTCTTTGAAATAACAGCAATGTTCCAAGTTGACAAGATTATAAAAATGATTATTTCTTCGTAGTTTTCGGTAGGTAAACATACCAGAATGGAGAAACTAACCAATATAACAAGTGGAGTATCCAGTGGCGGATTCGAAAGGGGGCCATGACACCCCCCCACGAGAGCCAAAAATCGGCAATAGTATAGTTGTTGTCTGGGCGTAGCCCAGCTTTATTGCTCAATGACCCATAAACGTTTCAGCAGTATATTTCGATTTTCACAATAGTGACTCTTCCCAAATTTCGAGGGTTGAATTCGAAAATTGCGGACAAAAAGTGTTTTATAAAAAAAGGCAAAAAGCATAATCGCAAAAAACCTTGATTTGGCCATGTACAAGTAGGAGTTAGTAAAAATTCAGTTATTGTCAGTGATTACCTTAACGCTCTATGTGCAATATCAAGAATTAACTTTGTCTGTGAAATTCAATCCATATGTCCATAAAAATTAGGTTATGAATCCCATGAACACCACTCAGATCAAAGTCTGGATCCGCCTGCTTGTATCTGGAATTTTCAGAGGCTTCGTTCTAGCTTGTTGTGACCAGTTATTCATTAAGGTGCCCTTCAAGTGTCTGTTTGAGAAATATTGTACTTTCGTTATGATGTAATACAAAACAAAATGTTGGGAGTGTGTTTATAGGGGCCTCCTGAATTTGCTGTTTTATACTATTATCACGTACCTAATGGTTATTTACGATTGTGTCTTTCTGTGGATCAGAAAACTTGGTCAGGGGAGCTGCCTCACGCTGCACTCTCGATCCTCCACCAGCACGCGATTCAAGGGGATCTGACGAACCTCCAAGTGGCGGCCGTTCGATGGGTGGCGTACTCTGCTCTCAACGGAGTCGAACCTCAAGTCCTGGCTCGTCATTTGTCCAACCTGGAGCATGCCTGGCCTCACGAGTCCTTGACGCGCCAAGAGGTTAAGTACATTTTAGTTATCAGTTGTATGGTCGCTTATGAAATCTTCCTTTTAAGGGGAGCTGCGTTTTCCTGCAGCTTTCAATTCAGTGTTTAAAAATTGTTGTCATTTACTGAAATGTTATGTTGGAACGAGATCTTTGGGTTTAGCAAAGTCCTTGTGAATCCGGCTTTCCAAAAGGCTGGCCGACGATACTCTTGGCCAGAGACTTGTTCAGTTTGTGGTCCTTCAAATGGCTCTCACAATTTAAGTAGCTGAGTTATATTAACATGGAACATGTTTTACCCTTCACATAACTGACTGAAAACCGAGCGTCTGTCCGTTCGTCCGGCAGTTACGCTGGTGCCATCCTCTCACCCTACGCCAATTCCCGTGGTGGTAGAGACTTGAAACTTGGCATGTAGCCATCTTAGGACTTACACTTTAAGCAGCATAGGCTTAGGATAAGCTACGTGGCTCCTAAAGCTAATTTCTATACTATTCACACTATTGAGCTGTAATTTGGGCGAAAAGCCTCCTCGGGACTTAAACTTTAATACAGCGGCTGATACTGGTGGGCAGGGGTGGCTTTCATGCACCGCTTTCGGGAGCCAATCAGAGAACGGTTTTCGGAGCCGGTCTACGTACTGCTCTCCGATTGGCCTTGGAGGTAGATGAAGTACATTGCTTCCCTCTTCCCGCTCAATGCGTCTTCAAACCTCCTGAACTACTACTTTGGACTTCAACTTCACGCTGTCCATGCCCTCGATCAGCTGAGTGGTTAAAGCTAATTTCTATGTTAAACGTGGCTGAGACATGTTCCATGCTTATAGAAATTTAGCCGTAATGCTCAAAATGAAAGAAGAAGGGCCAAGTTTTTATTTATATGTATTTAATTATTTCACAGAAAAACACTTTTCTTATATAAATGTTGTGACCAATAGACGACAATGGCCCATAGTCGAAAACAGTGGTAATTCCTAGGAGTGTGCTTTCCCATTTCCTCAATCCCAGAAACGGTAGTTATAGAAATACACGACGGTGTACTCTCTTCATTTTGAGTTATTTTCGTTTGTGATCCTGATAGTGCTGGAGCTCGTCCTCATTTGGCTTCAATCAGACCTGTTCGGCCTTTGAACATTTTTTTCGGTCAGTGGACGTTCTGAATCTTCAAAGCCTGAAACAGACCTACTAGTCCATTTTTTACAGCGAACTTTTCGGTGATTGGCGCAGTACTATAAATGATCCATTATTCCGGCTAATGGTTGTTTTTGCCTGTTGGGTTCAACCTAAGCACCTGAATGTTGAGAGTGAAGTTTTGAAAATTGAGTTTAATGATGGATGATGAAGTGTAATGTAAGTTCTCCCTAAAATCCACTCATTCGGTCATACCATAGCGCATATTTTGGTTTAAATATTGAAGTACACGAAACATTAATTTTTCGATTTAGCGCTTTGGTATTTCATACTAAAAATGAGATTTCTTTTCCCCCCTTCATCAAACGAAGGAAATGTCGCTTTTACGCCTAATTCACCACTTGCCCTTTGATCCTTTCCGGAAGGTTTCTCTGATGGATCTTTGAAGCTGACTGATCTACAGTCGACATCATACCGATACTGGGGAAACTTCGATTAGGAATATTCTCCAAAGTTATCTCATCCCTCCCCTGACATCATAGCCCTCTCCTACTGGTCGCCCCTTATTCATCACGATCATCCATTTAAACGTCAACTTTCCTCAAGAGAAACCCTCCTTTTTTCAACCCCAGAACGATAATTCTACCTCAGCCGATAACAGGAGGGGAAAAAATTAGTTTCAAAACTTCATTCGAGGACGTTGAAAGTTTGTTCGATGTTCCACGTTTAGCGATTTATATCAGTGTGAAATATGATCGTTCGTTTTCATTGATTTCTGATTACCTATATTCAATGTGTGAGAGATAGTTTAGTGAACTACATGGGATAGCGTCATCGATCTCTGATTTTAAAACACGTCAACGTGCAAGTATGAGCGAAAAGAACTACTCACTTTTTCTGAATACTGTTAGAATGGTGAGGTTAATTAAGGAGGGGTACGTAAAAACTCCATTTTCGAAATTTGGGAGATAAGGCGTTTTTCATTTACAGGTGCAGCACGTCTGTTTGGTATTTCACCAGAGCGTCAAAGAATACATACAAAAATGTTGGATTGGACGTCAATAAAGTTGTGCTTGAAGCTTGAGTCGAAGCTTTCAAAAACATTCATTTTTCTCAAAGTAAAGTCAACGAACCGGCTCGTCCACATTTCTGAAGGGTACAACACCGAGTTACCTTTGTATGCTGCATTGAGTGCCCAATCACAGAACGTCTCAGTCACTTCTCTGGGGTTGACCATTGATAAACCAAATGACCATCTGAGCCAATCGCCAATCTCACGGTGGGTGTCCTTGTGATCAGTCACCCACCCCGAAAGATTTATCGAAACCTGGAAACCCGCTCAGTAAATAATCGTGGGACTCCTCGAATACACCCTCTTCAACAGAGTGGGTCCCTCGACGTACAGTCGAAATCATTTCCACTTGAGAAAAGAATCTTCGTGCAGTCCGTTCAACTTCAGGGATCGATGCTGCTACTCACAATCCAATTATAATTATTAGGGTTGCATTATTTGATTTCACTTGTTGTTTAGGAAGAATATCTTGCCGAATCCTTCAACACTTTTCTGGATTTCGCCCTTCTTCTAGTCAAGAAACACCGTATTTACTTCCCTCATCATCACAGACCGTCGATGAACCGTCTGGAAAACTTACTTAGGTGAGAGGTTTTCTCCTTATCTTGAAGCAAAATGTCAAGTTTCCAACAATATTAATACTGGACTGTTGATTTTGACTAACAGATTGAAAATACGCATTGCTTTAGATGCAGAATCCTAACTCCCCAAAATCTCAAATTATTCAGACAAATCAGTTAGAAGAGTAATTTTTATTGGGCATGGATTTGGTCTATTCTTTTGAAAATGCAGTGGAATTCTTGAGTAGGTATACCTGAATGGGAGCCCCTGGAGTAGAAATCTGCTCACTCCCAGGAGAAGAAAAATTCAGTGCAAATTTGAAACCTTCTAACGTTACCGAAATTACTTACTAACATCGTTTAAATTCCAGGTGTTTGGGTCTACTGGCGAACATGAAAGCGTTCTACAAGTGTTGTCCTTTCAACAAGGAGATACGAGGTGAAATCATCAATAACCTCAAAAAAGGTACTCTTGAATGGTAAGTCACTTCAACGCTAATTTCATTATGTGATCATCTCGAGTGTATGATATTCATTACATATTCATTACATCCAGGTTATAGATATAGTGTAGGTACCTACTACGTTAGATAGTGCTGTGAAAACATTTAATCATTTGGAGCATACCCCAAGTATCCATTCACAATTGAGTTTTCTTGGTTAAAAATAGGGCTCGGATTCGAGCATATTAGCAAATTTTTTCCTGAATAGTACACATTGAAAGAAGCCTTTCGGTGGCGTTTTCACCTCTCTGGGACCAACAGCATTTACATTTCTCGAGCATATAATGCATGAAACCGCTGTTTTCAGGATAGAAGTATATAAATGCATAATCTTGTGGTTTTTATCTGAATAGTTTGTTTCCATTGAATTCTCCCCCGAATTTGGGCCCTGACCAGCCTTAAGGATCGAAAAGAGAAACAATGATTGAAAAGCCTGTCTGGTGCGAATAGTAGTACCGCAGGTGAGGTCATTTACACACCCTAATAGGCCTCTGCCGTCATTCAAGCTCTCGAAGCCCCATGGATTTTCCGAACTACTCTCAAGCTAACTAGCATCATTCAAGTCTTTACCTCTCGTGTCAGTTCTCGTCAAAAAATCGTTCTCACCATGAAAATTTTTATTGACTGATTTAAGAAAATCATTCAAAACTGGAAACATAGATAATGATCTACTTCATTGACCCGCCTAATTCTGAATATTTTTTACATGAACTTTTAAATCGTAACTTCTCATATATATATACTTGAAAATTGAATGTGAGTATATCATACATGCAATTAGAAAATAAAGCTAATATATAAAGATAGGTTATTGTTTTTTTCGTTTCACTTTCCTTTCTAGTTTTTAACAATTTTTTTTCTCGAGCATATCTATCGAGCATTTAACATACTTACCTATGGTTTCACTGATATCATTGAAATTATCGATCTGAATCATATCCCTACTACGGCAAACACGAGGAAATTGTGCGTTTTTTGGGTCGTATACCAACTAGTGGGGTTGCAATAATCCAGTAGTACTTATCCTACAGATCGTAATCGCCCAAATGGCATGTCGAATTTCTAAAACCCTGTGACGTATAAAATCATCAAACTTGTGATCATCAACCGAACCTGTACATTCTGACGTCAATATTTCTCGAATTATTTTCGCTTTTTCTAGGTACGAGGACGTACATCGAACGATAGCCGGTAGCAAAGCTGACCCAGACACGAGGATACAAGGACTGGTCAAACTCATCACAGCGCTAACAGTTGATCTTCAAAAAGGCATCGATCACTACAATCCTATGTTTGAGAGGTAACCAAAAAAGCACAATTTTCGAACGATAACTTAATTGTAAACACTGATTTGGGGTTAAAATATTGTATAACTTTCAGAAGAGTGGGTTAGCCGTTGTCTGTACTCCTAACAAAATATTTTATCAAACTTGAGGTTGAATAAAAATCTCGTGGAAACCAGCCTCACTGAAGATACTCTGGTTCGAGGGAGAGATTGACAAAACTAATTCAGAACTTCATAATTTGCAAATTCGGTTGTTCGTCTCCCATCTTTATTATAGATGGGTATGAAAGAAATGAACTTAGACGAAGAGAGATGCTATTGTTGGAGAATCAAACAGTTGTTATTGAATCAAACAATGGACACAGTGACTATTATGCCTCATCATTTCTTTCGTTTTTATGGCAGCACAAACGGAGTTCCTTACTTTTGCGCTACTTACAAACAACTGGAGAAGTTGGTGAGTTCAATGAGGCGATCCCTCTAACAGTTTTCTTCTTATTCGTTTCTACGAGTTCCTCTTTTTACTTTGCGCTCTTTGCCAAGCAGAATTGTTACCCGTCCGGCGACCCTAATTCTTGTGCCCTTCAAACGAGTGCTCTCAACTTCGTATTCAGTGAAATAAAGCCGAAGTGCAAGGCATTGCTTTTGTCAAATGCCCTTTTCCCCTGAAATGGGCGAATCGAGTGAACGACATTGGTTTCAACAAAATCCAAAATCCACATCGACATTTCGAATTCCAATATGGCTGAAAAAACCAATCAAGGGAGGTGTGCGCAGTAACCTCTGCGCATATATGGCTATGGATCGCTCAGTTGAAAATTTCTTGTGATTTCGATCCATGAATTGGAGCATGAATTTGTTCATTGCGTTTGCCAATAGCATTCCAAAAAGCGTTGCTATACCGGACTTTCGTTCTGAATGGCTTCTCTATGTGCAAGTAGCTTCATTGTGAAGGAATCATTGGTCGCACCACGTTTTGGCAAATACTTTAAATCAAAACCTATTCGAATTTGTATCGAAAAAAATCCTCAATATCCTCCCTCCCTCTTATTTGAAGTTTTAAGGTTATGGTGTATCGAAAATGTCACCCCTATTTTGCTGTCAGGGAGGTTATGAATAATTTCACGTATCGCCCACAGCCCAATCAGAGCCCACTTGCCAAATTTTAAAGCTAATGGTCATTTTTAAAGGTTACCTACTTTTCTCTATTTTATATTTCAAATTTTCGTGGTTAGTTCCAGTGGTTCATTACTGTAAATGACAAACCAAAACAACCATAAACCACACTGTCCAGCTATTCACGTCATCCAATTCAAATTTCAAATTTGACATTATTGACTAAGCAATGGATGTTGAGAGCACTTCGACGTACCCTTTCCCTCTTACTAGTAATGAAACCCTTCACTTCTAGTGGTATTACTTTCACATAATTCACGTTGTACCTACCTGACTCCGTTGCTAATTCTCACTTTCTATTTTTCCATTCTATTCATCCTTTGTACCTTCCACCTTTTCACCTTGCCATTTCGAAGCTGGCAAGGGAACTCACAAGGAATTTGGACTTGATAGAGGTACCCTTTCATTTCTGAGGTTAAGCACGAAAGCACACTGTCACTTTTATGCCGATGGTTTTTTTTTTTTCATTTCTTTTCTTAAAAAACGAAATATAATCTAGAATATTTTTCGAATTTTGATTTTGGTTGTTTTTAGATACGTTTTGATTAAGTATACTTGATTGCTTTCGTCGTGCATCGCGTGTTACAGGGTGCATTTTAATGTCAATAGGACAATGTGTAATTTGATGTCATCCTATAAGCTATAAGCATTAAGTTCCACGGGAAGAGAGTTGTGATATGACAAGATTATGCTGTGTGGCACTTAGCCTTGTGGCAGAATTCACCGCCTGCCTTTTCACAGGATCGGCACTGTGTTTGCCAAGTGACAGACTCTGCCTTTTGGCATATTAGCTTGTCATCGTATTGACCCTGTAATCAAATACTTCCACAAGGACGATATATTAAAACTCCTGTTCTATCAACTACTCATTTGGAATAATTTTGAACTTATTCACACAGGAAAGTACTCCTGTATCCATTACATGTACATGCAATAGGCACCCACGAATAATCGTGACAATTGAGACAACCAGTAGATCCAATGCTGCTCCAGCATGCTTCAATACGTTAAGAAATATTTGTCTCATTTGAAACGACATTGCAAATCAACTACCAATCTAAGTTTTTTTTCGTTTGTTACTGGCATTTTTAAAACATTTTGTCGTAGTACTAATTCACAATCGCTATCATGTACATAGAGCTGTGTGGATTGATGATAAGATGGCTGAACTGTTGTCACGCACATTGCGTTTTCAAAGGTAGTATGTCACTCATAGTTCAACTTCAAAGCATGATACAGTTTTTGATTACTTGTACTTCCAGTGACGCAGGAACTTTCCACGTTTAACGAAGGGGTTTCCGCACGCTATTTCAGTCCTTGTAAAAAAAAATTTGAACGATGAAATTTAACCGACGTTGACAAAAAAGTGTTATATATTAATAAACATTATTTGTTCTACTTTGTCCGTAATAAGATGAGCAACATGGTTGATCAGGTTCTGAGTATTTATTCACACCCGATGTAGGAGTGATTTTTGTAGTCTCCTTAATTTCAAAGAATTGTTGAGATTACTAGATGATATTAGTGCTAGACATGCTAACAATTTTAGGAATCATCTCATAGATTTTATGTGTAAGATCATTATGGACTGTTTTGTTGAGTCAAGAGACGAATGATGATCAATAAATTTAGAGTGTCGTTAGAAGCATCCTTTCTTGCTGATATGAATGATGAGCTTTCGGTGTTTATAGTATAGTTTTAGGTTTGGCTGTTTATATATAGAACGCAAAGTTCGTTTATTAGCTGCTAGATTATTTTCATACTTGGTGTCCATAAATACTGAAGGCAGGCGGACTTTTGCTTCAATTTTTCAATCGTCGCCACCGAT
Organism: Stenodema calcarata; assembly: GCA_963920205.1. NCBI lineage: Eukaryota > Metazoa > Arthropoda > Insecta > Hemiptera > Miridae > Stenodema > Stenodema calcarata. The sequence continues at coordinate 17,166,082 of OY986060.1, forward strand.
TAATGTACTAAACGAGTTTCTTCTTGTTGAAGGATTGAAACAAAGGTCCTGCCGGTTCTACCTCTGTGTTCAATCAGGTTCAGAGAATCAACCCTAATAAATTGGTGAATTCTCCCAACAGGTTTCCAACGATTTGGGCCCCGAACTTCAAACCCTCTGTCAGCAAATCACGACGCCAGAACTCGGTGACGACCCTCCGACGCTTCCTCCTGGGGCAGAAATGGCCACATCCATATTTGAGCTCTACCTTTCAATTCAAGAGTTCGCCAGGTATGAGTGTTGGCGGAGTGAATACGTATGTCCACATAATAAATATGTGGACGAACAGTTCTTTACCCTTGGGGTGGGTTAGAAATGTCAAAGTTGACCCCAGTCTAATTGGGGGCTCTAATTGGGGGCTTTACACGAAGGGACCGATAAATCCGATGCTCTCGGACAGTTACTTGCTCCGAGGGGTGTCGTTTTAGTACGCTTTCAGTGGACGACCCCACAGAAGATCTATCCATTATCAGTCTCAAGAATACATGCCCTTACATTTCGGAAGATTTCTCTCAAATAAAATTGAAGTACCTATCTATTTTTTCACTCGTTTGCAAATGCTAGGACCCTAAGAACCTAATGGCACCAACCCCACCCCGGTAGGCCCATCGTGGTGAGAGTACTTGCCATTCCAAAACGGCGCTATGTTGAGATGATCAATGACTTCTTCTTGCCCGAGAAATCTAATCCCATTCCGACGTGTGTTATTTGACGCCCATTCCACACGAATCATTGAATGTTATTTGACGCCATTACTTCACGATTAGGGGACATCAATTGGCCACCTCGGTCCATCGATCTATCGAAATGCCATTATTTCTTGTGGTGTCACCTGAAGGCACCTTTATATGTTTATACGCCTCATCATTTCCTAGAATTGAAGGAAACGATTCGTGTTGAAACTGCTGGAATCGAGAGACCGATGCTGGAGATAGTGGCGGCTGACTTCCAAAAAAGGCTTCAGCGGTCCATCGCTGCTCGTGGCCACGACATGTTACATGATGTTTTTCACCATTGATAACTCAAATGCAAAATTCTATTGAGCAACCCATATTTTCAAACCAATAAATGTTATAATAAAAAAATGAACGTCTTCACTGCCACACCTTGTACAAAAGGCAACACCAAAATAATTGGGTCACTTCTCGAAATATTATCCTTCCAAGATTTATCTGAAACGATGTGCTCATTGAGACCTTCTTCGTTTGTAGTTTCCGCGAAAATCTGCCGGATCAGAAGGCGCTGGCAGTTCATTTGTACTACCAGTGGTTCGAACCAGCTGTCGATAAATGGCTGGATCTGGCCAAATTCAAGGTGAGTACCCCTTTATAAGTATTATTAATTTATTTTAACGTGTAATTGTATACCATAATACTTCATTTTACATGGTAGGCTTTGGCTGGTGGGACGTCATCAGGAGCAAAAATATTTTTGAGTAGGTATCTTATTTCATACATTTCTGGTGCAAAATGAGGTATAATTAACGACTTGAATGGTAGCGGTGTGAATGAAGATAGACCAGAATACTGGCATTGCACTTATTTGTTGGACAGTTTTAATTATAACTGAATTTACGCACCAGAATCTAAACACCAACCCTCACTAAAATAGCCAATTAGGAGCGTTCAATCCTGTCCAACGACTTCGGTTCGATTCAAACTGTTCTATTGTCCAAATTACTTGATAGGATGTGGTTTCGTGATGGGCCTCCTCATTCTCTTTCATATTGCACACTGCGCACATCAGTATTCGATTGTCGATCCATGATTGAGAGTTCAAATTGAGTATCTCAGCTCTGGACTTGTTCTGGTGCTCAATTCTAAACGATTTATTGAGTCGTGAGATGATTGCTTGGTTATTTAAACGTTGTCTCGTAGTCCATGAACAGGATCAAAAAGGCTGCGGAGCTCAACAGGTTCTGCTCTGGGGACTACATAGTTAAACACAGCACGTCTGCTGTGGACACGGCTGCTTGTATTTACCAGATGAAGGAGTTTTGGAAACAGTTGGCGTGGCCTGACCTGGTTGGGTCCTACAATCTCCTCTACAAGCTCATTGACGTAAGTATCGATTCGTAAAATTCATCGACTGTACTGTCGACCATTTTGTCACTTGGTAATCCCAAAGCAGACTTCACAAATTATGTGGTGGCTGCTGTGCCCCTGTTCTCGATCTTTTTGTTCGACCGCTCTAGGGATATACGGTTCTGCGGAAGCACAGACCAGACATACCCTCTGGGTGGGAATATTGCCTACCCCCCCCCCCTCCCTCGAACAGGGTGACTCAACAGCCATACATTACAATTACAATTCTCTGAAAATTGGCTTACGGTGCACCCTTTGCCCTACTTCTAACTGGTGCTTTCGGCGTAAAGAATCATCATCAGGACGTCGAAAGACTCCTCTAGAATTTTCACTCTAATAAGTGCCGTTTCTCGTTTCCAGAGCATTTGCAGCGGTGCCATCTACTACAGCCACATAACTCAACAGAAGCTTCAGGACACCGGTTACTATGAAGACACCTCGCCCTTCAAAACCACGGACGATGTATGTTCGAAATCAAACATTTACATTATTTGCCGTTTTCTAAATAACACCGTTTGCCACATCACTCCAAACCAACAGCCACATTAACGCTTGTACCTTGTTGTTATCAGTAATTAAGTCGGTTTGCGGGGTAATTAATATATTTCGGTTTTATAGATATAAACGTGTTCTTATTCCAGTTGGTAAATCAAACCTCGGAATAGTAGGTACTCAGTTTTGGTCATTGGAACAAATGAGTGGATTTGGTAAAAACCAGTTAAGGAGGAATCTAGGGAACATTGCAGCATTTTATTAGATGTGATTCGGTCATGCTTTTGGTGATTGAAATCATGTATTCATGATTGACATTCTCAATGAATAATATCAGTTCTACCGTATTATCAACATTGTTGATTGAGTGTTGGGCCTGATTGTAGTTGTTTCATCGGCTCACAAGTGGAATCCACTAAGTCAAAAAAGTTAGTTTCGATAGAATCATGTTGGGAGTTTTTCAGTTTTTAAATGAGATACTTCTAAGGGAAGAAATTGGATTTGAGGGTTGAAATTTGGACTATTTGCCGTAGATTTGTCTAGTTTCCACCCTATGAATCTCAAAAGGTGAGCTGCATTTCAAAGTACCTGTAAAGTAGTGGCGGCTCCTGCCTAAAACTCAGGGGGTGCACATACGTAAATCTAGAGGGCTATCGCGAAGGGGACGGTAGAGGTGTTTTGCTCTGTCAAATACAAATATACAAATGGGATGAATCTTGTAAGTTTTCTCATCTTCGGATTACAAACACGACTAAATACATACTCGCGGAAATGTATATCCGCCCAGCAAGAACCAACGTGGAGGTGAAAGCAACGGCTCTGTGAGACGGCCAATTCGTGTTTTTCGATTTTTTGTGTGTGCCAAACGAGCCAGATCACTTGTGCCATTTTTAACCCAAGTCTCATTTCAATAATTATTATTACAGCAAAGGGCGCAAACAAAGTAAAATAATTTGTTACTCACCTCACATCCACGAAGCCAGTCTACATTTTTGTAATATTCGGCGTTGAACTTACGAATCTGGACGATTTTACATTTTCAATGTCTGCCAATGTCCAGGAAGTGCCGGCAAGAGCATCACGAGCCACTGACAAACGGGAATAGTTGAGTTTGATGAACTCAACCGAACTATTCATAATTGGAAAACAGAAAACGAAGGATTTGAGATAACAGATGATAATGCATTAGGAAAGATTGATATTTCAACCTGGTACAATTAAATAAATACCCTTGAAAACCTCTTTCAAAGAGCACATTTTATAAGTAAAATTTAACAATATACAAAATATTACCAAAGAGACAAAAAAGCCGGTCGCGGACATCCATACAGATAAAAGACAACTAAATATAAAACCCAACGATGAATGCATTGCTGCTCTTGTTTCACGCTCTCTGATTGGTCAATCTCACAGCCCGCCATTCACCCGACATTCAAACAAAAGATTGTCATGCAGAAGTCATGAGGAAATATGTGGCCAGGAAGGGTGACATGAGCAGTTGATGGCTGCTGTTCCCCTGTTCTCGATATTTTTGTGGAAGATCAGACCCCGTTTACCCTCTGGGTGGGCATATTGCCTAACCCCTCTTAACAGGGCCACTTAGCAGCCATACATTACATGGTAGCAGATCGTGGTTGGTTCTTATTATTCAGATTGGTCAGGTGGCCTTACCCCAGGTGTCCAGCGTAGCTCCGTTTCGCTCGTCGATTCAAATAGTAAAATCATGTTTTCTTTCAGTAGCCAACTTAACTCTTCAAATGGGATGAGATATGGTTATTATTTTTGATTTGTCAACTGGGGGGTGCACATGCTCCTATCAGTAGCCGCCAATGCTATTGAGATATTCTTCTACAAAAGAACCTGCGACTTAGTGGTTTTTCTGTATGATATTTGCCTTTAACGTGATGAGTAGTGCATTAATATGAATTAATAAAGAGATTTGTAATGAATAAAGATAAAATACGGATGAACAAAACGAACAGCACTTTCAACTGGGAGATGATGCTGTGGCAGGGACAGAATAAGAGGATGAGCGCAGGAAAACGCTGTGTGAAACGCCTGAAGGTTAACGGTAACTCAGCTTGAAAAATAGAAGACTTGTTCTCAACTACTCGTACCGCAAAGGGGAGTCGGGGAATGCTGACTGATACTTCGTCTGCATCGGTCTGAAGAAGTCCTTTAGTAGATTTCATCTAAGTGGAATCAGTTTGAGACAGACTCAGCGAGAAACTTTTTCTTCATGTCCAAGATGTAAAATGTCACCTCGCCAATCAATCGATCAAAAAATACATAATGAGTAAAGCAATGACTTGTGAAAAAAGTGACTTAGTGGATTTCATTTGTAATAATTACAAATTATTGTATCATATTGATGTAAATTGGTCGATTTACAATAATTATTATTACGGCCTTAACCTGACAGAACCGTCCAGGTCCACTCTCTCACGTGTTTGGTATGTTACGTATGAGTTGCCATTACTTCAACCTCCCGTACATTTTCAATCCTCCGACACCGGGGCTTTCAATTCATTTCAAGAAATAAAACAGCGGTTGGTGGGAAATCACTCCACAACTTTCCGATAGCGAAAAATTATTGAATGAAATGCGGATTGTAGGGAGAATGGGCTCCTCAAGGTGCTTGGTCATACCTGTCCTCAGCCGAGTCGACGCCGCTGCATATAATCATCGGAGCGACCCAAGTAGCCACGACGCCAGCCGTTGTAGAGGTTCGTTGGGTCAATCAAGAAGTGTGAACCCGTTTGCTGTATATAAACCAATCCAATTTTCTGCTGTGTGACCCAAAATTTCCGGTGAAACATAATTCTTTGTGTTTTTTTTTTTCTTTTTTTTTTCGTGTGTTTATGGTTGTTAGCCCCCGTGTTCTACCCAAAGACAAGAGTAAACCAAAACAAACATGATTTCATCGGAAGGGTCACCTCAATCAGTGGCATAAGAGTAGTTACTAACGTTAATAATATATCGAAAATAGGTACCAATTTATTTTGTACATACAGATACGCTGGTAGTAATCCTTCTAGCTATTTCGTTCCAGCTGGACTATAATTAACCTTAACACTTATTCCTGCATATTTCTTCAGCTTCCTTGTTTTTTCACTCCTAGCGTACTGTTCAAACGAATCGTAAAATTGAATTTCAGGTGCCTTCAATACCAAAAAGGGTGTCAAAGTAGGAGAAAACGTCGTGTGGTTCAGTGAATTGATATTAAGAAGTAACCAAGAGTTGAAGTGTATTGCGCATTTAGATAAGGTATTTTTTCCCTACTAATCGTTTTACCAGTCCTTCACTTGTCGGTTTCTCAGTAGCATTACTTCGTACAGAAGTCAGCCTTTAAGTGGAGCCCAGTAACCTCCTTACGTTATTTTCAATTGTCTAGATTGCATCTCACAACAAAGAGCTGTTCATTTTAACGACAATTTACTGGCTTTGGGATGTGACTTAGATCTGTCGTGGCGTTTTAGTAAGCTCAGTCTCTCGTTTCCCCCACGCGTGGTTGAGATCCTGCAAATGGTTGAGTAATGTCTGCCACATTGCTACGCTTTTTACTCACCAAATCGTAAAATTTTGAAGCAAAATTAACATTAAACGAGGCAATCATTCTCGTATTTCTTTAAGTCTCAAAGATCCCAATGGTAGAAGCTGTAACTTGCCTTCCCCTACAAGTATGTACCAATTTGATCGAGAATGTGATTATAGACCATTGGTTAATATTGGTGTTATTGGAGTACCAGTTGAGCTTTCATGATTGGAGCAGTGTTCACTTATGTGTGTCCCATGTCTTCAATTCAGCCGAAACTAATGCCTTCTGGGCAATGCACGGGTAAGAAGCTGTTCTAGAAAAATTGCCTAGAAACCCAAGGTATTTCTTTCCTGGTTGGTCAGTAGGTAAGCTCTCAAACCAAAATTTTCGTTACTTTTTGTGAATTCGTATTCAAATCCTTCGCGCATTTCATTATCCAAATTATTCTCCTTGATCTATAACGCACATTATGATCTTCTTGTTTACACACTATTTACAAAATACGAATAACATAAATTATTCGAACTTTAAAGAATTGGCGTTCTTTTAATTCAAGGGAACAGACGGAAAAGGAGTTCAATTCGTCGGATCTTTGGTAGGTTCAGATTATGAGATACTTCTTCTAATGAATTCCATTTCAACTCTATGGCTGGATTAACTACTTAACATGAAACTGTCCATCGATAACAACACATTTCACAATTTCCACCTCCGAGTCGAAAGTTGTACGGGGTGCTTGCTCTTGAAATCGTGTACGGTGCCATGATTTTTCTCAAGGTTTAACTCTTTCATTTTCTATTACCTAGCATGTTACTGATTCTTGCGCCCCGCCCTTATTGTGATGATCAACACACCATACCAATACCTACCTACTTACTCTACAATACCTACTGTACCTACCTTCACTTGTATTTTCTTGTTTATATCTTGTTTTGCACATACTTTTCTCTTTTGTCAAGCACTGTGAACTTCCTCTGTTACGGAAATATCAGAAAATTGTGTACTTTCTCCTACTTAGGTTATTGAATTGTTCATTACGATGGATTTTGCTGTTCATCAAACGAATCGAGACGATCAACTTTTTTTTATAGAGCGATGAGTCTATTAATACGAGTAGACTGCTGCCACGAGACTCAATATAAGTAATACGAGCAGCTTTTCATTGACGACTCGTTTAGATTTGTCTGTATGACGATTCGCTGTATTCGTTAAAAATTGGGTCTGCGCATGATTTTTGTAAAGAATTTTCATTGATAGAGATTCGCTTCAAAAACGTGAAAATGGGAACCATTCGTCAAAATTAGTTTACCCTTATGTTTTATGGATAGAGAAACATAATGTTGTTCATAAAAAGCGCGCCATGACGTCATAACCGCTGAAGCATCTAATTGGCACCCTTTGCCCGAATCGCAGAACCTGAGCACGACACAAAAAACGCTACAGCTGTAGTATCCACCCTTCCTGAAACTTGCGAGATGGCCGACGGCGGGTGACGTCACAACTTTCGCCATTTTACGTCCAAGTTTCAAATCAATCAAATGTCAACTGTGATTACTGATCACTGTGAAGTTTTTTCGTCTTTATACATGAAAACTAGTGTTTACGTGCAATAGCAACTTTTTTCATTTTTCATGCGCGTACCCGATTTGCAGGTTCTAGTCCTAAGACGAATCAATTCTCTAGAGGTGAAAACAACTTATATCAACACCTAAAGTGATCGTATATGAAATTAAGGTTTCTACGAATGAATGGTGCCTAACGATTCTAAGATTCGGACCATAATATTCTACCTGTCTCAGGTCTGCTCCAATTTTGTCTGTACAAAATTTAATTTTTTGTTTAAATTAAAACGTTTCGAAACAGACCCAGTTCTTCATTATTCAGCGCCGCATTGCCTCTTAAAAAAATAAAACAACCAAATACAACTTAATTCAGCTAAATTCTGGTTGGGAACTGAATAAAAGCTGAATATTGAGGGCAAATTGGGATGTGCCAAAAGATTCAAAACCATTTTCCTTTCGAAAACCCGATACTTTGAAATCTTCGAGATCTGCACGGAGAATCAAATGAAAACCCTTGCAGAATTTGTCCAATTCCCGGATAAGTGATAACGGAAAGTCGCCACAACGATGACGATCTTAACTATCTTAATCGAACTTTGCCCTGCTGGCCTCGCCAAGGGGGCGATTTCTATGAGCATGGAACATTTTTTAGCTACTGAACTGATCCTGGCCTTTGGCAGTGTCAAGTTAAAGTCCTAAGGTGGCTACACACCAAATTACAGATTCATAGTGTAAATAGCATAGAAATTGGCTTTAGGAGCTACTCAGCCGATGTCGGTCCTATGCTGCTTAGAGTGTAAGTCCTAAGGAGGCTGCATACCAATAGGAACTAAAATTTTAGTTCCCGATGGACTTAAACAGCGTTTTATTTTTGTTATTCATCATCTACGTATTATTCGTATGGTTAAAAAAAAAGTAGGTAAATATTATGTTGGTGATGGGTACAATCATCTTCTCCATTGCGCTAAAACTCGATGCCTTTATAATCATTTCAATCATCATGTTCCTGTAGATGTGCGTTGCTATGAACGATTTGGAATACGTTCGTCGGACAGTGAGTTTGATTCCTGATGAAGTCCAAATGGAGACGGTCCTCGAGGCGGTCGAAGCAGCAGCGGGGCCTGGAGTCGAAAGGGACCAGTGGCGTTCGGCTGTCACCGCGCTTCTGGATCAGACGGTGCAGCAGCTGGAGGCTGATATCACCATGATTATTACCAGATTGGGTGTCAAAGTGAGTATATTAGCGTGGAGTACGTACGTTTCGTTTTAGCGAAAATATTACCCTAGCAGTTTGGCCACCACAAAGTTCAAAGATTTGCTAACCTGCGGTAAATCACTTCTCCGCAAAAAACACGTTTGTTGGTCTCTCTATAGCTCCCAAACTGCGTGTCAGATTTTACTTTCAGACCTCATACATGAAATGTAAACCAAGTAAAAAAAAACCAGCACGATAACAAATCCGCCCTGTTCTGAAAATTAAGTTTTCTGTGCATATTTTTCGCTATAGCTCCCAAAATATCAGTCCGGTCCAAAATTTCTTTTTCCCAACTAAAAGCTGGTAGAATTTACTATCAGATTCCATATAAGAAATTTTGTATATTTGAAGACTGCTTGGCAGAGGGAAGTATGAATCATCGGACATCTTCCGATTCGTTATCAAGAACAGTTTTGGTAAAGTGTTTACAAACCTCAATCCTAATTACACCGGCGGAAACTAGTAGTCTACGTATAATACACAAGTACCGGTAGTTGTAATGTAGTACGTCAGATGTGATCGGTCTCAGTGAAAATCCACCATGTCCAGAAGTCCAGGATTTTGAGGATGATCATACACTGCTTAGTACACCGTAATATTCACTACAAAATTGATCGTGACCCTGAGTACATGTAATGTTATTCTGTAGATGTGCACACCATTGAAGAAGTCCATGTTCCACTTGGCGTGGTCGCCAGACTCGCTGCCAACATGCGACGCCATTTCGCCGCTCCTCGAGTATTTGGATACACATCTTCTGGCCCTCAATGCAGCGCTCCTGCCCAGGAACTTTGAGCGAGTTTTGTTGACCGTGTGGGATGTTTGTCTCCTACAGCTCGGTCATCAAATGGATGGTCAGTATATTTAGGCGATGAAATGGAGTTTGTCTTGATGAGATCATTCGGTGGTTGATTTGACCATAAAAGTAGAATTGTGCTTGTTCAGGGCTCCAATCTCTTGTCTAACAGGCCCAATATGATGCTGTTGAGTGACGATTCATTGCACTACTAACTCCTAGGTGCAACTACTCTTGCACCACTCTCGTTTTACATGTGTAGTTCGATGTTCCATATTAAATGCAGTTTTACTCAGTCATACTTTGATAAAGAATTCGAACCTCCTCACAATCTACTCCCTCTGACCAGAAATCTTTTGCAGGAAGTGCTGCTGACAAGCTTCCAGGGTTCTACGACAGGCTGTACGAGGCTCTGGACATCTTAGTCGACTTCTTCCATGCTGAGGGTAAAGGCCTTACGCTGGAGTGTTTGAAGTCTGGTGAGTCTACTGTTCTTTGTAAGCCTTAGTTTGGTTTCTCCAATCCAGGACTGGTTAACGGTTCTAAAATGGTCTACACGATGATACCTAGGGCGACACTAATTGCACATAGCACGATTTCGATTTGTTTCACTTGCGCTAGTCACGTATCTATACGTATCTATCTATCATATATGACCCATTACCTATAGGTAAGTACGATAGTTTCACCAAAGCACACTATCGCATTGATTATCAAAACTAAATGCGAAAGAAAGAAGATACAACGAATTTGGGTGAAGGATTGGATCCTACGGAGAAAACAATTTGGTGTATACTCGACACTCTTTCCACAACTGCAGTCAAGCGATCCAAAGATGTACACTAATTTTGTACGTATGACGCTCAAAGATTTTCAAGAACTTCTAAATTTCTCCGTTGATTATAAAATAATAAAATTCATAAAAGTGATATAAAATAATAAAATTGATGTAAGTGATAGGTATAAGACTCAGTTGAATATTGGAAAAACAGGAAAATCAGCAAGGAAGTTAATTAATTAATAAAATCGATTTCAAATAAGTTTTTGTATCAACAGCGTTTTGTTATTTTGCAGGACCATTCGTTAAATGGGCTTAAAATCTTAAATATCCTAAAATTCAGGGAGGAAATTCATTGAACTCTATATTTTGTTGTGTGATTTCTTTATTGCAACTGAATATTTTGAAAAGTTCATCTAGCAATATTTCATCTCATTTTATCAGCAACTTGTAATTACTCATAAATACATCGGCATACAAAAAGAACGTCCCCTGTAATTCATACTCTACTCAACCATAACATGTTATGTTTTCAGAAAACTATCGAGCGGTCGAGCAAAGGTTGCAGTACCATAAAACAGATACGGAGCCACTTATCAACTTCTACTACCTAGAAAGGCTGTTCAAACAGCTCTCCACTGAAGTGACGGAGTACGGAGTGCTCTCTGTGAGGGCCTACTTTCACCACGATTCTCTCTGCATTGAAGTCCTCAACGCCAGGGATGTCATACCCTTGGATCCCAATGGTGAATACTGTGGGGACTTACACCCCACACCCCCTCCTCCATACTTAGTACAGTTCTCAATAGAATTATACTCGTAAATGTACAAGATTTTGTCGTCGAATCCAATTCTAATTGATTTTGAAATCTCGTGTCCAACAGGTTTTAGCGATCCTTTTGTCATCGTCGAACTCCTTCCAAAGTCAGTTTTCCCTCATTGCAACGAGCAAGAGACCAAAGTGCAGAAAAAGACGTTGAACCCACTGTTTGACGAGTGCTTTGAATTGTAAGTGTTCATTATATGGGGTGTGGATGTTTGGTGCCCATTGGTTGCCCTGGTGATCTTGAAAGTGGAAAAAGGCGGATTTTGATTGGATTTAAAAACATTCTACGAGACAGTTTTGGTCGGAAATTAAATGCAGAACACATAGGAGAGGTATGCACACCACTTGCATTACTCCCTGTATATTCATTCAACTGATTATACAGGGAGTAATGCAAGTGGTGTCCATACCTCTCCTAGGTGTTCTGCATTTAATTTCCGACCAAAACTGTCTCGTAGAATGTTTTTAAATCCACTCAAAATCCGCCTTGTTCCACTTTCAAGATATTATAAGATCAGCTCGACATCATTTGTTATGTGATTGGTTTTGTAAGCCTTCAAAGGACAGAGACGAGTGAACCCGTCGAACGCAGACGTTTATCCGGTCCCATCGCTTGGCTGCCCGATACACCGCAGTATCGATATGTCGTATCAAATACGAGTACGAGTAATTGATGGTACAGTAGAGCGTCGATAATCCGGATTAATTGGGACCAGACCTCATCCAGATTATGAAAAAATGTGGATTTTCGAAAATAGGCTGTTTTTATGCTTTAAAATGGTAGAAACTTACCTAACTGAAACCTTGAGAATTCACTTAGATATGTACCTATGTAAACAAGTACAGTAAGTAAAGACAGTTGAAGCTGTTGTGTATTACTTATTAATGCACTTTACTGAAACTGAAACAATGCAGCACAAAATGTAAAGTACAGTACAGAAGGAAAAAAAGTGTACAGTACGATGTTTAAGAATATTACACACTCTACACATTGTCAGGGCTCTTAAAGAAGTCTTAAATTGATTTTTGTACTGCAGTAGTTGCATTTGGAATTTTTATTTTCTCCCGAACGTGCATCTGGAACGAGCCAGCAGTTGACAATATTCGATTTGCAGTTCTGTCACGCTGGAGCAGTGCAAGTCGGAGGGGGCGATGATCTGTTTCACCGTCATGGACCACGACGTTCTGACAGCAAACGATTTCGCGGGCGAAGCGTTTCTCTCTCTGTCAAACATTCCGGGCGTCTCGTCGACCGCCAGTGCTGACAACTTCCACGGCCTCAAACACATGGAGCTCCCATTGATGCAACAAAAAGATAAAAGTGAGCCAATGATACGTCATTCCTTGCTTAAATCCGGCAGGGCTGAGATAGGGAGGGATGTATGTGCTTATGCTACGAATAATATAAACCCTTCTTACATCCTTTTCAAAAACTTAGTGAGGCAATTACAGTGTTTTCCAGAAATCCAAAGGATGACACTTACTGATTTTTCCACTCACTTGCTGATTTTTCCACTCACTTATGCACATTCATGAAAAACTGTTTGCATGTTTTGTAGAGGTATTTTTATCTAGACACTAAATTTTCGATAGGATATCTCGATTTTTAAGATAGGGACACCTCCCAGGTTGCTCAATTGGTCCATACTAAGGCTGAATTCGAACATGGACGTCTTTGGCGTGCAAAAAGTGTTTTATCGAAAAAATACAAAATAGCTCAAAACATCGATTTGGCCAGTCGGAGTCAGTTAGAAATTCAGTTATTGCCAGTGATTCCCTACACGCTCTATTTGCAATAGAAAGAAGTAAATCGCAGAAAAACCTAGGTACTCCTATTTCCGTATACGCATTAATATTGGCATTTTTCAATATCTTTCTCTCTCCATTCTTCAATTTTCTCATTTCTGTGCCTCTATTATTCTATGCCTGTACTTTACCTGCCAATATCCATGCTTGTAGGAGCATAGTTCTCCACAAGTGTTAAATTTGCAGTAGTACCATTATGATGGAGGTTAAACATACCTTGGAGTTTCCAGTTGATATTCCTGGAATGAAACTCCATACTACTTTCAGTCCCTTTTTTTCTATCAAGTAGTTGTTGTTTGAAGGTGGGAGTCTAATAGTTGGCTAAGTTGTTTCCTTCCCGTGTTTGTGATTCCACCACTGTGGGCATATCTGGCTCTGTGAACGCAGACCAGATATCTCTATGGGTGGGCGTAATTGCCTAACCTCCCCGGGTGACAGGGGAACCTCAGCAAACCATTCATTACATGAGACAGTTCTTTTTCCTTTTCTTCATCGTCGTTTTATTTACATATTATTTTTTCTGGTGTACCGGTCTTCCGGTTATATTTATTCTTGTATTTATTACGAGGTTATTTTCTGTTATTCTTTTATGGGTGAAACTCGATTATTTTCTTCGTTGTAAATTGGCTTCGGCCGTATGAATAAATAAGCGAATAAATAGATATTAATGGATCTCCTTCAATACCAATTGAACGTGTATAAAATGAATACTTGACGTTTCAGATCACCCGATCCTGAAGACGCTGGAAACGAGAACGTGGGACAAGCTCGCGCAGGATTTCGTGAAAAAACAAAAACTTCGAATGGCGACGTCATAGTGGCAGAGAGAAATCCGGAGGAAACGTTCAAGCCGACTCAAAAGGCTCTTCACCTCGTGTTGTTCAGGGTCTGTCTAATGTATATACATGTATATGGTCGTATATTATTCCGTAATAGTATATGGTCCGATCATATACTGGTGTCTGTATGGTCTGAAGCCTGGGGCACGGGGAACTCCCGTGGTACCGTGCTTCAATCTACCGCACAATCTGCGTCCGATTGAGAATGATCATCTAAAAGTTATTGCGTATATCACTATCTATCGCTTTATATGGCTTGGTGCCTTACCATAAAAATATTTTTTCAATGACACCCATAGATTTTTTATTCAATTTTACATTTTTTAAAACCCACAAAATTAAGCTCGACAAAAAACCCAAAAAACCACAAAAAAAAGTTTATACCAACACGCTTTCTCCATGACAACTCTGGCATTTTTTATAGCTAGCGCATTTTTATTGTTCTACTATTCAAATTGGTAAATTTAAAGCGGACGCAATTAATAAACTAAGAGATAACTTTAGATACACAGCAGATTGTGCTAAAATGCATCGAAATTCTGAGGCATATGTACTGTTACGGGCCATCACGTTCGATACACGCCGAAATCAATAATGTACTCGTATCTGTTGTTCACAATACTTTTGAAAATACGAATATATAATTATAATGAAGAATGAAAAAGGGCTTAATGTATACAAATTGTCTTTTGTATCGATGATGGCTGTTCACGGCAGGCATTTTGTTATGTTACCATAAATCGAGTGTTTGTACTATGAATTGTTTTCGTAGAGAAGTGGAATTTTGTCTGTGTACGTGTTGAGGTTCATCCAGGTATTCATAGACAATTACATATGAATTATTGTCTTGTTATTATTTGTTGCGCAGAGCTAATATTCATGACATGAAGTAGGTGTGTATGTATGTACATGTGCTGTGTCATCAATCCCTCATTCATGATGTGAGCCATACGATCAAACGTCTCCATATTTTGAAAGCTCCTCTAGACGTGATATTGTGGTGATTATGAGTGTAGAGCTGTATTGTAGATTTTATGCCGTTGGTGTAGCGACGACATTGAGAGGTGTTCGGATTCTGCTCAAAGCTCTAATAGATGACGTCACTACGTACTGTGCATCCAAACTTGTTGAGGACTGATTGAATTCACACTATGATGATGGGGAATTTGCTTCAATAGTCGTTCTTAATATCATCCTCTTGCTGTATAGTTCGGCTATAGAGTAACGTCTATTGCCAGAAATATTCATTTACAAAAAATTTCCTTGATCAGAAAACTTCAAAAACTCCGAGCGCGGATCGAATGAAGCCGCGAAAATTGAGGGGATCGTATGACGTCACAAACAGGACGAAACCCCCGGTTGGGGCGCTGGCATCGCCCGACAGCTATGAGATCAGCGCCCCAACCTGCGCACAGTGGTCCAGAATCGCCCAAAAGCGCTTAAAACTCGGATTGTTCATCTATTTTATCCTGAGTTGCTTGCTTGAAACAATAACTTCTCTGAATTCCCTACATTTTTGGGAAGACTTTTCAGGCAGCTGACCATCATAATAGTGGGCTCCCAAATGACCTGAGGCGTTTTCAGCCTTGAAACAAGTTTTAGTCGCCCTCGTATTTTCAATAAGCTCCAAAATGTGTACATTTTCTCTTCGAATATTTACGCCCATTTTCATTCATTAACAGACCTCTTATCAGACCTCTTAAGAAAACGCTCGCTCTTCATGATTCCAATCGTCAAACACAGTATAAAAACCTATTGTAACGTTCATGTACCTACTTACACTACCTATGTTTCATGTGCTTCTTTTTAGTTTTGAAAAAAATCTGGATTTACTGAACGAGCCAAATTGCAGGTTGCAATAATTTTTGATAAGTAAGGGTTCTGGAGCAAGGTTTCTGAGGTTTTGTGAAATACCTCAAAAATACTAAAGTCACTCGAATATATTGAATCTAGTAAATGTCACGTTAAAAATTGCCCGTTTATGCCGGTCAACAACCCAGTTATATCGATCAATATTGGATGGAGGAATTATAAAATGAAACACCGTATTATAACAAAAAGTTAAAAAAAAAAAAAACAGCCGTGCAGCATGGCTTCAATAGCGAATTTTCCAAGAAATATTTGGTATTTATTCTATGTAAAATATTTCCATTTCACTGGTTTTATAAAAACATTAAATTTTGTTTCCATTTTTGCCGAGTAATACCTCAGTTTATAGATTGGCTTCAATAGCATGGCTTCAGCATGGCTTCAATAGCGAATTTTCCAAGAAATAGTTGGTATTCTATGTAAAATATTTCCATTTCACTGGTTTTATAAAAACATTAAATTTTGTTTCCATTTTTTGAGGTATAGATTGTTCAGCGCTGAACACGATGGTGAAGTCAGAATTGCGATAAAGAGCAAAGGAACCTGAAGAACATCTCAAGTAACAACCACTTTTCTTCATATTCAAAGTGCTCCAGTTAGAAAACAGAATAAGATATCGCAATTCTGATTTAACCATCGTGTTCAGCGTTAAGAAACCATTAAAATGAGGGGTCACTCGTCAAACTGTTTCATTTTCGGAATTTTTGGGCAATTTTTTCCCCTTGAAATTCCCCAAAAACCCTCTTAGAGTGGCCCAAGTCTGCCCATCTACGAACTTAGCCTTTCGATTGCTGGGAGAGATTTTTTGTGCAAATTTGAACATATTATCTCCATTTTATAGAGAGTTACCGTCTGGTATGACACATACATAAATAAACAAATATATATGGGTACATATGGTTTTTGGTGCCTTTTGGCAGTGAATTCAAGAAGGTCTGGATTCGATTTTGGTTTGAAAATGTTGCGGAAATTTGAGTTTTAAAAATTTTGAACCGCGAACAATAGCTTCCCTTTCTTCGAAACTTCGCTAAAGGTATACTGTTAGACACACGTCATGTGTAAAACCTTTTTTGGTGTTTCAATTTTTCTTAAATGTCTCTTCTTTCTTTGAACTTGACATCACTTCAGGTACGTCACCTTTGAAGTGTCGATCATCGTGTGTTTTGTCCACTTGTTTGTTTCCAACTCTCTGAAACCTCGCGCCAGAGCCCTGTATTCACGTACTACCGTCATAAATATCGATATATCCGTGTTTATATTGAGTGTATATGAAATTGAATGGCATAGACACAACCATACCATTTTATGACGCCATTCATGTGAATTTGGAGGGAGAATCGGTTTTCTCTTCGACGTTTCATTTTCAGGTTACATAATAACTTATCGATCGGATTTCAGTTTCATATATCCGTTTGTGTGTTGATTATTTTCTTGATGATTATTTTTACTTTGACGATTCAAAGCTAAGTCGGATAAAACGGGTTTCTAATGTTTGTGACATATTTTTCAGCCCAGCAGAAAGTTTTTACTTGATGGAGCTAATTGTGTTATGAAACAATTTGTAAAGATTGCTTCCGGTCGCTCGTCGATCAGCATGTTAAATAATAGACCTGCCCTCCGACTATACAAACCGCGTCGGTTGGAAGGGAAAATCGGGTGATTGTAATACGTTCGTAATTGTCTAGATGATTCAGAAGAGCGCAGGGAAGACGGGGTTTTCAACTCACGGGGTTTAATCAATTGGCTGGTCGAACTGGTGGATTAATGCGACGGTTGATGTCACCGATTGAGAGGTTTATCAATATCACAGCTAGCGGTCACTGTGTTACTGAAATTACCTATTGTATTTTTACACTGGTACACTGAATATAATATATTCAGTGTACATAAAGTATATGTTTTTTTTTTTAAAGAATATTACAAAAATTAATATTCCTTATTGGCTTGTGAATAAAATCACAGTATTAAATGTTAACTATTGACTTTCCACACGCTTGGGGTATAAGTACTATTGTCACTTTTGCACACAGGTCGCGGGATTTTTAAATTTCTAGAAAATCTATATGGACCATTCTCCCACAAAGCGACATTTTCCAATCTCAATGTTGGGGAAAAAAAATGCTCCAGTAGGCCAAGTTAATTGGAATCTGGGTTGAGATAGACCAAGTTTCTTGAAATCTCGGTTGAGGTATGCCGAATTATTTAAAATCGCAGTTGAGATAGGCCAAGTAGTTTGAAATCTCGGTTGAGATCGGCCAAGTTTTTTGAAATCTCGGTTGAGGTAGGCCAAGTTATTTGAAATGTCGGTGGAGAAAGGCCAAGTTGTATGGAATCTCGGTTGAGATAGCCCAAGTTGACTGAAATCTGGGTTGAGATAGGCAAAGTTTTTTGAAATCTCGGTTGAGGTAGGCCGAATTATTTAAAATCGCAGTTGAGATAGGCCAACTTGTTTGAAATCTCGGTTGAGATCGGCCAAGTTTTTTGAAATCCCGGTTGAGGTAGTCCAAGTTGTTTGAAATGTCGGTGGAGATAGGCCAAGTTGTATGAAATCTCGGTTAAGATAGGCCAAGTTGATCGAAATCTGGGTTGTGATAGGCCAAGTTGATTGAAATCCGGGTTGAGATAGACCAAGTTTCTTGAAATCTCGGTTGAGGTAGGCCGAATTATTTAAAATCGCAGTTGAGATAGGCCAAATTGTTTGAAATCTCGGTTGAGATCGGCCAAGTTTTTTGAAATCCCGGTCGAGGTAGTCCAAGTTGTTTGAAATGTCGGTGGAGATAGGCCAAGTTGTATGAAATCTCGGTTAAGATAGGCCAAGTTGATCGAAATCTGGGTTGTGATAGGCCAAGTTTTTTGAAATCTCGGTTGAGGTAGGCCGAATGAATTAAATTCTCGGTTGAAATAGACCAAGTTGTTTGGGATCGGCCAAGAGATAGGTCAACATAGCTTTACTACCCCTCAATCAGTCTGCCCGTTTAACCGTCACAATTGATAGACCGGTGTGTACGACCAGAGCAGAGCCACCTGTTATATCAACCTGCATGTTGCTTCGAGCTTGTCTCGTTGGACAATTACAAATCTTTTACCGTAACCTTTTCTACAGACCTACAATACAACAAGTAGGTGTCATTACCTCAACCGATTTCTCCTTCACCATCGACGAGCTTCCAATTTACTTCCAAACATCACTTGAACAGAATCAAGATTGATTTTTTAAACTATTTTTTAGTGCGCTTGTATTTTTGAATTTCTCCACTTTAAGGCTGATTTGTGTGGACCTACTTTGGGTTGATTTTCGTTCGCCTTCTTAGGTCCACATAACAGACGTAATTATATAGGTAGATATATTTGTTGATAAACTCAACTACCCGTTATGAAAGATTCCATTGATTAGTGTATTTACGATGTGCCGTATTATTTAATTTATTTGATGTTAATGGTAACAATAAAAACTTTTATCTAAGTTATTGAATATTGAATTAAGTTTATTCATGTTGAAACTTCCAGTAAACACGTTGGTTCTAACAACCAATTTAAAGCTTTGTCTGTCTATAAATACGAGCTACTCATTGGGTACTCGCATGTATTGGTAACCATTGGCATTTATTACATGAAAAAAAATAAAAATAAAAACTTTACGGCTTGTACCGATTATGTGTTAGTTAACGTAATACTAATACGAGCCCGCTCCTCTTCCTTTGGCCAGGTCCGCTGGATCAGGGATGTATGAGAGGGGAAGAATGTTTGAATTTCATGTTCAATTATACAGAAGTGGCCTACCTATCAGCTGTTGATAAATACAGCGTTTATGTGAGCGTTGCGTTTTCGGTATGTGATGAAATAAAATTGTCGTTTTTATGAATTAAATGTGTTTTATTTTAGTTTTTAAATTGATCTCATGTGAGTTGTTAAGTATGGAAGTGGTTAGTTGCCACCTAATCCCTGGAAGTAGATATTAGTAGCCCTGCAGAGTAGGTATTAGTAGCCCCCTCAAAATTTGTCTGTACTCCGTTTACGATCTAAATGACCCAAAAACTTCATTATTTCTCTCAAAAGCTCCATCTAGTACCTACTTGATCCTAGAATCGATTGAAATTATCTCATGGGTCTTATCGGCGAATGTTTGCATCTGGTGGAGGAATCCGAATTGAAATTCGACATCGACCCAAAATACAAGAATTGAGGTTTTAACACTGGTCAATAGCTAAATCAACTTTTTACGGTTCAAAAACCTGGAATTACACGTTTGTTCTTACACCAACATAATATATATTATATCACTATGGGATTTCGATGAAATCCCAAAAGGACCATCAACGTACCAGTCCCCACTTGTCCTCAACATTTCACCTGTTTCATTATTGTTCGGTTCTTGGATGTTTGTTGTTGTGAGGAGTCCAAATATCGGATTGGAATGAAAAAGATGCAAGCGGTAACGTAACAAAAAGGTTTATTTAAAGAAAACAAATAATGACACGGCAAGAAGCGTTGGCACAACGTAACATCAGACAATAGTTCAACCTTAATCGATACAATAACAACAAAATATACCATCTCCTTAATCGATACAATAACAACCAAATATACCATTTATAATAACAAAACAGACAGCTTGAACCGTGGGTGAATAAATTAATAAAAAAATATGAAAAATAGTCACAATATCGGTTATTCAATAAATTACAATAGAAATAGTCAACACATGGATAAATGTTGTACACAATCAATGGTAGTCAACATTACAGTTCATATCGAACAGGTTTCTATCCATGGCCTTGGAATGTGGCATTTACATACGCTCTGAATCTAATCAATGAGTGTGAAATAAGACCTCAAGATTATCTCACAGTTGAGAGTTACTCTTTCATAGTGCATCCCAACTACTCTATAGATTTACTTCCGTCCTTCTCGAGTCAATCTGAACGAGTTCAAGACCAAACACAGTACGAAGTTGAGGTGAACTCAATGAAATCACAGTACGAAATAACTAGGCATCTACGGATTACAGAAGTTCCACCGAAGGAATCACTAGAGCCTACATGATAAAAAATTCGCTAAAAGTGAAACCTACCACCCTAACCAGACTCCATAACAACAACAAAACCTCGTCTTCAGGAGAGCACTTACCTCTGTTTGCTGTTCATAAAACAAACAAAGAGTACACAAGACTAACACTACTCAAATACAAACCCAAATATTGTTGTTAGTCAGGTTGGCTTCACTTTTCTTACCCCTAAAATATCGATTAATGACAATCTGGAGGTCTTAATTTCACTTTCACTGATCGTAATTCGATATCACAAGATGAACTAACGTTAAGATGACATAATTTGGGTCACTTACGTATTACAAATCCTTATCAAGTACTAGGTTTATAAATAATGAGATCATGATAACTTACAAACTATTGTTAGTAATTTCATTCAATCAGACTTGGATTCTTGGAAATCCTTAAGTGTTGAAGGTAATGGTCAAAATATTCAGGCATAACCCATTAAATCTTGTACATTTTCAGGTGATTATTACTAGCAAGTGACTTGATGAGTGAAAACTTACAATGCGTTTTTGTACTGTGGACAATTCCAGTACGATTTTTAAGGACACCCTTAATGTCACCCATGCCATGAATCCTTAAGGACACCCATAAAAAATAAATCACACTTTTCCCCCCACTCAGGTCTCAATGTTATTCAAACAGTCAGTTTGAATAACAATAATTTAATTTTCAATTGAACATCAAAATTCGACAGTTTGAATTCGTCTGGTATACACAAGACGATGGACGTGAATTCCAAAAGTGAACATCCTGAGTAAGATTAGTGAAGTTATCAAATGGTGATACTTCAAACCATGAAGTAGAATTTATAGGAGAGCAACAAATCTCAGGAAATTGATTTTTTGCTCTCCTGAAAATGAGCCAAATTCCAGTGAGCGTCGACATGCTTTTGGCACACTGCACTTTTTCGAGCACACAACTGTCTCAGTTTTGCAGGTCATTAATGACTTGAAAACATGTCTGCTCGATCAATTTTGGGCCACTCTGCTGTTCGTCCAACTACCTGAAGTACCACAAATTTTAACCTCAATTTAAAGATTGTTATCAATTCTAAATCAGTTGTCCTATTAAAATTTAAATTAAAAAACAAAGCAAACAGGAATTCTTGGAGTAAGTACACAAAACTGATAACTGAAAAAACACTCTGACTCATTTCTTCTCTGGTATCTAGATTCCAAAGATTACTCGACACTGTTTGTCCTTCTCATTCCGTCAGAAAACCAATTGAACAGACTTGTCCTCAATTAATAAATTATTAATATTAATTTTCAACAATAGAGTAATAAATAGTAATAAATTAGTTATAAAAAATTGGATACCATAAAAATCGACGAATAAATAGTTATTCAGTACTTATAAAAACTAAATGTACGTTTATAAATAAAAATCGCAATCGTTGTGCGATGAACAATAATGATTGTAGAGTAATTGTATGGTCATTAGGAACTATACGGGGTTAAAATCACATAATCTTCACTCATTTCGTTGCGTTCATTGCAATTTGTTTCAACTTGGGCATTTCTAATGAAGCTCTTAGTTTGAGATTCGTTGATCGTCAAAAAGGCGTCGAGGTAAACGAATTTCTTACACGGATCTGTGTAACTGAGAATAACTTCCAGGCACTTTTCAGACTTTCTAGGTACAAATCGTATTTTGTTATTATTAAAATGGGAATGATGGCGGCTAGTCAAGTGTCAGTCGTACCATCGGAACGCCTACCATACAAGGCCTAATTTTCCACTCGATAGTCGAATAACTATTTTGTATGAAG
Source organism: Stenodema calcarata (assembly GCA_963920205.1). Classification (NCBI taxonomy): domain Eukaryota; kingdom Metazoa; phylum Arthropoda; class Insecta; order Hemiptera; family Miridae; genus Stenodema; species Stenodema calcarata. The sequence goes on from OY986060.1 coordinate 17,188,793, forward strand.
ACACCACAAATGAGCTCTCATTAGCGTTCTCACTCTTCAAATCGAATCCAGTCGAAATTATACTCACTCAACTTCGGCGCTGGAAGTAGTTTTGTGAGGGAAACTTCCAACTTGTCGCTGATCTTCGGCGATACTGACGACAAAACTTCCTCCTTTGTTTTCTGCAGTCATCCGATTGGACGTATCTCCGTCGCCTCGAAACTATGGTCGGTTGAGTTAAGAAGGCTTGTATCGGATTTTTGTGATGCGGCAGACAAGCGACAAGGATCTCCTGCTCCCCTGGGATTCGAATGGACGTTTGAACACAGCTTTTACTGGAAAACGAACAATGTTAATGTTAAAATTAAATGTACAGGAGATTCCTCTTAAAAACTGATTGGTGTTCACTGGAGGTACACTATCTATATCGCCACATAAAATATTGTTACCCACGTGTTGTTTGAAGTGACATTTCAACAAGGGAATGAATGAATTTCGAAAAAAGATGACTCGCTATATTTATATATTTTTAAGGTATTCTTGTTCATTAATGTGTTTTTCGACAAATTTTTCATTTTTAACGTCACAAAAACTGTTACAAAATGCTTTTAGATTCAAATAAAATTAGTGGAAAATTAAATTATACGACGATTGTACACAGAACAAGCAAAATTGGTAGTAAAATAGGTAATATTTTAATATAAGTATTGGTAAGCAGGCGTGTACTAAGGGCAAAGTGGAAAATCCGCAGTCATGAAGTATGGCTATAAGAGCAAATTTTCTAAGAAATAACTGGTTTTCTTTCTACTGGGTTTATAACAAATTTTGTACCCATTTACAACACCTCAGTTCATAGATTTTTCAACGCTGAACTTGATGGTGAATTCAGAATTGCGGTATTTCATTCCGTTATCAGATCACAGCAGATGAACCATGAAGAACATCTCAAGTAACAACCACGTTTCCTCACCTTCAAAGTGCTCCAGTTTGAGAACGGAACAAGATATCCCACTTCTGACTTCACTATCGTGTTCAGCGTTCAAAAATCTTTGAAATGAGGGGTCAGTAGTCAGAATGTTTCATTTTGGGAATTTATGGATATTTTTTCCCCCCTAAAACTCCCCAAAACCCACCCTTAGAGTGGCCCGATTCTTCCCATCCACTAACTTAGCCTTTCGATTGCCAAGATAGATTTTTTGTGCAAATAGAAACTTTTTATCTCAATTCTATCGGGAGTTATGGTCTTGAATCATTTTTCGTGTCTTTTGGCATACATTCAGGATGGTCTAGAGAATGTTGGTATAAAAAATTACCGGAAATTCGAGTTTACAAAATTTTGAAATAGAAATAAAACCCATTACAATTTTTTAAAAAGAACAATAGCTTTTTTTCAACAATTCAGTAAAATTGAGGGAGCAATTGGATTTCTAAGGTTTTATTGTTTTTTTTTTTTTTTTTTTTTTTGGGCATTACTGGAGGGAAAAATCGATATGCAGTCGAGTTAAAATAGGAATGTTGTAGGACGTCTAATGGTTGACCACGGAGAATAGCAAATTCAGAAGTTTGGCCATGGAGGTTATTGAAGTTGAATTGGAAGGATTTCGTCAATATTTGCTTTACCTTGTTTTGATCATTGTTAGTATGTTTGCATGAGAAAGTTTCATTTGGTAGGTGGATTTTTAAAATTTATTTATCGATCACAAAGGATGAAATAATTTAGAGAAAAGTAGGTACTCACTACATGCTATTGCAGCGAATTTTATCCCAATCACAGACTTTGCCTTCAACTATGCCCCCACGGATGTGGTTTTCGTGAGATTTCCAGGGGCACGGGATCATCGGGGTCGGTGGAGGGTTCCACGATGAAATCGTCAAGGGTTTGGTGGCAACTTGCCGAAACCAACAGGCCCCGACGTCAGACGCACAGCCGCACAGGGCGAACGCGATCGCGAACACCGACAAACGCGATCGACTGACGATCTCCATCCTGAGCGGTCCTAAACGGTCTGCGGGGGTCAGGAGAATCCCGAATGATTTTTATAGACGTGAGGACGGAGTTGAAATGACTCAGTTGGTAAATTGCGAGGGAGGGAGGAGATGAGAGTCGACAGGGAAAAAGGAACGAAAAATCCTTCAACGCGGGAAACGGGATGGTACACGGCGATGAAGTGGTAAAACTGACCTGCGGTAACGACGACAATCCGATAATAACTGATCTACAACCGAAACACCGCTAACTCGAGCACTGGTAAAGAGATTGACGATTAAATTGACTGACCCATGGGCGATTTCGAATGTAGCGAACGATAGGTCACGAAAAATGCATTACCTATACAATAACGGTATGTAGGTACGCCGACATTGGTAGGTACGAGTAATTTCCCTTGAATTATTCAAATAAATGACGAATATTTCATCATTCACATAATTATTTTATTAACAAATTAATTCAAATAAATTATTACTAGGTCCAACTAGGTCTTACCTCCGAATTTCGGCCATTTTTTTCGGGTAGCTATGGACGTTTTCAGTGCCGGATACAAGGGAGAATCGTCATGGCACTCGATAGGTTATGGCCCCTCAATAGGTTATGGCCCCTCATTGAGTTCGAACATGGACATCTTTGGCATATGCAGACATTAAAAAATATTGAAAAATTATGAATTTAGAAAAAACTTCTTTGAAAATTAGTTTACGACCCAGTTTGTCAACAATGTTTAACCCCCCCCCCCCCAACCATAACCCTTGCAACCTTACTGATGTACAAGTACATTAAGTTATCTTCAGTGATTCCTTATACGTTCTATAATATCATTATAACCTCATTACCCCCCCCCCCCCCCTCTCCTCGTCCAGAAATCATAGTCGGGATCCGCCCCTGGGGTTTCCAAGAGACCGAGTCAGAAGAGTACAACGATTCATGCAGCCACAGCATAACCTATCTGAATCCACCTTTGTTTCTCTTCACTCACACTCATCAACTTAATTTTCATGCTATAATAATAATTATAGCAATTATAAATCAATTAATTATAGCAATTAATTATTAATCAAACTTCACTATCAATAGACTAAAAATGTCTAATTATAAAAAAATGTCTAAAAATTGTTAATTATATAGCAATTAATTATTAATCAAACTTCACTATCAATAGACTAAAAATGTTGAAAACTAAAATGATGAATACACATGACATGTGACATTGTCACACAATCACGAACATATGATTTCCCACAAAAACCCGTGCCAGGGATTAATTGTACTTAATGTACCTACACAGTAGAGCCGGATAAGTGACAAAAAAATGTTTCTGTTAATCTGCATGAAAAATGTAGTACAACCCCTCCTAAACGAGAGTCCTATCACCATCTCCTCGAGAGTTATGATTTTTTTCATGATGATAAAATCACTGTTTCTCAACTTTTGCGTCACTTATTTCCATTTTTCACCACATTTTAGGATTCAGCGTCAAATTACCTATAAAATAGATCATTTTCGTAGTTATTTATTATAATACCAACGATAATTGTTTTTAGGAATTTCGGTGTTAGGCATTTTTATAAATTAGCATTGTCGACAAAATCGGTCTAGAAGGCTATACAATTTCACAAATACTACTTCATCTAATAGTCTTTTCAATGGCATAATCAAAGAAATGTCAATGAAATTAATGTCAGAAGAACGGTGAGAAATGCATTGTTAGGCCTCGTAATACTTTTCAGTAACTGCAATACAGCACTTCTTTTATAAAGGTGATTTCCATGTAGTAGTCAAAGCTTCTGGACCAGTGGCGTTGTGTGGTCTCGAATAAAATAGTTTGAAGGGCAACACCGCTATCAAGTTACATCCTGTTAGACTGCGCCAATTTACTGTATGAAACAGCTGAAGTATGTCATGTTGATATCATGTTTAAGACAGGCAGTGTTGCTATAATTCGATTCCTAAACGTCACCAATCGATTAGGCGATGAATTTGCTGTGGAAAACAGCCTCTAAGTTTTTAGTCAAATTAAGTCTTAATTTGACAAAAACATTAGTTACCTAAGTTGCCATTTCACCATCGTAATGTTTTGGCATTAGCCCGGTTTCCAGTTTAAATTACTAACAGCCTGTTAGTAACAGGACACCTCGAGAAAAAGAGATGAAAAACCAAATATTGAACGGATTAATATTGATCCAATAGGTATATTTGAGCAGCTTGGAGTTTGAATAAAACGTCAACGAGCGGTCTAGATAATATCAACAATGCGCTGCAACCAATCAACTTCAACGACAAACAAACTTTTCTCGTGTTTCCTGCCAGTTTGGGAAAAAGGTTATCTCTACTCATCAGCTGGACACTCAAGGTCAAATTATTGTCAGTTTTATTGTTTGTGATTTTTAAACCTCAGTAAATCTTATCTCAATGTTCGGTCTTATCAAACATGGCGTTACGAATTAAACAATTGAAGGGAAATTTCGAATAGTTACTTATTTGATTTGTGAGATGTCGTTGGACCTCGTAAGTGACGAAACCTCACTTTTATGGAGAAGCAAAAAACTGAATTGTGGATTAAATATCGAACGTATTTTCGGTATCCTTGGTCATAAGCATACCACGCTTGAATTTGTCCCACCTTCCATGTATGAAATCTCGAAATCTCGTATATCTCCTCTGAATTGAGGATTTATTATTCAAATGTGGGTAAGACCTATCAATTTCCCTAAAACAACGAGTGGTTTTGTTCTACCTTTCGAAAATTTCAGTTTCAGGAGTCCAAAATCAGCTTCAGAAGCGATTTTCGGAAATTATCCGGCGTAAATTTCAAGTGTTCAAATTGTGTGGCTAATTTCCAACAATTGAAGGTGTTCAATTGAATCAAGTGTAGTACAGGTAACTTGAGATAGGCTCAACAACTAAAAACTCTGCAAATTCTTGACACAACGGTTCATTATCTTCCTTGTGCAGATCACCCTTCTGTCTATACCAGACTGTGTTGCAAATCGGCACCATACCATATTCTCACCGTACTCATACCATTTCTTTCCTATCATACCGTACTGTACTATACTAAATCATACATACAATAATATACCATACCATAGTCATACCATGTCGTACCAAAATTCGTTTTGAACCCCTTCCCCTTGACGCTCGTGCGTCATAGCTTCTGACACACTAGTTAGTCTCCTGCCAGCCGTCTTACGTCATACGCTCGTGCGTCATAGGCTCTGACGTACTTGTTGGCCACCTGCCAGCCGTCTTACGTCATACGCTCGTGCGTCATAGGCTCTGACGCACTAGATAGCCTCCTGCTAGCCGTCTTACGTCATACGCTCGTGCGTCAGAGGCTCTGACGCACTAGTGGCCTCTTGCCAGCCGTCTTACGTCATACGCTCGTGCGTCATAGGCTCTGACGTACTTGTTGGCATCCTGCCAGCCGTCTTACGTCATACGCTCGTGCGTCATAGGCTATGACGTACTTGTTGGCCTCTTGCCAGCCGTCTTACGTCATACGCTTGTGCGTCATAGGCTCTGACGTACTTGTTGGCCTCCTGCCAGCCGTCTTACGTCATACGCTCGTGCGTCATAGGCTCTGACGTACTTGTTGGCCTCCTGCCAGCCGTCTTACGTCATACGCTCGTGCGTCATAGGCTCTGACGTACTTTTTGGCCTCCTGCCAGCCGTCTTACGTCATACGCTCGTGCGTCATAGGCTCTGACGTACTAGTTAGCCTCCTGCCAGCCGTCTTACGTCATACGCTCGTGCGTCATAGGCTCTGACGTAATGGCCCGCCGGTCGCTTGTGTTCTGACGTGATCTGAGGGAAAGGGTGAATCAAGGGAACAAATTTTTCCCGTTTCATTCATGTGCCAAAGCAAAGACATGAAAATGTCAAAAAAATATGTAAATAGGTACCTAAGCCCAACTGTAATGTCAATTTTCTGACAATGAGTTTTCGACTATTGTTTTCATACCTTTTTACTTAAGTACTTATTGCAATTTGAGACTGATAATGAGCTGTTTGCAAATAAAAAGTCTGATAACTACTTTATTACATCTTATTAATCTATTTTCAAGTTCCGATTCACAGTTGAATGTATTTTATTTAGATGTCGTAAAATTCGAAAACGATGGAATGACGAAACCTGTCGACTACTGACTCAAGTGATACTGTCGACTTCTAACACATGTAGGTCGACTACTAGTGCAAAACCATGTCGACTACTGAAGAAAATGTTGGTCACTGGTATCGACTACAGCATTGGGATTTTTTACAAAACTTGTTTTTTCCCTTTTCAAACCATGTTGAATAATATTTCCCGCTGCCAGGTCTTTTAGGGAAGGATCTTGGGTACACAATGAACAGGTTTGCAATGAGAAATAGTTGATAATAATAATTAATCTAACATTTAGGATCTAGACATTTAGACCTAGTGATCTAGACAGAAGGGTGATCTGTGCAAAGAAGATAATGAACCGTTGTGTCAAGAATTTACAGATCACCCTTCTGTCTAGATCACTAGTTCTAAATGTCTAGATCCTAAAATTTAGATTAATTTAGATTAACATTTAATGTTAGATTAATTATTATTATGAATTATCACTAATTATTAATAAGTTTATCAAGTAGATACCTAGCAAAAATTATTATAATTTATTGTTAAATGTTAATAATTTGTATTTAATTAATACGATATAATTCTAGGGTTTTTAATACTTTTTAATTTTTCTATAAAAGAAGTATACATACTTCTTTTATAGAAAAATTAAAAAGTATTAAAAACCCTAGAATTATATCGTATTAATTAAATACAAATTATTAACATGTACCTACCTACCAACAAACATTCGAAATTACCTTCATTTCCGTAGCACGAAACGTACCTCAGAACAACAAACTCGACACCACTAAAACCATATGATGATCTAAACAGCTAGTTAGTATGAAAATCGAGTCGACCTGTATTTAATCGACCTGTATTTCAACCGTTTGATTCAAGATCGCGTCGACAGGCTCAACCTTTGAGCCGTCATTGTGAACGAACGGCTGGTCGTACAAAGCTGCGGATGGTCTTAAAAAATTCTACGGAACAAACTCTATCTAAATATGAAATAAACCTACTGAAAATTATTATAATTTATTGTTAGGTATTGATAATTCGTATTTATTATTAATAATAATTATTATTAATTATGATTAATTAATACGATATAATTCTGGGGTTTTTAATACTACGTCGGTAATAATTTTTCTATAAAAGAAGTACCTACCAACAAACATTCGAAATTACCTTCATTTCCGTAGCACGAAACGCACCTCAGAACAACAAACTCGACATCACTTAAGCCATATGATGTTCCAAAGAGCTTGTTAGTATGAAAATGGACCTGTATTTCAACAGTTTGATTCACGATCGGGTTGTGAGGCACAATCTTTGAGCCGTCATTGTGAACGAACGGCTGGTCGTACAAAGCTGCAGATGGTCTTAAAAAATTCTACGGAACAAACTCTATCTAAATATGAAATAAAAAACATACCGTTTGATGGGAATTTTTCGAGATATGGAATTTTCAACATTTCAAAATTCGTTTTGAACCCCTTCCCCTTGACCTAGGGTTATGAAAAGTTTCGTGGATCATTGTGGGGCTGGTCCAAACCCAGAAACCAAATTTCGTAATTTTAACTCAACGCTAACTGGGCAAAGTGCCTCGGACGGCGGACGGCGTACGGCGGACGGACGGATTTTTTTTTATTCGATTTTCTGAATCTACGTATCTTGAAACGTAAACCAACAAATTTTGAGGGGGGGTTAAAATTTTTTTTTCTTTGGGCGATTCCAATGGTTCATTATCGAAGATAATAAACCAAAACACCCCTCTGTCACACCAGCCGAGTAATAATGTAATTAACTAATCCGTTACTCTAGTAATGACTTACAGTGGGCTCAAGATAAGGTCATGCACTAACAGCAGCCGTTTGAAGAGTGCATTTTGGGGAGTGACTGATTCAGTCTGATTCAAGTGGACTATGGAAACAACCAAACTTGTGCAATTTAGTGTAAGTACGTAATGTGAAATGTAATCGTACGGGACTTCATCACAAGGTGAATTCTTGCGCAAGTCGAGGTTTTCGATCGGAAAAACCATTGCACAATCGGAATGTTTGTCGACGTGGTCTACACGTGCATAATATCGTCTCTTAAGGAGCAACACAGCCTGATCTACAATTTGGACAATATGAAATTGAGACACTTTCTTACTTCAAATTTTGCGCTGGATAGCACCGCACAGTGGGGCCAAATCCCGAAAACATGCCCAAAATTAAAAAAAAAGTCCGATCTAGGGACTTTTCAATAATAGGTCGGGTAGAGTACGGCCCCTAATGAGAGGATCCAGCATTATTAGGCTCCCCTCTCTTTGAATGTCTCTATGATCTCAGGTGGACCGCTAGCCCCGAGCAACGTTGATAGACGGGCGCAAGAGCAAGGAAAAACGTGAATATTGTGAGAAGTGACCCAGCATCAAATTTCAACCGATTAGAACAAAACAAAATGGATTCATCTCGTGAAGGTCAGTAGATAACTGTGAAAAAATTTTCAATTTTCTTCATTGACTCTGAAGTGAGATACAAGTGAATTAATACTAATAACAATCAACCCTAAAAAATTTAGCGAGGAAACCCCGGAGGTACCCTACAATTGATCTGTCCAATCTCGTTAGTGTGTTTTCTGTACTTGAAGTCATCATTAATGTTTCTGCACAAACACCCAGAGTAAGTAGGTACTTCATATTTCCTAGGAAGTTTGGTATTTCCCGTTCCCTCTCCGACTCACTTCCTAAGCAGTAGTGCCCGATCCAATAACTAGACTTTGGAGCACCTCAAGACATAATAATATTATTAGACATAATACCTACCTATTATGTCTATTATGTCTAGTACCTACCTATTATGTCTAGTACCTATATTATATTTTTTAGATGTCATACATGATCCGATCTTTGCATGACGAGATGAGGTCTCCTAGGAACTTTTCATGTAATTTATTGAAAAAAAAAAAAAACAGTATTTTCCTGGTTGATCTCAGTGGGAACTGAATTCTGTCAATCTGCAACAACTAGTAGTTGTAGCCCCCCGAAACGAAAAGCTTACTTATTACCATTTATAGTAAGCTTATTACATATAATAATTATAAGAGAATTATTCTCTATTGTATAATAGAGAATTATTACTGTTATTATAATTCCCTATTGCTGTACCCCTGATGTGTCTTCAACAAACAGCTAAATGAAAAATAATTCAACTCCCCCTAACCGCACAGGACCATCTTGGTTATGGATATTTTAGCTTCTTTCTAAGTGAGCAATGTATTTTGGTATTTCTGTTATTATCATGGAATATTATTATTCCATAATAATATTCATCTCATTCAAACTAATCACATCTCATTCAAAATGATATTATCATAACAACACAATGTGTTGTTATACAGACCATGTCATGTTCTTTAGGTCGCTAATGTAAATCAACTTGTATTAATAATTAATAACTTGTATTAAGCAGTAATTATTACTGCTAAGGTGTCCCTGCACATCGCTTCTTTCCGTCAGTCGTACACCCAACCGTGAAGAACCCTCTTTTCACAGCTTCAAAGCCTCTCCATCAACATAGAACTTCCACGAGACACAGGTAAACACAGATATAAATACAGGTGAAATACAGGTAAATACTCGATCAGTTATCAAATTGTTTGAGTATTCTTATTCCCTCGTACGACACGATACCTACATGATGTGTCACTGATCAAACGCATGTGAATCTGGAGAGGCTCTTCATCAAATTGATAAAACGGATCGGCGAAAATCATTAGAATTTAGGAATGCGGAAGAAGAATTGAAAATAAAACCTAACTTGATTCGTTTACAATGTGAATTCATTGGTTGAATTTTCGACACTAAAAAGCTCGAAATCGGAAACACTGGTTTTATGGTTTTGTTTCATTTCATCCCTTCATCTATGTAGGTACCTAATCAAAACGAAATTCAAACAGAAAGAAGAAGAAATTCTGTGAGGGTTTGCCTACAGGTGGCTTCATACGAATTTCATACCTTGGGTTTCCTGTGACCCTCGTAATTTGAGTTTGGTATAGGTATACCTACTCGATCGATTTTGATTAAAATCACAACGATCCTACAGGTTAGGTCCTTGATGGTTCTCTGAGAATTTCAATACCTGGGGTTCGATCGTAGTGTCATAAGTTACCAACAACCTTCCCCTCCCTTTTATGGTTGAATTCGTTATGATCCCTCATTAGACGTGGTTTGTGATTTCTGAAGTCAGTGTAACCAACCAACAAAGGAACCCGAAATTCCGGAATATATTTTAATTATCAACTGCAAAATTCGGGACTTGAGATTAAATCTTAACTAAGTTTTAGTTTCGACCCAAACTTGGAACTAGCAGACCTGCTAGCATACCTGTATTAACATAATTACTGGTACGGGAGCATTCCTAGTAGGAATTTCACGGTGATTCCGGTGTAATCTTACCATCATTCCAGCTGAAGGTTATTTGGCCAAGGTTATGACCGATTTTTCGATGTTGTTGGTAACTTGGAGAAGACGCCAAGAAAACATAAAGACAATTTGGTTTCATTCGTGAATACCCTCCTTACGCAATAACCTTGACTGGAGCAAAGCTCCGAGAGATAAGCGACCGTGTATATCACACTCGGCGGTCGTTCTGAGACGCGGGCAGGTCTTCCATTCATGATTCTGGTACGAGAGGAATTTATTACCTCGCCTCCGCTACAAGTGACTCGTTCAATTGAAACCTACACAATATGAATTTTGTTAAGACGATTGTAAAAATCCACTCGCTGTAATTCACACTTTACACGACCTAAAACTGCAACTCATTGAGCTTCGTCCAGTCACGAATTATGCAGGAATTCATCAGTCATTACGAAAACGTGACAGAAGAGCAATTTCACTGACGGAAGAGCAATTTCTGGACTCAGTCTGAAAAACTGATCGGGTCTTGATTTTCATGCTGGATGATAACAAAGAGAATTGAATAACGCTCTCAGAGTACCATCTTTACGTTCAAATGTTGCGTTGCAGATGAGAGAAAACATATTATTTGGACTAATCGACCAAGCATAGTGTAGACACTGGTCGTACATGTAATGGAGGACCTTCCAACAGCACTTCCCCGTGCTGAAAGCGTCCGACGTGGAATCCACGTGTTTCACAGCAATTCCCAGGACAACTGGAAGACCGCCAACAGTGAAAACAGGGCATAAGTTGGTATTGAATGGTCGCCAAGACTGCTCGCAAACATGCAGTACCTCTGGGCATGTGAGGATTTCGCATCAAGAACTGGTGCCCCCGGTCATCCAAAACCGTGTAAATCGATGTCCGAGAAATGCTTAATCCCTGCAACGAAACCTTTCTACTTCCATCTTTCTGGAGCTGTTAGCAAACAAAGTACACGACTGAAGTACTGTACTGGTGAAAACCCAAGACAACTTCATAATAGGCCTCTCCACTCACCTAGTGATTGTTTGGCGTCCAGCGTCTCAATATATTATTTCTCATACGGCCGAACCGTAACGGTGGCTATAGAACGTTATGTTTCGATACTGGAGACCTAGGTCTCATCTAGGAGAGCTCTGGTTTCAATAAGACGGAGCTACAGCCTGTACAGCTCGCGTTACAATGGTCAACATGAGGCAAATGTTCTCTATTTGAGCATTTGCAATTTTTTCCTGTGAGGCTATAGGTTATAGGTTTACCCTAGCCATAGGTATAGCCTAGGTATACCTGACGGCAGAAGTTATCAAACACCGATCTCACACTGTGGACGAGCTCAAGATGAGAACCACGGAGGAAATCAGGGCGACACCTACTCAGATGTGTCGAAAAGCTGTGGATAGTTTCCGAAATCGCATTCACCAGTGAATCCGTTCTGAAGGCCGCTATCTTGGTGATGTGATTTTCAAAACTTCATGTAAAAACGGCATTACCTACTGAATAAAAAAGTGTCACTTCTCTAAGTTCTGTAGTTCCTATTTCCCGTAAGCCTCCTTAGGACTTACACTTTAACCAGCATATGCCCAGGACCAGCTGAGTGGCTCCTAAGGCTAATTTCTATAATAAACGTGGCTGAAACATTTTCAATGCTTATAGAAATTTAGCCCCAGAGCCTAGTATTCTATAGCCCTTCAAAACCAGGTGATATCTTTTGCTCTGTACAAACTACGTTCTAATCCCCCACGACAAAATCATAAATCACACCAAGTTACTGACTATTTGGTGACTAGTGCACAATGTTGTTCACGATCCAACGATTATGCGTGACTTTCCAAGTTTACCACAAATCTTGAGGTGGTGTGCCCAGTTATCACTTAATTTCTTCCATGACTTCGGACTTGAAAAAAACTATGTCATTGATATTTGATAGATTTTGATCAAATTTCTAACATTTTGAGAAGAGTTACGTAGTGAATAGACTTCTGCGCCGTATCTCATACTTGATAAAGTTACTATAGGTATTCACTCAATGCTTCACGATAGGTCTTAGTGAATCAGTTGACACAAAAACCCTCGACGATATTTTATGTGTGGATGGTTTGGTCACGTGAGGCAAGAGCTATTAATATCCGAGATCGGAAGTGTGAAGGATCTAATTGGCTGATAATGGAAGCGTGAATCAATATAAACAGTGGCGCTCAACTACAGCTGATAACCTCACCATGTCACTGACGTGATGCCGTTTACTTTCTGTTCTCTCGGCATTACGTGTTTACTCCGCCTCTTTATTGAATTACTCCCTCAACGGACCAAAATCATTAGGTCTGGTAATAAATACAGAGAATTCTAGAGTCGTACTTGAATGAGTCTATAGCGGACTCCTTCACACGGATGAGGGCGTATTTGGTCGATAATCCGCCGAAGTTAACATGGATCGCCTGGAGTAACTTAGTTACTCAATTTATTACTCACCTACCTATTTAATCGGAAGTTTCAGTGAAACGTAAATAACGATAGTCTTATAAACTGTAATTGTAAATCCTCAATCCCTGCAATGTAATAGACACCTGCCAGTAACGGACACTATTAAATAGTAGGATTCGAGATAAATTTTATCTCGAATCTTACTAGACCAACCAACTTGAAATTTGGCGTGGAACTTATCAATGCGAGGTTTAGGTTCCTTATCAAATTGGACATGTTCTCTAACTGCCGAAGTACTTATCGATATTTTCAGGCCAGAAAATGCAGAATATTTACCATTTTGCATATAATTTATAAAATTCCCCCTAACCACAGGTGGAGCCTAGGGGCCAGTATTTTTTAAATCCGGCCCAAATTTCTTGCTCAATACGACACTTTGGTATGACAGCAATACTATGTCTTTCTGGTAGTGGAAAATGTTCGTAAACACTTGAATACCTTCATAAAATACCTTTATCAAACTCTCCTTGTACTAAAGGCAGCAACTGACTAACTGAATATTATTCTTTGATGGCTTTCTGTTGATGTCACCAAATTCTGCTTGGGATCACGAGAAAGTCTGTTTTCCTGACAAAGACCTTCTCAGGTGTTGTTTTTATTTCTCAAGAAAGCCGTTTGAAAATGACCAATATTCAATTGTTTTCGTTGAAATGGATTTTGTGATGTTACTAACTCTAAGTGAAACCGTAACCACAATTCCGCAATGCTTAGCTAATTGTGGATAAACTTGTAAAAACGTGGACAGTCATTATAATATTATTAAAACACACTTTTGGGTTATGGGCCCTTCTTCCATCTACGCCCTTAATTTTAGTAAATGGGACTGTCCAGGCCAGATAGGTAGTCCCGGCAATGTTTGTATAGCTGTTATGAAATGCACTATGTAACAGAGGAATTGAGCGAGAGTATCACAATAAGTCTTATCCGCCTTATCAAACCACAAATCGTCCAGGTGACTCCGATCCCCACCGCCCAGCTCAGCCGCATCCCTCTCAAACGTCACCGTCTATACAAACACGAAACAGGGAATCGCGTATTTTTTTTAAACCGTTTCCGGTTGTGGCACTTTTTATTCGTTTCATTTTTACAGGCGCTTCAGTTGAGCGTCATCGAAAAAAACACGAGAAGTACCCACTCGACAGCGTTGAATGAACCAACAAACCGGTCACAACACAGGAAAGGGCACTCGTGACGTGAGATCTCACGTATTATCGCAAAGAAAATTTTAAATTGTATCACATCCTTTGAAAAATACCTGAAAGAATTATGTTATTTAAAGAGAATTATAGCCGGAAACAATTAAAATCCAACAATAAAAAATTCTAAAAAATCAACGTCCTTTCTGATTTCAAAAACATGCGATTAGCATTTTTTATGAATCCGTCGTTCGACATCTCGAAGCGATTTTTCGAAGAAAATGACTAATATTTACTATTTATTAATAAGTAACTCTAAATGATGTAGTCAGGCCTGTGAATTCCTAAGTCCTTCTAAGTGGTATTTAATGTGGTGCATGCGGGACCTTCATAATCAACAGGTGGTAGCCGATAAATTTTATTACATGGTAACTTCGGGAGATGTAATGTGTACAGATCGAAAGCGGGAAAGGGAAAGAGGTGATTACCAGGGAACGGGCCGTGATTTCATAGAAATGATCGGGAGCGATGGCTCACACGTCACAACGATGATGAAAGACTGCTAGCTAGACAGGAATCTAGGATGAATCACAGTGATAAACTGGCAGTACCGTAATAGACGTACTCGTAAACAGGATCGGATTCTGCGTTCGAGATCGGATTTTGCATTTTTTTATCAATTCAATGGGACTTCCTCAGCCCCTTTGAAATATGATTCAATTGGGCGAAATGAATAAATCACGCGTTACTCTCGTACCGTGAGAAAACACATTATCAACAACAATGTGACGATGTGGTATTCATTAAATTACTATCAACAGCAATTTTACTTTATTGGCCCACAATTCGAATTTAGAAAGCGTGAAAGGCCATTGAAAGTGCAACTAATGTGTATAAAATGAAGGCGCGGAATTCCAGAGGCTTATTAAAACCCGATCACCTAGCCAGCCAGCCCTCTGACGTCATAGGCTCTTACGGCATAGGCTGTGACGTAATAGTTGGCCTCCTGCCAGCCGTCAGACGTCATACGCTCGTGCGTCATAGACTCTGAAGTACTAGTTGGCCTCCTGCCAGCCGTCTGACGTCATACGCTCGTGCGTCATAGGCTCTGACGTAGTGGCCCGTCTGTCGCTTGTGTTCTGACGTGATCTGAGGGAAAGGGTGAATCAAGGAAACAAATTTTTCCCGTTTCAGTTTATATGCCAAAGCAAAGACATGAAAATGTCAAACGAATGTCAACTCCATCCTGTTGTTGATACAGTCGAGAATTAAATGCTTGCATACGAGTCTGCAACACATTGGGACATTTTATGTCTTTAAAGAAGTGATTCAAGAACCTTCGAAACTTCGAAGAGCAATCACCTACCCCAGTAGCGTAGTTGTTATACTTAATTGTAGGGTTCATAATAAATTATGAAGCTTGCATTCGTATAGACAATATAAATTATTGAGAATGATCACCTGTGTGTAAACAATAATTGTTTAAATAATTATTATTTAAACAATCACGCTCATACCGCAGCTTGTCGGCCACGCACTCCGCAGTGGTTAACGTAATATGGTTAGGTAAATCGAGAGCTATCCAACGAGTGGTGAACGATTTTTGTACGATGATAACTGGCGAAGATAAAGTTCCGTAGCACCGGATCGGTTGTAAGCGAAAATCATCAGAAATTTTCGTGACGATTTCGTGTGACGCTTTTGTGTAACGTTTTTCAAGTTATGTGCCAGAGTAAAGACATAAAATGTCAATACTATACTTAATGTGTAATATTCCTTCATGGATATTCCAAAATGAATGTTTTTGGAATTTTGCATGTAAGTATGCTTATAATTTAGGTGTTCTTCGAACTTGCCGTTAAATTCTACGACGTTGATCATAACAGTTTTTTGGTAGGGCCTGTATTTTCGATGCTACAAATGGTACATCTTAGCCAATATAGGATTATTTTCGTTTTTCAGCTGTTGGTCACTATTCTATAAATTGGTCCAACTCAACCCAGGTATTTCTTTAGGTGTTCTTTAGTTTGCCTCCAGTAAGGTTTCCGTTAGAACGCATTGTTTAGGAGTTATGAGCGAAATACTGAAGAAAGTTCGAAAATGTTGACTTTTTAGGGGCACCAAAAGTTTAGCTTGATGCCTGTGGTGTTGGGGGGGGGGGGGGTGTACAAACTCAGATTACTTGTTTTCAAGACTATCTTAAGCTTTTAGAACGATTTCCAGCTGTCCCCAGGTCACTTCCAAGTATCCCCTCCGTTCAGGTCTAATTTTAGTGGACTTGTTATCGATAATCGCGTGGAGGATTTAACCAGGTTCGATTGTGTTGAAAATGTTCATCATACTTAGTTACTATGATATGGAACTTCAACTGTATTTGAAACTCACACCGATATAGTTCTGTAAAGGGAGAAACTATTAAACGTCGTGGAACCCGAAATTCTTAAACACCCGAATTGAGCGTTCAAAATTTGTACGTAAATTCACTGGTTGATGTCAGTCCGCTAGGGAAGTCACTGGAAATGAACGCTAACCGGTCTATTGAAGATTCAACATCGTACACAACATGAGTCAAGTCGAAGTCATTTCACAAGTTGGACGAAACTTTATACGTGGCCGTAATGAAGAAATTCCCAACCACCTGTTACATCATGATACCTAATCACATAAACGGTTTCGCAAGGACGGACAATCAATCGATTAATTCACCCCTTGAAAGTAAAATCCAAAAATTAGCATCAGGAATTATGCATGGGACTTGGAACTTAGACTTATGCTACGCTGACTTAAACTACAGTTACCTAAAGTTGACAATCAGGATTCTAAAGCACGCTGAGTCATTCTTCGGTCAATATCAAAATGGTTAGGTTTGGAAAAGAACATTGGTTTAATCCGAAGAATTTATTGAAATAATTACAAGCTACTGAGAATTTTGGATTGATTTACAAAATTCGAATAATGAAAAAATCAAAAGAAATTAAATTCGGTTTATCTGCATATTGTGAAGCAGATTTATCTCATGATACTGAAACTCGGAAAATTGTGTCAGGTTTCGGTGGTTTGTTAAACGAAAAACAATTCACAGTCATGCAGCATTGCTATAAGAGCGAATTTTCGAAGACATAATTGGTTTTGTGTAAAATGTCTCCATATTACTGGTTTTATACAATTTTAGACCAATAACATAAGCTAAAAGTGCGAATGCTACATATCGGCTCGATCCTGCAAAGGACGAAACTCACGTTTATCACTCGTTTAATACTCTAAATGCCACAGGGAAGATTTTGTGTTATTACAAGTTTCGTGCGGGGATAAACACAGCTGTAGTGATTCACAACGAGTAGTGTATTACAAAGAGTTCACGATAAAATAAATAATACCGTCAATACACTCACCCATAAATTTCCCGTTGTGTCGTAGAATTTGTCTGAGCGATGCGACGTCAATTCAAAATACTTTCCTCGCTACTGCTGCTCTTACTTCATTCATTACGACAAAAGCCGTCAATGACTATGACACTCACAACATCTGAATCAACTCCCACTGAACACACACAACACAACATCTGAATCAACTCCCAACGCAAACTATCTCAGCTCCATACGTCAGATTCCTGGTAGTGACACACAATAGTAACACTACTCCCGACCAGTGGCGTAAATAAGGGGGGGGGGGGGTAATCAGGGTAATCAATACCCGCAAACACTAATAATTATATTTAGAAAACAATTGAAGAGAATAGAAGATAATTAAACTACCTCAGAACTCTTCTGGACCATTAACTCTAAGGCACTAGAACTTTACTACTTGGGGCGACGTGCACTGCACGACCACTACCACAACTCGTTGCACCACACCAATATCCATCCATTTGTAAAACTGCACACATTTATTCACAAATTCGGTGATCGGGGTAGTGATTAATGCTCTATTTTGATGCAATTGAAAATCAAATAGAGCAAATATTTTCGTATAAAATAGCTGGTGCTAGTACCATGGTCTTTAACCCTTAATTAGCTATTTATTGACTTCACGCCTTTATAGTGTAGACATTTTAGCTGTAGTCAAATTTATTATTGTTAACACTGGTCTACAAAAAAAGTGACCTAAAGGTTGCCGGCCTCATTTTATCATGGATGGGTGTTTTCGAGGGTGCTGAATCCGAATCCGTTGTCCGTTTTTTTCGATTAAGCGTGTTTTTCAATTTTTCGACATTTTTTATGATTTTTTACTACAACTTTACGGTCTATTCTTCTGGTCATCACGAACTTCGTTCAAAAAAATTATAATGGGGCTAGATTTGTAGGACATTTCATGCTGAATCCAATATCTTTTTCAATTGATCCAAATCCTCAAAAACCTACTGAAAAACTGCAAAAATAGATGATGTTGAGGGATGTTGAGGGACACGCACTTTGCAAAAACTAATTTCTCCCTTACTGGGGAAAACCTCTGATCATGGATATGTCTCTTAGCTAACAATAGGTCGTTTAATATTCACTACAAAATTTGTATTTAATACTTTTAATTAGGTTTAGGAGCCACCCAAAACCGTAACGAAAAAATTCTTATGATTTTCACGTACAACCAAGACGTTGGTAGGGAAATGGAACTTCCGTAGTGTTCACCGCACAGAAATCTTTCACCAATTTTTGAATCGTCTGCTTTTTTAGAAAACTTTCATGATACTCGCTACCCTCTCCAACCACCGGAAGTGTCCCAAAAAACGTTACAATGGTTTTTTTTAAATTTAAAATTAAATTTGTTTTGATGACGGAAATTTTTGACTGACCCCCAGACAATCCGAAACACTCTATTATAGACATATCCATGTCAATAGAGTGTTTCGCATATTTTTCACTTAAATTTCTGAGTGCGGATTTTGAAGACAAATTCACAGGGACAAGATATCCCATTTAATCACGACTATGGTATGATATCCACCTGTTACCTATGATGTCAACTTTCCCCGCTCGCCCTTTTCCTTTCAATTAAAGATATGTCCTAATCACTTCACAAGCACCGTACCCTTTTCAAAATCTCCACTTGACACATCCGTTTTGTCACATCATTGTATTATGTACATAGATGTGTAGTAATGAAAAAGTCTCGCCATATTTGCGAGGCGGGGATATTTTTACACGGAGTGTTTTTTGGGGGATACATAAAGAAAACCGTAGATGTGGTTAGTTATAATGTAGATAGTGGACCGTGTTAATGTAGACGCCATGGATAATAAATGTAGGGCGTAAATCCGTGGGGTATGGGAAAGGAATCCCAACGGCTCCACGAAGAAGGAAGACTTCAGGTGGGAATACGAAGGTCGCTGGGGAAGGCAGACGATCAAGTTGTTTACTACCGGTCACCTACTCCGTCCAACCGCCTTTTTCAGATACCCACTTATTACACACTATTACGATTGAGATTTCCCCGCTGGTTTTTACGCGATTACGGCGTGAAAGAATCACCTGTGTTGTCGGGAGAAATGTCTACAAAAGCAGGATGGTTCGTGCCGCCGGGTAATTCGAATATTTATTACTGGGATGCCCCCGTCTATTGGAATTCCCTTCCAGCCGTAGTAATCCGTACATCCACCGATCTGCCGATATTGCGAGATGGATCGATGTAGGCGGCACGCGCCAAAGTCGATAGGTATTAACTTGATAGTCGTGACAACCTCATGAATATCGTAGCCGTACCTGGGGCTTTCCACCTGCATAACTTGCAGACGCCGTCCGTCTTGACACCCACTCGCTTGGCACGCGTATTATGACGACATAGAAAGTGAACATTATTTATATTGTAGTGACGTTTGAATGAATGAATTTTTTTCTCTCACTGCTCAGCTACTGGTTCATTGATTTGTTCATGTTGCAGAAATGCTTAACTAGCGCCGCAAGCGCTCTATGAGAACATTATTGTTTCTCTTAAATACAGTTGTGCATACAATATCACAAATTGTATGCACAATTCGACTGAACGGCGGAGGGTGGACGAAGAAGAAGAAGAAAGAAGAAGAAAAATCATGTTTATTTTTACAAGATTGTACAATTAAATTGTTACATAACTGATTTTTATTTAATAACAGAACATGATTGGCAATGGGTGTGAAACACGTCTGCCGGGTTGCCTGATGTCGCCGATTTGTCCCCGAAATTGTTGTAACTACCTATATTAAACATTGCATATATTATTTATTTGTATCTTTATACACCTTTATATTATACATTATTTATTTTTTCTGCTAAACCTGGGGGAGCCTTATCACCAATTAAATTCAGCCACAAGCATCGCCCGATACCTCCAAGATTGCTGCGCGAACGTAGCTATGTCCAGCCAACTGCCCCTGGCATCCAACAAACCATTTGTCCCAGCGCCAACGGAGGGTGGACGAAAGTATCTGGCATGCACGTCCTGGGATATCACACGTGCTGTGTTTAGAACCAGAGCTGAAATGGTAACTGTAAATTACAATTGGTGGAAGGAGGGAACTGCAAATAAATGTTCGCTGTGTAATTTGGATGAGCTGGAGACCCCTTTTCAATTTATGGCTGTCTTTCCGGTGCTGAGTTCCGTGTGGCGTGTATGAGAAGGGCCAGATTGACAACTCAGGAGCTGAAGGGCATGTTGAACGGCATTGAGGGATGGTCTTATCTGGCCTTGTGCTATACTTGAAGAAAACATGAGAATATAGACAATTTTGGGCGGAGGAGTTTAATTACGAATGATGTGGTTGAGGTGGAAGAAAGTGACTCGTACTTGTAGAATAAAAGTACTTACTCTACTGCCAGATTTTCATATCGATGTGCTTGCTACTCGGCCGGTCACGGCCACATTGGTTACACATTAAGCTTAATTAAGCCGCGGTCAGACTAGGCTGTTTAGCAGCCGCTACTAACCAGCCGCTGGTAATATTGCCAGCAAGCAGCCTAGTCTGACCCAGAACCAGCGGCTGGTGAATGCCAGCGGGCTAGTGTTAATGTACTCATTGTACTACAATTATTGTACTTATTATTTTCGTGGAAATAGACTCTCTCATTCTACACCTCCGTTTTTCATGTGTACCTATATACAAACAATAACAATGCATTCCCAGAAGAGGCCGGTTAAAGCGGCGCGCCGCGGCGGGTCGGTGAAAGCAACGCATCTACTGTACGTGCCTCGATTCTACCTCCCGAGGCCAATACGTGCCTCAGTGATCGATGTCACCTAAACGAACGCTCCCCTCATCGCGAGCCGCTCGGACTTCGACTCGATTTCGATTCATTTCGATCCCCCAACGATCATTTCGACTTCGATACCTTCGAAACGCCGTTCTCACGGTTCCGCCCGCACCTTTGTCTCATCGCTCGCCGCTCAAGACAAAAATTCCGACGATTTGTCCGCGTCGTCGGTTTTCTCGTCATCGTAATTCTTTGTTATTCCTCGTTATCGTCGTGTTCTTCGTTATTCCTCGTTATCGTCGTGTTCTTCTAATCAAATACGATCGCGTGCAGTCAGTAGCTCGCTCGTACGGTCAGTTAGTAAACTGCTTATGCAGCATTACATAAAGAGTGAATTTTCAATATTCACTCAATGCGGTATGACAGTATGAGCGAGTTTCGAGGTCTAAGTATGTTCATACCGTGCTGCATGACATAATGAGCGAATTTACGATTATTTTTCTCGCGATAATGAATCATTGCAATCGCCCAAGAAAATAAATCAAAACAGCTCACAGAAAAAACGGTGGGTAGGTAAGTACAGCTTTCGTACAAGTACGCAACCACGAGTGACATAAAATGTTTATAAATAAAATGGACATAAATGTCTTTGCGGACGCGTGAATATAAATTATTGGGAATGATCACCTGTGTGTAAACAATTATTTAGACAATCACGCTCATACCGCAGCTTGTCGGCCACGCACTCCGCAGTGGTGGTAATATGGTTAGGTAATATGGTGGTAATATGGTTAGGTAAATCGAGAGCTATCCAACGAGTGGTGAACGATTTTTGTACGATGATAACTGGCGAAGTTAAAGTTCCGTAGCATCGAATCGGTTGTACGTGAAAATCATTAGACATTTTTCATAACGCTTTCTTCGTCCCACCGTAATGTCACACTTTTTGAGTTATGTGCCATAGTAAAGACATAAAACTCTGCAAATTCTTGACACAACGGTTCATTATCTTCTTTGTACAGATCACCCTTCTGTCTAGATCACTAGGTCTAAATGTCTAGATCCTAAATGTTAAATTAATTATTATTATCAATAATTGATAATTATTATCACTAATTATTAACAATTTTATCAAGTACCTACTGAAAATTATTATAATTTATTGTTAGGTATTGATAATTCGTATTTATTAATTATTATTAATTATGATTAATTAATACGATATAATTCTGGGGTTTTTAATACTACGTCGGTAATAATTTTTCTATAAAAGAAGTACCTACCAACACACATTCGAAATTACCTTCATTTCCGTAGCACGAAACGCACCTCAGAACAACAAACTCGACATCACTTAAGCCATATGATGTTCCAACGAGCTTGTTAGTATGAAAATGGACCTGTATTTCAACAGTTTGATTCACGATCGGGTTGTGAGGCACAATCTTTGAGCCGTCATTGTGAACGAACGGCTGGTCGTACAAAGCTGCGGATGGTCTTAAAAAATTCTACGGAACAAACTCTATCTAAATATGAAATAAAAAACATACCGTTTGATGGGAATTTTTCGAGATATGGAATTTTCAACATTTCAAAATTCGTTTTGAACCCCTTCCCCTTGACCTAGGGTTATGAAAAGTTTCGTGGATCATTGTGGGGCTGGTCCAAACCCAGAAACCAAATTTCGTAATTTTAACTCAACGCTAACTGGGCAAAGTGCCTCGGACGGCGGACGGCGGACGGCGTACGGCGGACGGACGGATTTTTTTTATTCGATTTTCTGAATCTACGTATCTTGAAACGTAAACCAACAAATTTTGAGGGGGGGTTAAAATTTTTTTTTCTTTGGGCGATTCCAATGGTTCATTATCGAAGATAATAAACCAAAATGTCAATAATGTTACCGTCCAAAAAATGAATTTATTTAATGATCATAATTATTGTTGATGACATGTATATTTTGTTCTTCTCACTCTCCCCCAAATTGAGACAATTAGTTCGAATGTTGATCTGGTCAATCAAGATCTCGAATGATTGCATTGTTTTTTTAAATAACTGTTGTAGGACTCGATGCATTGTTACAGGACAACCGTTGACAGGCTTGGGAGCATAATATGCCATTGTGTCATATTATGACATAATATGTCACATAATATTACACAATATTATTGTGTAATAAAGTTTCAGTTTGAGTTAAACCTTTAAACGGTGTGGTTTCTTTCAATAATTTGGTAGTTATCCACAAACACTACATGGTGGCAGCGGAAACCAATCATGGTGAACAAAAAGACAAGGTGTCAAACTATGCGTTCGGCGAGTGGTGATGAAATTAATCAACTTCGCTCCTTGGACCGTCAAAGACGGCAAGAACATTCTTCGAAAAGTGAAGATGACATAGAGGGAGCACTCCCCTTGAAGATGGGCCGAAGGAAAGTGATGATACTCAACAACAGCAACTCCCACAAAAATAACAGTAGAGTTAAAATATCGATATTCGATTGTATCGATATCCCATACCTACATCCATACGCCGTTTCTGTTCACATTCAGTTAATAAAGAGACAATCCAAAATTTAGTGTATTTGTCCCTAGTGGCTCTGTATAGTTTGTTCTTCTCTCTCTCTCTCAAATTGAAACGATCAGTTCGAATGTTGAGCTGGTCAATCAAGATCTTGGAAACTTAGCGAGTTGTTTCGAGAGACATGGTCTGGTGGTTTAATCCGCGAAAGAGCTTCATCATACTTGGCCACTCTCGGTTGTAGGCAAATTTGTCATCATCAGCTCCCGATAATATAAACAACCATCAACATCGATAAGTCCCAAAATATCGATATTCGATTATATGGATATCCCATCCCTACATCCATACGCCGTCTCTGTTCACATTCTGTTTCTTACTTGTTTCTTAGCGTATTATTTTAGTAGGTACCTTTAAAATTGACCATGTTTGATAGTGACGAATACTTACGAGTGATAATCCCAGTCTGGGCTTGATTTCGTTCCTGCTATTTCAAGTCGAATACGAGGAATACTGACCTGAACACGAGGATACAGGAGAACGAGGAAATAATAATTCTGATGAATGATGACTAAGTGAGTTTTTCCTCGCATCCACATTCTGACTTGGCTTTTGGTTTATTATTTTGGGCTTTGGAAGCTACTTTAGTGTTTTAACTCTGTCACTATCAAAAAATTGGCAGGCAGCGCATCGACGATACTGTCAAATGAGAGTTGCCTACTCACCCCGAAAGCCGTTTAGTACCTACTAGTAGGAAATGGGAACGAATATAATGTGGGTCATTCTTTCCAGAAGACTTTGTGCCTTTTGTGTTGCATTTATGGTTCTAAAAACAATGCATAAAAAACAAGATAGTGTGTTCATTAATATCGATATCTAGTGGAAATTATGAATAAATCTATTTAATGTTAAAAAATCTTAGAATTGTGAATAGTGATTTTCAAAAGACGAGGAGGTCCAGGATGCTGTCGAAAAATGGCTTCGGGACGGAGAGGAAGGTATACGACTAGTTTATACAAAAACTGGTCCCTAGGCAACAAAAATGTATTGAGTAGAGAAATAATAACGTGTATTGACACTCATCGTTGACACTCATTTTTAACACATGTAACCTTAATTTCTGGACGTCCTTAATTTGATCCGAAAATGTAGGTATATAATATATTATATATAATATATATTATATATTATACTATGATGTATAAGCCATTATACATCATTTGTGCAAATGCAATGTTTCAGTTTAGCCCGTTACAATAATAATATTATTGTAACGGGCTAAACTGAAACATGAAACATTATGGCCATTAATGCCAAATAAAATTAAAAAACAAAGTTAGGTACCTTGAAACTTGGCATTGTCAAAATTCTCCTTCCCCTCTCAGCAAGAATGACAATGTGGGCATCAGAGCTTTGGCCTAATCTACGAGCTTGTGTAGATCAATGTAAAAAAAAAAATAATAATAATAATAATCATCATCATTAGCGGTATGTGGAACAACTGACTTGATTTTGAGGTGATTTTTGATTTTCCATGGTTCCACAAGAAACGAATGGGTCCACATTTGACATTACAGGAGTAAGTAGGTATCCTTTAGGACCCTAAAATTGAAAACAAAAATTTTGTATTTTGTGAAGTAGGTAATCTAATATTAATTTGTCCATGTTCACAATTGAATTGGAATGAATGAATTTATTCATTATTTTGAATGATTATCAGTATTTTGACTGAAAATGAATTATTGCTACGAAGGCCTTCGTTCCGAGTACTTACTGGAGTTCCGAGTACTCCATGGGGATCTAGGCATGTTTTATCAAACATAAATAAATTTGTTATGTACGAGTACACAGTAAATTTCTCCGATAAATAGTCTCCAATAATTGGATTCTGATTAGGATTAAGGGGTTTATGGAAGAGGGATTATGGATCTTTTAATGGAGTACCTAAGTATAGACAACTGAAATGTGTTACGTCGAGGCAAATTCAATATTTTGAAGTTCTTTCAAAATATTGAATTTGCCTCGACGTAACACATTTCAGTTGTCTATACTTAGGTACTCCATTAAACGATCCATAATCCCTCTTCCATAAAACCCTTAATCTTAATCCCAGAATCTTAATCTTAATCAGAATGAGGGCCAAACGGTTTCGTTATTAGGCCCTGAAAATGAGTCCCTGAAAGTAGGAACTACCTAGATCATACCAAATCCAATGAGCGTTTAAGCGGTCTCTATGTGAGCCCCCGAGTACTAACAACGATTCGTCTGTTCTCGTGACTACCGGTAGAATGCGTCAGGTTTCCTAAGATGGAGTCTCCTGTACAACTTGACGCTCCTACCGGTAAATAAGTTCATACTATGAACTTCATAGTATGAACTTGAATGATAAAATTTATTCATTTAATGATACATCAATCGTTCGTTTAAGTATATACAACTATATTGATTGAATTAAGATTATCAAAGTTTGGAAAGGGAAATCGCAAAAGTAGTACAAAAATAAACAAGTTCCTTATTATCAAGGAAACAATTTTCTAATAGGTATTTAATATTCTTTGGAATCATTCTACGAAAGGTTCAGAGAAAAATTTTCTCCGGAGCATTTAATGCTGCCAATATTTCATCTCAAAATTATCAATGTCTGAAGTATATGGGCGAAAATCATTATTTAGGTTTTTTTGACATCGAAATTGTGTGATCGAAACATTAAATACATTATGTTCAATTGGTATGGGTTAATGAACATTAGTATGATGACAGGCTTAAACATTACCCTCTCAAAACTTGACGGTTTACGTTTCAAGATACGTAGGTTCAGAAAGTCGAATTTAAAAAAAAAAAATCCGTCTATCCACCCTACGCCGTCCGCGGCCCTTTGTCCAGTTAGCGTTGTGCTAAATTTACGAAATTTGTTTTTTCCCCTACTTTTGGTATGCATTTACCAATTTTTCTCTATTTAATAAAAAAATATATATAAAAATATCTTGGTAAGTCATTGATTTATCCCATTTCAAAAACCGTCAGGTTTCACTGTTGGCCCCTGTATAACATACCTAGTAGGTCTTGACATACCTATGTCGTTCGCACATTAGGTCTTGACTAGAATTTTGATTAACTGCGATCAACAGGTGTATATTCCTTTGATTGGTAATCTATTTCATTCTGCTCCACATTTGGATCTATTCAAGAATTATCGTTGACATTTATCTTTGTCACTATGAAAAGGTAGGCAAATTAACCGTTGATAATTCATAATTTCTCAATGAACTCAATTCATTTGATATTTTAAACATTTATTGTTTGGTAATTGAGCACAGAATCAAGAATTACAGTTCATGTCGTCTTTTCTAGAATTTGAACAACGCAATAGAAACAGTTTCGAAATTACATGCCCAGCAGATTTATCAAGGGTTTAGTCCGTCGTTTCGAATTTCATCTAGCACGATCGCTCTACGAACCATATAATAATCCCACCCATAACGATTGAAATTACCAACGTAACTGAAATAGTGTCTCATTTCTATTTCATATCTCGTTTTATAACGTTAAACCGAATGAAACCAGAGATGGAAATGAAAACGAAGAATTGGATTTTTCGACTGTTCGAAATATTCTATTACCACGATCTCTGATCTAAATATCAACCGATTAAATTCAACGCTTGGTACACTATTAGGTCACTACTGAAAATAAAGTAATTGATGGGTGACATCCACTCCAGGGTTAAACCACCAATTATTGTAATCGAGTTTTCAACTCTTTCCACAACCCATAAACGCATTACAGGATGTTTTAAAAATTTAAATGATACTTTGAGTTTGACATTGTTTACTGTGACATTGTAAATTGTTTACTTTGAGTTTCATTCTGTTTGAAGTTTATGTCTGCCGGTTCTACCAGTATTTTACAAAATTAGTGTACAATTTGGGGTTTTACAAGATTAATCCCCAACACCTAATAACGTTCCACAAGTCCAATCGTTATTCGACGTTTCTGATTGGTTCCTCAGAAATACAATAACGACGTCCTTCACTCAGGAAAATGTTTAGGTGGTATCACAAGTTTCATAATTTGAGTCACCGAATAAGTACAGGTTTATGGGTTATTATTCAACTTTGCGAATAACCAGAACCGACCGAGTAATTCCTCGTTCTTGTACATAATAAACATTGAAAATGCAAGAAAATTGGGAGGAGCTCAATACGAAGTCGTCTATGACCAACTCGATTTACCGAATCGAATTTCTATATCGATACCTACCGACTACATGCTGAAGGCACTGAAACACGATGCATACAAGAATGAGTCAACTGGTTGTCCAAAAATATAAAGAAATATTTTTGCTATTGAATTCAACTGTTTTCCAATTTAATTAAACCTTTAGATTTTACTTAATAGCGAAATTTGAAAAAACAAATTTCCACAATTTGTAATATTTGATATTTGTTATTTGTAAAAATGTTCCATTAAGTTTGTCAGCTTTATCAAAACTGGTTTGTAAACTCTTTCTACGAAGTTGGGGACCTTACATGTAATGTAAACTTACAACTATGTATGCTCCCAACGTACGACTCTATTTTTCCAGACTACAATCCAAAGGTTTAAATTGATTGGAACAAGTTGAATTCATTTGGAGGAAAGGTGAATTTAATTGGAAAAAGGTTTAATTAGATGGAAAAATAATATATAAATTATTGTCACTTTCTGCATTTACACAGATGAGGGAGGGAACTTGAATGACGCGGGTCTGTCTTCCGGTGAGGTCTCGAATGTGCCAGTGGGCTGGTGACGAAGTGGAGAGGGTTGAAAGCATACAACGACGAGGGGGTTGAAAGCATACAACGACGAGGGGGTTGAAAGCATACAACGTCGAGGGGGTTGAAAGCCTTCAACGACGAGGGGGTTGAAAGTCTGGTGCCCGGTTGAGGGGGCGGCCCAGCCACAGACTCGAGTCACCTGACTACTGACCAATTGAGGGGGCGGCACCGCCACAGACTCGAGTCACCTGACTACTGACCAATTGAGGGGGCGGCACCGCGGACTGGCGGACTCCAACAGACCAATCGGGTCTTTGAGGCCACAGAGGTGCGATGTCCTCCGAAATTAAAACCATTCTTTGTGATATAGATTCTACCATTCATCAGATCCTGAAGATGAAATAGTGAGATGTGTTCTTTCTATACGAAAGTCGTGGATCACACCATAATAATATTATATACGTAAATATACCATACAATATATGGTATTATATTGTGTACATACATAAAATCGAATTTTCAAGAATTATAATAGGTACCTTTGATAAACCGTGAAATTTTTAATCGAAATGTAATTTAATCAGCGATTCCAACAACTCATAATGTGTCTACAAATACTTCCAGACCAAATCTCCCCAAAAAGTCAAAATAAGGAAAACCTCTTCAAAAAGTCGAAATAAGGAAAATCTCTTCAAAATAAGGAAAATATGTAATGATGTGTACCATATATTATACATATCAATATGTCCATAATAAATTATTAAGGACATATTCCCTTTGTGAAGTAAGGTATCGATATTATGGTATCACACCATAATCTATCCAACGCAGCCCCTATTTCTAGTTCTTATTTGCCGAGTGAAAAAATTGATTCCATCTCTTCCGAAAATAATTTTGAAATTGACCATCGTTCAATTTGGTGAACAGATGTGAAATTCACCGTATTGAGCACGTTTGGCAACATAATCTCATTATGCTATATTAATATTATTGTATGTTATATTATATTATGTTATATGATTTATATATATTATATTAAATATTATGTTATAATATTATACAGGGTGTTTCATTTCTCATAGGATGGTCCCCAATAAAAGCGTATTTCCTCAGGTATGAACTAGGGAGGTCCCATTCTAATAAATTTTGATCGTGAATGCTGTGCTGGGTTTCCGTCTGTTTTTACTCACAGTGCGGAGTTCATCTGTATTAAACAAATTATTTTATGTGACTAATCTTGAAGATGTGTAGTTGTGCAAAATAGGATTTCGATGTATCACTCTCCAAGAAAAAATTCAAACAATATTATCATTTTTACAGTAATACTACATTTTAATCAATATCACCGTGTACAATACTGTTGGGACTTATATATCAATATCATCTAATGAAAAAAACTTTTAGAGTCGAATCTAAACTCTGGAAGATTTTTTGTTTCAGTTTGTTAGACCACAGCATACATTTGTACAGTTCTCACACGAGCTGGTAGAAATGTATGACCCTCCATTCTGCCATAAATCTATCGTGAGTCATAAGTTTCTTGTGGCCGGGGGAGGAGAAAGCAGAACATTTTTACTCATGAAAGAAAGATAACGATTAAAAACTGTTCATTGTGGATGGCGTGTACTACGAAATTTCATTGCTGTCCGAACGGCGCAGAGCCGCGAAGTCATTTCTTAAAATAACTTGGGACATTAACTCGACCGTCTCATTTTTTTTACTAGTTTCGATACTCGATACCACCTGTCATTATAAAGTTTGAATTTTTCAGCTTCCAAAATATGATATCGTAATTTCTGAATCTATTTTTGGCCATGCGATCACCGCCTTTAGCTACACCTTGATTTGAGAAGCGAGTGACAGGGGAAGGGAAAACTTAACGTTGTCTTGATCAAGACAATCAGCAAGATCAATCAAATTACAAGACGCTTTGAGTTTTTATGTGATTGAAAACTGATGAACACTTGAAACGAATTCCCTGTCTAAAGGGTTGCGCTGTTCAGCCAGCACAGAAGGAAGTGGAATTGATTGATGTTTTCTGCAGAGGTGAGATATTCACCTCAGTCATTAACCCTCTACTGCCAGGTGGTCTGGGCGTCACACTTGGATCCGATCGGCGTACATAGTACGCCAACCTCTTTTTGCGTCCCCGGCTGTTCAATTTCGAACCTGAATGCATTCTTCAACCTTAATGTTTTCACTTTGGCAAGAGCCCAATCAGATGGGGTAAAAATTATAATGGAATGGTGGTTGGGGGGGGGGGGGGCATGGGAGATTTCAAAATGGGTACGGTGGTTATGAAGTGCTTAGGACATCCTTTAAGTGAACATCATAACTTTTTCCGGCCGCTGTAGAATATTAGAATTAATATTATTTGCGAAGATTTTTGGGGGGTGAAGATATTCGTAGTAACTGACAATACAGTGAATCTTTCAGCTCCTCAGAAATGTTATGGATATTGGACGTATGGAAACTGTCGCTTGCAGGAGTCTTCATTTTACATTCATCATCGTCCCCTTTTCCCTCAATACCACCAATGATGTGTCTGATTGTAAAGGGGTGAAGAATGATCGGTTACCCATCGATGCACTATCGATGGGAAATATCGATATTTTGATACTATCGACTATTGATGGACATCCCTAGAATGAACTATTGGTGCAATTATTGCTGTTGCCTGCAACAAAAGCTAAAATCTCAAAATTCGCTTTGTCCAGCATACCAACACCACGTACACAAAGATCGATAATTTCCCATTTCTCACGATGGTAAGGTGACCATTGAATCGGTCCCATCATGAAACCACAAAGATTGGCGTTGGGCTCGGTCCACTCAATGAACTGCAATCTCTGGTTATAGCTGTAATTTCCCTGCAGGTATCCCTTTTCTTTCACACTTCCTGATGTTTCCCCTCCCCTCGACCTGTAACTCTTGCCTTGTTAATATACGTAGGCAGAATAAATAGAAGATGATCTCAGAACCCCCCGCTCGTTGTTTTACTGTCCCCAGAAGAGTTTAATAGTTGCCTAAATCGTATTAATTTTATTGAGTTGCCTGTTATGAAGTGGACATTAACGCCCGTTTTATTGGAAGGAAGACAACCAGAACCATTATGGATTTATTGTCACTACCTTCAGTTCAAATACCCCGATCGTAATTGGCAATAAACCATTCGGGGAAGGCTTCCATCTGCTTAAAAGTCGATCTTCCGTTCGTAGTGAGTCCTGTTCACCGGAAAAGATGAAATTGTTCATTCTCCTTCTGGCGCTGACCGCTCTCTGTAAGTAGTCAAATTCTAAAGAAAAAACAAAGTTTGAGCCGTCGTGTGCCTTATTACATGTGTGTTCGCGGAATTTTCGACTGGATTTCAACTGTGCAAGTGATGGACTCGTCGTAGTGCAAGTTTGAGCGACCATGAACGGTTTTTGCTGATATTGGTTTGATTTGTCATTTTTTTACTACAAACATTTCCCTGCACAAGATATGTAATTGAACACCGATTTAAAACTCACAAATTGGTTGAGTAATTAAATTGAAATAATGAAATTCCAACTTTGATAATCTTGAGATTTTGCAACGTTAATGAACACACGTGTCCAAATTGTGGCAATATTTGTAAATGTTTTGAATGTTAGGCACATTTTGTCTTTCGTCTCATACTGAGAATTTCATGATTGTGCGAATCCAATTTCACATGCAAAAATTGAAACAAACTTGCAAATCAGTGGAATTGTGACTAAGTAATTTCGTTATTTTTTTTTTACCCTCATTATAGTAATTTATTATACATTAGGGAGGGGAGAGGGCTGGTAAGCTATAAATGGGAATGTCGAGGCCGGACCCGAACCCACCCACCTTGACGGCACCCAGGACTCAAGTCGTTCAAACTGTATTGTCTTGATGAGGTAGTGTCCTGTTAAATAGCTTGAAGCCGATAGTTGGCGTTTGACGTTGATTTCATGGATCAAATGTGAAAAATGTATGTGTAGAAGTGTTTCAAAATCAAATCAATAGTCAGTTTCACGTTTTGGAGTTGTGATATTCAAAGTATCGTACAAAGTCCCTTTTGGTTAGAAGGGGTGGTAATGTTGAGGCGATTTCTTGGACCATTTTTGCGCTGAAATTGGAGCTGTTTCCAATTTCTCACGGCCAACTGACAGTAGCTTGTATAATATTATTCGAAGTGAAAAAATTGTGGATCTGAATGTTGGTGATATAAATCAGTCCTTTAACTACTAAGCCAAGTGCCAATAGCCCTCCCACTTCTGCCTTATGAGATATGGAGTAAATTTGAGTCTTGCACGCACTCCTACTGGCCAAACGTGTCGATCCCCACCAATTGAAACGCTGCTTGGTTCTGCGTCAGAAGTACTCAAACATTTCAAGGACGGAGTGATGAGTGGGATATAGTGCCGTTCAGGCCCTCAGGGTTTGTATGGTTATTGCTTCTTAAACATCAAGACTTACTTATGGGGATGTGTCATCAGGGCTTAAGGCTGCTGAGGAATAATATATTCCCCTAACTCTAAATTCATCCTATGATACCACCCGTATAAAATACGTCAATAAAGAAAGCATAGCAAAATGGAGCTGGAGACGATTCCTGATTCGAATCTAATTTCTATCAATTTGAATTTGAAAGAAGATGAGAACTCACCGCTTGCTATGTTTGGAGTTAGGGCTGCTGAATCATTTCTCTGCCGACTAACATCAGTCGTCTCTTCGGACCTTATCCAACTTAGAAAACTCTTTATATCTCAAAGATATTAACATCATGACGGTATGTCGTTATATGATGGCCTGACCCGTTCAGTTACACTGCTCTCTGTTGGCTTGGTGGTATACAAACAGGTACCTATGACTTAGTTTGAAGGAAGAATTCCTGAAGGTCCTCCAGGACTGATAGCAGGGAAGAAATTGAAAACCGAAAGAAAACTGAGGGTTTGTAACGATCTTCACATCTGGTTCAGCAAACAATATGTAATATGAAGGAGTGGGAAATTAATCCTTCTAATGTATAATGTGATATTACTTGTTGTTCCTGATGATGGGAACTTGTATATTAAGTTATTCTCGTAGTTACGATTCTGTTTCAACTAAAATTTAATGTGAATCATTTTTTTTCTTTTTCAGGCGCGGGTTACAACGTTCACCGTAAGTTGAATAATTTCATGCAACTTCATCTCTTGCACCTTTCATCAGCCATAATTTCCAATACACACCATTTTACACGTCACCCCTGGAACTCCAAAACTAGAACCGAAAATGTCGAAATCCTACTTTTGTGAGTCCATGGACCCATAATGGACCTCTAATGTCCGATACCTAATGGAATTTTATTAGTTATTAATTATTAGTTTAGTTATTTGGTGTGTTTGCAAATGGTCGAGTTGCGGTGAGGAGTTCCAATGGGAGACTCATGCACTTCAATAATCGCTTTACGCCTGCGACGTTACAAGTCACAGGAAAATGTAGCAACACAGTAGGCATGGCTAATACGGTTATTTCTTGGTAATAGGATATCGAGTTACAGCGACCTTCTGGTAATAGGTTGTGGTATTACGTTATTTTGGTAATATGCTACCGGTGATTCTAGAACCTATTACCAAAATAACCTAATATCACAAACTATTACCAGAGGGTCGCTGTTACTCGAAACTAACTCAATATTCATTCAAATAACTTGCCGATAGTTATGATCGCACACCTTTCATGCATTCGTTTTCCGTAACCTATTACCTGGAATAGACTCAGCCAACCTATTATCACGGAATCCCAAATGACCGTCAACAAAAAGGCCCTCAAAGGCCTTTCCTCCATGTTCTCATAACAGTTATTCCAGTAATAGGTTATCTGGTATTCCTCACCCCTACTCGCTGAGCCTGCTTTAAGTTAATCACCCTTTAGTTAGATTTGGTGAAAGTGGGCATTAGGAAGATAAACTTCAGGGTCCCTAAAGCTTCGACCCGTGTGTATCACCCACTCGTCCCTTTTTCCCCAACGAACTAAAGTAGGTACCCGTTAAATCGCCCCCTGTGCCAGATCCTCCGTTCTGTGAACCTTCTGATGAGAATTTTTTAGGACCTGGATTTGTTCTCCAGTTCTTTCCGTAAATTTAAAGCTCGCATCCTTGCTTTTTCACTACTCAAGTCTTCTTCTTCTTTTAGTACGCACTTTTGCTACGACACTCTTATTCAAATAAATAAATGCCAATGTCTGTTTTCATCATAACTCAAACAATTATGTAACGGTTTTTGTTCTCTTTTCATGTTCGCAGGCTTCGAAAATCCTGGTGAGTCGAAGAAATTCCACGCCGATTCCGCTCCGTATCTCTCCTACTAAATAATGCTACAGACTAATTCATAAATCCTGGTAACGATTCGGTGGTTGACTAAGCAGACAGTTGCAGTAAAAGTGAAAACATCATATTGCACGATTTAACCAACTAGAGTTATCTAACATTTAGTCGTACTAAGAAGAAAAATACATTAGAACATGAAATCTCCACCAGTTGAACAGGAGAAAAAATTGGTCAATATATCAAATTTTATGACCGAAGGAAGTGAAAATGTGCATAACAAAAATGCGTTTCAGTTTCTAAATTTATCACCCCATCAAATTTTCAGTACCTATTTGAATCACATACTGATGATGAGGGCTTTACAGTCACCAATATTTCTTTCATACGTTCAACGTTCTAATTCCCACAAATTCCTAATAATCCTCGTCAATTGGCAAATAACTCCTTACCGATAACGTTTACAACGGCAGACTTATGTAACAGAGGAAACATATTAGGTGAAACCGAGGGGGACTAATGGTGAGAGGGGGTTGTGGGAAGGAGACAGGGAACAGGAAAACATTGACGGTTGAGGTTAGGGGTAGGAGGATCAGGTTTCTATATGCACACTCAACAGCGAGGTGCGAAGCACCGAGCATCCTACATACATGGCTGGCGGGCAAAATGGATATCATTCCTTTTTGCGGCTGAGGTTTTTTGGCGGGCCAGTTTTCACAACGGAGTTGTTTTTGGGGGGTAACGTTTACAACGGCAGACTTAGGTATAAATTGAACATTCTACCGTCCGTTTCGTCATAGTTTCTGAGTAACATATTTTTGACTGTCGCTGGTTTGGCTCTTTAGAAGCTGCGGGGAATCGTTTTTGAATAACGAAACCACTGGTTTTTACAGAACCACACACCGCTTTCCCGTTCAACTATTGTAAAACATTGAAAATCTTGAGTCGATTCAAGATGTTATGATCATAACATTCAGGATTTACAATGGTGATGTTTTGAAGTCCTCTGTAATGAATAATTTGATCTTCATGTATGATAATAGTTTGTTCATTTATTTTTTGATTGCAGCCCACATCTCTGAAGACGGTAAGTGTTAAGCCATCCATATTATTGTTTCACTTGAACTGTACTTTTAATTTATATTGCAGTACGGTGTGAATATCTAGTTAGAGAGAAATAAGAACGAATAAAACAGTAGCAACCGATGATTGTGCTGGTTAGTACCGTATTCGAACAAATGATAGACACTGGGAATTGAACCGAACTGCAAAGCTAATTTGATAAGCCTCAGGTTGCTTGTAATCATCACAGCCAACTCATGATTTACGATAAATGAGAATTAAGAAAGAAACGTAGATCATTAGGTGGACACAACAAGAATTCAATTCGGAATTGAATTTATGGACCGTGAAATGCAATTTGACATCCAGTGCCGATTCAGCGTAAAGTATCATTTCTCAATACGTCCTCGGTAACCCTGTTTGACTTAAATAAAAATGCAAGAAGTTGGATTTATCGATGGTAGTTGTAGATGAGAAATATATAAATAAATAGCCTAATGAGGAAGGTCGAAGGCAAGTTGGGAGAAGAATATTGAATACGTGATATCTCACGTATTGAAAGTGGAAAAATTTGGTTCACAAAGGGGACTGCTGTGCCAAAATCAGCCAACAAGAACGATGTGCTAAATTATTTACAGTGTAAATTATTTACAGGTAAATATACTAATTGAACCCTAGCACATCGTTCTTATTTGCTGAGTTTGGCACAGCAGTCCCCTGATGGCGAGTTAAATGAAGTTAATATTTGAATATAAAATAATTATTATTCTATATTCAAATATTAACTTCATTTAACTCGCCATCAGATACAATCTGTTGAAACCTGGGTTGGCTGACATGAATATGTTAACAGCCCAGGGTGGCCCATTCCAGTTAGTGGGTGTCTGGTGGGCGGTTTACCTCTGGATGTCCCAAAACCCATCACAGCTGAGGGTTATAAAAGGTCCTGTTGCTTCAGGTTTGGCTGAAATTGTGGTTTTACTCGTATATGGACTTCATGCCTACAAACACGAGGTAACAGATCATTTTGGCAGTGAAGCCAGAAATACAAATGGCTATAGGCCTTTGAGGGTTATTGTATGTAACTCGGGATCAGGGCCTCCACGTGTCCGCCACACGCTCTGATTGGTCACCAGAAGACTGCAAGAAGGAAGGGGACTGTATGGCCACCACTGCTTGGTCTGCCATCTCGTGGAGGCTACTGGAAACTTATTTACTGAGGAGTAAAGAATAATAAAGGATTACTCCCTCAGGATATCAGTAAAATATTTAAAATAAATAATGAAACAACTAAATAACCCCCAAATCAAGAATTCTGTGCTCATTGAGCAAGCCTGTAAAGATAAATATTATGTTCATCCAGATCGTGCTTATAGACGAGCTCGAGTTCTTCAACATCGTAAATTCCTCTAAATCCATTTTTTCTGGGTACTTCATTATTAATTGAATTGGCCAAACATGTAATTTGAAATACCAAAAGTGAGTACCTATATTACACTATGGCATCTCCAACTAGCGCTCTAAAACCTTGAAACATCCAAGAAGGTAGTCTATTTTTAGCCACGACGAGATCACGTCAACACTTCGAGTTTTAATTTGCCATTCATTCGATTCACGATCGTTAAACCGAGCACAAAAATGTCGTTCGACACATTTCGAAAGATAAAAATTGATCATTGTCCAACTCCTCTAACTTTTCACTTCATTTTCATTATCTGGTGCCAAAAGCCCAAGTTTTTTAAGTACCTACTCCCCACCACCATCATCATCCATATCAACTGCACGAGAAGCGTGAGATACCCACCGCGTCAGAATATCACCATCGAGATAAATATGCCATAAAAGCCATTAAACCACGTGGCATTAAAACATTTGTGCTATCCATCGTCCTTGAGAAGTAATACCCGAAATTTACATAAAATCGACATGGTCCGAGTAATATAACGATTCAAACTTGCCAACTCGAATTGTTTTCTGATCATTTACTTCTCCCCATTATACAATCATTGCTATTGTTACAGAATATTTTGAGGACCAAAATTCAAACAATATCCCCTTAAATTTGGTAAAGTTTTGACTGAAATTATCGATAAATTGGTTGAAAATCGATAAATTTTCGTGATTAATTATTATTCTCACGAGTGAGCTTAGTTTAGTCATGTTCCAGTCACCTAATGAGCGAATTATCAATGCCCGAAATATCCAAAACTAACCAATTTGAAATCTTTCTAAATGGAGACGGAATCAGCGTCACCTCGTGTAACTGTGGGCATTTTGATAAAACTGGAGAGTTTCAATTCTTGGGGTATAAAAATTGCTTATACATTTCTAACAGAAAAACTCGGTTCAAAATCGAGTAAAAGAAAGTTACCCGAAAATACAGGTTGTGGTTAGCTTGGGGGGTTCACGAGAAATTTCACTGAATGACTCAAATTATAGTTTTTGCTACGAATCTCTTGAAAGTGACGATAATCGATCTAAAACTGATTAATAATTCGAAATTTTTATTCACAGATGGCGTCGACGGGAACCGGGTCGGTAAGTATCATAATATATTATATTGTGAATATAAGTTTAACAAAATTAATTTTCTCTGTTCCAAATGCAACATAGGGCCGTTATTGATAATTCAATTCTCAATAATTAACTTGAAGAGTGGTGTTTAAAGTAATTTTTAGTGAGTAATGGTACGTCAATTGTCGAAACTGACAGTAGAGCTGGAATGTACTATACTAGTTCTTTCAAAATAATTATAGATTACGATTATCGTCACAGTTAAGATGTATATTAAAATTAATAATTTTACATCAGTTGTATTTAGAAATTCGTCAAGTCCCTTGAGACATCATAATATGATAAAACTTGTATCGAAGTACAATAAGCCAGTCAACTATCAATTTTCTGATAGACCGATTCGAAACTTCGGCAAGGTTTCTTTGATTCAACTAGTATCCTTCGATCTACAAGTTCATGAATCTGTTGTGGCGTGTGGACACTTGTTTTCAGACGAGAAGTTGAATATTTCCTTAGAAATATTGATTACTAGTAATAATTTATAAATAAATGAAGAAGTACTTCCACTCGAGAATTTTCATCGAAACGCAACGTTCACACTTATTTGATTAACAATTGGAGAAATAAATTGGAGGCATGCGGAAAGTGTGTGCGCCAATGTGGAGTCTGCAATCAAAATCGAGGGAACCAGCAGAGTATAGGACTATTTCAATGATCAGGATTAAGATAGTCAATTAAATTAAGATAGTCGATTAGAACAGATGTTATTAAAAATGAAAAGAGCGATCGTTGGATGTACGTTACGATTTAGTAACCTATAGGGCTATCAGCTTGGAGATGATTATTTATAGACAAGAATACCATTAAGTACGTGTTAACACTTGATATACATTCATTTATATCAATAAACTCGCAATAAAAACTAAATGTTTACTACATTAGCGTACTAAAATAGCCAATTCGGAGTTAAGAGCCATGAGCCTAGATGCTATTTCAAGGTGGAAAAAAAACCTTATATACCCAATCATATTTGGGGTATTTAGTTCAATAATGGGGTTACCTACGATTATTTTTTTCACCCCTAAAATTTAGGGGTGAATTTAATCAATGTTAGACGTGATTCAATCAATGTTGGACGCGCCTGCAATTTTTGAACAAGTCCAAATCGCACTACAGCCAAGCGTTGCAGATAGGTGCGGTTAAATAGTTAGTAGTAGCAATATAAATATTATTTAACCCATTCAATTTCTTCGTTCTGATTCGTGCTGTTTCTTGTTTTCCTTACAGCCTCCCAGGACAATGATGGTAAGTTCCTCTTTATTTCTTGAAAAAAATACTCTTTTATGGAAAGACAACAGGAATACCTAGGATGGATTGCAACATCAGCTGTTACACGCAATGCATTGATGGTTGATCCATAATATGCATTGCAAGTAACAATTTGTAAATATAATATCTATTTTATATATAATATTATATTATATATAATAATATAATATAATATAATTATAATATATTAGGTATATTATAATATCGTTGTGTCGTTTCCCTTGAGTCGATTACGCACATGATGATGATGGAAGGTGATCAAATTTGATAACCAATCTACATAAAAATAATTTATTCCGAAACAGGATTGTCAAAGTTGAGTAACGGCTTATTTTTATTTTTCAACTTTGTTCTTCACAATCAAAATTTTGAACTATCAACTAAATACACACAATAATTTCAAATTCGTTCAAGTCATGGTGTCATGAAAATCAATAGCAATCAAACTTGTTGATCGCGGGTTTTCCCCATCACCATGATCCGCGTTATCTCTACATTAGTACTATAAGTAATGTAGTACTTTGAGGCGCTTGAATAATACTACTGTTCATTGTTATCACATTATTCGTTTTACCGCCTTAAAACGTGTTAAATGCTTCCTTTTCAGATGACGATATAAAGTTACGACTACGTGAGTACCTATCACCATCACGCACTGAAAATCCTCTAAACTGTCTCAACGTGAACAAAATGTCTAATCTCATCGAAACTGAATGATTCATAAATCGGAAAAACGTAACTCGGATTTTTAAAAAGGCAGTAGACTCGCTTTCCCCAATTTTAGAAGTTAAGCATCAACTGCACGTTTTTAGAAAGGGTTTTTTTTTCGGAAGAAGATGTGTCAAAAAGGACAAAAGTATACCTCATGCGCTCAAATTACCTTCTTCTAAATTTATAGAAAATAAACAAAAAATCCACAGTTATGCAGCAGGACTATAAGAGCAAATGTTTGAAGAAATACCTGGTTTTATGCCAAAATGTCTCCATTTTACTGGTTTTGTAACAAATTTTGTCTCCATTTCTACATTAGCGTACTAAAATAGCCAATTCGGAGTTAAGAGCCATGAGCCCAGATGCTATTTCAAGGTGGAAAAAAACCCTTATATACCCAATCATGTTTGGGGTATTTAGTTCGATAATGGGGTTACCTACGATTATTTTTTTCACCCCTAAAATTTAGGGGTGAATTTAATCAATGTTAGACGTGATTCAATCAATGTTGGACGCGCCTGCAATTTTTGAACAAGTCCAAATCGCACTACAGCCAAGCGTTGCAGATAGGTGCGGTTAAATAGTTAGTAGTAGCAATATAAATATTATTTAACCCATTCAATTTCTCCGTTCTGATTCGTGCTGTTTCTTGTTTTTCTTACAGCCTCCCAGGACAATGATGGTAAGTTCCTCTTTATTTCTTGAAAAAAATACTCTTTTATGGAAAGAAAACAGGAATACCTAGGAGGGATTGCAACATCAGTTGTTACACGCAATGCATTGATGGTTGATCCATAATATGCATTGCAAGTAACAATTTGTAAATATAATATCTATTTTATATATAATATTATATTATATATAATAATATTATATAATATTATATAATTATAATATATTAGGTATATTATAATATCGTTGTGTCGTTTCCCTTGAGTCGATTACGCACATGATGATGATGGAAGGTGATCAAATTTGATAACCAATCTACATAAAAATAATTTATTCCGAAACAGGATTGTCAAAATTGAGTAACGGCTTATTTGTATTTTTCAACTTTGTTCTTCACAATCAAAATTTTGAACTATCAACTAAATACACACTATAATTTCAAATTCGTTCAAGTCATGGTGTCATGAAAATCAATAGCAATCAAACTTGTTGATCGCGGGTTTTCCCCATCACCATGATCCGCGTTATCTCTACATTAGTACTGTAAGTAATGTAGTACTTTGAGGCGCTTGAATAATATTATTGTTCATTGTTATCACATTATTACCGCCTTAAAACGTGTTAAATGCTTCCTTTTCAGATGACGATATAAAGTTACGACTACGTGAGTACCTATCACCATCACGCACTGAAAATCCTCTAAACTGTCTCA
Source organism: Stenodema calcarata (assembly GCA_963920205.1). NCBI lineage: Eukaryota > Metazoa > Arthropoda > Insecta > Hemiptera > Miridae > Stenodema > Stenodema calcarata. The sequence continues at coordinate 17,230,640 of OY986060.1, forward strand.
ACGTGAACAAAATGTCTAATCTCATCGAAACTGAATGATTCATAAATCGGAAAAACGTAACTCGGACTTTTAAAAAGGCAGTAGACTCGCTTTCCCCAATTTTAGAAGTTAACCATCGACTGCACGTTTTTAGAATGGTTTTTTTTTCGGAAGAAGATGTGTCAAAAAGGACAAAAATATACCTCATGCGCTCAAATTACCTTCTTCTAAATTTATAGAAAATAAACAAGAAATCCACAGTTATGCAGCAGGACTATAAGAGCAAATGTTTGAAGAAATACCTGGTTTTATGCCAAAATGTCTCCATTTTACTGGTTTTGTAACAAACTTTGTCTCCATTTCTTGCCAAGCAACACCTCACTTTATAAATTAATCAACGCTGACTGAACACGATGGTGAAGTCAGAATTGCGATATCTCATTCCGATATCAGATTGGAGCAGATGAACCATGAAGAACATCTCAAGTATCAACCAAGTTTCTTCATCTTCAAAGCGCTCCAGTTCGAGAACAGAACAAGATATTGCAATTCCGTCTTCACCAAGGTGTTGAGCGTTAAAAAACCTTCAAAATGAGGTGTCACTTTTCAGACTGCTTCATTTTGGAAATTTGTGGGTAGTTTTTGTGGGCAGACAAAGTGGTTTTGTGGGCATTCCAGTCGTCTGGAATGACACATACGTTACAGTGCCCTTCAATTTCGGAATAGTGATTGACACATAGATTATCCTAATAGTAATACCACCTTGTGATTTGGTTGTTTGTACTATAAATAAGTGGCATTGAATCTGATCACCTAAAGTCCTCTTTCTCAATTCAAAATGAAAAATCTCTTCTCCGCGTACGGCTCTAAGCTAACTTCGTACCTATGCCCAATAATTATTATTGGTGAATAGGTGAATAATTTTTATCAACGTTGAATGGTGTATTTGCAGATTCAGACAACCGCAACGGCAACGACGATGGTAAATAAAACGCATTATCCCATTTATACTTCATTACTATTAGCTACATCACAATTATAATCATTTAAATCACAATTACCTAATTTATTATATTTAACGTACAATAATTACTCATGACTGTTACTTTTTTATCATTTTTGCAGACAATCACAATTATAATTACAATTATAATAATTCAAATCACAATTACCTAATTTATTATATTGAACATACGGTTACTCACGACTGTTACTTTTTTATCTTTTTTTCGGACAATCACAATTACCTAATTTATTATTATATGATCAGTTTAAAAACTTTTCGTAACCCTAGATCAAGGAGAAGGGGTTCAAAACAAAATTTCAAATTTCAGTTCTTGTTCGAACATTGTTTATTTAAAACATAGGTATGTACCTTAGTAAATTATGTAACGGTTTTTTCATCCAAAACATGAGAGTGAATCATGCGGCAGCCTTGATAACATACTGGCCTTCATAACACAGGCCCACAAAAAAGAAAAAGTGGTCTGTTCTGTTGACGAGACCCACCTATTCTTATGTATTTTTCGACGCTGAATCCGAATCTGTACTCAAAATATGGGGTCCCAGTCGATTTTGAAAAAAAAAAAAAAAAACAATTTCCTTTATAGTTCGTTGAGGTTAGAGAAAGAACAAACGGCGATAGGATAAATTTTTCTTCAGCTTTTTTAGATTCTCCCGAAAAAAATAGGTCGAAATTGCTATTTCAAACGTTTTTTTAGACATAGATTAACCTATGATATAGCTAGGAAACCGGCGTTGCATCGGAAATGTCTTAATGAAACTCGAATCCTATCATTCAAAAATCAACTTTCGGTCCTGGAATTCACCTACAAGGGGTTATTAGGATCGCTGATCATGAATACAATGTTAGATTCGTAATTTAGTCGCTACAGAGGACAGCGATGTATCAAACGTATTGGTTTATTTCAAAATTGATAGGATTGGAGTTTCATTACGACATACGACATTTCCGATGCAGCACTATACGACATACGACATTTCCGATGGTTTCCGAGCTGTATCATAGATTAATTTATGTCTATAAAAAATTTTGAAATAGCCATTTCGACGTAGTTTTGGTTTATTATCTTCGATAATCAACCATTGGAACCAAAGAAAAACGAAAAAAAGGCGCGGAATTCCAGAGGCTTATTAAAACCCGATCACCTAGCCAGCCAGCCCTCTGACGTCATAGGCTCTTACGACATAGGCTGTGACGTACTAGTTGGCCTTCTGCCAGCCATATGACGTCATACGCTCGTGCGTCATTGGCTCTGACGTACTAGTTGGCCTCCGGCCAGCCGTCTGACGTCATAGGCTCTTACGGCGTAGGCTTTGACGTACTAGTTGGCCTCCTGCCAGCCGTATGACGGCATAGGCTTTGACGTACTAGTTGGCCTCCCGCCAGCCGTATGACGTCATACGCTCGTGCGTCACAGGCTCTGACGTAGTGGCCCGCCTGTCGCTTGTGTTCTGACGTGATCTGAGGGAAAGGGTGAATCAAGGAAACAAATTTTTCCCGTTTCAGTTTATGTGCCAAAGCAAAGACATGAAAATGTCAAAAGAATGTCAACTCCATCCTGTTGTTGATACAGTCGAGAATTAAATGCTTGCATACGAGTCTGCAACACGTTGGGACATTTTATGTCTTTAAAGAAGTGATTCAAGAACCTTCGAACAATGCTACATCACCTACCCCAGTAGCGTAGGTGTTATACTTAATTGTAGGGTTCATAATAAATTATGAAGCTTGCATTCGTATAGACAATATAAATTATTGAGAATGAACACCTGTGTGTACACAATTATTTAATAATGTGTTAACACAATCACGCTCATACCATCCCTAACCATACCGCAGCTTGACGGCCACGCACTCCGCAGTGGTTACCGTAATATGGTTAGGTAAATCGAGAGCTATCCAACGAGTGGTGAACGATTTTTGTACGATGATAACTGGCGAAGATAAAGTTCCGTAGCAACGAATCGGTTGTAAGCGAAAATCATCAGAAATTTTCGTGACGATTTCGTGTGACGCTTTTGTGTAACGTTTTTCGAGTTATGTGTCAGAGTAAAGACATAAAATGTCAAAAATAAAGAATTTTTGAAAGAAGAGTTTTTTGTTCTGAGGTACGTTCCGTGCTACGGAAATGAAGGTAATTTCGAATGTTTGTTGGTAGGTGCTTCTTTTATAGAAAAATTATTACCGACGTACTTAGTATTAAAAACCCCAGAATTATATCGTATTAATTAATCACAATTACTAATTATTATTATTAATAATAAATACAAATTATTAATACCTAACAATAAATTATAATAATTTTCACTAGGTACTTGATAAAATTATTAATAATTAGTGATAATTCATAATAATAATTGATCTAACATTTAGGATCTAGACATTTAGTCCTAGTGATCTAGACAGAAGGGTGATCTGTACAAAGAAGATAATGAACCGTTGTGTCAAGAATTTGCAGAGTTTTTTACGTAGAATCCAAATCTCAAGTCAAATTTATCCTACGGCCGTTTGTTCTTTCTCTAACTTCAATGAACTATAAAGGAAATTGGGTATATTTGGTGTTTTTCGAGATTATCTCGGCAAAATCGACTGCGACCCCATATTTTGAGTACAGATTCGAATTCAGCGTCGAAAAATACATAAGAATAGGTCTCATCAAACGAACAGACCACTTTTTATTTTTGTGGGCATATTTTTTGATAATTATTAATAATTAATAATTAATTATTGAATTATTGCCGATGTGGTAGTTGGAAATAAACCCCAGAATTAATAATTTATAATTAATTTATAAAATGTATATAAAATTATTGATCATAATAATATTATGATCAATAATTTTCATTTTCATTTTTCTATCATTTCCACTTGACCATCACGCACACACACCCAACTTAAGCACCATAGTCGCCTGATGGGCAATATTATGTAAATAAAACATTGATTAATCTTCACCTATCATTTCGTCATCTAGACAAAAGGACCTACTACTGCTTAAGGGAGTTTGATCCCAAAAATGATTTGAAGAGCCATTTGAATTGTGATCACTGGATACCAAATGTTGTAGCCAAAGATAACTATGATGATGGCGACAACTATGATGACGGCGACGACAACGATGATGAGAATGATGATGATGGCAAAGACAATTATGATGATGGCGACGACAACGATGATGACAATGATGATGATAACGATGATGAGAACGATGATGATGGCAAAGACAATTATGATGATGGCGACGACAACGACGATGAGAATGATGATGATAACGATGATGAAGGCAAAGACAATTATGATGATGGCGACGACAACGATGATGAGAATGATGATGATAACGATGATGATGGCAAAGACAATTATGATGATGGCGACGACAACGATGATGAGAACGATGATGATGGCAAAGACAATTATGATGATGGCGACGACAACGACGACGAGAATGATGATGATAACGATGATGAAGGCAAAGACAATTATGATGATGGCGACGACAACGATGATGAGAATGATGATGATAACGATGATGATGGCAAAGACAATTATGATGATGGCGACGACAACGATGATGAGAATGATGATGATAACGATGATGATGGGAAAGACAATTATGACGATGGCGACGACAACGATGATGATGACAACGACGCTGATAATGGTAAGAATGGTTCAAAGTGTGGAATTTATTCTATTTATTACACCTGATATAGACCAAGCTTTTCTCGAGTTTAATTAATAATATTGCCTGTAAGGGTAATGTGGGGAGGGAGTGGTGTTTGTGTCAGTTATATGTGGCTTGGATTTTGTCTTGAAGTGTGTGTGAAAAAATGCATACTTACTAACGTTTTCGATGGTGCTGAACACGGGGAAAGTAGTGAGAAAATTCCCAGATTGAAATTCACCTCAAGGGCGGGTTTTGGGGATCAAGGGGAAGTATACTTGGCTGTAATTGATGGGTCGCTACAGCTTGTTCAGGGTACTTTGGGGATGACATTCTAGTCCAGTAGAGTAGGTGCGTTGTCCCTCAGGATTCTTCTCCGTAACCTTCGCTCACCATGAGGTGCTGGCCCAGCAATGAGCGCAATTTCCGGGTTGGGATGGTCAGTGGCTCTTGTCTGCAAGACTCCATAGCACTTTCTGATCTGCTCCTGCACCGTCCCAACTCCCAAGTTGCTGTGGAGCACATAGTTTCTTATAAACCAAGGGGCGCCACAAATTAGTCGAAATACGTTGTTTTGCTGGATTTGAATTTTGTTCACTGAGGTGGCACATGCCGAGCCCCAGAGTTCGCATCCATACGCCCAAACCGGTTCGATAAGCGACGTGTATAGCAGCTTCTTGTTGGCCAGATCCAGCTTTGATTTAGGGTTCAACATTGGCCAAAGCTGGTAGGCACGCCGCTTCATCTCGTTCACTACGCGGTTCATGTGTGGCCTCCAGGTAACTTCAGGGCTCTACCACCACAATGTCCCAAAATTGGGGCAAATTTTAAATTGACACTGTTGGGGTCAAACTTCGATCTGGGAATTTGCTCACTACTTTCCCCGTGTTCAGCACCCTCGAAAACGTTAGTATGCATTTTTTCACACACACATCAAGACACAATCCAAGCCACATATAACTGACACAAACACTTTCAAAGTACTTTCATGCATTGAATAGTTTCCATATATATAATATTATTCTATAATACAGATTGATTATTCTATAATATTAATATACTATATATAAGAGTATTATATAGAAACCATTCGATGCATGAAAGTACGTATCTAAGTACGAGTACGTAGTAGATTTCCTAAAAATAAAAAAATGCTTCTGAAATAATTCTTCACTTCAAAAAGGATTGAATTTCGGACCTCATGAAACAATTAACGAATACTTTGAGTTTAATTCATGCACCATCATAGTCCTACGTATTTGATAAATATATTTACATCAAATGTATTCAACATTAAAAACGAATTATTCTATCGTTTTAGGGGCCTAAGTAGAGTAAAATGAGGGTAAGTGGAACCTTATAATTTTGTTGCGTATTTGATCATGAGTTATTGGTAGTGAATTTGTGTCACATAGAACCTGGTGAGTTGTGGAAGTATTCAATAATTATATTTACCGACGATGATTTATGATTGATTATTGCTCTAACGGCACGATCCTACGGTATAAGGTTAGTCATGATTAGAAATTGATGAGAAATAAACTAATTCGAATACGCAAACACCTATTATAGAATTGACGTGAACTTGGAATGGCATTGTGTAATTTGTGGCACTTCGTCACAGGTGAAGACGAGGAGGAATTATTATGAGAATCTCACAAAATAACTAGTTTCGACCAATTTTGCGAATATCTCATATTATATTAGATCTTGATCATTCAACTACAAGTTCAATACAAGCACGCTTAACAAACCAAAATCTTACTTAATCAGCAGGTTATTGAAATGTTCAGCGAGATACTTTCGACAAGCATTTGCTTCCTTAACAACGTTCGGTGTTTGTCGGCCAACTGACTAATAATTATTTGTATTTTATGTTGAAAAATTGCTCATAATGTCGTCACCAAGACGCCAAAAGCGCCAATCTGCTCTTTTTGGAAATTTTCTATTTATTGCACTTATTGGTACTGTTGTCTTGGGATCACCATGCCACAGCCAACATAATTCGCAGTGGATTTTTCGAAAAATAAGAAATCATTTTGTATATTTGTAGATGCACTGCACCATTATAGTGCACATAGTGCTTATAATAAGCACTATATGCACTATGAGCTTATAGTGCCCTAAACGAAAATGAACAAAAGTAATCAGATTGCCCCTTTTGGCGTGGTGGTAACGATATTATAATGGATGCCACATGTATTTGGCATTTGATCGTTGAGACATGAGCTTTGTTTCTTTGTGTTAACCACAGATGCCGACCAAGCTTACGACAATGCTTTCGATAACGGTGAGTTCTCTTTAGAGTCCTATCCTTGATCTGTAGTTACCCTTGATTTCATTGATTCGTCACTAAAAGCTGTGAATGTCACAATGAGTATATTTTTTATGCTGACGAAAAATCGGAATTTTTAACTATGTGGAGTTTTTGGCAAAAGTAGTTTGATATCTCAGTAGACATTCGAGTGAGATGTAATAGAGGAAATCCAATTGTTTGGAATGAAGGGAACACCTAAGCATTCAATCCAACTAATTCTTCTGTGTTTTTTCGAATTTGAATTCCACAAAATGAAATGCATTTTGAATATATTGGAAACCGCAACAAAAATTGAAATGAATGATAGTCACCGAGATCTGTTGGTATCATGTTCCTCAGTATAATTATATGCATTTAAGTTATTTACCTAGTTTTCAGTTTCTCTATTGAACTCCTCAGAGGAACGTTAGTAAACTTATGTACCTAACGTTCGTCCTGTTTTTGTTGCGAAAAAATTAATGTGCCTTTTATTTTTCCAGAAAACGACAATAACCTGAACGGTACGTATTATTAAATTTAAGTTTCATTCAATTTGTTTAACGCAGTGGCGAATTCTATGAGGGAGGGGGGATGGGGATAAGAGACCCCCGAAATTGGCAAAAATTCCAATTATTGATAGAGCCAAAAATTTGCAATATTATACGAGTAGTAAGTAGTTGTCTGGGAGTAACCCAGCATTATTTCTGAATGACCGACCAACTATATCGGCAGGATATCTTGATTTTCAAGACATTTCCACAATTTCCAGGGGTTGCCTAACAGCTCCACACAGAGTCTAATTAGGTTCTAACACAGAAGGTCATCTTTGGCGTGCGAAAAGTGTTTAAAAAAATGTAAAAAACCAAATTGCTTAAAAAAATATTGATTTGGCCATGTTCAACTAGGAGTTAGGTAGAAATTCAGATATTGTCAGTGATTCCCTAAACGCTCTACATGCAATGGGAAGAAACAAATCGCTATAAAACTTTAGGTTAGGTTAGGTTTTGAAGTCAGTGGTTGGTGGTGGGACTACTAAACTAATCGAAGTGCATAGTGAACGGTGCGATACCAAATACGTATTTCAGGCTTTAACTCTGGCGCCGTTGTTTTGATATGCTGAGGAAAGAGCAGCTAATACGTTTTTGGTCTAGGAAAATGGGGTAAATTCTGAAAAAGAAATTTTCTTGTAAGCCCGGGTAGCCCAAGTGTCTTGGGAGTTATGTATTCAATCGATGTACAATATAGATAATAATATAATATTATTTTCAGTACTTTTACACATTTAGGAATTTGAATGGTCAATGCAACTCCACGCTTATATGAACGTTCCTTTTGATGGGATTACGTCCATTGAGCCAATTACTACGCGTCATTATCACTTGAAATGGTTGAACCAAAATTGCCTTGGTTAGGTAGGCAACCAGCACGACGGCTCGGTCTTGAAGGCGGGTTATACCTCAAGTGCCTGTCGAATCCTAAGGGCTGTCGTTCGTGGTAGAATTACGAGTATGTATAACCTTTTTCAAATCGATTACGGACGATTTCATTCGACTATTACATATAAATGAATCTCAAATAATTATGGTACTCATACAACGTTTGGTTTGATGAATACCTAATTTCAGAAATCGAGTTTCTCAAGTGAAATTAACTTTTTTTTTTGAATTCCGTGAACGCATGTGAATAGCATATCTTTGCAACTTTAATGAATTCAAACGATACATTAAAACTAAATAACGTTACGAATTGGTAGAACCTCAGAGATATGTGAGATGTTCGAAAATACCGTATCTACACTTTGTTCCATAATTTTATTTGTGTCAAGAGTGTCCAAAAATGGGGAATTGAGTAGTTTTAATTACAGTTAGTGAGAAGTCAGTAAAAAGAGTGCCAAATCAAAAACATCTGTGGACCAATTCTAATTATAAGCTAACTGCACTACTTAAGTACTCACTTGTCAATTTTTGTTGTTGGTAATATTTAAATTTTAACTTCTATCGTTTCAGCTTAAAACATCATGTCTGACGAGGGCTGAACGTCGTAGCTATGGCGGTCAACTGGGATGGCAGAAGGCAATAGTTCATTCCCAACCTAACGGCAGATCTGCCTTCCCTAAGAGAATAAAAATGAATAAATCTATTGCTGAAATACTTTTTGGTTTTAATTCTGAAGTGGGACAAGATCGTGGGAGGTAATTACAAAAATTTCATTTGAACGAAAAACTCATTTCTATCATAAGGAACCAATCAATTTTGGACTTCTCACTGCCGATGTACTCGTATATTATTTGTTAATATTGTCTCGTTTTCTGGCTAGCCAAATGAATGTGTGTAACCAAATAAACGACTTCTGGCATCATGTATAAAATACAGTATGAAGTCTTCCCTCAAACCTTGTAGTTGAGGTCTCTCTTTCATATTCTCATGTCATTATAGTTGCATAATAGAAATTGAAACCTCGGTGAGAATGAGTTGTAATTAATGTTACTTCACACGATTTTGTTTACTCCCTCATGCCGTGTACTATAGCTTACAAGTTCTTTAATCATGCTGGCATTTAAAAAATACGTTCCACTGTCACCGTCAGGAACAAACAATAACATTGATATTGTAAAATATTTCTTCTTGAGTCACCCATGGATTACATTGGCTAGTCCGTGTGAAAATGTCTTGTTACAGCGTTATGTTCGGTAGTTATCGAACGTTACTCTCAAAAATGGATAGAAGAGCCATCTGGACACCATACGTACCTTATCCTACAGCTATGGGCGTTGCAAGGGTTTGCATACATCCAAATCGGAAGAACTAGAGTTTTGTATTTTAATCGTCAGACTCCTTTTCAAGGGGGTAACGTACGAGTATAGATGGATACGATTGTTTCCCCCAGGCCCATAGATCATCATACAGTTTCAAAAAATTGCTAGTGTCGTATCATATCTAACTTCAGTGTTGCGCTGTGAACGTGATAAGGATCTTGTAGTTAATTAGTTCAATGAATTTCTGTCAAAATACAAATATAATATATTTGTATACATGTCGACATTTCTTTATCGCCAAATTTAATATACATGATATACAAAATTTGTAGGTATATTTAATATACCTACAAAAATGGATTGACTGGTTGATAAATATACAAAATGGGTTGCTTGCAACCAATGAGAACGATACGAACGTGTATGGTCGAAAAAAATCGATCTCGACTCGAAATCGATATTGGAGTACCTACGACAGATGAGGAAACTGAGTGGCGAGTGAAACAAGCATTCAAGAAAAATTGGTCATTTGGTACACATAGTAAACGACAGATAATACTGATTTGATATGAGCGTGAATCGAAAAAAAAAAGAAATCGAAAACCCGATAAAGAGAAGGCAGTAAGAATTGCATATAGTAAAAAATGAGTAGGGGAGGGTTTTAAAGTGTGACCAATCCCGCAGTACTCCCCCCTTTCCTAGATGAACCGTTGCATCCCCCGGAATGTGAAGAGAAATGGGGAAACCCCAAGAAGTTTTGGATTGAAAAGGACAAAGACTTTGCTAGTACGTGGAACAAAGAATAATTATTAATTACAATTATTGTAATTAATACAATCAGAGAACAAACCGCTAACCTAACACTGAGAGCAATCGACTGAGAACATAGATGTTTATTATTTTAGTATGATCAATATAAATAATTGGATGGGTAAGTATTAAAATATTATGTTTTATTTGTTAGGTGACTAAGTGGCTGAAAAAATGAAATTCAAAAAGTCAAAAGAACAAATAATAAACAACGATGTCAGGAGAAAAACATCGAAGAGTAATCATCGATGTCAGGAACAAAAAAAAAAGATGTTTCCATTCATCGATACCCACCCCTAACACCGAGTGGTAAACTTTGTATAACTTCAATAGTGTAATATCTATTCTACCTACCTACACCTAGTACCCTACAAAATATTGGAAATTCCAACCATGAACATACCTATTTTTTTTAATGAAAGGGGCAGCAAATGTTGAAGAAAACAAAGAACCGTTTAGGCTCATAAAGTTACCCTCCACTGTAAAAATCACCCCTGGCAAGTATCATATAATACTACAGAAGCCGGAAAAAGTTAAGATATCCACTTTCCTTTTATCCAGATAGCCATTTCTCTCAAATTAAAGAGATGTCCTGACCACTTCACATGCACCGTACCCGTTTCGAAATCTCCCCTTGGCGTCATGGCGAGACGTGTTTATTACTACACATCTATGTACGTAATACATAAATTGAACATCTATGTTCTCATCCTCTGCCATACCGTGGAATGGAAAGTAGTGCACTTCAGAGTGAACTGCAGTACTTTTGTGCCTTCAATTGGTTGAGCCTTTTTCCAGAGGTGCACGTACTGTCACCATGCTAAACCATTCTTGCAAGCTTCACCCGATCAAATAGCATAGACATGCAGAAATCCGCAGTAGCATTGATCCTAGTTTCCTATTTCCTCGCATGAATCCACTACATCCGTAAGTTAGATGAAGTTGGCACATTTGTCATGATTATAGGAGTAATAAGATTGTATAATTAACACAAACGACATTGAGGGAAGGACCTTTTCTTTCCATGATTACAATTGCCTAGCTATTAAGAAGACTATTGTAAGCACCTACCAAATCAACCTACATACTTAACACCTTCAATTACATAAAACCAGTTATTAAAATCAGTCTCGTTATGTGAGTTATAACAATGTTGCATAAAGATAAGAGATGCATCAGGTGATCTATACAAATAACAATTAACTCATGGAAAAATCTATCGCGTTTTTCTAACGCGTGTTTCGATAGTTTTTCCCGACAACTGACAGGATCAAATATGAAAGAACTATTGTAACTATCAATAATAGAACCAGTGGCGGATCTAGAACTGTGGCAGGAGGGGGGGGGGGGTAACCCCGGGGGGGGGGGGGACCCTCCATCGAAAATGTTTTGGAAATTAAGGGCAAAAAATGGCAAAATTTAGCCGTTTTTATGACAAACACCATGGTAAAAAAATTCCCGATTCTGCCGATCTACGAATGAATGAATTTGAAAATTTGGAAAATTTCATATCTCGAAAAATTCATATGAGCGGAAAATATGAATCGGCCGCTCATTATGCCACAACTACCTTTGATAGTTGTTTGGAACCACGAATCCAATGACTAGCATGACTGAAGCCAAGTCGTCCACACTATGCGGGGCGGCATGGGCCAGCATAAGCCGAAGAAGTATGGGCGTGCCGGGTAATACAGGCCCGGACTCAACCCACGCTGTGCCGTTCGAAATCGAGGCGGGTTGCAACCCATGGGCGGATTATGCGGCATAATGTGGAGGTGCCGCATGCCGCCCGGTACGTGTTGCATGCCACCTGGTACGTGCCGCATGCCGCCCGGGTTATTTCGTCAATCACCTGTATTCCAACGCTCAACTGTCAAAAAGCTCGCGATTACGAAACGTTGGAGTGATGAGGGCACATTTTCTATTCTTCTCCGGTACAAGGATCGTCGTTGGTAAATTACAACCTTTTTTAAAATCCACAGTCACGCAGCATGGCTATAAGAGCAAATTATCGAAAAAATTACTGGTTTTATGTAAAATTTGATGTTTGGAACATCTCAATAAACTATTTTTTGCCGAGTAACACCTCAGATTATCAGAATGACGGAAGAGTGTGGAGTGAGGAAAATATTTGAAAATCTCTCTCTCTATTCTGGCCCTTTTACCTGAATGGGCCGAATCTCCGATCATGTTACGAACTTATAAGTATTAATCCAACAGAAACATGAGCGCCGTCTTAGTTTTCTGACGCGTGAAATCATAGAGATTACTTAGGAAACCAGAACAGGTATAATCACCTACAAAATTTGTGCATTTAATGCCGAGGTTCATACCTAACTAATATACATACTTTAGAATAATGATAGGTAATTAATCTACCATTTTGTGATCTAGACAGAAGGATAATCTGCACAAAGAAGATAATAAACCGATGTGTCAAGAATTTGCAGTTTTTAAATCGGCTCGCCTGACCTCCTAACTGTGCTTCAGCATACATGCTCTACATAGACAACCTAAAGATTCCAATTATCTCAACCCATTTCATCATTTCGATTTCTCGTTCTTTAATTTAGTAGATTAATTTATCGTCTCCACTATCAGCTACATGAGTACTCACTACTAGATCTTACGTTAATTAATTATGGAATTATATGGAATGGGTCATTCCATTAATTAATGGAATGAACCATTAATGACCCATTCCATTAATGGAAAACTTACTAACTGCACCCAATTGTATTTTATAAAGAGGCGTCATTTTTCTCGTAACACGTTTTTCCACCTAAAGTTGACTGTCCAATATAAAATAATAAGCACAACTAGATAACTTTAGATAAGCACGAAATATGTAAACTGGAGAAGGTAGTATAGAGTTCGGTCGTCAGGGCCGTGAGCAGAGAACGTCTCTCTTTAACAACGAACCTATTAATTTTATTACTGAATAGGTATTTAATGACATTTGCTTTATGGGACAGTGAATAACTCACTAAATTGAATAATTTGATCGATTTGTATTCTGAATAGTGATTATGAAACTATCCAGGCTTATTTAGGTCCACTTGAAGTCCGTACAGGGAGAACTATAGTGTCAGTAGTTTATCTCCTATAGCATGCAAGGAGATTCGATGATTATAATATAATATATAACTTCTCGTTCGTACGAATCAAGGGATATGGGGCATATACTCGTAGTTGATATTGATAAGACTTACAACTAGACAACATAAGAATAGTGTTTTTGATTACAGATAAAGGTGCAGATCAACGTGAATTGACATTCTGAATTGCCATATAATTTTAGAAATTTTCAAAAATGGGGCGTTCGGGGCTAATAAAGGTCAATAACGTGAATCTCTACCATGTGGTAAGGTCACAAACCAAGTAGTGACTTTTCTTCGCCTGAATGAAAGAACTTATTGAATTAAAATTGTAGAGCTTATTTCAAAAAGCATCACAAATTTAAATGTTGCTTGAATTTACTCATAGAAATATCGACATTTTCTCAATATCGATAGTAACTCATAACCGAGGAACTGACCCTCTTCTTACCCAGCCACACTTTTCCAAGTCAAATTCACTTTTCTTTCATTACATTTTTTTCATCTCTCATAAGAATTTTCACTTAGTTAACTCAAACGGGGCTCCTCTGTGCTCTGAACTCAGCAGGGAGTTTCTTTAGTGCGTAAACTGAGTTCATCCTCACTCTTTACCGTTCGTCATAATTTGTAATTTGAGCATTGCACGTAGAAAAACAAAACTAAATTAAAATACATTTAGAAAGTTCTCCAAAAAAGGGTCTTGCCTATGTGATACTATACTCAACTTGAACCTTATAAGACCAAGAATAGATGAAATTACTTCAGTTTAAAACTATGGATAGATTCATTCACCTATCAAATCTTAGTAAAAAATCAATTTGGAATAGTATGACTCCCAACAGATTTTGTCAGTCTCCCACAAGAAAATTTCTGCCCATCAAATGTATCCAATAACACGACTCGTAATAGTCTCACCCAAAGAAAATTTGGTTCAGTATCCACCGAACGAAATCACTCCAACCGAACAACAACGAAATTCTCTTACAGCTGAAACGATGCTTGGTGACTCAGTGGTGAATTTCACACCGTGAAAGAAAGGAATGAGTGGGTGTCATCTTCTTTACCAAACCAAATGCCTGCGGACACTTTGCATTTCATATCTCTAGTAGTTAGCGACGAGGGGCGGTGTTGAGTTTCCCTGAAGAAATAACTGGTCAGGACGAAACACAATAACCGAAACACTTTGGAAACAGACTTGACCCGACAGTAAAATTGTATTTTATGAAAGTCGATGACACAATGCTAATGAGATTTTCTAGATTCATGTTCACTCTATTAACAACCCCTGTCTATTTTTTTCTTTTCAAACTCGAATGCACTTGGTCCGGGATTCCGCATATCATCTAGAAATCTTAACATGCAGTGGCGACAAGCTAACTGAATATACAAGCGTAGTATCAGAATAACTAACCAAATGTGGGCACTTAGTGCTTGCTGTGCAGAAAATTTGGAACAAGACCAATTTAGCATACGGGCAAATACATTCGTTCTAAATTATGGACTCCTGCCCACCCACTGAAGGTCTCAAAATCCACCACAATAACTTTTTTCTGTCCGTACTATATAACTGCAATAATTTTCAATCATATAGGAATTATGATTCCTAATTATGAAAAAATTACCACTGCCCTTACCTACTCCATGGAATTGTATCACTGGTTCGTACTCTTCATGAGACCACCTCTGATCCAGCCCCCAACTACGCTCTAGCCCTAGGGTACACATAATCAGTGAGGATACTAAGTACTATTAGTAGTTAGACTCTGTATGGTCACTCAATTGACGTATTAATTCCAGTTGATTTTTTCTATTTATTCTTGAATGATTGTACGAGTGCGCTCTACTTTTTTGTAATTTGTACACCAACCGTGTACATAAACAACCTTTGTTTGTAGGTTAGTTATAAAACCAGTAAAATAGAGACATTTTACATAAAGCCATTTATTTATTCGAAAATTTGCTCTCACAGCCATGCTGCAAGACTGTGGATTTTTTCATTCTCGAATGCATTCAATCACATCTGCCATCAAATGGAACTGCTCCACAGTACAATGCTTACCTACGTCTAAATCTGAACTGGTGGAAACTAATTAATTTCCGCTCATTTACGATTCCAATTGGTCTTTTCTTGGGCACCTTTTCAAATAGTTAATGCAATTAGTGAATTAAATGTGGGAAATGTTTAAAAGAAAATAAATTCATCTTATTAGTCGTATGGTTTTAAAGTTTAGAAGTAGGTAAGACAGATCCATTTCGGATGTTAAGTATATTATTTATATTCAAACATTATTCTAACCAAGATATTGCACGTCCGATTTAGAGGGACGTAAAACTGAATTGTCATGGCGTCCGAGAAATAGTTTTATGTTTGAATTTCGATCCACCACACACCACTCTCCATTGAATATCACCATGTAATATGGTGTTTTCTATTCACATATGTACAGTGAGTATCGCAGAGGCGGTCATATTACACAAGAAATGTCCTCAACAAAACTGACATCCGAAATGTCTCAAATGCATTTTTCATTGCCCTGACGGCATCAACAAGAAGAACACAAGCAACCTGAAACACCGTAATTCTGAATTCAATGCTGTTTCAAGTTCTCATTAGACATTATTCGCTGTAAATGTCATTCAATACTGTTCTCATGATAGGATTTTGATGGTCAACTATCCTGAAAGGTTTACGATCTTCCGAGAGGAAAAAAAAACCCGAACCCAACCCCTTTTGCACCTAATAATCGTCACTGATCATCATTGTTCTCTGCGAACACACACATTTCACTATTCAATTTTCAATAGTCGGTATAAATAATTTAAAATTCCCTCTACCCCGTCATTTCTGTCATGCGCTGAGATGGGGCACCTTCTTTTTTACCTGTTAGTTTCGTGCTCCCAGATTTTTATCTGCGCCCATGGAATGCTACAAGGTATTAAAACATTTCATTTTATTACCGTACTTGTAATGACGTTATTATGTATGGGCATCAAATCGAGTTCCTTCCGAAGTTTCACGCGTCGCTGCATGTTAAGGGGACATTTCATCGGCCCAAAGGAACAGTGGTTGTCTATTGAAATCATAAATAGAGTGTTAAAGTCATTGAAAACACTTCAACATCAATCCCCCGGCTTTATTAAGATGATAATGTGAGATGGAAAAATGTGAAATCTACACTACTAAAGCAATCAAAATAATTCTTCAAATTTATCAAAGTTGGGTGGCCCTAATATCGACAACCCGTGAACTGCCATCCGTCTGTGTACAGTTAATTCGTCACAAATCAAAGCATTTCTCCTAGCACCATCCAGTTGCTCAAAGTCACCTCTGTTCTTTTCACGGGAGGGACAATCCCAAGCCCAGTGGCCTTCTACCTTGCATTTGTAACAAACAGTTGGACGACCCCCACGGTGCCTTGTGAAAGTTTTATTTTTCTCACTTTTACTCTGTGATGCATGAGAATTTTCATCACTATTACTCGGTGACATTCATGAATTGTCTCCACCACTGCTCCCCTTTTGGCTCATTGACATTTCAACAAAGAGATTTTGATTCCTGTTGGTTGTCGCATTTCATTGAGTCAGGCTATTTAAGGGTCTATCATTGATGGGTACACTCTCCCAAACACTTTTCAATTCAAAGTAGGAAGGAGGGAGAGTTGACATGATCCGCTCCATCAACATTAGGTCCGAGAGTTCTGAATGCTGCAACCTCTTAAATTCCACATTAAGCTCATTGAAATCATGCTGAAGGCGTGCCATGTGATTGAGTATGCCATCTTGGGAGCCCATACCAAAGGAAAAGAAACTTTCCAGAAGCCTGTCTAACCGCTGACTCAGCTCATACTGTGAGGCTTCTGGAAAGTTTCTTTTCCTTTGGTATCATGGGCTCCCAATATGGCATACTCAATCACATGGCACGCCTTCAGCGTGATTTCAATGCGCTTAATGTGGAATTAAAGAGGTTGCAGCAGTCAGAACTCTCGGACCTAATATTGATGGAGCGGATCATGTCAACTCTCCCTCCTCCCTACTTACACTGAATACACTGATCCCAACTTATCCCATATTGCCCTGGCTGTCTCACAAGAAGGCGTTACTTCCTCATTGGTAGCATTCAGATTTCTCACTATAAAAAGCTGAGCAAGTGAGTCCTTACTTGTAAATGCAGCCTTATTGGAACCATCTGTAGCCAATGTCAACTCACCATTTACAACACCCAAAACCTTGTGATGTTTCAACGCTACTGCAGTTTGTCTTTTCCGATGGGACCAGTACCTTTGATCCTCTAGAATCTCCACAGATCCCTTGAAATCGAACCCTGATGCACTCATGGTGACAAACCAAAATGCTCTTTTAAAAATGCGATTTCTCACCCTTCAAATTATTTAAAGAGGAAATTCAGACCGTGATTTACAAATATTTCAAAAATCAACTCCTTGTTCGATAGTCACGAACAACTTTAATGTTTATTTGTGTCAAAAACTGCGAATTTCATTAATTTCCTTGCAGTATAAATATGACGTTAAATAGGTTATGGTGAAGAAAACAACAAAACTATTCACGGAGCCCCTAATTGAGCAAAAACATTCAGAGGTGGAAAGATGTAAATTTTGACACCTCTAGCGGCGTTGAAGTATCGTGATGTGTGTTGAAGATTGTGGTACAATCATATTACATTTAGCGTAATTATGGGAGCTGCTCCATTTCCACATGATACGGTTGGGAAGCGTTTCAGACTCCTTCGGTCTTGGGTTCAAATCCTTCATTATTTTGCCCTACTTTGATCTGCTGTACTGTATCTCTTAGATGATAATATCATATTATAGACTCAATAGATGATAATATCATATCATAGACGGTATTTCGCAATTGAAACATCAACATAATACAGTTCCAAAATCCAACCAGTAGCAAATCCCATCCGAAGTGGCATCGCTTTTCATAATTCAATCGCACTGTTAAAATATCGATAATATGTATACTATTTCAAAAATCAATCGTCTTCAATAAGATTGGAAAACCACACCAAACCTAACCTGGATATCTCTTCTTTTTCACTCTCTGAGGACCATAAAACTTTAAAACGTTGTAAAGAAGCGGCACTCGAATTCGAGGGTGACATTCGACCTCAGATTGTTAATTTCTTATTGTAGTTAGATAGGGCGAACCCTCCTCAATGTTCGTCAACTCGACACAATTTCATCATCATTGGATAACTCATTGATTTTGGTCATTTTAAAAATTACAAAATCATCGTTCGAATAACAATAATAATGATAATTATAAAAAGGGTAGAAAAATGCAGTCCCTTGGACGTGAAAAATTAATTATCTTTTTACAATAAACTCAATCGAACATGTACAAAAAAATAAGATCAAAACTCATTACCATTAAAAGTCACTAAACATAAGAAAGGGACTGTTACAGCTTCAAGAGCTCGTCTACACGTGTATAAGTGACATGCAGATGCCCTTTTTTTCGTTAACTTTGTTTTAGAGATTTTTGTGACAGTTTTGCCAGCCCTTCCCTTTCGTTTTGAGCCTTACTGCTAAATTTCTATGAGCATGGAACATGTTTTAGCCACTCAGCTGATCCGGGGCCTTGGCAGGGTCAAGTTCAAGTCCTATGGAGGCTACATACCAAAATAATGTGAATAGCGTAGAAATTAGCTTTAGGAGCCCCTCAGCCGATCCCAGTCCTATGCTGCAGTGAGTTCTAAGGAGGCTACATGCCAAATTATAGCTTCATGGAGTGAATAACTTAAAATTTGATTTAGGAGCCACTCAGCTGATCGGGGCCAGGGCAGCTTCAAGTTAAAGTCCTTAGGAGGCTACATACTAAATTACAGCTTCATATTGTGATTAGCATAGAAATTAGAATAGAAATAGATCAGCGCAACGGACGCAAGGACGGTTTGAGCCAGTTAGTTGAAGGCATGTTAACATGTTCAGTAGTAAAAACACGTTTTCTGACATGAAGACAACAAAGTACTATGTTACTTATGACGGTAGTATACTGATCAAATAAAATGTTAATACCAATAACGTTACACCAAAACAATGTGATGCGACTATGGACTTTTGTCCGTCTGTCAGAGAAGCATAAGTCACTAATTACTATCAAGATACCTGTTGATGTCACCAATTGAACTCAATGACGAGTTCTCCTCTATACCTTGATGCAAGCTCTGCGTACCTGGTCAGGGCATGCCAGTCGCCACCATCCAGGAGCGATTTCCCTTCAGTCGGGCCTATGCTATGCCCGCGATAACACACCCTGATTTCGCAAGGATTGGGCAAACTCGCATGAAGTGAGGCCAGTGAGGAACACCCATGTTGCACGAGGAACAGCACGTTGTTGGGCTGTTGTCATCGACCTATGGCTTAAAATTCAGACTGAGCAGACTCCTCTGAACCCGAACACCCAGTTGAAGAACCTCTACGTGCCACTCAGAAAACTTGTCGACCTCAGATCCTAGTTGAGGGAGTCGTATCTCCGGCAGGATCCCTGTGGGAAATAATAATAATAATAATAATATAGTAAAAGTAAACCAAGACAATTACACGTAAGTACACTGAGGCTTGCAGAAGAGGAATTTGCCAATTGGACCCCACAGTGAATGTGAAGAAGGATCAGGTGTCTTAAAGGGTGTGACGTCACCGATTTCACAGCTGGTATTGCACTCACATACATTCCTTGGCCATATAAAAGTAAAAGCCCTAAAATTAACGGAATTGATGTTAAAAAAAAAAAGAAATGTTTGCCTTTCGACGAGGCATCATTGGCGATCCTGTAGGACCGAACCCAGTAGTTTATTGTTGAGGCGTATTCAATTTTAATTACATTGTCTAAGCTAAGCTTTAGCATGAATCAAGTGAATGGATAACTTTCATGATTGATTTTGTGGTTATAGATACCCATCAGTAGAAATTTCGTTTTACAGAAGCAGCGCAGGCCCAAGCGAATCAGATATCCCGAGAAGGTAAATCAGAATTACTTTTATTAATACTATGATGAGCCTGGTGTTATTACAGATTGTGGCCTTTTCAAATCAAATACAAGCCCGGTACCTGTTGTACAAGAGTTTGTAAAGTTGAAGTTTTATGTTTCAAAATCAAACTTTTCAATCAGAATTTCAAACAAATAACCAATTAGAAATCGTCATTAGGTTAATTTAATTATCCAATCAGGAGTAGTTGTTTTCTTCTGTGACGATTTCTCCAATTATTCCATCATGATCAGTATTGTTAGGCATACGCTTACATTTTCTTTGAATTACAGAATTGCGGCTACTGCAGCAACAAGTATTCAACAGCCAACAGCAAGTAGGACTAAACGAAATCAACGGTCCGACACAGATAGCGGTTAACGGTATCAACGGTCAGCCGCAGCCGATAGGATTCAATGGGATCGGCGGTCCGCTGCAGCAGTTAGGATTTAACGGTTTCGACAGCCTTAAAAACGGTCTGTCGCAGACAGGATTCAACAGCGTTATCGGTCAATCTGACGGTTCTTCTCAAATCGGAATCAATCGGATCATAGGAGGATACAATGGTTTGGTTCGACAACCGCAGTTTCCGAAATTCGGTGAGTTTATCATCACATTCCGCCAGGTGTACTCGTACATACGAGGGACGTCCAGAATGTAAGGTTGCAACATTTCATAACAGGTTGTCGTGAAGGAGTGACACACCACGAGTCAGCACTCCTCTCCTTATCTCTTTTCACACTATGCAGCTGCAGTTATGGTGGGTCCTTTAGGCATTAAATCGACCAATAATATCCCTTTCCGGTCCCAAAAGACAGATGACACGATCTTTCTCTATGAAAATTGGACTTTAAGTTTTTGGGCTGATGATGAATAAGTATGGCACCAATGTAGAGACTGCTGATTGACTCAGGGGTGTTGTGACACACCCACGTTTCGTCACCAGTCACAATTGAGTCAAGAAATGTTTCTCCCGCTTTCATACCGTTCAAGAAATTCGCGTGCTTCGGTAGGTGGAGCGATTGGAGGACGAACTGTTTGACGCGTTTGGCTGCTGTGACGTTTTATAATTTGTTTTGACCGTTAGAAACCGCTCTACCTACTAGTGGTGACAACCCTGAAAACCAAAATTCCCTTCGTCCTACATACTCCTTATAACCTTACTTTCTGGACGTTACTCATGTAAGATGCATATTAACTGTTGAGTTTACATTTTTATTTTGTGACAATTTTCAGAGTCCGAAGGTTATCTTGGACCATATGCCAAAATCGGTAAGCAATTTCCATATTCCGTCAGTGTACGTATCATGTCTATTTACCATTGAGTTTATATTCTGATTTGTTGTAATTTGCAGAACCACAAGGCTACCTCGGTCCATATGCTACAACTGGTAAGCAATGTCACCATATTCCCTACATATTGAGTCTATATTTGCCATTGAGTTTATATTTTTTATTTTGTCCATTTGGTTCATATGCCAAAACTGGTAAGCGATATCGCCTATTAAGTGTATTTACTATGTACTTTTATATTTATCATTGAATTTGTATTTTGATATTGTAATGATTTTCAGAGACGCAAACCTACCTGGGACCATATGCCAAAACTGGTAAGCAATAATAACAAATAATTTAAAGTACGACATATTTCATATAATATGGACAACAGACTGTCTTTATACAATAAAGGTTTTTATTATTATTATTATAATAACACTTTCACTGCTAATGATGACAGTTAGTCCTTGGCCCCGCTCGGGTACAAAACCTCTGATGCTCAGAATACCCAATAATTTCAAGCAGTCTACACTTTGTAGGTACAGTATTCACCATAGATAATCCTGAAATATTCGATCACAGAAAGTTAAAAGAGTTTTTCTACTTGAAACCAAATCAAACCATATCGTTTCGGTCTACGAAGTCACAATCCCCACCAAAAAGACGGTATTCACTTCGCGACCGAAACACCCTACCAAAAGTAAAACGGCACGGTACGGATTGAATCACTCGACACAACAGAATTGACGAAGGATTTGAAATTTCACACACACGAATTTGACAAATTATACACACAAAAAAAATTAATCAACAGGTTATACAAGTGAGAAGTTCTTTTCAAGTTAGAGGTTACAACCGAGGATTGTACAGATAAGAATAGAAGATTATAATAGCATGGATCTACGTTCATGGATGTTAAGCATGGAGCTCACATAGTTGACCAGCGTAAGACCAGCGTAATCCCTGCGTGGACACTACCTACAGGGCTTCACCCACTTGCAGATTAAGATGCAGATTTGTTTTAAGTTGATTTGTTTTACCTATAAGAATTATGTTTAGGTATTTTAAATTTTCCAAGAAGGAAAGGTTGTAACATCAGTAATCACTTTTATTGTGACGTTTATATTGTAACCTGCCTAACTAATCTCCACCTCAATAACCTGACGAATAAAAAACCACTTTCTATCCATCTCGATCTGGTTAATCACAGGAAGTTATCACAGGAATAACCCTACAACTTTCCACATTCCCCTCATTAAAAATCATCAGATGTAACACGAACCTAGTAACTTATAACTTAAACACCGTGATTACACAGTAAATCGATATTGTTGAGAGATGCAATCCTTTGTAGCATCCATCTAAGTACATACCTATTACTTGTTCATGTTCGACACCAGTGCCGTCTATCGGTAGTTGTTGTAATTCCTTTATCTTCAATAAAACCTTTACAGTTGTCAATGTTTCCTGCCGGAATACACCGGTTGTTATTCGAATTAGACTCATCATTTATTCCTAAATTCCGTGGTTATTACAGATATAATCAATGGAAATCTTTTACAGTTTTATTTCATATCTCAATTTTACTATGTAATGATTGTCTTATGTTGCAGATGCTTCAGGTGAGTACATTCAATATCCTCACGAATGAACGCCAGATCCTAAAAACAAACGGTGATGGAAAGTCCTGGTGAAGTAATTACATTAGCCAGGATCCTAAAACACTTATTATAAATTTGAAGACGAGTAAACGCAAAATTAAACTCGGATATTATTTTATATTTTCGTACTCGAATCAATTCGTAATTTTAGCCCATCTGCCGAAGTGACTGAAAAATTCTGAGAGAAAATTAACCGCCTGGTAGTTATAAAGATATCGTTTGAATCTGAATCTCGTTCAAGAATGAGATCTTAAAGTTTATGGTTGTAACTGTCGTGTTAGTAGATGGTCATTTCAAATTGGGTCGTTAATAGGGGATATCGAGAAAAGAAAAAAGAAATATATATTATAGATCACTATTATAATATATTATACATAGATGAGTTCTGAACATTACAGAAAATAATGAAATCTAGCAATATTTTGATGGTGAATGCATGAAGACTAATGTACGAGTAGATTAGGTGTTAGAGTGTTTTGTGAAACACTCTAAGATTGTTTTGTGTATGTCTATTATGAAAAACGACAACAACAAAAAATCGAAAATTAACTAAAAATTGGAGTTTTTTAAAAAGGAGTTTTAATCGGTGAGTATTGATTTTGGTGCTCAGCATTTCTCGGCTAATCTAGTGGATTAGTGGATTTTTTAACGTTTTATTCTCTACAGCATTTAACCGTAATGGGATCCTATAATGAATAACCATATTTGCCAAATATGTTGAAAATTCCTAGATAATTAAGTGATTGGTCTTGTAAGTGATTACCACATACACTGGTTCGTACCATGGAATCGTAATGATGAAGACCTTTCACATTAGTTGTTGTTCACTCACATGTTCACTCACAGGTATTACTAGTGAGTGAATTCTAAATTAGGTCTCCATATTATAATCATCAAGATTTGAACTGCTGAAGTATGTTGATAATACAAATATTAATAACACGAATATTGTAAAATATAAATAGTGTTTTATTTCTTCCAGGAAGACCAATCTACACCATCAGTAAGTATAATAAATACTTACACATCTCACTACTTATTTGAAGAGTATGAATTCATGTACCTACTTATTATCAGAGAGTTACAATTATAGTTTTGTTGTTGAAAAAATTTAAAAAAACAAAAAACAAAATTGAACAAATCAAGCATATTTGTTACTCTAACTCCTGATTCTAATCTTTTCAGGCGATTTATGCCAGCTTCTAGGTAAATGGTTTTATATTCATAATTTATTTCCATTTGAATTATTTTTCATTCGTCATCCTAATGTTACAACTATACGAGCCAACTGTTACAATTATATTTTTCTTCTCATATTTCAGCCCAAGGAATACTACCAGGTAAGATTGAACTTGATCGAGAAAAGTAAATAATTAAATAATTAAGAATTGTATTTATAATTAGTCGAAATCTAAGTTTTTGGGATTAATTAAAACTTCACTTAGTATGATAGGTAACCAAATTTGGTTATCGTACTATGTGCCGTTTTAATTTAATGATGATCAAATTCCTTCCATTTTGAACACTTTAACACTGAATTAACTCTTAATAATGATTAAGAATTATTAAATTTGATGAAGTTCTGATTGTGTTTCAGGAAATATCGCCGTTCAGCCTTACGGTAAGCAACTCAGCCTGAGTTCCTATTTCTTAGATATATGTAGTTGGATCTTAGGTTCAATCTTACAATGGGTAACCCTGCTTGCTAGACTATGCACTTGAGCTGTGAATTCTTGGAATGGAACTGAATACAAGAAAATATTTATTGGAAAATTCATTATTAGCTGAGATTGCAAATGGTTCATTGGTGACGTAAGGGCGTCGAACCCTTATCTAACTTCTGTGCAATCTCAATAAGCACTTATAAATCTGCTCTCAAGAGAGGTTGAGAAGACTTGAGGGTATAGATTTGCCGTCAAGAGAGGTTGAGAGGACTAGTGAATATAGATTAATCCTCCAGACAGGCTGAAAGGACTAGAGGCCCGAGTATGTCTCTTTTCATAATCAAACGTACCTACCTTTTAAAATGGAATTGTCTCTATTTCACTTTTGTGCTAGCTAAAAATTGCATAATAATGGGTTCTTATGGATGTTCATGTGATGTATATAATCCAAAATCCGATTCTGTTGTCTTGGAATTAGAATGAAGGAATGAATGGATGGTTTTTATTGGATAAAGCCTTAAGGGCCATTACAAGGGTTGGTAGATTAGGGGTTACAATAGTAAGAAATATAATAAGGCATTAAAGAGAACAGAACACTTCCAATAATCAATAGTTTCGAGCCATCACTCAACGCGCACATCCAAGGACACTTTTCATAAAGCCCAGTAGCTTGAAGGGGGATGTCATGGAGCATATCTCGAGGCATTCTCCCGGTGTTAGGGTTATCCCACCCAGGAACCTGCTGCGCTCAGCCCGAAACACAGCACACTCCTCAATCAAGTGGCAGAGCGTGCCTGGCGACCCAAGATTTCACACTTGGCATTGTCGAATATCAGAGAATGGGCTAGTCAGGCGGTCAACTGTTATAAAGCCAAACCAACAGTGCGAATCTGGACTAAAGAGCGCTTAACAGGCTCTTGGGTTGCGTGGTAGGTGGATGTAGCGCGAATTACCAGCGGACTCCACATCCTTTTCCCTCTACATGGCTTTTCCGATGTTATCTGAAAAGACAGTCGTCAGAGATTCCTTGTTAACGGCTCCATGCAAGATCCGCAGTTGGCTTTCTCAAACTTCCAGTTGTAACGCCCAATTATATCGGGGATCAGAAGAGTGAGGAGCAAGCTCTACAAGGCTTTCAAAACATATTCCGGGGAGTCTCTTACCGTCCGTAATCAATTTGGACAACCACCCAAACATACACGTGGTAACACATTCCATGTCATGGAATTAGAGAAATCTCTATTGTCCCCTGCTTTAAACCCAATTGGGAAAATCACGTGGGCGAATACTCACTATTCTAAATAGTCAATACTAGTAAAGTTATAGCTGAAGAACCTCCGTTTTCTAAATGCTTATTTCCTTTATCCATCTCACTTTATTACAAGTGAATAGGGGGAAACTCTCAACATCAACGTGGGTAGGTAGTTAGTTCTGATAAAGCGGTCCACGATGAAATATCACGCCAGGATGTCTCTGTCTCGTTTTTTGTTTGTTTTTTTTGAGTTGTGAGCGAACTTTTTTATTGAAACAAGAAACGCGACCGAACGAACTCAAACTTGATGGCTGTAAAATGTTTATAGCGTGCCAACTCTTTTGTTGTAATATCCAGTGAGTGACCAATTACCCTTGTTGAATCCGTTTTTATTGCTTTTTTGGGCTCCCAACTAATTACCTCCATAGCTGTACTAATTCGTTTCGGAGGAGATTGGAATCAAATTCAAATCGATTCATCTCAACAAAAAACCAAATTTCTTGAATAAAAAAGAGAGAAGCTAACGAGAGTTTGATTGAGACGATCAAGATTATCTTGAGGTGATGTAATATTGAAATTATTGTCAACGTTTCCACGAGGTTTCAAGTGGGGTCTCAAATTTGAGATTTAAACATGACTAACTGATGAAACGTCGGTAACTGCATGGAGAAGAAACTTTTAAAACTTGTGGCTTGAAACCTTCCAACGAGAAGGTATACCTAGTTTTCCTTTAAGGAATTGAGAAATAATGATTGTATAATTGGTTATTAAGGGCGTCAATAAGTGGTGGAGGGTGCTGCCGTGTTGTTTCATTTTATTTTCAACATCTTTTTTTGCGCCTTTTCGGTAAAATGCGATTTCGCTCATATTTTGATAAAATATGATCGTATAACAACAATAATATTGTTGTTAATTATGATCGTCATGGATATTATATAATCGTTTATAACATCCACAGTGCGTTTGTGCAGCTACACACAGGCACAACACAGCCCTCTTGTTTATGTAAACAAGGCTTTATTGTAATCACGTTCGGGCCTATGTTTTGAACAACGAGAAAGTGGGCCATAATATTAAGCGGTTGGTTACCTGTAAATTTGGATTTGGTCTTGATGTGAAGAGAAGGGTGTGGATGAGTGTTGTTCGTACGAATATATTGTTCAATCATGGGAGGGGTAACAAAAACCGTCAACGGGCCAGTCCTTGAATATCTTGGACTCTAATGCTTTTTGCCTTTTGAAAACGTCATTTTATTCGCAATACATGGCTGTTTCATCACCATCATAAATTATTTGGGGATTCGCGCGTAGGCGTGACCAGAGGATGCCAATACTTCAGTCTATTGGTTTTCCATGAGGATTTTTGATGATGTTTGAACGATGTTCAAGTGTTCCCTATTTTTCATTTTGTGTTTTTTTTTCTCACAGGTACTAGCGTCGGTCTCGAGAAAGTCATCCAGGATGCTATCAACGGTAAACTATTTGTCTATATCCCTGTTCAAATTATTTCTTCTGAAATAGTTGAAAGTTGAATTGATTGAGTTGAATGATAGCCGATTTGAAAGTAGTCGATTCCAAAGTTTTGATCATTTACTAGAAGAATTTTGTCTTTGGGATAGAGCCGTCTGCACACCTGGGATGCATCGTTGGTTCAACTTGTTTGAACATTGCAGGCGTTACAAGGAACCTTTTTTTTTCAATTCATGAGCTGATAAACTCATTGGTGACTTGAAAAAACATTCAATAGATTGAAGAGGAAGGGGGAACGAATGCTGTTTGAAACCAAACGCACTGAAACATTATTAACAATTGTGCGTTTGGATGTACCTACCTAAAGCCACTCTGGAGGTAGAATTTTGGTACACTCCAGAGACGCGCCTTCAAGGCAATGAGGATTGTGCTCCACGAAACGGACGGACGCAGCTCAAGTTCTGTGTCCTACACTATGATACCTATATCATATAGTTAATAAAACAGAAATGGACACTAGATGTATAATACGGATGTATAAAATAAATGACGTTCCAACAGTGGGAGGGTCGTGTTTGAAGGTAATAAACGAATGTCTCTGAGATCGAATAACAGCTCACCCCCATAAGGCAAAATTTGGCACAATTAATGTAAAATATATTACAAAATCAATCACCAATTGTGAGGAGTGAGTGCATTCAATTCGAGCGTAGCAGTTAGTGTTCGACACTGGGGTCACATTACGAGAGATAAGAGAGGTTCCTATTTAAAATTCCTACATTTTATAATTACCTGTGACTCATTTAGAAGTTGAAGGGCGTAGCTCGACAAAATTTCAAGTGTTGAGTTAAATACCTTCAATGATTTCCGCTAAATCCAAATTTATGGTGTTTTTCTGACGGAAATAATTACTGAAATGGACTGCTTTTTCTGGAGAAACATCTGCATATGTGGTAGACTATCTGCATATATAACAATTATACGTGGAATTATACACCATGAATTGTGTGAGTCAAGAATAGTACCTATGGCAGATTTCGAAAAGACAAAATTCATATTGTTTTCAGTCGACAAAAACAAGGCTTAACACCTTCTGTATTCTGTACGATTCCAAACAACGTAGAACACCCTACTACTCTCCTCATCCAACGGGAGAGAACCAATTCGACGTTTTGTATTCATAGAAAGCCACTAAAAAATTAGTGTTGCGAGGGCGGCTCCTAATTTCTGAGACTTTTAGGTTACCGTCATGATCGAAGAAAACGCCCCAATATATATCCCGACCGGTCAGACAAGGGTAAGTTTCATGTCAGGGTCAGATTAGGTTTGCGGTTGCATGCAAGTTGTGTGTCAAGTCAATTCAATGTTTAGCGACTCCTATAGGTGTGGAAACGGCAAACAAAATCGGTAAGTTTCATGTCCTGTGATGTCAAGAGTGAAATTTGTGCAAGGCACAGGTGGTGTGTACTTGTTGAATTGTGTTTTACTGAAAAACCACATTTTTGTGAATTACTCCATCACAACTTTGTCGTCTGTTTTTATTTTATATATTGATTTTTTAAATATTGTCGAATGTTGAAGTATTATATATAACGTATTAGATATATTATATTATGTTGATGGGGTTGACTAGTGTGAAGAAGCAGGTTGTATTCAAATGACCAAGCTAGTCTTTTTTCCGTGTTTATTTTTTCACGACGTTTCGGCAATGGAAACAAATAATATCAGTTTAATGTAAGACATTTTCACTTCTTCATGTAATCTCACATGAATAGGGCTTTGTTCCATTGCCGAAACGTCGTGAAAAAATAAACACGGAAAAAAGACTAGCTTGGTCATTTGAATACAACCTATATTATATTATATATATGTAGGTCCGCCCTGAAGTGGTAATTACTCCTACCGAGTACTCGGCCGAGCTATGGGCGATTATGTGATTATACACATCTTCCAGAGCTGGCAAGAGTCAGTGATCCGCGTCGTTTGTTGACAGTTTCCAAGGTACCACGGCGAAAAATGAAGAAAATCTCGAAAAATCTTGCAACGTGAACCAATTTTCTTTGGTCGATTCTAGTGGTTCATTCGTATAATACCCAATTTGAGTGGAAAATCGTTTAGGTAGGTTCCACTCCTTCACCTGCCGGTGTTCCTGGTTTACTATTTTTCTTAATAATTTCTGAATGATCATTAAATGATTTTACAACAAATTTTGTTGCACTTATAAATATTATAACAATCCGTCGCTTTATTCAAATCAAATTATAATTGGTATTTAGTTGCTACTACAATTACTGTATAATCCCAGGATAATGCAAAGGGTTGTTGTAATAACATGTATAATTATTAGGCTTGAACACAGATCTTCTTCACAGCAGCTGTGTCCTGGCTGTTTTTGTAACTAACCAGAATTTAAATTAAGGATAATCTTACTGTCATGATCTAGTCGTAATGTTGATATCATGATTTAATTGTTACAGCTGGCTGGTGTTATTGTTGTTATAGGACACAAAATCTTTAAGATGCCCTCCTGCATCACCTCCCCATTTAGATGTCCCATTAGTTGTTATTGTTATGTGTTTGTTCTAATGAATTTACTCTAATTTACAAATTATTCTTGTTGATCATCTCTACTATTTTTATGATTTTAATGTTGGTTTTTTATTTTTTTCCGCAGGCAACGGAGATGGTGAGTCACCTTATTGTAATTATTCTACTTCTACAGTGATTTTCCACTTTATGGGGCTGTGCACACCCAGTGTTCCGCATTAGGTGGTATTAAAAAGGTATTAATAAGTAGAAAATTGAAAGAAACGAATTTAAATGTTTTCACTCAGATTAAAAACAAACGGATCGTGTACTCGTTCAACTGGAGTTAACGACCGAAAGATCACGATCAGTAATCAATCTCTCAACTCGTCTAACAACTGCTGGATTGCATTGAGAACCAGTAGGGAAAATCATCACCGACAACGTGGATTATTTTGTAATTGAAATGAGGCAAAATCTGCAAGTAGTGAGGGATGAATGGTAATTGGAAAATGATCCAGTGGAATGGATAACAGTAGGACGAACCCCTGAACTCTGAATTGAGTGGTGACTATCAAGGACCAACATTCGATTGTTTTATTTTGCTGTGTGACTTTAAATTGATTCACCGGAATTTATGACTTTATTGAAACTGCAAGATCCGAATATTTCATTGAATAATACACAAAGTACTCACAGGATCAATTTTTCCTTCTATCTAATAGGCGGAGTGATCAACGTTTATCAATATAGTAAGTTGAATGATGACCCTAACGATAAGTTTGTACATTGCTTTGAAGATGTCTACAGAAATAGCATAAGTTACAACCGCTTGGCGGGAGGTCGGGTCCTAAAAGACCTGAGCATTGACGAACTTCATTCTTAGCTGTTTTCGTTGAACTAACATTTTTACACCGATTTAGACATTCTTCACCTGAGTGGTCGGGGTAGAATTAAATCAACTGTAAGCACCCCAATCATTGTTTTAACGTAAAAAAGCAGATTATTTAGATGTTGAGGGGTGCAGATGGGACAACTAGATCTGGTAAAAATAATTAATAACAAGTCATTTGATCGCATCTCTCGTCCTGAACTGTGTAATGTGCAGAAAAGGGTCGACTAGTGGACGAGTCGTCATTGCTCGGTTTTCCATGGCTCGTACCTCCTTCCAGACGCTCCGTATTATTACGTTGTTGGATTCAATCGTACAATTTCATTACATTGAAGTTGGTCGATTGGGAGCCTACTGGAGGGCCGGCAAGCTGAGCTAGAACGTAAAATCAGCAAGACTGTAAATTATCGAATAGGAACATGAAAAGTTTAGAAGGCGTGTTGGTGTCACTTTAATGATATTCGTTCGTTTAAGTATTTACAATTTTGGGTTCCAATTAAATATCCACCGTTCCACTGTGTTAATTGCGTCAAAATAAATTCTGGAGGTGAACTATGCAAATTCACACCCATGGATCTTCTACTCCATCCGCTACAGTTGTAACGTCAATTAAATACACAGGTCACCAAATTTAAAATTTTTAGGAAGTAACACGGAAGTCAACCACCATTTTGGGGATTATCGTGTGCTTTGAATCCAAATTTGACATATGCAGGGAAAATCCAGATTTTAATAATTGCATAAATTCTAATTATTGGAATTTACGAGTAACTAATTTAGTCTTAACGATTTTATGAGGCGGTTTCTAATGAATGCTAAATGTTTTTACTTTCAGGAGTAAATGGATTGAGACCAGTAGGGCCACTCGGACCTGGAGGACCATTTGGACCTGGAACACTCTATGGACCTGGTGGACCACTTGGCCCAGGAAGTCCCTTCGGCCCTGGAGGACAATTTGGACCCGGTACTCCTTACGGACCTGGGGGTCCACTTGGACCTGGTCGACCTGGAAGTCCATTTGGCCCTGGTGGAATATTTGGACCAGGAGGCCCCTTAGGACCTGGACGCCCAGGGAGTCCATTTGGCCCTGGTGGAATATTTGGACCTGGTACTCCTTATGGACCCGGAGGTCCTCTTGCACCAGGAAGGCCTGGAAGTCCATTTGGACCTGGAGGTATTTTCGGACCTGAAAAACCCTATGGCCCAGGAAGTCCATTGGGACCTGGTACCCCATATGGACCAGGAGGACAATTTGGACCAGGAGGTCCACTTGGGCCAGGAAGACCCTTAGGCCCTGACGGACAATTTGGACCAGGAAGTCCCTTTGGACCTGGAGGAATATTTGGACCCGGAACCCCTTATGGACCCGGAGGCCCACTTGCACCTGGACGCCCAGGAAGTCCCTTTAGTCCTGGAGGAGTATTTGGACCTGGTACACCCTTTGGTCCTGGAGGTCCCCTAGGACCTGGAACCCCTGGCAGTCCCTTTGGGCCTGGAGGAATGTTTGGACCTGGTACACCCTTTGGTCCTGGAGGTCCCCTACGACCTAGAACCCCTGGAAGCCCCTTAGGACCTGGAGGAACATTTGGACCTGGAACGCCTTATGGACCTGGAGGCCCACTTGCACCTGGAACCCCTGGAAGTCCCTTTGGGCCTGGTACACCATATGGTCCTGGAGGTCCTCTAGGACCTGGAACCCCTGGCAGTCCCTTTGGTCCTGGAGGTCCCCTAGGACCGGGAACCCCTGGAAGTCCTTTCGGACCTGGAGGAATATTTGGACCTGGAACACCTTATGGACCCGGAGGCCCACTTGCTCCTGGACGCCCAGGAAGTCCCTTCGGTCCTGGAGGAATCTTTGGACCTGGTACACCCTATGGTCCTGGTGGTCCCCTAGGACCTGGAACCCCTGGAAGTCCCTTTGGACCTGGAGGAATATTTGGACCTGGAACTCCCTATGGTCCTGGAGGTCCCTTAGGACCTGGAACCCCTGGAAGTCCCTTTGGCCCTGGAGGAATATTTGGACCTGGTACACCCTATGGTCCTGGTGGTCCCCTAGGACCTGGAACCCCTGGAAGTCCCTTCGGACCTGGAGGAATATTTGGACCTGGAACACCCTATGGTCCTGGAGGTCCTCTAGGACCTGGAACCCCTGGAAGTCCTTTTGGCCCTGGAGGAATATTTGGGCCTGGTACACCTTATGGTCCTGGAGGTCCCCTAGGACCTGGAACCCCTGGAAGTCCCTTTGGCCCTGGAGGAATGTTTGGACCTGGTACACCTTATGGCCCTGGCGGTCCCTTGGGACCTGGAACCCCTGGAAGTCCCTTCGGCCCTGGAGGAATATTTGGACCTGGTACACCCTATGGTCCTGGAGGTCCTCTAGGACCTGGAACTCCTGGAAGTCCATTTAGCCCTGGTGGAATGTTCGGACCTGGTACACCTTATGGTCCTGCCGGTCCCTTGGGACCTGGAACCCCTGGAAGTCCTTTTGGCCCTGGGGGACCATTTGGACCTGATGGTTCACTAAAACCAAAAAATCCATATGGTCCAGGTTGGCCATTTGGACCAAAATACCCATTCAAACCCCGAAGTCCATGGAGCCCTGAAGGAACATCCAGCGAACAACTATATCCACCTGAGGGGGTAGAAATAATAGATACAGAAAAAACTGGTAGGTACACAAACAAAATTCACACGACATTCAGTTCGTGAACTAGGTATATCAGTAAAAACTTTGATAAATATTCTTCAAGAAAAATATACCAGTAAAGTTCTACTGCTGCTGCTGACACTATAAAACGAGTCAAGTAGTCATAGCGGCTCTAATTGTCCTATTGATGTCGACCGGATACCAAACACTTCACTGAATTAATATCTACTCTAACATTTCTGTTGTACGATATTTTAGGTTGAGACGGTGATTTTTTGGGTTCACTCATGGGGCCATTCCATGAATGGAAATCGTTGCATTTATTTCATTACTTTGTGTCATCCAAATGGCACAGGCTCGTGGTGCTGATATCGGGCAATAACTGCGAGCAACCAGTATCAGAAATTATCCTCTTTCCCCAGAAATTGTCTCACCTGACCCCCGCTGTAAAAATTGGCTTAAATTGCCGTTCTCTTGTTAGTTTTCTTCTTAAAATTTGACTGATAGAGATACGTTGGTAGCTCTTAAAATATGAGCAATCCCCTAAAACCCACCAATTCCATCGTACAGTCGGTATAGGTATTCCAGTTGTTATAATTGATATTCCAGTCCTATGTTATTTCAACCATGAGTTTAAATTCACCTATTGTGTGCCAATTTCTTTTTTGTGATTTGTATTATTATTCGTATTGTTCATCACTCGTTTTGTCTCATTTAGGAGTCACCGAAATCGGTATAATCAACCAGGATAACCCAGGTGAGTGATTTAAATAATGAATCAAGTCAAACATCTACAATTTATATTAGCAGTTGAGGCAGTGCATATTCTTCTTAACTCTGCTATGATAATCAGTTCTACAGTATGTGTATAGACCTACAGCATACAAAGACTTGAAGGTACTATTCGTTCAAACATAATACCAACATTAGAAATTAGCCAAGTAATTTGTTAATGTGAATAATCGCACAGCGTTGAGGTATCCAGTTTTCCAGAAATCAACAGTGAAATCATTGAGTGAATAGCATAGAAATTGGCATTAGAAGTCACAGCTGATCCTGGGCCTAGTCCGCTTAAAGGATAAGTCCTAAGGAGGCTGCATACCAAACTACTGTTTCATAGTGTAATGATATAGAAATGCTGGTATAATTGCCCGTTGCTGTTTATTGGCATCGCGTTACATTTGTGTAGCGAAATTGACCCCCAGCTGTAAGGCATATCCATGTCCAAATAAATGGAGGTTAGATTACTGATTCACTGTTGCCTTGTGATTGTGCACAGTTCGTTTTTTCTTAGTAAATTGAAGCAAATTATAAGGATTTTCGCGAAACTTGATGGATCAGTTCACCATAACTTGATAATATATAATATAACATGATAACATATTATGTTCCTGTAATCATAATTTTTCTGTCCATCTACAGGTGCAAGGCCTCGAGGTCTATATGGACCTAACAACCCCAACGGACCATTTGGGCCCGGTGGCCCCTTCGGACCTAACACGCCATTTGGACCATATGGAACTAATGGGCCAACTGGCCCGGGCGGCTTGTTTGGGCCGGGAGGACCGTTCGGACCAGCAGGACTACAAGGTAAAGATACTGCCTCAAATTTAGTGTAGAAAGAAAAGTGTTATGAAGTGGCGTTGATTTGGTGTGACGAAAATTTCCATCATCCCAGTTCCATCAAGTCCACTTTATCAGTTTCCAGTCTGGCGCTTCCCCTAGATTAATTCACCACTCCAAGTTATTTCTCCACCACCTATTTAAAACAACTGGTCCAAGAAGCTCCAAACATAAAGCCCACTGATCCAGGTCAAAAATAGTTGCGTTATTGGTATCCTAGGAAACAAATATTCAAAAGGCAGTATCAATAAGGCCATTCCTTATGGGAATATGACATTCCTGTCATTCCCATATCTCCCATACCATCACTTCACAGGATTTCATAGAGTACCCCAACTTCCGGATCAAAGTAAGTAAAGATTTAATGCTAGGCACTTGACAACCATTTTAGCGCCAACATCAATAACACTGAATCAAAAGAAATTCAATATTACTCATAGCATTTGATGTGGTTCGAAATTTGGATTTGATGATTTTGACGATTGCAGGGCGATTAAACGCATCATTGAATTGCCTCAATAAGTGTAAGTGACATAGCGGATGCGTTATTTATTTATTGAATTCAAGGTACGTTGTTGAAAACAGAATTCGTAAAATAGGGAAGATTCATTCGGAGAAAGTTACACGTAATGCGGATTGCAAAATTATCGTGCGAAATTCTCTGGGGACCTGAATATCGTCAGATCCCTTGTCTCATTTGTTCACAGGTAGATCGTCTACGTACATAAGTAAGCCACGAGCAACCTTATTATTACCATACTTTCGTGTCATGTTATGTAAAATGATTTGAATAGTTGAAGTATCGTGGTCATTACCATAATTAACTTTTGATCTAATAATATTATGAAATGAATTAATATCTCCATGCAGTTGTCATCACAGAATTTGAAGATGGAGTGAGATGAAAGGTCATTAAAAAAGCTATAACTTCTAGAAAATATGATAAAATACCTAACATAATTGTACCACTGAATTCTACAGAGGATATGCCACAAAAAAATACCTTTGATCAATGCAGACGCATGATCGGAAATGATTAGTTCATATCTCAAATGGATGTGGCAAGACTGGTTATGCCCAGTGTATATTTGCTGCATTTATGGCGTTTTCTAATATTTTTGGTATGCACAGTACATATTGTACAAAACTTGTACAGTAACAAACAATATAATGGTACTATTGTATAAATATACAGTACAGTAGTAAATGGTTGAGCATGTTGAGCTGAAATTATATACATAATTATGATTTCATACATGTTTTGGGTTGCTTGATAAAATGCTTCATTCGGTTTTTGTTTGTTATTTTTGCAGCGCCGCCTGGCTATTCCCCGGGAGGACTTGGTAAGTAGCTTAAATTCTCGATTTCACCACGTACCATGGTATGCAACTAATGAGTCGCTACTAACTATACATAATAACATAATGTCATTATACAAGTAGTTGCGGCAGCAACTGACTCACAATGCTGCGATTTTGCGGAGAACCTGAGCGGATAACGGTATAACATTGGAGCAGTTCATCACAGACGCTACATATTAAACAAAATATTATGTTGTTTAATCGAATTTACCGTTTTATGTATCAGGAGAGGAGGACGGGTATACAATATTGGGAAGCAAATGGTCAAAGTGTAAGGAAATGACCCTTCAACGTTAGACAGTAGTCAGCATTAAAGGGGGTTTGTCCTATAATGCCTATGGCTAGATAAAAATTACTGCAGCGCTCATGGCGGAAAAAAGTGGAGTTGAATTGAACTCTTGACATTTAGGTCCCTCTCCCACGTCCAGCCAACATGAATAATAATTATTGAAAAAACTGATCAGTCTTTGGGGCTGTCGGAGCCATTTGGTGTTACAGTTAAGTTCGTATCTTTGATGTAGCTTTTTCACATGTAATATTAATTACAAAATTTTCGTTTGATTCATCATGATACCGCATTTGATTTATTTGAGAATCTTAACTCGAATTTCGGTTTCACAGGAGGAGGCATACCGAGGAGCTGTGAGTATCACCCTTACGTCATTAGTAGCCTTATAATAACTCAATTTATAATAACTTTATAAAAATAACTTAATGTTATCATAGTTATAATTGATGTAATCATACATTAAAGTAATGTATTCGATCATCCATCTAATGCATAAACTTGTTTCTGTCTAGTGTGCACGCCGATCTCTACACTTCTGCTGCCCCCTATGTGCCCGACTGGTTACCTCCTGACGAGTATGCCCACTGTGCTCGGAATGAAATGTGTTTGTGGTGAGCGTACTTTGTGCTCTATTTTGTTTGCTATTCTGGCTCAGACAAATTCTAGAGACGATTTAGTGGAGACTTTGGTTCCCCAAGTATCTTAAAAGTTGGACCAACAAGATAATTTCATTAACAACCAAACGTTCCTCCCCTAACTATAGCTACCATTTCAAATGCATTCATCTATTCCATCCTTGGACTCAACACCAAAAACTCATATACCAAAGCTTGGCGATTCCTATCACCTTTCTCTCGTGTATCCCTTTGGGGGCTGCTCCAGTGTACTATTTCGTGTAGTGCGGACAAAACCAACTCCTTTCCTACTGTTATTACTCCCTAACGGGTTCCAGAATATCTTCCAGGATGTTGTACCTCCAGTAGTGTATTCTTATCTTGATATATCAAGCTGCGACATCCATGAGTTTCATTTACATCTGTTACGATGGAAGGATCTGAATCCAGTTATTCGGTTTCATTGCTTTGAGTTTGCTACATCCTCAAAACAACCGAAAGCAACTTGAAAGGATACTCCAAGGATATTTTGTCTCATCGGGGACTCGATGACAGGAAACTGTGAAATATTGAGCCTTCCGGGGTGTCTCCACCACTTTAGGTGTTCTAGTCACTTCTAGATTGGCCCATCGTGAAAGGGGTTAATTAATCGGGTAATCATACGAGAATTCTTTTTTCAATTCCAACAAAATATTAGTTTTAAATGCTGCTGAATCCCAGTAGGTATGTAGCCACCCATAAATACGCAATTCCAAGCCTTGCAAGTTCCCCATTCTACGTTACCTATTCTATTTTTAAGATCCTAAAATTATGTGTCGATGTGTTATCAGTGAGACCAACGAGACACAATATTGAATGACGGGGATGTTTTGAATGAACTCACTTCAAAAGTGCGTTGTTGCTCACTTTCAACCACCATCGTCTACTTATCAAGCCAAGTTAATTTTAAACTAATCTTGCAGTACCCAGCCCTTTCCCGGCGAACATGCCTCCATCCGGACCCGCAATGAACACCTTCATGCCTCCATCCGGACCTGCAATGAACACCTTCATGCCCCCGCCAATTCCGCTGACGCCCCTGGCCATCAGATCGCTGGACACCGGAAAGTGAATTGTGAGTACACATCACAACGTCTTTGACGGAATTCGCTAACAAGCGTTTCATCTGCACTAGTTCATAATTAACATTGATGAATCGTTACTGTAATGGCGCCCATATCTTGTGATCCTCACCTTCCAGCAACCCTTGTGATGTCTGTGTAGATCTCAGGATTTCAATAACACGTGGGAATTATTCCCAGAAGAATCCAAATTGACATATCGAACAATCTCAGTTAATTTCAGGTTATATTTAAAACAATCAAGTTATAATCAATGACGTGTTCAAAGATCTAATTACCAATTCATAATTTTGAAGATCTGTTTCAAATATATTTACTACCTCTTGTCCACTGATTTGAATAATCGTATTTGCAGGGAAGAACGGCCTATCTCGACAGAAGACGAGGGTTCGAGTATCGCGAATTCTCTGGACCGCCTCCGGAAACGCATGCAACATTTGAGACACGTTGTAGACAAAATTAACGAGAAATCAAAAAATATTTCCAATGAAAATGAAAAACGCACTTA
Organism: Stenodema calcarata; assembly: GCA_963920205.1. Lineage (NCBI taxonomy): Eukaryota > Metazoa > Arthropoda > Insecta > Hemiptera > Miridae > Stenodema > Stenodema calcarata. Next base: position 17,270,162 of record OY986060.1, read on the forward strand.
TGTAGAATATTCAATACAAACCAGATAGAAAACGCTTGTGAGAACTCATACGTCCACGGAGTTGCATGTATTTTATTTATGAACCCACATCAACTCTACGTAAGAAAGAAGAATTTTTCATAGAAGTATTAGATGATAAAGCAACGACTAGTAACTTATAAAAAAAACCATTAAACAGTAAATATATGACCTAATTATGTTTTTAGTTACTTTTTCCATACCGTATTCACCACTCAATCATTATACCTCGACCTGTTACGTCCGAAATAATAGCTTCAAAAAACCGTTTTTGATGTTGAAAACTGATTGAAAGATTTTTGGCGTTCTCACTAATGGAGATGGGGGGACGACGTATTCATGGAAATGACATAAAAAATTGTCGTTCCTCATAAATCAAAATGACCAAATTCGGCATTTCAGGCTTCCAAGCGCCTTTCTATTAACACCTTGTCTTATTGAAAGAACAATCTAAACGAGATAAAATCCCAAGTCATGCAGTATGACTGCAAGAGCGTATTTTCGAAGAGATAATTGGTTTTATGTAAAACGTCTTTATTAAAGCACATGATGTCCATGAAGAACATGACATTGTCAAGTAACAACCACGTTTCTTCATCTTCAAAGTGCTCCAGTTTGAGAGCGGAATAAGATATAGCAATAATTGCTATATTTACACGCTGAATAAGATGGGGAAGTCAGAATTATTCTGACTTCCCCATCTTATCCAGCGTGTAAAAACCTTAAAGAACGGTCGTGTAAACTTGACAGACCGTTTCATTTTTGGAATTTATGGGTGAACCTCCCCCCCCCCCCCACATCCACAAAACCCCCCTCAGCTTTTGGACGTTACAACGCTGAACACAACGGAGAAGTCAGAATTGCGATATCGCGTTCCGTCATCAGATTAGAGCAGATTACCCATGAAGAACGTATTCTTCATCTTCAAAGTACTCCAGTTTGCGAACGATATTAGGTAGGTATCGCAATTCTGACTTTACGTCGCATTCAGCGTGTAAAAACCTTTAAAATGAGTTGTCACTTGTCAGACTTTCATTTTTCGGATGACCCCCCCCCCCCATCCCCAAAACCCCCCTCAGCTATTGGATATTTCAACGCTGAACACGATGGTGAAGTCAGAATTGCGATATCGCATTCCGTGATCAGATTAGAGCAGAATAACCATGAAGATCATTTCAAGTAACAACCACGTTTCTTCATCTTCATCTTCGAAGTGCTCCAGTTTGAGAACGGGATGAGATATCGCAATTCTGAGTTAACAGTCGTGTTCAGCGTTAAAAAAACTTTAAAATGACGTGTAAAACTATACATATCGTTTTTGGTGTCTTTTGGCAGTGGATTCAGGATGGTCTGAAACGGATTTTGGTATGAAAATTTTTCGAAAATTTAAAAATTTTGGACCGAGTACAATAGCTACATTTCCTCCGAAAATTCGCTATAAATGAGAGGGCTGGTTCACGAGTGGTCTCAAACTTCATGGAAATCCGACAGTGATGAGTTTTGTAGGTCGACCCGAGTTTAATGTGGAATAATTCCACATTTTCTGTAGACCACTGCAACTGTAGGGGATTTTATATACTTTACAAAAGGAACGAATAACGTTTTTCGCTAAGAGGTTTCTTAACTGCTTTTTCGGCCAAAAACTAGAACTAGTGCAAATATTTCGCTGTTGCCGAGCACCACGGAGTTAAAGAAAAAGGCTTTTTTTGGTTGAGTGTGGTAGTAATCCTTTCTAACTGCCGAAGAAACCCCATTAACCTAGTATTTAGTGTTTCACGTTCCAAAATAGGCACTTATCATCCCGTCTGTCCGAATCACATTTATGATTTTGGTCATGGGTCGTTAAATTTTCAATGAGTTTTCTCAAGAACGTGGTGTTGATGGATTGTCCCAGTGTCTACGGGTTGCATTCACTGTGTAGATACAGTTCTGCCGTTATAATATTTTGAAGATTTAGTATAATTACGAACATAGATGTACAACCAGTAATATTTCGTTCATCCTGCGGTATTATGAGTACGGTAAGCGGAGTATAGTGAGAGAGGTAAAATCCCCACGTACAGCAAAATTTGTGGTAGATTTCCGAAACAACCACGAACAAAAATATTTGAGACTTGAATCGAATAGGTTTTTAACCTGCCGGAGGACTGTTTCCTTGTAGGATACGCGGATGATGTAGCAGCAGTGACCCTGGCTCAGATAAAACTTACTCGAATCATGGGACTGATCACGAGTTGGGTGAACGATCATAGCCTAACACTAGCGGCTACCAAGACAGAAGTGTCCACTAGAGATGGGCGATCTGACTCATCTCAATGATCGGATCATGATCAGCTCTTTTACATTACTCAGCGCTCATACCCTTCCCCTTTGTCAAGTAAGGCGCCATTTTCAGGTTAAATAAAAGATGCCAAGAAACAATTAAACCTTGTATTTACAATAGATTAGAATTATGGTTCACCTGCATGGGGTGGGGGCATAGAACAGAAAAGAACCGAAGAAATCCTATAATAGCGTTAGGTCTATTTAGATCTGCCCCGTACGGTGATATATTATTTTGCCACTGGTTCCTGACGTCAGACTTTGCCAGGGTTTTTCTGCCAATCGAAGTTTGTGGGTAATGTCATCTCCATTACATAGTTGTTTAAATAATATACTCATGAGCCGCTGGTGTGGTGTGAAAATCATGGGACTCTTGTTGATTTTATGACTTGATGACGCCAGCTGGTAAAGTGCGTTCATTAGGTCCTTCTGACTGCTTTAGTTATACTTTCAAATATTTTTTTGGGAGGCTGAATGTTCCTCAACGCTGGATCAGGGTGGCGTCTTGCGGTATTCGCAGTAGAAATCTAGTACTGGAAAACAAAGAGTTCGGTCGTTGATTGGGGGAGTATCAGAAGCCTCCAGATGAAACAGGATTGTTGGATTGAGCAACTGGAACACCCTGCTGTCCAAGCGATTGTCCTGCTTGGAACAGTAGTCCTCCTTTGGGAAGTAGTCCTTCTTGGGAAAATTGTCCTTGGAACGATGGTGCTGCTTGGTAGATTTGACTAGTTTGGGTCAATTGTGCCCCTTGAAGTTGGTTTGAGGGTAAATAATCTTGGCTGGAACCGTCCTCGCCTTTCCCAGGTGCAGCTGGGAAGCTGCTAGGACCTGGCTGCCTGTTGAAATAATTCATGTTGTATTGCCCCAGGTTTCCCGCTGGATACTTATTGGGGAGGGAAGTGGGGAATACATATTCGATCGGTTGATTCCTTCTAATAAAGTTGTCAATCGGCTGATTACCCCCGTATCCAACTACTGGCGAGCCACCTGAATTCGAAAACACCTGGTTGAACCCATTCTGAGCTGCTGACGGTTGTGATCCGAAATTGATGATGTTTGAGTCAACGCCTGATTGCGAGAGCACTATACTATTAGACTTCGAAACAATCTCCACAATGTCCATATCTCCTGGCCCCTGGTACAATCGTGTAACGTAGTGCGCTTTAGGAATTGAAACTTTGATATGAAATGATTGCTGTGGAGTGAGTATCATACTAGGATATTCCCGTAAAGTATCTTTCACCGGTGGATTATCAGCTACACGTAAATCACTATCTCCGACAAAAGCATTGAATCCCCTAGAAGGTGGAACGAAGTTGGTTGGCAGAACCCGTGAGTCCGCATGGCCCGAGAAGTTTTGCACTGGCCCAGTTGTTGAATCCATCAGTGGCCCCATCAGCATCGAACCACCTGGAATTGGAAATGAACATTTGTACGTAAACGATTTGGGAACACAAATTTTCACAGTTGCATAATGGTTCATTTTTTCTCTCTACTTTGTATTTAATTATTCCAATTTTTACAGCTCATTAGTAATTAGCTATCGTCGAAATTATACCAGCGTATGTAGAAGCGTTATGACAAATTTGAATAGAACTGAGAGATAATATCATATTATGCTGGTATGATTTGAGTTTTCCACGTCGTTTTTCAAGTTTTGGTAACTTGTTGATATCGGCTATCAATGACAGCCGGTGGTAGGTAGTGTTCACGGCGGAATGGGAAAAAAAGTTATTTCGTTTTGCTCGATTTCCCAATATCCTGAAGATATTCCGTTGGCCTCCCGCCTCATCCTCCCTCCTCCCTCCTCCCTCTCCATACTTCTCCGCCCTCCTCCTTCTCCGCCCTCCTCCTCCTCCCACCATCTCCGCCCTCCTCCCTCCCTCCTCCTTACTCCCTCCCTCCTCCTTACTCCCTCCTCCTCCTTCCTCCCTCCCCCTTCCTCCCTACACCATTGTCAACATCGATGATTACTAACAAAGCTCCGGCTTCCTCCAGATGTGGAAGGTCACCTTTAGTATTAGACGTGTTGAAGTAAAGATTAGGACAAACAATGGTTCATTATCGAAGATAATAAACCAAAAAATCATCCTCCTATTTGAGGCGCTCAGGATCAAAAGCAGATAACTCCAAAATTTCAAACATTAATTTTTTCTCAGTTTTGGAAAGTTCAGTAAAGCCATATTTTGGTTTATTATCTTCGATAATGAACCATTGGAATCGGCCAAAGAAAAATTTTTTTTAACCCCATCTCAAAATTTGTAGGTTTACGTTTCAAGATACGTAGATTCAGAAAATCGAATAAAAAAAAACTCTGCAAATTCTTGACACAACGGTTTATTATCTTCCTTGTGCAGATCACCCTTCTGTCTATACTAGACTGTGTTGCAAATCGGTAACATACCATATTCTCACCGTACTCATACCATACCATACGAATTTCTTTCCTATCATACCATACTGTACTATAACACATCATACCAAACAATAATATACCATGTCATACAAACCGAGTTAATATTGCAATGTCATCCAGTTCTGACCTATATATAAAATTTCAAGTGTCTAGCTCATCATCAAAATTTAATTTGCTTAACAACTAGGTATTATTTAAACAATTTTACAGAATCTGATGAGAAACCGAGTGAATATTGCAATGTCGTCAATCCCCGACTTATGGTTAACATTTCCAGTCTGTAGTTTACCGGGAAGATGAACAAAAGGTAGTTTTATGTTGGGCGGCTGGGGCGTTGACCGAGCTAACGGCCGTTTCAGACGCGAAGTTTAGTGTTTCTCCTGAACCTTTGCGCGCTCACTGTGAATGAACGGCTGGTCGCACAAAAATCCACTTGGTCTTAAAAAATTCGTAATTTTTCAGGTCATTCAAAAGTGAACGGAACATTACACGGTTCAGTTAAATGTTTCGAGATATGACATCGTAGAAATTTAAAAAGGTTTTATGGTATTATGGTACTAAATCTTAGGTTAGTTCCGCTAGTAATAACATTCCGTCGACAGCTTGATGATGATGTCCTTACAGCATTGACGACGGAGTCCTTTTGCGGTTCAAAGTGAAATTTATTGGGCGACCTAAACGGCCATCAATTTAATAAAGTCATCGTAACAGGTAACAAAAGCGCATTAACCATCAGCTGAATGAACAGGTAGGTTTACTTACTATCAATCACCTGCTCAATCTTATCATTTTCGAAATAAAATATTCGGTGGGGAGGTCGATACGTGTGTGATATTTCCATCATCGCTTCATCGACCACGGCCGTATCGTCTTCCGTGCATTTGATTGCCGAAAAACCTGCAAATTATATAAAGGATATATCAGGTACTTCAAACGACAGGTGAACGGTCAGTGTGTGGGGAGTTATGTCAATTCATTTTTCTCCAACAGTGGCTTAACTCATAATATGATTGAATAATATTGTTACATATGGCAACGATCAACAAGTACCTACATGTACAAAATATTACGGATGTCCCAAAACTTCATTTCAAGTTCCATCCTACATATTTTTCAAAACATATTTTTGTCCTCGTTTTCGAAAGTTGAAAACAGTAAGACAGACTTAGGTCTGTCCATGTCATTCCAACATTTGACTAGCCTCTGACCCAATTTATACATTTATTTATAAATCGAAATTTTTCGATCAAAAATAATCAAAATCTGCGTTGAGTATGGTTTCCTCACCAAACTCGTGAAAATGCGTGTTTCGGTTCGAATTTTAGAATCCTTACCAAATCAATCATAACACTATCAATCCGGCTGAATTTTACGTAGAACCCACACAGTAATAATAATAATTTATGCCTCTTTAGACAATCATGACCAAATTTGGATATATTCTGATATTTGGGAGAAAAAGTTATTTCAAATTTTTGTATTTAAGATATCGGCACACAAATATACTGGAAAACTTGTGTATTATTGGTATAGTGAACCGTCATTTCGGGTTAATCGAAAAGAGGTAACAAGAGGTTTTACTTGGTCCCTCACACAGAAAACCCATGGGCATATCATATCATTACCACCATGCCAAAAGTATCCTCAGTTGGGTACTGCTGAGTTGAGCATAAAATACCACGGCCGACATAAGTAACCCCTGTAGATGTTTCGAAGAATGAGAATTTCGTTGCTCCTATTAGGTAAATACTCATTTTCGTTCAGGTGCATCTACAAATTTGTAGATGCACCTGAACGAAAATAACCGAAAAATTAGATTGGCGCTTTTGGCGTGGTGATAATGGTATGATGTATACGACAATATTGTTGGGCGTATGTATGAATGATTACAAATGTGAAACACCTGAGAGTCAAATCAATTAAAGGAAGCGTTGGATGGAAATTGTAATGTAATAAGTACTTTGGTATGTGCTTAGTTGAATCCCAAAAATGTATCAAAATATAACCTAAACTGGAAGGTCTTGTGGTTGCATGCGATTGGAAATGAAATTCCAAGTAGATTTCCAATATACAGACCATGTTTGAATCCCAGGTTATGAAGATAGCACCAACCTATTTTGGAAGTACCCATCAATTGAAGAGCTTCCTTCTATATTAGACCTTCTATATCAGACCATGCTATGTATAATAGTGAATTTGAATTAATCTAGATAAAAATTGAATTTTATTAAACAAATTATATTAAAACTCCCCATTAACTGAGTAGGTACGAGGAATTCGACAAATTATCACGTAAGTAAAGTCTAATGTTTCATGACACTTCCTAAAGTGCTGTTTTATTTCAGATTTTATTTCGCTATTTTATTGTAGTTCGAAATTTAATGTTTTTATTGGTTGTATACTCATACTAAATGTAAAATAAGCAATAATTTGATAATTTTGAATGACGTCAACATTTTTGAACCATATAGGAAAACCTATTGAAAACCGTTGGTGAGGCTAATGAAAATATTGCATTTAGACCCACATTCATTCAAGAAAATAAGTAGTAATTGTGTCATAATATGATTTACGCACTTGAACATCAGAAAACTGACAAACTCGTGATTCATGAAATTTGTATCGATTTCTTTGAGGATCTGCCAAGTTATGGTCCACGACCAATATGTATGTTTCATAAATACGTTTCCAAATATGGTCAAAATTGCAGTTTAAGCACAATACAAGATACATTTGTGAATAGGGTAATGAGCAAGATGTAGAGTTCATCACGCGGCCCAAGAGAAACATTTCTTCAGGAAATCTACAGGATTTTGTTTCAATGAAATTTGTGTCACTCAAAGAATGCAAACACTCAGAATCAAAATTCTTACCTGAAACGGCTAGAAGAACCAACGTCTTGAAAGATAAGGACATCATGGAAGGAAACGGGTGACGGCGACTTGTCGAGAGATTCAAAGGTGGCAAATGCTAAGTGGTACCACTGATCAGCATCATGGTCTAAGGGCGAGACACTGACCGAAACTAGTTTGACGAAAGAGACATCGAGTGATATAAATCGAAAATTGCTCAATGAACAGGTCGTAACCACTTTTTACGGGTCCTACTCGCAGTTCTTCAGTCGAGTTGGACGAGGTCCAGATTATAATGGCGGGGAAACCACGCAAGACGCAACGAGTTCCGGGGGGGGGGGGGGGGGTCGAATTGTAGGCTCGTTTTATTAGGGAATTTATACGGGGTGTTTCAGCCGCTAGGGTAACAAAACTGATTTCCAACTATTTTTAAGTTGATAATTATGTCACTTGAAATATACGAGTACTTGACGATTCGAGAAAGTGACAATGTCAATAACAGTAGTTGACATATCAATTTTTGGTTCATTATCTCCAATAATACTTACCAGTCACTCTGTCCATTAAAACTGACCTAAAAATCTGGAATTCGGGATGCATGGTCGAACCGGGCTGAGGATGGTCCTTGAAACATTTCATAACCCTAAGTCAACTGGAATGCAGCACAGAATCCACCTGGACCAGCCGTTCGATCAAAATCAACGATACTTGTATAATAATAATAATGAAACACCAGGCACAGGTCTACATTTAATGAGATAGTAATATAAAGGGGTCTGATATACCTCACCGCTGAAAGGGTGACTATCAACCTGTAATTCAACCGGTAATTAAAAGGTTCTGAAATGCTTATTACTTGTTCGCTCCCCTTTTTGTAGACCCAGCGTTTTCAATCGATTTCATCTCGACCCGATTCCAAACCCCAAATGTCAAATTTCTCAAATTGTGGTGAGTTTCAAAAGGGCAGAAGGCGTAATAAGGATGTTACACTTTTCTCTTCTGCATTTTGCTTGGTCGAATCAAGTGGTTTGTTACTCAAATTAATAAACCGAAACCGTTGGTGGGAATTAATTGGAAAATTATTCCTTCATTGTTTGACCTCCTGCCATTAAATTACGGTAACCACTTTTAATCCATTACGATCCGGAAAAAGCTTAATGAAAAAAAGAGGGTCGGTCATTACATTTCAACGAGTCGCCGAATGTACTCGTATAATGGCATTGGGTCGTAAAATGTATTAAGTATTATTAAGCGGCATAAATAACTCGTCAGGCCGTATTCGTACGTTTTAGAGAAGTCGATACAAGAATTTGTTTCAATGGGAGCAACACAATAATCAATCAATTAATCGATCAATAAAATCTTAGGGGAGTGTTTGGATTATATCTGATCATATCAATTAATTAATTAATAGCAATTGCTGGGGCGTTTTTTTCAAAGTTTGATTGAGCTTCTTGCGCTTCTAGTTGACGCGTTGACATCTTTATGGGTGTTTGTATTTAGAGCCGATGGCGAGTGGCTCCCCAAATCACTTGAAGTCAACGGTCTCCGTTATATGTCACGTTAAGACCTTTGTTTCGAACTCGCGGAATTTATGAACATCGGTAAAAAACATATTTTTCGCTAAAAAACATATTGTGGCAAATGGACTGTTAAGACCTAACTTAACTGAAACGTTGTCGAAACTTTGTGAAACTTTGGCAATCGGACTGTTGAGACCTAACTTAACTGAAACTTTGTTAAATTGCCTATTTTAATGTTTTTGTATTCCCTGAAGGGGAAGGAGCGAGTACTTCCTCGTGAGAAAACCCGCTATCCCTGTTCTTCATTGTCGTTCAACATATTAGATATAAGTGTCCCAACACGGATATGATATGTGTTTGACATGTTATGTCTGAAAGGTGGGGTTCAGCCGAATTTCCCGTGTCGCTATACACCTATCGGTCTGATAGATGAATAGAGAGGGAATTGGCATCGTGAGATGTAATGATGTAGTGATGTGCCAGATAATTCAAGAGCTTTCGAAAAAGTGGTGAACGATTTTTGTATGTACGATGAAACCGATATACGCTCAGCGAAGTATATGTAAGCGATATAGAGCTCAATGTAAGATTTCTGTGTACAAGGTGAGCAGTAATGATCGTATCTGTCGTATACACATTACCTAGCAACCGTTTCTTTAGTAATTTCAACAGCATATTATGCTGTCACCTTTTGAAAATTCAAAAGGTATCCATCTTCATGAACCTATGTCATGACATTGATAATCCGTTAAGGTTTTAAATAATAGTGGATCTACTATAATAGTCAATAATTGAGGTTGGATGTCTCATTTGATGAAATTTATTTAAAACATTTACATGATCAATAATTGAAAGAGAGCAACTTAGGCAGCAGTTTGAAGATATATGAAGACACCAGTAATAAGATATGGTGATAGCTCATGAATGACTAAAAAGAAAATTGTTACATCTTTGTACACTACTCTATCTTCAAAGATAGAATTGATAATTCTACCACAATCTCAGATATGCGAATCAATCTATTCTAAGTTGAGTCTATCAAATCGTCATCACAAGTGATTAAGTAATAACTATGAAACTACTACTAAGTAGTGCCAATTCATGGGGGAGAAGTGGTTGTCAATTGTTCACTCCAAATTACTGGTTTGGTAAGCTGAACTGTAGAAGTATCACCAGGTATGTAGTGACCACAGCCATTATCTGTGAAAACGGTACGAATACGTGAATATCTTGCCAATGAGGCAATCCTGCCTTCCTGATGAATCTACTTGGAAATCTATAGTGCTAATTTTTGGCTCAGCGTTCCGTTTGGTTTGGACTGATGCGGGGGATATGTATTTTTGGTCCCCCCCCCCCCCCCGAGCAGTAGACATGATTCTACTATCTCTTACTTGACAAACTATTTGCGATTCATGGCAAGATTCCTGTAAATACACCTATTTAAATTAATTAGGTATTTATAGTGTTATGAGTGTTACCGAGGTCAGAAGCGGAAATCCAAGAGCGAAAAAGCCACAAGCTGAAAACTGAACTGTTTGTTTCATCTTGACGTATAGTAATAATTTGTCCTGCGGAAAGAAAATCAGTTATAATTCATTATACGTACGCACAATATTGTAATGGTAAGAACACATTTTCGGTTGATTCATGAACCCACACAAATATCAAATTTAAAAAAAAAAAACATGCTCAGATTTTGCACCACGTATGAGAGTCTTACATTACAATGAAGTTCGTTGTTGTTTCTCATCAGTTTGAACATTTCAGTGTTGAACTCATTTGCCTGGAACACGAGATAAGTGGATTATGGAGCATCATACCATTGAGCAATATATTCACGACAACTACAGCCCATAAAGGCTGTGGACAAACGGCACTGTGAGTCCTCAGGGTAATCTATTCGATTTCAGGAGGTAATTCGGTGATCATGGTGATGCTGTAACGTGATGGAATGGATTGGGTCCTCTTATTGAGCCTGAAGCGATTAAGAGCGATACTGAATTGGGCCAACAGCTGGGTACGTTCTCGTAGATGACAAACAATTTGTTATTCTTGAATGGATTGGGGCAAGGTTTCAGCAATTTAGTTTGATAGCTGAGTATGCTAACTTCTCATCACCTCATCATTTCCATCTTTTTGACGTGCTCTTGGATTTTCAGAAGGAGGTTTAAATAAAGAACAACAGAAATCAGTCAGAACAAGTCAGAAATCTTGGGCTGATCATCAACTCTAACTCAACATGAAAGGATCATGTTGCGAAAATCTCAATATCAGCCTTCTCTGCCTACTCACTCGAAAATTTAGCTGACTCCATTCTATATCCGCCTAATATTACTTCAATCACTTAAACTTCATCATTGTATAGCTTATTGGTTAGTGTCCACCTACCTCGTGTCAACTAACAAATCAACAATATAACACAACAACAAGGAGGGTTTATTTATTTTTGCATTTATTTATGCATATATTTATTTATGCAATTGAACGTTGTGTTGGATCCAACATTGTGTTCATGGAAGTGCTGAATATGTCGATATTGTTTTATGATTCAGCGGTGAAAGAGCACACGTTGACGACAACGTTTAAACTCATAACAAATCCACAGTAGGTAGTACTTACTAGGTACAAGAAATGTAAGTAGGTGGTTCATATTGTACTTACTTTTTCCATTGTTCGTTGACAACGAGCTGATAGGTAAGTCAAGATGATAAAATAGAAGAGTGTTGCAAAAGCTCTATGAATCAAATCCAATATTAATTGGTTGTTCATAAATCCTACAATTAAGCGCAGTAAATTGACAATCATGTATTCGCCGTAAACTACGCATCCCGACAAGATCTGGTGGCTGTAAATATCGTTCGACTGTTTCATGTGGGACAGAATCTGAGCGTGTCTGTCCACCAAAGCCGAGACGTTCGTCACCTTCTGTGTCCGAATCGCCGCGTAGAGGTCGTCGAGTTGGCAGTGGAAGTTCTTCAAGAACCCGCAAAATTGAAGCAAGATGGTCGCTTTGGTGAGATTCATGTGGAACATTATCAAACTGTAACGTATCAAGTGGATGTTATTGACGAAGTCGTAAAGGCCCCATTCGATGCCGAATTTGACGATGAGGGCCGCGAGGGTGAAGGCGAATGGCAGCGAGTTGTCGGGGGCGCCGGATAAACGGTAGATTTCCAATACAGTCGTCCTGTACAGATTACAAAATCAACTTCTTGCGTTTGTTTACTCAAATAACAACGGGAACAAACCAATTCTTTTTTTTTTATCTTGAGAGTAATGGTCAATCCGTATATTTAAAATCCTTCCAACTGCCCATCTGATTGGAGGAGACACTAAAATTACCTCACTGAAAGAATGGCTATTTAGTTCGTGTCAGTACACCCTCATCAGGCGAGGGAAGGAGCGATTCATTTGGCATTAATATACGAATTCCCTGTTCAAATATAATCTGGTCGCCCTAAAAAACACTTCAAGTCTCTATTTCAAAATCCTGTGGTGAAACACCAGGTATATGAATTAAGGGCAAAGAAGCGATAAAGAGACGTGGCTTGGCGTTGAAACAAACCGCTGGTGTATCACCAAACCACTCCAAGTTTTCCCAACGTTATCAGCGAAACCATGGCGTTATGAAATTACTGTCCAGGAAAAAAGATTCTACTCCAGCATGGCCCGACTACAGTTTGGGCACGTAATATGCAATGCTTATCACCACAGAATAAATCAAGAGCAGACTGATATTTGTGATGAGTGCGATGAAGTGGACAATTTGGAGCATGAGCTTCTCTTATGTAAATGTGATCAGCGGAAATTGATGTTGGATGAGATCGCTGAACCTTACCCTTTCAATTTCAAATCCATAGTGGTTAGGCTCGAGCTCTATGTGAGAATAATAATATATTTCAATGAGATTGGCCACAGTATTTATATATACTTAACGGTTACATTACTTGAAACTGCTACTAAATACTGTGGCCAATCTCATTGAAATATATTATTATTCTCACATAGAGCTCGAGCCTAACCACTATGGATTTGAAATTGAAAGGGTAAGGTTCAGCGATCTCATCCAACATCAATTTCCGCTGATCACATTTACATAAGATATATCGACTGCAATAACATCTTGTAATATAATATATACATATTATGTGTACATCTTATATGGCAAGCCCACCTGGAACCTATTTTTGCAACTCAATTTCGTGACCATTTAGGCAACTTAGCTCTCGGCTAAAACATGTTCCATGTGAAAGTATTTAATAAATCCAGGAACATAAGATCTTACACCTTGAGTGTAAATACACCAGATATTATTGCTTCCGATGATGTCGGTTGCGTCTAAAGCCAAGGTTCACAACGCCAGTCACTACAGAATTATAAATGATTATAATATACATGCACGTGGTTCATTTCTGCCATTTCTTCCAACTTATTCCATAAGTAATTTAAACGTTAAAATATTATTTTAACGTTTAAATTACTTATGGAATAAGTTGGAAGAAATGGCAGAAATGAACCACGTGCATGTCAAACAAATTGCATCTGAAACCAGCCCATTCACATCTTCATGTACAAATTCTACCTGTTTCTTATCAGTTTATAAAAGTGGACGGCCGACATGACAACGACGAGTTTCCTCTTGAAATCGATCAAACCGAAAATAAGCCAGCCGACTCTCATCGTCTGAATGTCGTCGCTGTAGAATGAGGTGTGTTGAAACGCGATAACCTCGTAGAAACCTCCCGCTAGAATTAAGGACGAGTAAGCGGCATATTTCCAACTGAAACGGCCGCTGCTTGTGAATGGGAAAATGCCGATCAATGTGGAGAACCACAAATGGAAGTACATTCTGAGGCTCTGAACACTTATGTAATATTGGGAGTTGCTCACTAAACTTCAACCCTTCACTGAGGCCTTTTCCTATACAACAAATATTGATCTGTGGATATCGGTCATAATGACGTGATTGAAGAATTGATATATCAAATAATCGACGACTCATTGTACCACCGACTTTTACGGATTGCAAAACGATATGCTTTGAATAACTGTGTAATTGAATTCAAAGAGAACTAATCGTAGGAAGACAAAGCTCTTCCACATGACAGACATTCGACTCAAAAATTACAAAAAACGCGAAAAAATTGGAACTCAATTCAAACAGACCTGACCGTACAAGAATTACACTTTCCTTGGCTTCTGTTAAACCTCGAACCAACAATAGTTGATGGCAAACCACCTACTTGATCGGTGAGCAGTTCGCGTTATATTCTTGTTGATTAGTAATCGTCCTGATTTCAACGAACACTAACGAATTTCTAATACTACTTTTGGGTTTTATGAGCTCTTTGAGGGCGACCACGAACTTGGTACGTGGAAGCTTGAAATTTACTCCTGAAAATTTCAGACAACTTCAAACTCTCTTTTATCGATCAAATTCTGCGTCTAGTTTTTATTTAAAGTCAAAATTAAGCTTCTATCGATATGCTTCGATTAAAAGTTGTGGCTCTAAAACTCCATCAAACATTCTTATTTCATGATATTGCAAACCTCCAAATAGATTCCGAACTCTACATGGACTTACACCTCGACCACTTTCGGTTTGCACCCAAACCGATAAAATTGCTATTTCGGTTGGGTTAGATGATAGAAAAATATTGTCATGTTTATTCATCGAAAAGACCCGTAACAAGCATTGTTTGTCTATTTTTAACAATACTGTAATTATACGTTTGAATTGAAATTGACGTATTACCTTTTCCGAGTCAAATATTGAACCTGTTAATCCCTAATAAATTGACAGTTTGGAATTGAATCGATTCTTTTCGTTTTCTTTCTCGTCATGATTGTGACCACTCGTAAATACCTTCCAGCGTCATAAATATCTTCCAGTACGTCATAAACTATCGTTTACAATAGTAACTCATGGATCACGAGTTCATCGTGGATTTACATCACAGCTCACGTAATTAATAAATACGTCAGACAATTTATTCGTCTTTTCTTACGCATATTGCCAACCTGAATAAAAAGAAACTTGGTGGCTTATCAATTCTCCTTATTTTCAAGTTATTGATTCATTTCCATCACTTTTTACCGAAATACCGAGATGGTGAAGGTTTCTGGTGTAGAAATCAATATTTTAAATGAAATATTACTAAGTCCAGGAATGGAGATTTCAGCTTTTCCAAATGTTCCAACAACAAAAAGCTCACTATTTGTTCTTAGAAAAATTATGATAGAAAAAGGTATCGCAATTCCGATTCACCATCCAAAAGAAAACTCTCCTAAATTGTTGTAAACATCTTGCATACGAGTCTGCAACCCTGTGGGACATTTTATGTCTTGACAATATAAATTATTGAGAATGATCACCTGTGTGTAAACAATTATTTAAACAATCACGCTCATACCGCAGCTTGTCGGCCACGCACTCCGCAGTGGTTAACGTAATATGGTTAGGTAAATCGAGAGCTATCCAACGAGTGGTGAACGATTTTTGTACGATGATAACTGGCGAAGATAAAGTTCCGTAGCAACGAATCGGTTGTAAGCGAAAATCATTTTCGTGACGATTTCGTGTAACGTTTTTCGAGTTATGTGCCAGAGTAAAGACATAAAAAGTCAAAATGTCAAAATCAATAGATTAACATGACCTTCGTGGTAGTTATACTAAGCTTATTGAAAAGGTTTTTTTTTTATAGTGGCAAACTGATAGTTATGAATTAATCATCGAACAGAAGTTCGGATTTTATTTACTATTGCTCGTAAATAACAGATCATTCAAAGACTATCAGATTGAATAACAGGAGCTAGGAGCAATATATTGTCGTAGGAACGTCGGTTGTCGTTTCTTCACTGCTTGGATGATCGTATTTAGGATTTGGGGATGCTGAACTGAACGAGGATCACGAGGTAGGTAGTGGCTGCAGCAATGATCTGGAACAAAAAAACAATGTGTGGGGTAGAATAGCTTTCAAATGTTTCTATCTGCTGAACATAACTTGAGGACCTGTTTCCTCCGACCGCAATCATAATGAAAACAATTCAATATTATTGTTACAAGTCGAACTATCCAATGATGAACGGCTCACCGATGTGATGAGAGGGTAACCCAAGTTAAAGAAGCCGCAAGCGGTGAAGTTCACAGTTTTCCTCATGGAGACGTACAGACAGAGTTTTTTCTGAGGAAATACAATAAGTATTAGGATTTCATACAATAAACTACGTGGTTAACATCTGACAATTTATGTTATAGTTAGCAAACAAAATATTGAAAGTCATCGGATTAAACCATTTTCGTTACGTTCAATATGAGAAGAAAAATTGAATTCAATGTAACAAAATTACCGCCAGGAGGCAGCAATAGCAGAGGTACTTCAAAAATTGGCTCATTAGGAACGTCTTTTTTTCCCCGTGTACATGGATATTTTGCCATGTTATATAATTTTATTGAGCCGTTGCTTAACCCGCGAGCGGTGATTCCTGACCGCAGCACTGAGGTCATTCACATTTTCTGAAATATTTTCGATAACCGGACTCTTATCGAAAAATCTCTTTAGTATTTTCCTAAAATGTGCCCCTAATAGCTTAGGTTTCACCATATACTGCATACGCGCATTTCTTTTTGATATACCTCCTTCCTACATTTTGTTAGTAAACTATCTGTGAGTAAAAGTACGAATTCTCAGGTCGGTAGGACCAATAACGAAGAGTTGCTTTGGAAATTGTACGAAAAACCGGGCTTGGGACACAAAACCATTTTTATAAATTTTAATAATTATTTTTCAATAATATTAAATATCAATAATATATGAAAAATAATTATTAAAATTTATAAAAATGGGTTTTTAGTACAATTTCCAAAGCAACTCTTCGTTATTGGTCCTTATGTTATATTATATCCTCCTTCTTACATTTTGTTAGTTACCAATCTGAGAGTATACAGCGACGTTGCAGATCGGTAGGACGAATAATAACAGAGTTAAAATAACAAATGTAAGGAAATACGTGATCTAAGTGCGGCGATAAGGTATCACTACCGAACCTCTATTGGGTTAACATGAATCCAGATCAAGTACTGCCAATCATAGTCTCTTGAATAAACAATCATAATAAAGAATAGTCTCTTGAATTTCTGCACGAAAAACTCTCGGATTTTCGCTAAATAGAGAATGCATGCAACAAATCGATCATGCAGTAAGCTTAAGAGCAGTAATTGTATTAATGAATTTCTCTTCCGCTTCTGGAAGATAAAGGTTACAGTTCGTATTACAGTCAAAAATCACACTTCTTCTATGTAACTATAACTAGTAAAAGGCGATTTCGTATCATGAATCGAAACAGTAGAATTCTTGTGATTTGAAATTTATATGATAAGAATTGAAAAATTAAGTTAGCTCCATCTTAGCCAGTACAACTTACGAGTAGAGTGAAAACCCCTGCCACTTACATTGCTGCATAACGTTTTGCTTTCTCTCATCAACCGAAAGAGCTCCCGGTAAAATGCGTCCACCTGAAAACGTGGTGAATCATTACACAAATCAAAGTAACAGTTTGGTTGTTGGTATAGAAAACGACCACGCGAATGGGTTTTTGGCATTTGAACTTGAGGTTCAACCCCATAGAACCTTCGGAACGTTTCTCGACCCAAAATCAAGTGACTGCGTTGAAATCATCAACTTAAAACGTTTCTGCACTCATAGGCTGTGTTGTATAGTATACAGTAGCAATGAGACATATCCATGTACCGGTGTATCTGCCTGTAGTGTAGATATCCAGCATCAGTTTACTGATTTTAAATTAGTTTAATTTACACACCAAATTACAGCTTCATAGTTTGTGAACAAAATATGAAAACTGTTCTACCTTGTTCTTGCTCTACTGTTATTCTACCTTGTGTTTGAATAAATATTGTCATTTTTTCATATTCAGTTAATTTTTTTCTACCCTGAAAAATCAATGTTTTTTCAACATCGATGTTTCTGAAGTTGATGTTTCTGGGCCATCGATATTTGGCTTTTAGTGTTCCAAAACATCGATACATCGGTATTTTAATTTTTTTTTTGCCATTCCACCTTCATGGCGTTTCATTCATGATATGAAACTTACATTACGTTTACATAAATCGCAACTTCTGATGGTCCAAGCGATTTGAATCCAAGCCAAAGCGAGATTACACGAGTGCAATACCGCGTTGAGGATCAGCAACTTGACTTTACCTCTGAACGCGACTCCGCCCGCCACCAACGTATACAGTGATGAAATTATCAGTAAAGTGTAGTTTATGAACAAGAGGAGGATTTGAAAGCCGTAGGATTTGTTCAGAGCGCGTACTAATTCGACCAGCAAAACGTGTTTATGGAAGTTGACTAAACCGTATTTCATCGATTCTAACGACTCTTCATTGACCAGACACACCATTTGGAGTAGAGATGCGAATTGGGCGAGGATGAGGTGGTTACCGAGATCGAGGGGCGATTGTAATATCATGTTGAGGTAAATCCACGTGAAAATGGTCTGGCGGTAATAGTACGCGTTCAGGGTGGACGCAATCCCTCTAACGAAGCATAGAACCACACATGCGTATGATATGAAGGAAAAGTTTAGACGTGTAGGTTGTAATCGGGGAGAGGTTTTTAAAATTTCGAAACGGTGTCGGCGGCTCATTAACACATGATGTCCCATGTGTGCAATTAGTACTGTAAATAAATTGATTATCGTTACGAGGGAATGCATATTTGCGAAAAAGTTACTGGGGTACGGAATTTTTCGGGTGAGGAAAATATTCCTCGTTTCTATCGCAATTGAAAAAATTATCAGGATGACGACGAAAATCTTTTCCCAAGTTAACCGCCGATTGGTTTTGAAGAAATAATTAAGCTTCACTGACAAGGTCAAGATCGAACTGCGCGAACTGACCGAGTGCGTCATCTCTTCCATGCCTCAACAGAGAAAATGTCAAAAATTCACGCGACTGGTGGAAAGTGGAGATCGACACGTGTGGGCTGATGAGTTACATGATAAGAGTTGTCACGAGTTGTATCCCGTCCGTCGGGACAATTTGCTGATTGGAAGCGTCAACCGAGATGTTCAAATATATCGAACTATATGCCAAACGGATCCAACAATGAACAATCATTGTACTATACAAAAATGAACCGCTGACCGACCTTCAGATCGGTATCTGACCTGCACACTGAAAAATCTGCATACAGAAGAAATTATGTATTCAAAGACATGATAGATTCAAACATATTGTTCGTATGAGTAATACCATCCTCCTTATGTATACTATCACTTGCAATATCAATCAATTTAATTGTGAAATCCATTCTCATAATCAGGATTGTGGAGAGAAAATGATTCGGGAAACCATAAAAATAATAATTAATGGCGCAATAGGTACGTTACTGCCAAAACAAGGTTTCTGGCCTCAGAGTGGTACCCAAATTAGACATTTATTATCTCTGTGTAAATTTTGGGAACACCAAAAATTTGCAAGCCAAGACTCTCCACCAGAATACATAGCGGATCCACATATACCAGAACAACATGAGTGTTAGAATCTATTGAATGAGTATCGTGATATGGTGAGATTCAAGTGAAACTAATGAACAAATCGATTGTTTTGAGCAGATGCCCTAAGTGACAGACTAATTATTATAATTATTATTATAGTTGAATATTATTCAACTATTATGAGAGTCACAAGGATATTGTATTCAGAAGGCCGATCTATAGATATATACAGAAGATAATGAGCAGTTCAGTAAATATTTGCAACGTGTAGGTATTAATCATAGCGAGGATGAGAGGAACCCTAATTCAGGTGGTTAGAAACACGAAAGCAAATTGCAAAGCAGTTTTGTTCGTGATTTGGTTTGGTAATTGGTTTTAGCCTATCCGTTTTTATTCCTGACTTTTTGAACGGATCTCATATGGTTTGCTAAGTTTCCCCATGTTTCCGGGGAGGTTAGGCAATTACGCCCACCCAGAGGGGTGTCCTGGTCTGCTTTCACAGACTTGGCCATCTCCAGTGTGGCGGAATCAAAAACACGGGAAGGAAGCAAACTCAGCAAACCATTACACATACCTAATCTAGATTATAATTTGACGACTGTGAATTTATTCTAGTGGTTTTATTCCTCAGCCAATTCAAAAGTTTGGTTCGTTCTTTGTTCTTCAGTTTCTAAAAAAGAAGTGGTAAATAGTGTGAGATGAAGTCATAGGATGGTATATAGGCGTACGAGACTTATGTGAATTTTATGTGATCTATGTATATTGAATATTGAATATATTGAATTTATGCCTTTTTCCGTTTTTACATTCATACATTCATTTTATAACATAAAATGATATTATCATGGCACGGATGTCATATTTAGAATAGCGCCCAATCTCTGAACCTATCATAAATTAGTTTGTCACTCAAATTAGTTTCTTACTATTATGACGTCGATAATTTCCATGAAAACCATTTTTCCACTTATTAAACATAGTTTCAAGCCCGTATTTTCATGTGAAGATATTAATTCAGGTAATTGCGAAAGAAACAAAAAGAAAAACTGAAAAATGCGAATATTTTAACGCAGGAGTCTCGGGACCCTGCGTATGGCATAGCGACTGATAATATTATATTATACTACGGTGTGGCTGCTAGGGTTAGTATTTGAAATGAAATAGTATAGGTAGATCCTGTACACATAATAATAGATTGATCTGTACTCGTACACAGCCAACCACTACTTGGACATTCGCTTTTCACAATCTACCAGTATTGAATGGAAATACGCCTACAGGGCCTCACTCACTTTGCTTTCAACGTCTGTGCACCAGCTGATGGTCCAGATCACTTGAACGCTCGCGTGGAGGAAATTGGAAGTGTGCAGTATAAGATGTAAAACTAAATCCGTGTGACTAACGTCTCGCATAGCGATATAACAGACTATGATGAAAAACGAAGCTGTTATCATTTGAACTGCGTAATACGTGATCATGAAAAGCAACTGCCACCCGTACATTTTATTGACGGCCAACGATTGTTCCAGAACCAGCCCGTGTCTAATTAAACTGATCGTCCCGAATTTCAGCGCTTCCGTCGTTTGAGAAGTGAACTCGACCATCATTTTCAGTAAACAGCAAAACTGAGCAGCAACCACGTGGTTGACCAGACTGAATAACGGCTGACAGCTCAAGCTCAAGTACATGTAAAAGTAGGTGGACTCAAAATATTTGTGACAGTAATACGTGGAACAGCCGAAACGCACTAAAGACAAAATCAAAGTCAACCAAGAAACCACTGAAAAGTCAAATCGTAATTTCAAAGAATTTATGATTGGACTGAAACCGTCAATGGGGACCCGGCGTTGCATTTTAGTGTAATGCGCTAAATGTAACATACATATAAATATAATGTTGAAAATTGACAAAGCCGAATAAAGGACAACCCAGAAGTTTATAGGATACGGCTCTGTGTTAGGCTTTATGTTTTTAGCTTCACACCACATCGACAACACCAGAAGGAAGATTACAATTATTTTCGGTATGTGGGAGTGGGTATCCGTTGGTTCCGTTTTGAAAAAATAACTTAACCTCCTGGAGATTGATAAGACAGAACTGCGCGACAGAAGTGAAGACATTGCGTTTTTCTTTTCGTACAAGCTTCAACTCACATTACGAACTCAAACAGTGGGAGTGAAGGCGGAAACGTAAAAAGTATATTGACGATAAATTGTTTACACGCATGTGATTTCGTCGATCGCAATATCGAAGTATTATCTCAAATTGCTGCAGCAAAAAGGGGTGTCAATGTATGTAGGCAGGGGGTGTTCTTCTTGGGTTTGTGACCATATATTTTGTTTTGGACTGGTTGACTTCGAGTCCCTTCGCTGCCACTGTTACTCGTAGGCTTTTGAAGGCTTCCTTCAAGTCTCCGGGCGGGAGGGTTTTCGATGATTCGCTGAATGAGTTTGTTTGGGTGGGATTCCATTTTTTCCAAATTTATCGAAGGAAAGCTAGAGAACATGTGCGACCTCGGGTATGTTCAGATCATTATGAATGGTTTTATTGGTAGCAAACTATTCCGCGTTAGTGATCAGACGTAGGACCCGATTTTGAACCTAGGATGTGGCCGCTAGGGTTAATATTTGAAATGAAATAGAACTATATTTGAAATAGTTCTGTACACATAATAATATATTGATCTGTAGTTGCACACATCCAGCCACACCTGTGGACACTACTTGGACATTCGCTTTTCACTATCTACCAGTATTGAATGGAAATACGCCTACAGGGCCTCACTCACTTTGCTTTCAACGTCTGTGCACCAGCTGATGGTCCAGATCACTTGAACGCTTGCGTGGAGGAAATTGGCAGTGTGCAGTATAAGATGTAAAATTAAATCCGTCAGACTAACGGGCCGCATAGCGATATAACTGATTATAATGTAAAACGAAGCTGTTATCATTTGAACTGCGTAATACGTGATCATGAAAAGCAACTGCCACCCGTACATTTTGTTGACGGCCAACGATTGTTCCAGAACCAGCCCGTGTCTAATTATACTGATCGTCCCGAATTTTAACGCTTCCGTCGTTTGAGACGTGAACGCGACTATGATTTTCAGCAAACAGCAAAACTGAGCAGCAACCGTGTGGTTGACTAGACTGAATAACGGCTGACAGCTCATGCTTAAGTACATGTAAAAGTAAGTGGTCCCAAAATATTTGTGACAGTAAACCGTGGAACAGCCGAAACGCACTAAACACAAAATCAAAGTCAACCAAGAAATCCCTGAAAAGTCAAAACGTAATTTCAAAGAATTTATGATTGGACTGAAACCGTCAATGGGGACCCGGCATTGCATTTTAGTGTAATGCGCTAAGTGTATCATACATACAAATATTATGTTGAAAATTGACAAAGCCGAATAAAGGACAACCCAGAAGTTTATAGGATACGGCTCTGTGTTAGGCTTTATGTTTTTAGCTTCACACCACATCGACAACACCAGAAGGAAGATTACAATTATTTTCGGTATGTGGGAGTGGGTATCCGTTGGTTCCGTTTTGAAAAAATAACTTAACCTCCTGGAGATTGATAAGACAGAACTGCGCGACAGAAGTGAAGACATCGCGTTCTTCTTTTCGTCCAAGCTTCAACATACATTACGACTTCAAACAGTGGGAGTGAAGGTGGAAACGTAAAAAGTGTATTAACAATAAATTGTTTACACGCAGGTCGTTTCGTGGATCGTTAATGGCTAAGTTATCTTAAATTATTATCTCAAATCGCTGCAACGGAAAGGGGAGTCAATATCACTGAACTAGGTTTACTCAAATCAGTACGCTCTTACAGCCGCGACAACGGGAATGACAGTGATTGTGAAGGCAATGAAATGGACATGCGGTCGAGCTACATCTCGATTCCAGAAGGTCTAACTCAGTTTTTTGGCAAAATGAGTTAGGAACGGATACTCTCTCGCTCATTGGTTTGGCCTTTATTTCAATGCAGAAAAGGCTTCGTCACCGTAGAAAAGTCGCGATAACCATAGAAATTACTACAGTACGTTGAAAAATCCATTTTTTGTCTCTCATGAAAAGTCGGGAAACCTGAGTTAGACCTTGTGGGATCTTAAGGGACGAGGAATCTTAAGATTCTCCAAGGGGTGAACGTTGGCCGATCTCGCTCATTTACTTCTCACTGAATACTGTCAATGTTTCAAGACACTTTTCGAGAACACAACCCCGAAAGTAGGTACCTATGAGGTAGCAGGACGTTTTTAGAGATATGGAACGAGTTGGCGTGGTGGATAGAGAATCAACCAAGCACTAGGGATGGGATATCGAAACAACCTATCGATATATGAAATAGAAAAATTCATATCAACTGATATATGAAATAGAAAATAGAAAAATCGATATCGATATATCGGATGAATATCGATATATATATAATATCGGATGAAAAACATCGCGAGGCATGCAGTGAGGAGACAAGTCCTCCCATTGTTGTATTGAACCAATCGACCTAGATGTTGAGAAAATAAAAACATTAGAGGATTTTTCTCGTTTCAATAAAAATCGATAGCTACTTCAATTTTATCAATACAAAAATATGGGATATCAAAAGGAGAATATCGATATTTCGATAGGTAGGGTAGAGTAGAGAGTGGTAGGGTAGAGAGTGGTAGGTAGTGATGGGAATATTTCGATATCCCATCACTACCTACCACTGTCTACCCTACCCATTTCGAATGTGTGACTACTATCTTACTATCTACTATCTTGGCGTGTGGTGGGCAGAGAATCAACCTGACACTAGGGATGGGACATATCAACTGATATATCAAATGAAAAAATCGATATCGATTTATCAGATGAAAAATATCGTGAGGCGTGCAGAGAGCCGTGTTTGTAGTCAGTTCTTTAGAAAGTACAAAATGTGAGGATTTTTTCGTTATTTAATAACGATAATGTTGAACTATGGAAGATGATGGCATACAGTAAATGCGGTTGCTTGTAGAAAAGAATAATAATAACAGTGGGCACATTAACTGTTAATAATTAACTGTTACAGCGACCTGATAATAAAATTTATTATTTATTTAATCACTTTTGTGACCCAACTCAATAATACACAAGACTCCAATGAACGACAACTATCATCATAGCGGGAGGAAATAATATATTATAGCGTCTGAATATTTCTGTCAAAGGAAATACGTAAACAAACACTGAAACTACGTATTTCTTGACAAAATGTTTCGTAATTATTGCTAGTTTCGGTTGGACGATCAGGAGGACCGATTTCCTACCAAAACATTCGGTTAGTCGAATGCCAATTTTGAGACAGACATTGAAAGTTAACTGTAATCATAATATCAATTGAAAAATCAGAAAACTGAACAACTTACAGACTCGTTACTCTGCTCCACAGTATGGACGACCTCAGCCAAAAAACACGCCAAAAACAAGCCGCGCAGGATATTTTGGACGAAGTACACAAGGTGTCTCAGTACGAATTTTTTCAACATTTCGAGAATCCCGACATAAATGGTGTAGTAGAGGTTGACCGTGGACTCGATGAATATGAAACTGATAGACAAAGCTAATTGCCACCCGAACAGGTATTGAATTTCTTCTACTTGCCGCAGAAGTGACCAGTGTTTTTCGATCGCTGACGAGAGGGTCGAGGAGCCTGTCCCAGAAATGAAGATAATGTTACGATTCAAAACAAAGGTTTGATTTTAGTTCAATAGTTTAATACTCGAGGCATTTCCTTTCAATAAGTAAACTTGCTTGAAAACTACCGTATGGCCAGAATGTGAATTTAATAATTATTTGATTTAATTTAATTAATCTGGCCGATAATTTCGATTCATCTGTTAGACAATGTTTACAACCGGGTGAACGGTAAACCATGGAGGTCCTTAAGGAGTTTTCACTCTAATCTAATTTTTATAGCTGTACTGGAATGAGAAGAAACGAAAAGGGACTTCGAAAACATGATTTTTGGAGTTCGTTCAATTTATATATCTACCTACTGCTATAATCTTGATCAAAGTCTATATACACATATAGACTATTTCGCTCAACACAAGGACGAAAACTGCTAAGAATCAAGGACCTGGATAATTCAACGAGACGCTTTCATTACTGGAAGCTGATTTTTGGTAAGTGTGGTTGTTGCTTGGTTGCCTCAAGTATTTAGTAAGTTGATTCATCTGCTCGGTGTAAATTTCAATAATGACGCAGTAATGGAGGGTCACTAGAAACAGGCTGAAGCTCCCGATTGTCATAGCGATCTCGTAGGAAAAATTCACGTAGCGTCGCTTCACTTCAGCAATTACAATCATCATGAAAGCGAACACTCCGAGCCGACCCATCAATATTGCCGTTGTGACGAATAACATCGTTCCTTCCCTGATTTGACTGTTGATCAAATCCGGTGAAGAGTACAAAGCTTTGAAACGGTTCCTGAGTAAAATGACGATAATCGGGTGAGTTGCTAACGAAATATTCAAAAGGATGACTCGCGCCGTATCTATGAGATTGGAGACCATCCCGAATTTTGGAGTTCCCACCAACGTCATGGCTTCTAAACGCAAATCGAACTGAACACAATTGATAGAATTGGAAATGACGCAGAAGGCCGTTAGTATGAATACCGAATAGATGGATAACGCTATGCTCGGGATCCCTGATTCCCTGAAGAAGTGGAGCCCTAATTTCGACAGGATCCCCCCAACTGATGAGAATTTTCGACGTCCACGATTTTCCCCTCGATCGCATCTTTCCATTTCAATTTGACTCAACAGGCCTTTTCAATATCCAGAACCAACGCAATAACGAACAGTAACTAAACACCAAACAATTGCTCAAAGTTTCAGGCTTAATAACACCATAATCATTTGTTTACACCAGACTCTTATAAAGGTTAAGGTTGAAGTTGATTGAGTTTGTGATATTGACGCAAAAACACTCCTAATGTGTTTTCCAATTGTGTCGAACTGACAACAAATGCATGACTGACATGAAGTGCGACTTATTGTTGAATTTGTTCTCACCTCATTTCTATTGTTGGCTCGATCAATACGAGCTATTGTCACAAGTTTTGTCTCCGTGCCGATGATTTCTTGTTGGCTTCGAAATAGTCGTCAGGATACTGATAACGAAATACATTAAAGATTTTGCTGGATTTTAAAATGTCAATTGCATTAAAAACCTTTTGAATTGCATATTTGATTGATGTTATTCTAAATTGTGGTGTACCTCAGGGTATGGTGCACGGTCCAATCATTTTTACTGTATATCACCGAGCTTATGAATATTGTTATTAAAGGTGACGTGTTTGGATATGCTGATGATACTTGGTTTGTTGTAGTACATTGAGTTTATTGCTAGGTATTATAAGCAAGTTTAGATACCGAAGAAAAAAGATTTATAAATCATTTAAGAGACTTCAGAAGTCATCGACGTTTCCAAAACACCAAACTCGACCGACCATACAGGAGCGGATATGTTTCAAATCGGACAATACGTCCAGAAGTGTGTTTGAAAATAAGCGTGCATTGCTGCTCTTACCTTCACATGTGTAGATTCACATTCCGTGATTTGAATCCACACTATTGAAAGGACGGAAAAAATGTAAACGGTTTGGAAGAAAATTTTACAATATTGAGCATTCTGGATCGGGTTTTGTGAAGAGCCGTAGGTGACAAACATCATTCCGTAAGCGATGATTTCAATCACGCATCCTCCGATGATGAAGACACTGTGGTAGCCAAAAAGGTCGTTTACTATGGACATGATGTCCAGTGCTTTGAAAAAGTCGCTCGCCCAAGTGGCGCTTAGAGTTGTTTTCAAATTCATCCTGAGCAAGGCACATTTGTTGGTCATTGTTCTTAGAATTGAACAGTAGAAGAGAGTTAGGATGCTAAGGAAAAAAAACGTATAAGAAATCATAACTTCTAAGAGACTGTTATAGAGGTCACCCCGAGTAGCGTTGAATGAGATGTACGAGGTGATCGTCCACCGGCTGATATCTAAACTGCTGGTCAAACACACGGAAATGATTTGAGCGACTAACAATTTCGAGAGTTGGACACCCTTCGTTGAAGAGAAGATGTGGACGAATTCTTCTTTGTGGCTTACAGCGGCGAAACGTACAGCCCAAAGAGCCGCGAGCCTTGTTATGACTCTCGTGTAGTCGATCAAAAACCAAAGGAAGTTTGGCCCATTCTCCACATCGTCGAGAATGTCCATATACATCGTCCATGCAGGCAAAAACAGTAGAGATGGCGTAATCAGGATGAGGAGCAGGACGTACCTCGCGCTGAGGGCCGTCGAGTATTTACCGAACCTGTTGTAAGGTAGAAATCCGAAGGTCTGCAAAATCTTGAATAATCCCATCTTGAGAGTCTGCCGTTTTGGTCGTGGGCTCCACATTTTGAATTCGTCAGAGTAGAGCATCTCAAATCATTCACCTCTCCCGTATACTGTGTTCTTCACTGTTTACTCCAATCCTCAAATAAGAGTTTCAGTAAGAGCTGAAAGCGTCAAAGAATAATCTCGAAACGAATCGAGACCCAGTTTCACCATTGTTAACCATGAAACGCAACATACAGCTTGTTAGGTATGAAAAATACCAAGAACTGAATTCCGGTTATCTCAGATTACTAGAAGTATTTGGAAAGTCAACAAATCAAAAACCATACAGTTCAATAATAAATTAACCTGCACATTCTTCAATCTCAATAATTGACAGTTTGAGTACGGTTGAGGAGCAAAATTAATGAATGGATCAATAGTCGAAACCGACTTGTTGTTAAATGAGGAGTCAGAAGTAGGAGAAAATAACTCAACTGTCAAATTGAAGATCAAATCAAGCAATGAAAAAAATGCACATTTTTATGACTGCGGTGCACCCAGTGGTGGATACAAAGGTGGGAAGGGGGGAAGGGGGATCCTGGTCATCACTAACTCAGTGATGGGCTATTCATTTTTCCAACGTAATTTCGGGTTGTCCTAATAATAATTACTTAGTACGAGGCCGTGAATCAAGAAATCTTTGAAGTTGTAGGCAGGACTATGATGATGTAGGGAGAGCCGCTGATCAATCGCTAATCCACTGAATTCAGACAGATTGATATCAAATACGTTATAAAATAAGACCAAAACTATATCATCAGGCTGTTTGAGCATGGGTTTGTTGGTACTGTCCTATAATACCCAAGTTCCTATTCAAGCTCCGGCCGCTGTAACATTATAAGAAAGGTGAGGGGTGTGCAATGGTTTATACAGAAAGTACTGGGTCAAGAGTCCGAATAGTCGGAGCTCCACTAAATGATAGTACAATAACAAAATTGTCAAAGTGATTTGAGCAAAAATATCACATACACGAATGGCAGGTAACTTACTTTGTCTTGGACATCTGCACATACTATTATTTGTACAGACATAATGGACATTACGGAGAGCATGTGCGTCGTGTGAAAGAATATCGTGTACAATTCGGTGAACGATAAATTGGGAGGGCGGTACACATAAACGAAGAACCGGTAACCACTTTCAATCAGTTCCAGGATGTTTCCAGCAGTCAAGAAAAGGGTGTGGTACCCCAACAGCTGACTAGTAACCAACATCACGTCTAATGCTGAGAAAAAATCGTTTGCGCTGTCGTCGTCGTAGCGAATTTTTAAACGATCCGTAAGCAAGTGGACTTTGTGCTGCAAACTCTTCAGAACTGCGCAGTAGAAGAGCGTAAGCAGCATCAGCAGCCAAAACGAGTACAACATCTGGAGCTCGAAGATGTGGTTCATTAGCCGGTATTTGGTGTATGGAAAAATCATGAATTCGAACAAAACCAGACGCAGGGAGTTAACGCCGCTTATGAGGCAGACGGTCGATATTTGGGAACCGTAAATTCCGGAAAATTCAACTCCCACCAAATACATCCAAATCTTTTGAAACTGCTTTCTATGAGTCGAAGCGACGATGAATACCGCCCACAAAGCTGCCAGCCGGATCGCCACCCGTGCGTAGTCCGTGATGAGAACGAGGTAAACTTTAGCTTTGTCTTGTTCCGGAGTTGCGAAGAAGACCATCGAGCCCGGAATGAGAAGAAGGTTCGGCGTTTTGAAGGCGAGAGACGTCAGAAATCTCCATTTGAGGTGGTTCGAATACTTGCCGAACTCGGTGAAAGGCAAAACTCCGGTGAGAACCAACACAGAAAGGACTCGCCCTAATTTGAGAGGAAACTTTATTTTTCGCGGGTGGTTCGAAGGGACAAACTCTTGCGTGTAGCGCATGGCGCTTGTAACGGTCACACAGACGGCTACCGTAGTTCTGATATATAAGTCCACACCTATTGCATTAAGGACCAGTAGGGAATTCAACACCTCCTCATTCCCACCGCCCACTTCAACAATACAACCGTATCTGATTTAGATGCGACAAGTGTTTCACGTCATTAACACCTACTAAGCAGTGAGATGGAAGAATAATCTTTGAAATCACCAACCGTGGAATTGAAGAGACAGTGGTTTCATCGATTGCAGATCAATATTAAAGTCAATGAAAAGAAGGGCAATTCGGACTTGCTGGTACTGCTCAATCATACAAACCACATGGTAACTAAAAGGTGAATATTCGTGGTTCACGTAGGATAAACTCAAGTACTGTTAGAGAGTGGAACAAATTTATTAAAAAGTGTTTTGTCGCAGCATGAAGAAGGTGAATAACTTCATAAACAGAGCGAACCTGTTCAGTGGCAGTGGCTGCAGCAGAAGTTACCAATTTATCATTATGATCAAGTTAATATAATAATGCTGTAGTGGTGAAATCGTTCGTAATGCTTTAGATCATTATATCTACATACAAATATTCTGCGCAGATCAGGCCTATCGCTCTGCAGTCTCGCCTATCAAATCTAATCATCCCAATGAACCTGCAACGATGAAATGAACCAATTTAATACTCATGAAAGGAACCAATTTAATGCTGATGAAGCTAGCTACCCACAATAATTGTAAGCTCCTTATCAAAACCCATCAAACGATACTAACATAAAATGGCTATTAACGCGCTCATGAAAGGGACTGAAGGAATAATAAAAACATTCTTTGTTGTAAACGAGGAACGGAACGGAAAAAACTGAGAGTGAAACATGAACGCCAAATGCAATACCTCCACCGCAATGAAAACACACAACACAAAAACATGGGAACTTAAAGAGGAACTAAAAGTCGTAACTTGCAGTTGTAATTCAATAGATATAACGAAAGTTGCAACAAGAAATCATATTTGGAAGTTGCATTACAGTTTTACCATCACCGCAGTAGTTTGAACCGTACGGAGAGAAGTGAATGAAAGTCGACGTTCAAACGTTTGAACGTCGACTTTCATTCACTTCTCTCCAAAGTTGCAGATTTTATCACGAGCGATTTCATGATTAAAATAAATTGGAGCTTATCAGAATTTTATCACTTATGACTTGACAAGCAGCACAGAAAACTGATGAGCATTCTGGGTTTTAAAAGTAGTTTTCAACGACAACACTGCGAATTGAAGCTTTTCATGGGTACTTCAATAAGGGTTACGAGATTTTAAAGGTACCTAATGGATATTATAGAAATTTAACAATAAGCTACCAAGAGAGGAACTCTGTTCACCATCAGCGCAAGTGCCACACTCACTTTTATTGCGGTTAGGTTTATTTCATGTAACGAAATTGATTTTGAAACTGAGGAAATGGAGGACAATTATGTTCTCCGATTGAGAGTAAACTCAAAATACATTTGTAAATGTGCATTCTTTGAAAGTTACAAAATATGGCCGAGTACACGTAAATTTACTATCTATATATAGACCATCGAACTAAGAATCGAAGAAATACAACTTGAAACTAAAACAGTATTATACAACATGGAAATAAGCTAAAGTAACCATTATAGAACGTTTGACAGGGTCAGTGATGCATCGTGGTACTTACTATCGAAAATGTTTGATGGACTTTGGGAGTAGTTAAATATTTGGTGTTAGTAAACCTGACGTGTGGCGGTCGATTTTACTTAGACTCCTTTTAGAAAAATCATTTATGTTCAGATAAAATATAATTTGAAAAGAATGGATGATGGCACTTACTTCCTTTGAACCTAAAGCCCTTACTCCAATCACGAACGAACTAACTTACACGTAAGTGTTCCACAAACGCCTCTACTTACTTCAAACCATGGAGATAATTATTATATGATTATCAACATACCTCATCCTGAACGGATGTGCATTCGATGACCTGAACACACATAGTAGCGAAGACAGCCGCCATGTGAATGGTGTGAAAAAAGATTTTGTAGTATTCGGCCAACGTGAATTCCGGCGGTGTGTATGTATAAGCTACAAATCTGAATCCGCCTTGTATGAATTCTAAAATACTCCCAGCGGTCATGAATAATGTGTGATAACCCGAAAGTGTGCTCACGGCAGATATGAGGTCGACAGTTGAAAAGAAGTCACCATTACAAATAACGCCTTCGTTTCTCAGACGTCCTTGCAGAACGCGGCATCTCAATTTCAAACCTTTGAGAACTGCGCAATAAAAAAGCGTCAACATCGTCAATATCCACAGAGTGTACAACATTTGCAGCTCGAGAAAACTATTGCAGAGCCCGCCGTGGTATTTGTTGAAGAGTATCAGTTCTAAGAACGCCCACCGTGAAAAGTGCACAGCGTTCAACGTGCATATTACTATTATTTGGGGGCGGTAAATGTGGAAAAGTTGAATCTCCCTCGTATCGGTTAATATTTGTTTGAGGTGAACGCTGTGCGCGGAAGCGATGTAAAAAACCAACCAGAGAGCGATAAGCCTGAGAAAGACGCGGACGTAGTCTGTGAGGATAACGACGTTTTTATTGGTAACACCTTGCATTTCGTCCAGTCGGTACACCAAAGCGGGCAATAACAACAGAGATGGCGTGAGGAGTAGCAAAAAAATTAGAAAACGTTTCCTGAGTCGTCTAGAAAACTCTCCATGCACGTCGAAAGGTATGACCCCTGCGAACGACAAGTAGGAGAATATCCGCCCTAATCCACGCTGCTCTCGGCCTCTACGGTTTCGTCTTTCCATTATCGAATAAATTACTCTACAGAAGGAATATTCCACTTCGTAATAGACGTCCTTTTGAATCACAAGGATCGACCTTCACCTCAGTGTCTGATAGTATCATGAAAGAAATAATTAGGAGAAATACTGAAGACCTACCGTAAATCCTACAGTAGATGTTATCAGAGACAGTATGCATTGAACAAACCTCACAGGTAAAAAGTGGCATACGGTTTGAAAGAACCAATCAATCTACAAGAGATCAAACTTTGACGTTAAAACCGATATATTGATTTGAAACCAAGTGATCCATAAAATACAGATCATGCTTTTTGTTCACGCTGTTTGTTGACTCATGTTTACGCATGGAAAAATTGATTTCCGGTAGTTACCGTCTCTGTGAGTGCTGCATGAATTGATACTCAGCAAACTTCGTTTCTATTGAAAGTTGCTTCTAGGACTGGCGCTCAAGAGAAGAAACAGTGGATTTTCCTATACACGTTTCTCATCAACCTTAAGACCAACCAGGAGAAGATAGATCTGGTTGGA
The DNA here is from genome assembly GCA_963920205.1 of Stenodema calcarata. Lineage (NCBI taxonomy): Eukaryota > Metazoa > Arthropoda > Insecta > Hemiptera > Miridae > Stenodema > Stenodema calcarata. The sequence continues at coordinate 17,303,452 of OY986060.1, forward strand.
TAGTGCCGCTTCCGGTGGTTTCGTTGGTTTCCACTCAAATTATCACCCTGGTGACATTAATTATTATAGAGAATATTTTTACCTTGGATTGAGTGTTCACGCACTCGAAGACGTGGATGAACATTATGAACATCGTAATGAAAACTAGCAGAGTGTTGAATGCAACATTGTAGATTCCGTAAAAATTCAGAGCTGAAGGTATGTATATCAGTGACAAATATACGAACGACCCTTGAATTAAATCGAATATGTTCCCAGGGACGACGAAGAGCGTGTGGTAACCACATAGTTTGTTCACAGTTGACATCAAATTTAGAGAATTAATAAAATGTTCAACGCAGCGGTCATCAGCGGCCTCAAGATCCCTCTCGTATTGGCGATACTTGAGAGTGAGAGCTCTGAGCACGGCGCAATAAAAGAGGGTAACGAAAGTCAATATAAACGATGAAGACGTCATCAGAAGTTCTAGAAAATTATTGGACAGCTTGCAAATGCTATTGCGAAACAACACAAATTCGAGGAGTGACCATCGGGCGAATAGCAAGCAATAGGAAATGAAGGCTACAGTCAGTTGGTAGCGGTAGATTTTAGAAAGCACAACACCCCTGCAGTATGTCCAAATGGCTTGGAATTCATTTTTGTGGTCTTTCACAGCAATATGTACCGCCCAGACGGCCGCGACCCTCAAAAACACGCGGATGAAATCTGTAATCAGCATCACAAGAGTTTCCCGGTCCATATCGTCATTCAAACCACTCAAATAGAATCCGAGTCCTGGAAGTATGACCAAAGCCGGAGTCAGGCAACTGAGAGTGCTGGTGTACCGCCACTGGAGATTGCGCTCGTATCCTCCAGCTTCATTGAATGGTAAAACTCCTATGCTCACGAGTAGTGAAAAGATTGGCCCGATTTTCATCGCAGGACGACCGCAGAACTGTCGGCAACTGACTCTCCTCGATTTCGGCATCGTCCTAACTGCGATCACAACTGGGTACTAGATGATGAGTAGTTACACTCCTTAATTTTGACTATTGTCACAACAGCTGTCATCGAAGTCATACCCAGCAGAGTGTCGAAAATGTATCGCGATTTCGATAACTACCCCATTAAAACCCAAATAGCGAGATATAATCATTCGTTTTTTCAGTCTCTTCATTACATTATCAACAATGATTGCAAGATACTAGGTACAACAATTATTGTTGCCAGTTGACAGCTATAACATCGATCGGATTATCGACATTTCAGCGGTTGTTGATTGTTTGATAACACATCAGCCATAAACATCCATAACCACATTCCAACTGATCAAACAATCTTGTCACTATCCAAAATAATGGTGTTCGTAGATCATGTTTCAAACTATTTTCCCCTGTGTTAGACGCATTTTAAATCAATTAGATCGATTGATTCAATATAAGTTTATTAAACATTGAAATATCGTTCTAAAACCTTAAGGTAGTATTAAAAACGAGTAATATGAGTTTATACCCCTCCAGGTGGGTTTAGTAGGTTTAAAAGGTAGGAATTTTCGGAATTTCTTCAGTTCTTCGATGATAACTCCTAAACAACGCGTTCTAGCAAACTTGTTATAAGACAAAAATTAAAGAACAATGAATTTTGCGTCGATTGATTTCCCGAACTATAAAGTTGAAGTGATTTATAGTGTAGTAAACGACGGCGAAATAACTGCAATTTTTCCATATTGGATAAAATGCACCATTTGACGACTTTCTGTCGTCTGTAGCATGAAGAGTACTCGTCCTATCAAAACACTCTTGGAATCATAGTTATAGAGGATTTAACGGTAAGTTCAAAGCACACCTGCATTTGAAATGTAGGCCAATTTTGACCATACTTATATGAACAATTCCAAAACCATTTCTTTTAGAATATCCCACATCTTGCTTCCTGATCATTATTTTCTGTATTTAGTAGCATATTTTTAGTGAATATTCGTGTATATTTTTATTTATTAGAATATTTTTCAGTAAAATGTCGAAGTATAAATTTCATATTAAGTTCCACTGGTCTCACCGGCTTTCCTTACATGGCCGGTTGCTTGTTGAACTGAGTTCAACAACAGAAAATTTCGATGAATTACCAACGATTGATTTGTGTTATTTTATTAATTCCACATCTTATTAAATTCGAAATTTCTTCATTTTTGGTACCATTTGTTTTTTCTTCTCATTAAGAGGGAAAAAAGGTTTGAAATCGGAAAACGAGGGTTACAATAGAAAGTCGTCAAATGATACATTTTAGCCAATATGGAAATAATTGAAGTTTTTCAGTCGTCGATTACTACCGTATAAATGTTGAGATGAAGCGGTGCGGAATATTATTAAGAAGGAGGGAATATAATTATTTAGTGAACGGAATATTATTTCTACAGGACTGGGTCAGGAATTGATATGTGAAAGGAATGGCGTATAGGAAAAGAATGATTGGATTAAAGGAAGACGTACCTTGTCGATTTAAACTGTCTACCTCAGGGGCCCCTGAACTGATGATGATGGTCCTGAAGATGAGAGGGAAGCGGGGATGAAATGGGAATTGAATGAATTCCGTGAATTGAATGAAGGGGACCACAATCACAGTCAAATACACTGGGCAATATAAAATAATTGATAAGAATATTGGGGAAAATTGTGGTTTGATTTTTCTTGACAAACTGGGGACCATATCAACTGAAGAGTGAAATAGGAGGTCAACCTGTCAATCCCACGGATTGTACAGATCAACTATTATATTTGATCTTAATAGCAATAAATAATAGTGAAGTTGGTATTTGTTATACGTCGTAATTTAATAATGGACATCAAAAACGATTATGCATTCGGTTGCTCCAGATGTACCAAAATTTGTACATTACTCAAGAGAAGCTAAACAAAAACAATCGTCACAATATGAAAATGCGTTTGTCCCTAATGTATTGGCAATTTATCACCCTTACTGGCTCTGTGAATCGGCGAAAGTGAAAGGAATCATTTAAACCACAAACGTGAGGAGGGGGAAGTTGGTTTGAAGCTTTTGGGACGAAGTGCACAAAATATATAGGATATTGCATTATTTGCATTAATGCATCATTTTATTAAGTTTATAATTGTGAATGTTTCCGATACCTGATCGACAGTTTTCTCACAGGTCGTGACAACTATCACAAGGCTCACCAAGACGATGAACCACGAAATGACGTTATTCACGGTGTAGACGGCGTACCACATCGACCTCACCGTCGCCAACTTATAAAACGTTAGAAAGGTGTAGAAACCCAAAGACGTCAATTCGATGAGGGCCCTGACGGCAAACAACAAAATGGCAAGTTGGTAGGCCGTCATCGTATCGACGATGATGTCGACCGTCCTCGAGTGTCTTTCAGTGTGGAGATAATGCTGAGGAGAAATCTTGAGGAACTCGTCGTAATGGTGACGCACGCCTTCGATGAGTTTGGCGAACTGAACGGCCACTAACGTGGTGTTCAAGTACATCAACGCTATGATATGTCCCGACGAGACGTCAATCGTTTGAATGTGCGTTTCTGCAAAGTGCAATTGCAAAACATAACCGGACGTTCGACAAGTAAACAGTATAAATAATCCTGCAATGTCCAAATTACTGGTTTTTGCGGATTTAAGACACGTCACCCGAGTGTAACACTGTTTGAATTTCTTTCGTTTCGCGATCATCCGAGCGAGATGAACGAATATCGAAACGATGTCGAAACCGCACCGAATCATTTCTGTGGCCGACCAGAAGTTGTCAGTTGTGTCGCCACTTTCGGCGTGATACATCAAACTGAATAAAACAAACGAGAACGACGCTGTGGACATCACCAGAACTATGATGAACGACCAGGCGCATAAACTAGCGGAAAAATCGCCGTTTTGGTCGAAACAAAACAAACCCAAAACTCGCGACACTGTGAAAACCAAACCGACATCTTTGTTGTTCGAATATAAACGCCCAAAGTCCATTGCTCGAACGAGTACAGCCCTTTTGCTACTGAGTAAACTGATATGTAGTAAACAACTGTGTTGTCGAGTCACTTCTACTTGACTTTTGAAAATGATGGTGCACACAGAAAGATGTGGGAAAACGGCCCTCAATGCCGGTAATTGTCAGTTTGTGTACGTAAACAAGTCGCTGTTACGTTACATGAATAGACTCCACAGTGTGACGTGGAGGTTGAAGGGGTTATTTTTCAGTGCAAATGAGCCCATCAGATACTTATCCACCCCGTGCAACCTATCGAAATCAAATCAGTTCGTTCAAGTTCCGATTCGACCCAGTTGATAGAATGAATTTCGTTCTTTATTTAATGATGGCAAAATGCAACTAACCCTTTGCACGTAATGACGGTTTCAGCACCAAATTAAGGATCAGATCACAGAATTGATTACACTACCCAACAAAAGAATTTGTTTTGGTACCTACTATCAAAGATCCACATTTTCCTTATTCTGGGTCAAGAAACACGAATATGAGAATGAAAAATTTTTATTACCTCTTGTTCTCAAGATACAAAGGTGATTGAAGGTGAGTTGGTTTTGCGGTCATTTCCTCTTGGACAAAAGATGCATCTTCTTCAAGAACTCAGGGGTGGGAGGGATTCAGGAGCATCGGGGTTGTGTTCTCTCTAGCCTCTAGTTCCAACCACATCTCCGTATCCACCTGAAGTGTGATTGGTGTCTTCTCTTTCCAACTCCAGCAACACTTGTTCGATCTCCCCTGGGGTAGAAAACCTTTTCTCAGCCACCATAACGACAAAATCATAGGGAAACATCAAAGAAAAGTCACAAGGCACTCACAAAAGTGGCAAAGAAAACGTATACCTACACAGAAACACGCGTGGGGTGTTCGGCACCCCAGAGTAACTTTGCAAACTTCCTCTATAGAGAACTGATGCAAGACTGAACATGAAAATTCACTTGTTGGGTAGGGCATGAACTGAAGTGTATTTACACTGCCACTAGGGGCGCCAAAAGGTGAGCTTTTCCAAATGACAGCGTTTTGAACAGGCATTGGGGTGTCCGACACCTGTAGTCTAGGGTTAATAATATCGACCTTTCTCATTGGTCCAAATAACGGACTCTCCTATTGGTTACCTAACTGGACGGCCGTTGGGGCCCTTGTAATACAAGGCTTGTACATTCAGTCGTGAATAAACTCTTGTCTGAAACACTGCTGTCCTCAGTGAAACTAAATGATTTTATTACTACAAATTTATGTAATTTTATAATACAAATTTATAAATTTTATAATATAAATTTATAATACAAATGTATTATTTTATTAGTAGAGAAAAGTTCCCATCCTGTATGCAATCTCAGGGAGCAACAATGAACCAGCTTTCAATTTCATTACACCCGAGTATCAGATACCAACTCCGGGTGTTGACCATTCACTGAGAATGTTTGGAGAGGATCATATTAAAATTCATAGACAACAAGGAGGCTGTTTGAATTGCGATCATGCAAATCGCCAAGAACGTCTACGAGCAGGAAGGGGCTCCGAGCGTATTTTCATTATTCAAATTTTGAGACCCCCTCTCTACGTTCCTCCTTCCGAATCATCTCTAACTCGTTCCCATCGAGCCACTCATCCTCGTCTTTCTTTCAAGATCAGGCGCCCCGGATTTGCCGGGTTCATTCGGAAGCTGAAGAGGAGCCGTTGGCCCGCGTAAATAAACTGAAGCCGTGAATATTGCAACGACTTGAAATGGACGGTGTCAGTCAGGTGGTAAAGTAACGATGGTATGACCAGTAATTCCATAAATAAATGAATTATCATGTCGTAAATCACCCAGGATCACATAAGGATGTTGGAGTCCGCCCAGCGCTCCGTCAGCAATGTATCGACTCATCTGAAATTTGGGTGTATTTCTGAGTTAAACGGTTCTGGTGCACTAAAGTCTTCGGTAAAATTAACTATGAGGGTGAGCATGGTTAATGCAGTGGTCGAAATTACATTGTAAATTATCAAGTGGATCAACTGCAAAAGTGTTTATTTTACTCGAACATACGGACATATAAAACATTCCACGTTCCCAATGTTGTCAGGAGTAATCAAACTTCAATTTATTCAAGTGGAGCGTCTTTAGTAATAATTATTCTTCAATGACCCGTTGATTGTTGTAAATCACCTACAGTTGGGCCAAAAGGAAACCCTTTTGAGAACGTGGCTAGCTTGGAACGGATACCTAGTAAGAATACGGTTTGAGGAATTTTGGGAAGAACTCGTAAATCGGAATCCCCCCAAAAACAACTCCGTTGCAAAAACTGGCCCGCCAAAAAACCTCAGCCGCAAAAAGGAATGATATCCATTTTGCCGCCAGCCACATACGAGTATATAGGATGCTCAGTGCTTCGCACCTCGCTGTTGAGTGTGCATATAGAAACCTGATCCTCCTACCCCTAACCTCCACCGTCAATGTTTTCCTGTTCCCTGTCTCCTTCCCACAACCCCCTCTCACCCTTAGTCACCCTCGGTTTCACCTAATATGTTTCCTCTGTTACACCAGCAGGGAGCTTTACGCTTCTTTCAATGCTGTTGGCGGGAGCTTTTTGCCAGATGAACAAGCTAACATAAGTATTACTGGTGGTCACGAGTAATCAGCGGTGGTACAACTGTAATGAAGTAGGTAATGCTTCAATTCAGGCTTGTTCATCTGGCAAAAAGCTCCCGCCAACAGCATTGAAAGAAGCGTAAAGCTCCCTGCTGGTGTAACAGAGGAAACATATTAGGTGAAACCGAAGGTGACTAAGGGTGAGATCCGAGTTTACGAAATTCAATCTCCGAGGCGAGTCGCAGCGATGAACCCAGACGCTATCCTCCACCGTCGATGTCGTGCGGTCTTCGACCTCATTTACTTATTTATTCACAATAACACCCCAAGAAGACCCACACCGCCAACTAAAAACGAATTTTACAATTCGTAGTTTGATTTGAGAGGAAGGAGTGGAAGCAACTTATGCTCGAACTATGAAGCATGATTTGGTTGTGGAGATTGTTACCACCCGAACTATACCGCCCTTCCCCGGATGTACTGGGTCGACTTTGCCTAGATGCCACTGCAATGGCAGTGCTCTACCATCCTTGAAAAGTACAAGATCGCCCACTTGTAAATCCACCGCATCCTTCTTCCATTTGTAGCGATGCTGCAGTGTCCACAACTCTTGACTGGGGAGAGGAAATCTATGCTCGCCACTTTCCCATTAAGATAAATATTCTGATTGAGGAAAAAAATGAGTGGAATTCGGGAGTAAGACATGGGCTTCAGGTGGTTGTAGTGATGGGGCACTATTGCGTGCCCTTTGAGACCCTGAAATAACTGAGAAGACTTTTGGCGCCGTCTGCCTAATGGGGAAGGGAAATTCGATAGTAAATATTGATGGAAACCGCTAGACATACCCCTCGTAGCAGTTGAGGGGTATCATCTAATTTGATGGGGCTATATGATGGAAAAATATTGATGACAATTTTTTAGTCGATATTGACTATACACTCGAGCATTTCATTTCCTGCTTTCTGACATCAACACCAGGATCAATTCCCGATAATATAGATGAGTACCAGAAATTGACGAATGCAATGTGATTAATATTGTATTTCGGTGATAATTCAGTGTATTGACTAGTACTATAACATCAGCAGATCTTGTTAAGATGCTGTAAGTAATAGTATAACTACATTTCCGTCTGTACATCTCACACGTCAGCAGCTAGCAGGAGATTGACGTAAGAGTAAGCCGTGTTCATTATCTGTAACAGGCCAACATATTTGTTCTACATTAAATGTTTGTTCTACAAATTTTGTTCATATTTATATAAATATGAAAATTCATGTTTGTGATTATGCCGATAAGTATTTTTGGGACGATTCCTGCGTGGAATAAAGTGGAAGATAGTCGTAGAGTAGATAGATTGCATCAGGGCATCGGTGCCCACATCAGGATGACTCTTATCTCTATCTAGAGCAAACCTTGTTGGTATTTTGTTCAATACAATATTATGTATAAGCTATTGCGTGATACCTAATTGGTATAAGCTATTTTCCACAATGCACGTCAACACTTCTATACATTTATTTTCCAATGTACCTGTAATCATGTATACAATTTACATCAGCAGTATAAGAACCTACCGATGAAAATGACTCCCAGTTGAGAGGCTGCAGCCCGCCAGCCATAAGTGTCAGTGATATCTTGCTCCTTTGTATCATAATCATTATAGTTTTTTTAGCCGGAGGATCCATTTCTATCCAATTTATATTGTACAGTTCTTCATGAAGTGACTCACCCTGCACACAAATTTGCTGTTAATAAATAATGAGCCTCGCGTGTGTGAGGTGGTGGTGGACATTTCCATTCCAACCTTTGGTTCCATCATTTCATTCCATCACTATATTGTTCTCTTCAGGATGTCATGAACAATTATTGTAGTAGCTATTTGAAGACTCACCAACCCTTGTACAATTTCTGAAATTCCACAGATCAAGGCTACGTTCAAGACTTCAGCAACTATTAAGAGTGCAGCTAGCGAGATTATGCTTGGTTTCCCTCCACCCTGGAAAAAATCTAAGTGCTCTTTAATAGTGTTCATCACAGGCAATCGATAGTATTCAATGGTATAAATAACGGTATCCCCATCACAATTATGGGAGACGAACTTTTGTACTTACGCTCTAAACATATTACATTTGTGCGATCTAAATGGAACATTTGAACGTCAGTAGGTATACGTTGTGACTTACCGTTGCCAGCGCCAAAAAAGACAAGGCTATCATAAACGATCCCAACAGCAAGGCGACGCCAGCTGGCCATTTAAGTATTGTGCACATTCGATGGAACTGCCTGAAGAAAATCACATGAAATCAACATTCAGACGTGCTTGCTCATAACATGTAATAACTACGATTTAGAATTTTGGAAAAAACCTTCATTTACTTAATTAAAATTGAATGGTGTTCAGCATGCTTGTTTAGCAACAGATTGATGCAATTCATAAAATCTCGATCACCGTGCAGTTCTTTTAAAGTCAACTTCTTTCCACCATTCTTTCTATGCATCCTGTATGCGCATTTGTCGATTTTTCTTATCCTGTATATTAAAATCTTGAACTGTAGACTGAGGGATTGGCATAAAAGCACATAAAGGACATCGACACCTGTGAATAAATTATGTAAGTATAAAATTAATCCTTCCTGAAAACAATTAAGTTTGTATTAGGTAGTTGATGTCCACACTCCAAGAGTGTGGACATCATATTTAGGACTGTGAAAGGACAATAGCAATATCACCATTTGGACTCTCCAGGATTCCAGCCTCAGAACAATTCTAAAGTTACTGTAGGATCGAGTGAGGAGATTTGTGTGCGTGCAGGGGCCGGATAGAGTGGTGTCAACGGTTTTCAATATTGAGCATGTCTTGCAAATTTAAATCCCCTAGATATTTATATAATCGTGTAAAAGTCTGATCTGAAACTCTGTACCATCAGATGTTATTGGGATCCAACAGCGTCTCTATTATAGCAAATCCTGGGAGTCGTATGGTATTATGAAACGACCAATTTACTGTTTTCGGGCATTTGTTTGCGGATAAGAACTCCAATTTGACTCAAATTTTGTGTGTTCAGAATTTATGCCTTCCAAGTTTAATATCAAATATTTGGTGAAATTTGAGATTTTTATAATGACACCACTTTCAGATATTGTCTGGAAGTTCTGAATGATATGTTGCGTTAACTGTACCGACCTGAAATGGCTAGCGCCAAGGCTGAAGCTAACATTGCTTGGGTGATAACAAGAACCCAATGTATGAAGTCACTGTCAATTGAGAACGGGTACCACACTGGTTCAGGAGTCAACGTGTAAACACCATTTTCGTATGTTTCGTTGTAAAGCCGGCCGAAATATCCATCAATCGTTCGACGCATCATGCAGGCGAGGGCGATTATGCCCAGATAAGTCGGGATCCCCACGAGGATGATGATTTTCTGTTTTTTCGTACTCTTGTATTCAGCTTTCATCTCGGGAATCTCGAAACCGTCCCCATAGTCGAAGTAACCTTCCGACATCGTAGCGAAACAGCGTTGCACTAGGTTTCTGTAGGAGTTCGTGAATACCAAGCAAATGAGAACCAAAAAGTCGAGGGCGGCGAAATGGACCGTTTGCGTCGCTGTAACGAAATCGTGTCTTTGCATCACAGCTGTGATGCACAGCAGGAACATGTAGCACAAACAAACCCCGAATTGGAAAATAAATATGCCCGAAGAGATGATCCACTTGATGGGCCGCGAATCCAGGAAAAGTCCGGCTAGAAGCAAAAGTACGTTGAATTCAGCGTAAACCGTTTCGTACTCCTTCTCGCCCATTGGTGGGTCTCCGTACCACCATTTTCTCGCTGTTTCGCGGAACTTACCCATCACGATGCGGTTATTTCATAACCTTCTACTCATTACCTAGTTACACAACGCTCTGAATGTGTCCTGATATTGTCAGGCCTTGGCATTCACTTCAGAAACGTCTCCGGAACGATGCAATATGTACAACTCCTTTGTTCAAACACCTTCTCACACCTCTCTCTTCTAAATATTCAATAGTCCCTAAGATCGGGCTCCGAAGCTTTCAATTATTAGCGCCTGATATGACACCTACTATTATAGGATTTATGAATATAAATCCTTTACCTCCTCCTGCCGTGGACTAGACTCCGCTTTTGTGTCTCTATCTCTAGTACCCATCAATTAATGAACTTTTCGACCCTGACAGTCCCGTTTCGACAGTCCCTCCAAATGGTTCTCATTGCCAAATTGAATGCAATGTATGTCAAAGAATAGGTACAGTATTTCGTTATCGAAGAAAAAGTCAAGTTTGAGTTATTGACTGTGGTTTCACCCAAGCCCAATGAGTAGGTGTCGGACTTGAAATGTTGAGGGTCTACTCATAGGACCCTCAGAATTTGCCTTATAACATTGTGCACCTCGATCTATGTTTGGGTGTTAGAACTTGAGGAATATAATGAATATATTCGATAATGATTGGCGTTAGTGGTGAAAACAGAAACCTCATGATCTGCACGAAGAAGATAATAAATAGACCGTTGTCTCCAGATTTTGCCGTGTTTGGTTTTTTGAGAACGGAAGCAATCCCAATGCTGAAGTAAGACACGGGCTTCAGGTGGTTATAGTGCTGGGGCACGATTGCGTGCCCTTTGAGGCCCTAAAATAACGGAGAGGACTATTTTGACGTAAATATTGATAGAAACCGCTAGACATAGTAGCGATTGAGTGGTTCCATCAAATTTGATGGGCTACATAATGGGAAAATGTTGATGATAATTTTATAGTCGATATTGACTATGAACTAGAGCATTTCATTTTCTGATTTCTTACATGGACATCAGGTTAGATAGAGGAACACCAGAAATTGACGAATGCAACGTGAGTAATATTGTATTTCGGTGATAAAGCAGTGTATTGACTAGTACTATAACAGCAGCAGATAGTGTGATTAAGATGCTGTATTGTTTTTGCCGGGTACGTCTCACACGTCAGCAGCTAGCAGGAGATTGACGTATGAGTAAGCCGTGTTCATTATCTGTAACAGTTCAACATAATTGTTCAATGAATATGAAAATGAATGTTCGTAGTGGTTTTTATGCCGATAAGTATTTTTGTGAAGATGCCTAGGTGAGATCTAGTGGGAGATACTCGTAGATTAAATAGATTGCATCAGGAAATCTGGATGGGACCCTATATTGACTAGGAAACCATTTGTTGATGGAATTTTGTTCATACAGTAAAATATATACGTTATTGTGAGATACCTAATTGGTATGAGCACACAATGCACGTCAACACCTCTATACATTAAATATATTTTATTCCATTTGTTGATGGAATTTTGTTCATACAGTAAAATATATACGTTATTGTGTGATACCTAATTGGTATGAGCACACAATGCACGTCAACACCTCTATACATTAAATATATTTTATTCTCCAATGTACCTGTAATCCTGTATATTTATCCTACTTTGTAGGTATTATGTCGTGTGTCTTATTTTGGTTTTCTAGTTCTCAAATTTTACTTTGCAAATTCACATCAGAAGTATGAGAACTGACCGTTGTAAATGACTCCCAGTTGAGAGGCTGCAGCCCCCCAGCCCTCACTTGCAGCGATATCTTGCTCCTTTGTATCATAATCATTATAGTTTTTTTAGCCGAAGGATCCATTTCTATCCAATTTATGTTGTACAGTTCTTCATGAAGTGACTCACCCTGCACACAAATTTGGTGATTAATAAATAATGAGCAACGCGCGTGTGATGTGGTGGTGGATGTTTCCATTCCATCTCTTGCTTTCTGCATTTTATTCCATGCATCACTATAAACTTGTATTCAGGATGCCATAATGCATACTGTTTTTCATGAAGTAATTATTGTAGTAGTTATTTGAAGACTCACCAACCCTTGCACCATTTCTGAATTTCCACAGATCAAGGCTACGTTCAAGATTTCAGCAACTATTAGGAGTGCAGCTAGCGAGATTATGCTTGGTTTCCCTCCGCCCTGGAACAAATCTAATTGCTCTTCAATAGGGTTCATCACAAGCAATCAATAGTATTCCATAATATAAATAACGGTATGCCCAACACAGTTATGGGAGACGAAGTTTTGTACTTACGCTCTAAACATACGAGTTGAGCGTTGATTACATTTGTGCGATCTAAATAGAACATTTGAACGTCAGTAGGTATACGTTATGGTCCCGTTGTGACTTACCGCTGCAAGCGCCAAAAAAGACAAGGCTATCATAAACGATCCCAACAGCAAGGCGACGCCAGCTGGCCATTTAAGTATTGAGCACATTCGATGGAACTGCCTGAAGAAAATCACGTGAAATCAACATTCAGACGTGCTTGCTCATAACATGTAATAACTACGATTTAGAATGTTGAAAAAAACCTTCATTTACCTAATTAAAATTGAATGGTGTTCAGCATGCTTGTTTAGCAACAGATTGATGCAATTCATAAAATCTCGATCACCGTGCAGTTCTTTTAAAGTCAACTTCTTTCCACCATTCTTTCTATACATCCTGTAAGCGCATTTGTCGATTTTTCTTATCCTGTATATTAAAATCTTAAACTGTAGGCTGAGGGATTGGCATAAAAGCACAAAAAAGACATCTAAACCTGTAAATAAATTATGTATAAAATTAATACTTCTAAAAAACGATTTAGTTTCTTTTTGTTGATGTTAGAGGTACAATGAATTGATCAACTAATCTCTAAGAAAGTTTAGGAAATTTAGTTGGATTTAAGAAAGTTAGATTTAGGACAATAGCAATATCACCATTTGGATTCTGCAGGATTCTCGTCTCACCACTGTAGGATCGAGTGAGGAGATTTGTGTGCGTGCAGGGGCCGGATAGAGTGGTGTCAAAGGTTTTCAATATTGAGCATGTCTTACAAATTTAAATCCCCTAGATATTCTTATAATCGTATGTAGAAGTCTGATCTGAAACCCAGTATCATCACTTGGTATTCGGATCCAACGGCGTCAAAAGCTATTACAGCAAATCCTGGGAGCCGTATGGTCTTGTGAAACCACGAATTTACAGTTTTCGGGTATTTGTTTGCTGTTAAGAAGACTCATATTTTGTGTGTTCAGCATTTATGCCTTCCAAGTTTAATAACAAACGTTTGGTGACATTTGGGATGTTTATAATGACGTAACTCTTAGATATTGTCTGGAAATTCCGAATGATATGTTGCGTTAACTGTACCGACCTGAAATGGCTAGCGCCAAGGCTGAAGCTAACATTGCTTGGGTGACAACAAGAACCCAATGTATGAAGTCACTGTCAATTGAGAACGGGTACCACACTGGTTCAGGAGTCAACGTGTAAACACCATTTTCGTATGTTTCGTTGTAAAGCCGGCCGAAATATCCATCAATCGTTCGACGCATCATGCAGGCGAGGGCGATTATGCCCAGATAAGTCGGGAGCCCCACGAGGATGATGATTTTCTGTTTTTTCGTACTCTTGTATTCAGCTTTCATCTCGGGAATCTCGAAACCGTCCCCATAGTCGAAGTAGCCTTCCGACATCGTAGCAAAACAGCGTTGCATTAGGTTTCTGTTGGAGGTCGCGGATAACAAGCAAATGAGAGCCACAAAGTCGAGGGCGGCGAAATGGACCGTTTGCGTCGTTGAAACGAAATCGTGTCTTTGCATGACAGCTGTGATGCACAGCAGGAACATGTAGCAAAAAGAAACCCCGAATTGAAAAATAAATATACCCGAAGAGATGATCCACTTGATGGGCCGCGAATCCAGGAAAAGTCCGGCTAGAAGCAAAAGTACGTTGAATTCAGCGTAAACCGTTTCGTACTCCTTCTCGCCCATTGGTGGGTCTCCGTACCACCATTTTCTCGCTGTTTCGCGGAACTTACCCATCACGATGCGGTTATTTCATAACCTTCTACTCATTACCTAGTTACACAACGCTCTGAATGTGTCCTGATATTGTCAGGCCTTGGCATTCACTTCAGAAACGTCTCCGGAACGATGCAATATGTACAACTCCTTTGTTCAAACACCTTCTCACACCTCTCTCTTCTAAATATTCAATAGTACCTAAGATTCGGGCTCCAAAGCGTTCAATTATTAGCGAATGATATCACACCTACTATTATATGATTTATGAATATAAATCTTTTACCTCCTCCTGCCGTGGACTAGACGCCACTTTTGTGTCTCTATCTCTAGTACCCATCAAATAATGAACATTTCGATCTCCTCCCTTGCGCCTCGGGTCTTAGAAACTGACGAATATAATAAAAATATTCGATAAAGTTTGGCGTTAGTGGTGAACACAGAAACCTTTATGTTCGATATATCTCGTTTAGGATTTTGAAATGCTCAATCAATTTTATAAAAGTAGGTGCTTTTTTTTATAAAATTTTATAAAAGTAGTAGCTTTACCTCAGCCTTGACTTATTTCGATCTTGAACAAGATTTTTTCTTATTGCTTGCTTCCATGCAATTTCCTACTTGATATGGCTAAGAATGCTCAAATATAATATTACCAACGATAGTAATCATCTACACGTATTTTTTGAAATGAAAAACTGTACCTATATGACACTGTACACTAGGGTGGCAATAACAAACAGAGTTCGAATTTGAATCAAATTTCGAAAGGTGCAGTTGGGCTAGAAACTGAATTTGGCAAAGTTTTACGTCGATCGGACGAGTAGAAATGGCGTCTCATCGCATTTGAAGTTTCTTTGAAAATTCGATAGAAAGCCACTACACCTTGATGTTTTTTGAGAGGAAGACAAAATGCATGGGAAACTAAAGGTTTTCTGGACAACACCCTGATAACTATAGGTAGGTACTGTTGGATCCCGCGGCGACCGTTGTCAGCGGTTTCCCCCAACCTCGCGGAATATCGCTCGCGAGACGACAAGTTGGGCGAATTCCACGGTCGCGGCATTCGCTTCTTTGATTCCCAACGATTAGCACTCGTCTGGAGCCAACGTGCGTTTCCCGATTCAATAGCTCGGATCGGTATTCGGTGCCCCCCTGAACTTCCTTCCGACAGACCTTTCGTTCTAGTACGGTCGTGGACGCGGACGCCGAGGTCTTCAGGATCGTCCAGAAGCGCCCGCCAGAAGCTACACAAGGTATCTGTGGAGAGACTTTAGGGTTGTTTGGGATAGAGTAAGGATAGATTAAGGGACTAGAATAAAACGAGGTTTAAATAACGTTGTCTTTTATTCTACTAGTTTCTTCCTTACTCCCTTACTCGAGGTGGCACGACAGTACCTAGGTAGTTCTCAACATTAAAATGTATAGTGCACTCACGGTGACGAGTCCTTGAGGTCTGGCACCTGTCGAATTTTTGGCCAAGATTCGGGAACTAAACGACTAAATGTTCCTTTTATATAAACTAAACGAACAACTAAAAACTAAGAACAATCAAACAACAGCATGGATTTTAACAATCGATGGATATTATCAATCCTCTAACCTCCGCATTCCAGCAAAAGCGACGCCTGCGCATTAAAAGGGCAACCGGGACCAGCCTGCGCTGCCCTGCTCAATGGTGCAAGAGTCAGGAGGCATACTCACACGCGCCGCTTCCTGCACATCCCCTGACGCTGCGCCCCTGGATACACCACATCTTACGCGCCTAATTTCATCCTCCTTGCACTTGGTTTTAAGATTTAAATACTCATTTAAATATAAATACAATTACCACAACTTTCATAAATCTATACCACAATTTTCTCACCGCTTTTAATTTGTTAAGATATTAATTGAACTAAATTTCCTAATTGATCGTACGCATTAACACGAAAAGGCAGCCTTCATTCAACGAGATAAACGAAGATAGTATTTCATAAGACTGTCAAAATAATTGATTGACCGCTATCCAAGTAGTTGATTACTCAATTTTGAAGGCAATAGTTAAGTGTGAGTTCAGCTTTCAATTTATTTACCTCCAGTATTTGCAGCACCATGGCTGGCTCTTATACTTTTGCGTTTTACAAATACAATTGTCTGTTTCCCTTTACGAATCGCGGAGTGTTCATGAAGCGGTGGTACAACATTTCGCTCGCCGTCGCCACTGGCGTGGTACTGTCATTTGTGTACTTGCTGAGTTACCAATATCTACCGAGAGTATACACTAAAGAACACTGGTTGTTGTTCTTCTACCGTGTGATCGGGTTGGTAGCTAAACTCGGGACGATAGCTTTTCACTTGTGCTCCATGTATCGCCGCCCGAAAATCTTCGAAAGCGTCTTCGCGACGATCGTTATGGAAGAGGCGCACACCGCCGAACTCGCCATGATGTATTTGGCGCCGTTCAGAATGATAGTCCTACAAACGGCTCATTTCGAGAAGGCGTTTCAAGGGGATGCGTTCGACTGGATGGAATTCCTTTTGCATTTTCTCACTTACTGGATGACGGTGGTGATCCAATCGCAGTTCGTCGGGATCGTTTGTGGGCTCGGAGACTCGTTCGAACGGCTCACCTCACCTAGAAACAGAGATCTCCACGAGTTGACGGACCAACACGACCGTTTACTGTGCGCTGGGAACTCCCTGCAGCTCATTTACGGATGGCAGCTGGCGAGCAGCGTGTTGGACATGGCGGTGACTCTTACGAAGTTGGGATTTTTCGTAGTCAACCATCTGAGCTCGTCACAAATTTCGACAAAGGTTTTCAATTACGTCATCAATGTGCTGATCACTTTCATTCACCTGCTCATTATTTTGAGTGTATGCAGGAGGACCCAAAGGAAGGTAATTGCACTTTATCACACAGTTTGTTGTGCAATAAACCATTCGAGTGTGGAAATACAACACCACCGCTGAGGTTTACAAAACCAACTGAAAAAATCACAAAATTACATTATTTCAAATACTTTCAAATGGTATTTGACTTTTGATTAACCAAACCCATGTCTTAGCACATTCGAGATACGAATGTCCTCGTATTGGAAATAATAATGTTTACGGTTTAGAAACTTTTCTTGCTGTGGACAATATAGTGCAAGAACCTGAGGTGCGTCCACCTTTCATTTTAGCAACCGCAAGAGTCACTGAATATTGAGAGGTGGGGTACTGAATCTGGTTGATGATGTTCAAAATAATCGTACAAAAAAGAACAAACTTCATTTGAACCTTTTTGCCACAGCTTCAGGGTACGCACAGAGAACAACGTCATTGCCACTGAGACGGTTTATGTCGAATGAGATTCTTGAGAGTTATTCGAAGCAATGTTAGGGGTTGGTAAATTTTTGTTGAAATCCATGACCACCACTTCACGATCTTCCCTTCGCCTACTTGCGTTTTCCTCATTCTTTTTCTGGTCGTAGAAACTCTTTGCCTTGATAATGTGCAATTTTTTCTTTCCCTGCAGATGTTTAAAATCATGGGGTGAACAGTCTTTTGATTGGACAGTGAATTTGTCGTAGGTACAGCATGTGGCACTCCGTGGGTGGTGAAGATGGTACGATAGGTTTCATACCTTACTGGATTATCCCGATGAAGTTGCCATGCATCTCATAAATTTTTTAAAGCTCAACTCCTCTGGTAGGTATGTGTTTTTCTGCTCTTGTTGAGGGAGTAATGGCTCAATCTTCCTCAGAAAGACTGGATGTGAGTCATTATGCAATTCATGGTTTTGTCAGACATTTCATGGCGACGATTTTTATGCAACCCTCGTTTGTCTTTTGGTGCGGCTCCACTTTCTTTCAAGCTCTTTTGGATGGTCCCAACTTTACCTTTGGTGATCTAATGCAAAGGCCGAAAAGCCTTTTGACAAACGGGCTCTTCAACAACAATACTGTCACGGATCACTCGTGCCTTTTCTAGAAATGATGCAGATCTCAAGGCAGTATTTATCTGGGCGTCAGGGTTCAATGTAGACCGATTCATCACGGGAATGACGCTAATCAGTCCGGTCAGGTGAAAACTCATTTCGTTCCAATCCTTAAAAAGTTGAAAACGTGATGAAACCTTCTCCTTTCACTATTTACGTGTAGAAATCTTGAAGTATACCACGCTGTTTCGTCACCTAATTTAAGCTACCTGCTATTTTTTCTCACGCTTTTACTTGAGGTCAAGTTCAATTCTGACTTGATTTTGACAATTTTGTAAAAATTACAAGCTAGGTACCTACCTTACAAGTTCTTTGAATTCAGTCGTTCTATCGACGTTATGTTGGAATTTGGGATAACGTAAAGGTCAGGTTATCATACACTTTATGTACTCACTTCACATAATACTCGTACCTACAACGCCCTTGGAATCGAACATTGATTGATCTTCAAAATCGATATCGAGAATGACACCAACATTCAGGAATCGAGAGCCGAAAGAAAACTTTTACTTTCAAAAACACGATAAAGACAGGTTGGTGACAACACACAGAATTATTATATGTATAAAACAGGCTACAGAATCAACTAATACCTTTTAACTGTTTGGCTCGAATAACACCGTAGTTAACGTTATGTTGTAACGACCTTCGCTGCAATAATACGAAGTAGACTGCATCAACTGTTGTAGGGCAGTTTGGGGGTGAATATCCTGCTGAGAAGATGCTCTCGCTAGTTGGGATGAAATCGTACACGTACTGGTTGTACAAGTACAGTTTCACGTTGCCGATCGTCAGAGTTTGCCAAGGTGGTGGGAGAGCTAACATGGTGTCAGTTTCTATTTTACTTACGTTAGTTTCACTATACTTGATATCCAGTTTTTTTTTGTATTTACCAACGCTCGCTAAACAGTACCACTGGGTATTTTTGACGTACAACGCCATCGGAATCATATCGAATGCAGCAGTTGTGACAACACACGCCTGGTCAATGACAGCAAACCGTTCAGAGATCAAAAAGTTGTTTGGAATTGTGAAATGGGAAAGAGCGTTCCGCTACGAACTGCTTCTAATGGCGTCTTGTATTTGTTATTGTGTCTCCATCGTGATGCAAGGCTACTCTGGTATCCGGTCCTGGATAGATATTATCGATTTGGTCACTTTCATCTCCATGGTTTGGGTCGTCGCCACTATATACGCCCAGTTCGTTGCGGTCGTCGAAACACTAGGAGAGAATTTCACTTTTCTACTCTGCTCCCTCGAACCGAACACGGTGAGAGCTCTGACGACTAATTACAGGTATCTGTGTAGCTTGGCCGATTTGATATCAATAGTGTACGGGTGGCAGATAATGATCAATATTCTGGAGGCGACGGTGAAACTCATCAGATTGATCTACCACGCGATCATGTATTCGAACATGAATTCGGATTATCTGTTGAATATCTTCCTCAGAATCGTCAAATGTATAACGGTTTTCAGTTACCCTCTCATTGTCGTACACGCGTGTGAACGAACTAAGACGAAGGTGAGTCCAATGAATCCAGTAAAATTAGCACCTATTCAGACGAGGCTTTACTTTGCCATCGGCATCCCACAATGATCAGAAACGCCAATTTAGGTGGATAAAACCTTCATTCTATACTGCTTCAATTGTTGGAACCACAGGAAAGGCTGAATAGTCAGCAAAGATCAAAATCCTATATAAAAAAGCAATTTCAAAAGGTGGAGAAACCAAACATGCGTCCATCTCAGAGCTCGAGGACTTGTAAAGCTGAAATTTGTAGTCAAACTCGAACTCAGGAAGTCTGCCGTAAAATATGAACTAGTCCTTTTGTGCCCAACATAACAGAGGCAACACTCAGATTTGATACGAGTCTACGAAATACACAATATATTTAGGTAGTTGTTTTTACACCTAAAATGGCGTTGAGGGTGTGATCAGCCACCTTCCATTCACGATTGTACTGATATACCTAATTACATATTAACGGATTTAATAAAAATTTCCCATGATTTTTGTTTATTATCTTCGATAATGAACCATTGGAATCGCCCAAAGAAAAAAAAATTTTAACCCCCCCTCAAAATTTGTTGGTTTACGTTTCAAGATACGTAGATTCAGAAAATCGAATAAAAAAAAATCCGTCCGTCCGCCGTACGCCGTACGCCGTCCGCGCCACTTTGCCCAGTTAGCGTTGAGTTAAAATTACGAATTTTTTTTTTTTATGGGTTTCGACCAACCCCACAATGGTCCTCGAAACTTTTCATAACCCTAGGTCAAGGGGAAGGGGTTCAAAACGAATTTTGAAAATTTGAAAATCTCATATCTCGAAAAATTCATATAGAACGGTATGTTTTTTATTTCATATTTAGATAGAGTTTGTTCCGTAGAATTTTTTAAGACCATCCGCAGCTTTGTACGACCAGCCGTTCGTTCACAATGAGGGCTCAAAGATTGTGCCTCACAACACGATCATGAATCAAACTGTTGAAATACAGGTCCATTTTCATACTAACAAGCTCTTTGGAACATCATATGGCTTAAGTGATGTAGAGTTTGTTGTTCTGAGGTGCGTTTCGTGCTACGGAAATGAAGGTAATTTCGAATGTTTGTTGGTAGGTACTTCTTTTATAGAAAAATTATTACCGACGTAGTATTAAAAACCCCAGAATTATATCGTATTAATTAATCATAATTAATAATAATAATTATTAATAATAAATACGAATTATTAATACCTAACAATAAATTATAATAATTTTCACTAGGTACTTGATAAAATTGTTAATAATTAGTGATAATTGATAATAATAATTAATCTAACATTTAGGATCTAGACATTTAGACCTAGTGATCTAGACAGAAGGGTGATCTGTACAAAGAATATAATGAACCGTTGTGTCAAGAATTTGCAGAGTTTTTCTCATTGCAAACCTGTTCATTGTGTACCCAAGATCCTTCCCTATAAGACCTGGCAGCGGGAAATATTATTCAACATGGTTTGAAAAGGGAAAAACAAGTTTTGTAAAAAATCCCAATGCTCTAGGTAGTAGTCGATACCAGTGACCAACATTTTCTTCAGTAGTCGACATGGTTTTGCACCAGTAGTCGACCTACATGTGTTAGAAGTCGACAGTATCACTTGAGTCAGTAGTCGACAGGTTTCGTCATTCCATCGTGTTCGAATTTTACGACATCTAAACAAAATACATTCAACTGTGAATCGGAACTTGAAAATAGATTAATAAGATGTAATAAAGTAGTTATCGGACTTTATATTTGCAAACAGCTCATTATCAGACTCAAATTGCAATAAGTACTTAAGTAAAAAGGTATGAAAACTATAGTCGAAAACTCATTGTCAGAAAATTGACATTACAGTTGGGCTTAGGTACCTATTTACATATTTTTTTGACATTTTCATGTCTTTGCTTTGGCACATAAACTGAAACGGGAAAAATTTGTTCCCGTGATTCACCCTTTCCCTCAGATCACGTCAGAACACAAGCGACCGGCGGGCCATTACGTCAGAGCCTATGACGCACGAGCGTATGACGTAAGACAGCTGGCAGGAGGCCAACAAGTACGTCAGAGCCTATGACGCACGAGCGTATGACGTAAGACGGCTGGCAGGAGACCAACAAGTACGTCAGAGCCTATGACGCACGAGCGTATGACGTAAGACGGCTGGCAGGAGACCAACAAGTACGTCAGAGCCTATGACGCACGAGCGTATGACGTAAGACGGCTGGCAGGAGGCTAACTAGTGCGTCAGAGCCTATGACGCACGAGCGTATGACGTAAGACGGCTGGCAGGAGGCAAACAAGTACGTCAGAGCCTATGACGCACGAGCGTATGACGTAAGACGGCTGGCAGAAGACCAACTAGTGCGTCAGAGCCTATGACGCACGAGCGTATGACGTAAGACGGCTGGCAGGAGGCCAACAAGTACGTCAGAGCCTATGACGCACGAGCGTATGACGTAAGACGGCTGGCAGAAGACCAACTAGTGCGTCAGAGCCTATGACGCACGAGCGTATGACGTAAGACGGCTGGCCGGAGGCCAACAAGTACGTCAGAGCCTATGACGCACGAGCGTATGACGTAATACGGTTGCAGGAGGGCAACTAGTGCGTCATACGACGAGACCTTTGCGCCCCCTCCCACACCCACACCGCGTACCTCGTACTTCATTTTGGTTTATTATCTTCGATTATGAACCATTGGAATCGCCCAAAGAAAAAAAATGTTAACCCCCCTCAAAATTGGTTGGTTTACGTTTCAAGATACGTAGATTCAGAAAATCGAATAAAAAAAAATCCGTCTGTCCGCCGTACGCCGTCCGCGGCACTTTGCCCAGTTAGCGTTGAGTTAAAATTACGAAATTTTTTTTATGGGTTTCGACCAACCCCACAATGGTCCTCGAAACTTTTCATAACCCTAGGTCAAGGGGAAGGGGTTCAAAACGAATTTTGGTACGACATGTATGATGTATGGTACGACGAGTATGGTATGGTATATTATTGTATGTATGATTTAGTATAGTACAGTACGGTATGATAGGAAAGAAATGGTATGAGTACGGTGAGAATATGGTATGGTGCCGATTTGCAACACAGTCTGGTATAGACAGAAGAGTGATCTGCACAAGGAAGATAATAAACCGTTGTGTCAAGAATTTGCAGAGTTTTTTCATTGCAACTAAATTTTTGATACGTTAGGTACAAGTAGTTAGATGTGGAGTGAAACAACGTAATTCATACCCATCAGCCAATGCACGCTTTGGAATTTCAAATCCTGATTCTTCTTCTTCTTCTCAATGTGCTTATTCCAAGTTAGTTTGGAGTGAAGAGTCATTCTAGGTGTTTGAAGGTGTAAGCGTATGGTATTTCATTAGAATTGATCTCTACATCCGTACAGATGTGTACTGAACGATATGTACTCGATATGTAGATTCCATGGAACATGCTTTAGCCAAGGCTCCATAGCCCAAAACCTAAACGACATTGGTCCCGCGTAATTTTAATGCTTTTCATGTACAACCAATCGTTGATGGTGAAATGTAATTTTCCCCGTCTTCCGCTATAAAAACACCGTGCACCACTCGTGTCCAATAATTGGACACGGGTATTCAATAATTATCATGGTGTTATGGCGAAGTTGCTGTTGCCATACAACACATTATAGGTATCGATTATTCATTGAAATAGAAATATGATTACGACAATTTTAAAATACTAATTGAACTGCATTCTTCACTAGATAAAAATAGTATGCATTAGGACGGAAAGGAGCCTTCATTCAACGAGATAAGACAGTATATGTTTATCGCGTCTGAGAAGACTGTCAAGGTAACTGATTGACAGTTAAAATACCTGGCTAAGTATGGAAGGCAATAGTTAAGTGTGAGTTCAGCTTTTAATTTAGTTACCTTCAGGATTTGCAGCACCATGGCTGGCTCTTATACTTTTGCGTTGTACAAATACAATTGTTTGTTTCCGTTTACAAATCGCGGAGTGTTCATGAAGCGGTGGTACAACATTTCGCTCGCCGTCGCCACTGGCGTGGTACTGGCATTTGTGTACTTGCTGAGTTACCATTTTCTACCGAGAGTATACACTAAAGAACACTGGTTGTTGTTCTTCTACCGTGTGATCGGGTTGGTAGCTAAACTCGGGACGATAGCTTTTCACTTGTGCTCGATGTATCGCCGCCCGAAAATGTTCGAAAGCGTCTTCGCGACGATCGTTATGGAAGAGGCGCACACCGCCGAACTCGCCATGATGTATTTGGCGCCGTTCAGAATGATAGTCCTACAAACGGCTCATTTCGAGAAGGCGTTTCAAGGGGATGCGTTCGACTGGATGGAATTCCTTTTGCATTTTCTCACTTACTGGATGACGGTGGTGATCCAATCGCAGTTCGTCGGGATCGTTTGTGGGCTCGGAGACTCGTTCGAACGGCTCACCTCAGATAGAAACAGAGATCTCCACCAGTTGACGGACCAACACGACCGTTTACTGTGCGCTGGGAACTCCCTGCAGCTCATTTACGGATGGCAGCTGGCGAGCAGCGTGTTGGACATGGCGGTGACTCTTACGAAGTTGGGATTTTTCATATTCGAGCATCTGAGGTCGTCACATGATTCGGCAAAAGTGTTTAATTACCTCATCCACGTGCTGATCACTTTCATCCACTTGCTCATTATTCTGAGTGTATGCAGGAGGACCCAAAGGAAGGTAATTGGAATTTAATCATTCGGTTTTTTGTGCAATAAACTTTGATGGGTAGTTCCATTCGTGGGTGAACAACACAACACCTCTGCTGATGTTTACAAAGCCAACTGAAAAGTCAAAAACCATTTCCGTTAAGTACTTTCAATTCAAATTTGATTTTGTGCAATTTAATCCATCCCCACTCTTCATTGTTTCTATGCCTTCCTATTTTCACCATTAAAAAAAATTGCACGTTATTGAAACGGTCTTACAATTCAAACTGTGAAATCCGTGGTAGCTTGCCCTCTTTCAAGGATGTAGGTACCCTGATAGGAGTTTTCTTTCCATCCCAATTTATTCAAAATTCTCTATATAATAAATCAAAAAATTTTCAGAAGGGAAAATACTCAGTAACTAATATGAATGGGCACTTCAGTGGAAAATTCGATCCCTAGGTATTTATTAAATTTCTTTAATAAAGTAAAAAGCTCAGTACGACTTGGACTTGAAATTGTCTCTCTGTCGGAGGTGCCTTCGAAATTGGTTTGTCTAGGTATGAAATTATGTCGAGTACGAACAGTATTATTTGTGAATAAACGATAATATTATTATCACTTGAATATACCCACTATACGAAATTTCAGAGAGAAACCACCAAACAATTAAAAATCGTCACCAACTCAAATCCGAGCCAGCAATGTCCGTTTCTCCCTTCTGTTTGCAGTCCAACAGCCTCTGAAAGCTCCCTTCCACCTTGAATTCCCGTAACATGGGGAAAACTCCCCAAAAAGCGTGATGTCTTTGCATTCTCCATAATTGCACATCGCTTAGATCTCACAGCTATCACCATCATAGGTAGATAAGGTATGCGATTCAAGTCAAGGAGCGACCAGTAGAGGGCGTGAAAAACTATCGACAATTAGACGTCATTCGATTCATGCATGTGGGTAGAAATCATTTGGTTGTTGGATGCTATGAATTTTCTCATTACCACTGGTTGTGTGTATAAGGAAATATTCATATTTATATTTATATTATACACCGACTTGCACAACACACAACATCTTCAGGGGATGCTAATAAGGCGATCACCAAACATTGAACTGATGAAAGTTGAAGTGTATTAATAATTACTACACATCTTGTATCCTCACGCGAGGTTGTTGATTTGTATTTGTATTTTGTCCTAGAAGCCTCTGCATTCCAACAGTCAATACCATGCAAAGTGTAGTTGAGGGTCGACAAACACGTATAATGTCCCTCCCATTCCACAATGATGAAGCAACTATAGTCAGAATGTCACCCAACTAAGACAAAAAGTATGCTCATTTCTCATTAGTAAGGTCCTGTGACAATAGGTGGGGGTCCTCGCCAACTTTGATCTCTCCTCAGCCCTTCTGAAGGAATATAACTCGAAGGAACAAAAGGCGCCTTCAACGCGGACATCTAAGGAACGGAAATCTGCAAGGGATATGTTGGGTGGTCTCTCCATCACTGTTTCTCTTCGGCTTTTGTTTGTAGGTCCTCACTATGTACGCTGCAACCTTTGAACTCGACTGCAAGGAGGCCAATTACTAAAAAAAAAGAAAAAAGAAAAAAGAAGTCCAGGGGATGACGGTAGTCAGTTTTTCCTTCGGCGGGGTAGAGCAAAAGACTTCTAACCCTTTCGTCGCAAGGTTTCTTTTGGCGCGCTATGTGGCGAGGTCCTTATGATGAAAGGTTCGCGACGTTTAAAAAGCCAAATGTTCACCATACTTGGCTGTTAACTGTCGAGTTGCCGTCCGTTGGAAAGAAAACACGGGGTGGATGTGGATCTTGATGAGGAGGGGGCTATTAGAGGCGCTTTACCGCCTGCGCTGGTAATTGGGACGGGGCTCCCTTTGATGTGACACTCACAGGTTCAACTTCTCAGCAGAGTACCAATTTGTATTTGCATCACGGTCTCCTGCATCGACTTGACTCAGAACTACAGAAATTACAAATACAGCTGGTGAAGATGAAGATTTATGGACCAAATCGATAGGTGCATAGGAGTTGGCCGATGGGTTGGTGTTGTAAAAAAAAAGGAGAAGACTGGGAAAAACTGATTAAAGGCTGGTAATATTAAATATTAAAGGGGCGATCAGCGATAATCTGTACAGTGAGAGAAACACAAGGCAACCAAAAAAGGAACACATGAAACAGCAATGTTGGATTCAGAGGAAAAGTAAGAACAAAGATTAACCCTCGATGATACAGAAATGTTCACATAGCGTTAGCACCGTCTAAGGAAACACACTGAATTCAACAAGTGGCTCTTTGTGGACCAGTGTCGACAACAAAACGCCCTCAAACACCAACCGCACATAAGGTTCATATTGCGATCTTTTTACAACTTTTCCTTTGATGGAAAACGCAACTTTTACGTCTTTGTGAGATATAAAACCTTGGAAAACGATACGAAGCCGTTAGCAGGGAATCATGAAGTACTATATGTTGTATAATGTACAAATTGGCCGTATCTCCCCCAAAACATGTGTGTGAGTTCCTCACCATTGCCATTCTAGTGAACCTGCCATTCCCGCTCCTGGATTTAAGGAGCTTCGTGCTGTCTGATGAATAACCCGACAATTCATCCCTCAGGCACTCGGCGGCTCGGTAGAAGTGGTCAACCCCGACTCCATTTCATTTGTACCGGTCCAAGCAAAAGAGACAAAAAACCCTCATCTTCCGCATCATTTCCTCGAATCCGAAATCTGGAGCTCACGATCCCGCAAAGGTTTATTCCGCCGTGAAAGATAAACCAACCCTTCAAGCCCTCCGAAATGATTGTCGGCCGTTTGCATGATAATCGCCAACGATTTGTTCCGGCCTCCCTGACGTACAACCCTTGGGGAGACGATACAAATAGGAGAGCTTGGTGCCGTCTATTCGGCTTTAGCCGCACTCCCATCCGTAATCTTGGTTCCTCTTTCAATCCACTTAGTTATCGTGCTCACATCTTTCGCCTTTTCGAATACGTTTTCGATTTAGCGGTTTAGTTTGACCACTAATAACACGAATTTTTCCATTTTGGTTTTTTCGTAGTTCGGTGCTAGGATTTAGTGCTCTATACATCATTGTACTACAGTGTTTCGTCCACTTATTCGTCGTTGATCACGTGTGCCACCAAACAATGACAAACGTAGTAAACCACTTTTCATGCCTACTCACTTCCTAACTAGCAATCTGCCACTAGATGATCACCAATGAGAAGTTGGTCATGATCATCAATTTGATCAGTCAGACAACATTCTTGGGCGACCATTAGTCGTGACACTACCGGTATAGTAATGGCCCGAGCACTGGGCATAACATCTGTGGTTGAGATTATTTCAATCGATTCCGACAATCGATTGATCGTTGATTAACTTATTCCGCGCCGTTGGATCCGGCAGGCGACAGCTCCGAGAGAATGGTCGGATTATTCTCCGCTCCCACGCCTCTTATCTTATCATTCAAGGGTGGCCGGATCATAGAAGGAATGGGATATCGATGTTTCCCTTCGATATTATCGATATAGGTACATTATGATATAATATATTATTTTACCTGAAAAATAAGTAGATAAGTAGATATTTATAGATTTTAGAGGCGTATGAAAAAAAAACTACAATCTTCCTAGGGATGTTTAGGGATAAGTTTCTGAAGTGATTCAAACAAATAAATTCCTTAAACAATTAAACAAAAAACAAATTACTTAATTTCTCTCTTACTGGGAAACCCATCTGACCATGGATATGTCTGTTTTTGCAGTAAGGGAGATATTAAGTAATTTGCATTGAGTGAAACTAGAAAACATCTAGAAAAATTAATATATTTTATTTGTTCTTTGTACTTCGTAATTTACTAAATTACAGCTTCATAGTGTTATAGCATAGAAATTAGCTGTAGGAGACATTCAGCGGATCCTATGCTTATTCTGCTTGAGATGTAAGTCCTAAGGAGGCTACATACCAAATTTCGAGTCTCTACCACCACGGGAATTGCGCCAATTTTTGGTTATCTGCGATAATGAACTATTGTCATTGACTAAAGAAAAAAATTTTAGCGATGAGCTAAAATTACGAAATTTTTGGTACGGGTTCCGACCAACCCCACAATGCTCCTCGAAACTATTCATAAACCTAGCTCAAGCGGAAGGGATTCAAAACGAATTTTTTAAATTTGATTTTCCGAATCTACGTATCTTGAAACGGAAGCCCTGAAATTTTGAGGGGGTTAAACAAATTTTTTCTTTAGTCAATTCCAATAGTTCACTATCGAATATAATGAACCAAAAACTGTTTTATTTGCAAAGCTTCTTATATGTATTAGCTAGGAATTGAAGAGTTATCTCTATGGTATCTACTAACATTCTACCCTGTTAAGGGAAAACGCCTCAACTTTAAATAGGAACTTAATTAATTGTTCAGAAATCAGCTTCAATTTTACCAGTGAAAATTCCCCTTTTGGTCACTGAAAAACATTCCCACAACCCCATTTTTTGGTAGGACATCGATTGATGTTCAATTAGATCGATGGGTGTGGAGGATCCATCGAATAATAGTTTTTCCAATCGATTTACGGTATTTGAGACGGTAATTGATTATTTCTGACTGGTTTGGCGAATGTTTGTTGAATAAAAACACCTCAACTGGTTCAAATTACTGAAATCACGTATGCGCTTTCATTGTTATCCTTTCGTTTGTTGGTCCGGTGTTATGATCGGATTAGCAGATGAAGGCAGATGATTTTGGTTCTAATCTTTACTATCTAATCTTCACTCCTAGTTTGATAGGTGACCTACCACATCTTGGAGGAAGCCGGAGCTTCTTGGTAATCATCGATGTTCACAATGGTGGAGGGAGGACGGAGGAGGGAGGAAGGAGGAGGGAGGGAGGAGGAGGGAGGGAGGAGGAGGGAGGGAGGAAGGAGGAGGAGGGAGTAAGCAGGAGGGTGGGTGGAAGGAGGAGGGTGGAGTGACGAAGGTGAAGGGGATGGTAGGAGAAGAAGGGTGGCGGACGGTCGGCGGGGGGGTGAGGAGGAAAGTGGGAGGAGGTTGGACAACTCAGTATCAAGAGGATAACGAGATCTCAAGTCCATAACGGATTATCAAGTCCATAACGGATTCTCAGGCCCATAACGGATTCTCAAGCCCGTTACGGACTCTCAAGTCCATAACGAGAGCTGAAGCAGATAACGGGATGGAGGGGGGGGGGCCTTTTGGGTCCCTACAAAGCAGTGAATATTGGCGGTATAGAGGAAATCCTGGCGCCAATGAATAGGCGGAAGGTGTTAGTAATAACGTATCATATTAGGTATTCATTGTCTGTCATGGGGAGGGGGATCTCCTCCTCCCGCCACTGTCCACCCTCCTTCATCCATTAACAGTTACATCCAGCCTTCCCGCCCCCTCCAACCACCCACCTCCCGCCGCAATTAAGAGTTACAGACAACCCCCGCCCCACCTACCTATCACCACAAACTGCCTCCTCCGCCTCCCTTCATCCTTGTCCGCTCTCCTCTTCCTCCGCCACGTCAGATGACCACCCACGATTAACATCCATGTAGTGAAGGTCAGCTCATGAGTGACATACAATAAACCATAATATGGTTTATTATGATACATTATGGTTATTATGGTCAGCTCATGAGTGACATACAATAAACCATAATATGGTTTATTATGATACATTATGGTTTATTATGATACATTATGGTTATTATGGTTTAATATGGTTTATTATGGTTTATCGTGATATTATGATACGTTCTTACTACCACCTTCCAACTATTAATCGACTGCCAGGATTCCAAGTATGTCGTCAATATTCACTGCTTTGTAGTGACCCCAAAACATCGTTCACAATAAGGGCTCAAAGTTGGAGCAGATCAAACACCGGCCCAGTTGACTCGAACAGCACATTGTTTTCAGATATCGAGTTAATTAATATTAATTAATAAGGTGGCAAGGGGGGGGTACCTGGGGGCGTACTTTAAATAATAATAATCAATCTATCATTTAGTGATCTAGACAGAAGGGTGATCTGTACAAAGAAGATAATAAACCGTTGTGTCAAGAATTTGTAGTTTTTTTCTATCACGCAACTTTTGGAATGGCCCCCATCCATAAGACATATTCATGTCAAAAATAAACCTCCTCAATAGAACGGAGGAACGTATTATAACCTTGTTTCAATCTCCAATTTGAATTTTCAGCGCCGTTTAACAAACCTTCGTTTGAGAATAGAAGTAATCGCCGTAATAATAGTTACAGTAGTCTCTTTGGATAATATCGAATATCGAGAAGTCAATTGATATTTTCTTTCGACATCTCATCCCTAATTCGTAGCACGAACCTATTATAGATTAGTTGTGGTGTGGTTTGGCCTCAATTTGAGTTCCTGCGACGCTCTACGTGTCAACAGTGTAGTTACCCTAAAGTTCCTTGAAAATTCTATTTTGGGCCAGTCAGAAAATACAATTCCAACAATTCGTTGAGAGCTAGTGATATTTCCCGGTGACTAAAATGCATCGCTGTATATTTATATTGACTCATCCGAACAATACAAGTGGAGAAGGGAACAGAAGAAATTTATTACATGGAAATATTGATAACTCAATCGATACCCTCGTAAGCAGATGAAAACGCTATCACTTTCGAATCGAACTTCACTTGATACAAACATTCTGGTTTGACATTCAGAAGTAAGTGACCCACGAAGATTGACACCCACTCTTTAGAGAGCGGTACAACGGGTTGCATCGTCCGGGAATATCACATATCTCAAAACTGATAGGGCAGCATTACAGTTACTGTGAGGCATCCTGATTTACAGCAGGCATATAATTCAATCATGTGGAGGATATACCGATGTATTGGACTCTTTCCTTGTTCGGGATCAGGTAAAACTATGAAGTACAAGCAGCACGTCCCCATATTAATACTTCTATCAGTGTTTTCGAGTTTCACGATCTCGTCTTTCTGCTACTACCTTCCTCGGAGGTTATTAAAGTATTATTTGTCTCTGAATCTACTGATTGAAGTGTTGGAGAATTTTTGCATAACATCAGTAACTATACTTCACGCGCGCATGCTCGTACGTCATCGTACCCAGTTTGACGTTTTCTTTCGTATTATTCGTCACAAGCCGATGCAACGTTCTGAGCTCGTTCTGTTGATTACAACGTGTACATCAATGGTGTTGATTGTATTGCGGTATGTACCATATAGAATCACACTGTCAGGCCTGTGCGACCAGATGGTGTACACCATTGCGCTCTTCGCCATGGCTATGCCCGCAGTTCAGTTCACAGGACTCGTCGAACATTTCGGAAAGAAGTTTGAGAAACTCACCAATTCACTTTCCGAACCTTCGGTTTCGTTCGCCTTCCACTCCCGGTGGATCACCCAGTGCAAAGATTTGAACGATATTTTCGGCGTACAAGTGCTCAGTTTCGTGATGGTGGTGAAAACGAGTGTCATCAGACTGGCGAACGAGGCTTTGCATATGATAAGCCACCAAGGAGTTACATGGGCATTCGTGATAACAAGTACCATTGTCTTGCTACGGTTCATACACCTTTTCTTCCTGGTCCACGAGTGCGAGAGGACGAAACAGAAGGTAAGCAGACAATTCAACTGTTATCTTCCTTGATAATCTCCCAAAAATATGTGGTATTTTTCCATGAATTTTTGACAGCGATTCCATGTAGAACGGCGGAAAATATACGTGAAATTAATGAACGAAAGTACAAGTACAAGTACAAGTGAGATTTCAATAGAACCATGAACTGAATCAGCACCAAATCAGCGATTATCATCAAAATCGGTTGAATAGAACCGAAGTTATGCGTGTGACCAGGATTTGCTAACTCCACTTGAGTGGCCATTCAGCTCTTCAATTCGGAACCAGAACTAGAAAATCAAGTTTTTCATCAACCGCCCCAAAAACATGTTAGCAAGACGTACGATTTTAGATTTCTTCAATTAGCGGTGGTTATAGGCAAACTATATTCCACAACTTGTTTTTTCAATGTGAGTCTAAAAAGACCCCAGATTCGAATTCTATAAATAATAAAAATTAACCATTTCTAGTAGGATCGCTATATTCGTATGAGTACATCCTAAGGAAGCTGTGGTTCACACTTTATGTGGATAGGTCGAACAGCAACAACGTTCCACATGGCAACAGACAGGGTTTCACAATGTCACATCAGACGAGCACCGTACTCTAAAATGCATATGGTACCACCCTAAGGAACCTACGGCTCACTTTTCAAGTTGATAGGTCAACCAGCAACAAATTTATACATTTTTTCGTATTTCACCCACATCTAAACTACCCTTAATAGCGGTGCGATCTTCAAGGCGAGGATTTTTGGCCAACTAGATTCCAATCGGAGCCTTCATAAAAAATTTCAAGACTCTAGCACCCCAGGAAGTGTTCCAAAATACGTAGCAGTTATTTCGACACGCAGATCTTAGGATGACTACTAAAATGTTTGATATAGGTAGATAACAAAATGAATACACGATTTACTTCTATGATGCCAATCAATTAAGCGGTCTGAACAATTAAACAAGTACTCCAAACAATACAATATTGGATGAAGAATTGCACGAATTTTTCTTACATTATTCATCTAACATTGATAAAAATTCAAGTAAACTTAAAAAACTTGATAAAATGCAAGTAAACTTGATAAAATTCAAGTTAACTACTACTTGTAGTTCCTGTATATAAAATAAATGGCACTCACCGCCATGCTTTACATCAAAAAAGGCTTTTCATTCAAAAGACATAACATGAAGCTGGAAACAATTCGTGGATACGAAATACGCTTCTCCCCCGCCCCTTCCGGAGAAGTTTATATGGCGTTCCAGTGGCTCATGAAATTTTCCTCACTCATCCTCACCACTTTTAGTTCATAAACTGAACTGGTGCAAGAACGAACTTTAGATTTGCCCCTTGATCCTGCAGACTTATCTGTCTCAATCCTTGATGGGAACATACAGACCCCATTACATTACAAAGATACTCATCTCCTGTCCACCCGACGCTTCTTTACGTCGAAGTCGTTTCCGCGATGCACTTTGATTATTCGAATTCCTCTCACCCCATCAAACGACCCTTTAATCCAACCAAAATGTCTCCCAATAATGTCGATGCTCACTCCACGTCAAGTGAAGGGCGCTTAAGGTCCCTCCAGTGCGGAGCACTCGTACAAAAATCTTACAACGCTCCGTGCAGTACAACAACTAGCGATGTGTCAGTCCGTGTCCATCGCAGCCAACTGGGTCTTTACAGTATCCAGATGGGCGGGAGCAACTCCTTTCAACTGCAAAGGGAAATTGTGTAAAACCCAAGGTCTATACTACGTGATAATGATGTTCGTCGTCAACGCAGTCCCACTCGTAACCCGCGTCATCCACACGTACCAGTTTTGGTTGGAAGATCCCACTTTTAAATTCTACTTCAAAATTTTCACCGGAGTAGCTCTCCAATTGGCCCTAAATATTTCTTGCTTTGAACACATGATTGTATGTTTCAGTAGAAAGACACAATTTCAACTTATTTTCGATAAATTAATCATCACTGATACATTGCAATCCGAAAAGAAATTGGTAATTCTTGGCATTTTCAGTCACTTGACAGTATTGTCGACAATAATTTTCATATTCAAATTACCCATTCCTTTTTTCCACAAATACACATACTTTCTTGCAAGCATAACATATTTGTTCTTGTATCATTTCTTCATAGCTCTCCAGTTTTGGTCAATTCTAAATACCATAACTTACAAACTATGTGCATTAACAACACTGATCTCACGTAAACCAGTGTACAGTAACGTATTTTACGATCTTCTCGAAGTTGCGAAATCACTTAACGTTGTCTACGAGAGGCAAATTCTATTGACTTTGATCGAAACATTCGGTTCTTTAGTGATTTATTCGTTTTATTTTTTGGACGGTTTGGTAACTCCCACTAGTGGTACACCACCGTATGCAGTGTTATCATTATTAAATTTAGGGGGTCTAGTTCTGAAACTACTCACTCTATCAGTTATCACTTCGAGCCCTCAGAAATTCTACATGCAAGTGAGTTTTAAATTTACTGGGTTGTGAATGATTTTATGTGGTATGATAGTCTAATTGTGATACTCAATTATGTAGTGAACCTTGACGGTTGTGTTTCGCCCAACTTGCTATACCTACTTCTATTTCTGGCACAATGAAATAATTGTGTACACAACAAAACACACAATTTTACTACAACGGTATTCTCTGTTTGAATCACTGAAATTTTATTCATCACTCGAGTGACAAACGCAAACAGTGTTTCATCATTCACAATCATGTTTCGTGTTTTATAATCTCCCAGCACCCAATCGGCAACGTTCATTGTAACCAACCAACCAATATCAGAAGTTTCTTCCGCAGGTGTAGAAAGTAATCAATTATTTCTTGATGATGAATGTTGACGGTTGTTAATATGGCGTGAGGGAAAACATTCTACAGGGACAGCAATGCGACGATGTTTTTGAGTGAATTGACTATAGAGTTTTATTGCTTTCTTTTTGACTCCTGAACTAGAGAGGAATGAGCGTGGACACACAAATCACCAAACGCGAAACCACTCGGAAGTGAACTAGAATTTCATAAGATTACTATTGAAAAGAGCCCAAACGACGATCTTCATTGGTCTTATAGCATAAAATATTGGTGTCAGCGAAAGATAAGTACACATGAAGTAGAGGCCCTTTCCTGCCACCTCAGGGGATCCATTGGGGGCCTCTGCTCTTCCTGCACCGCTCCCAGTGCAGCAAGATTCCTTTTATTCGCTGGTAATCTCAAAATCTATCGAGTTGTGGAGACCTCAGTCGATTATGGGAACTTGCAGGACTGCAATAGGTAGCATGTGTGGTGTCCACGAAATACTTTGGTACAGAACCCTTCCAAGAGCTCAACAATGACTTTTCATAGTCCAAAAGATCGGTATCTTCATTGCTGCACGATTGAAGGAGAAGGACTCAACCTAGTTAATTGTAGTTGGATTCGGGGGTGTTCCTGGATTTGCTGCTCTTTTTCTACTATTACATATCTGCCATCTCCAGCAAGGCAATGGTGCCCTGGGTTTAGTCAAACGTAACACTCAGAAGTCCTTATTCTCCCTATCTTGGAGTATGCCCTAATAGTTTTTCCTTATTATTATAATACGGTCAAATAAATATTCGAAGCAGGTCAAGAATATGGTTTGTCCAGGTGAAAGGTTGACACTTAGGAAGGGCATTACAGAAGGATTTCTATAAATGTATTACTATTCAGCGTCTGTTTCTACCCCTCGTCTGAACCTATGGATTGGTGCGTTCAATACTGAAGAGCATTTAAACGGATTGGGTGGTGACAGTACGAGTACTTGACTGTCGACGAAGAGAGTGATGATACTTGGTAAAAAGAGTCATTGTCGACGTACTCTCGGGTCAACCATCTGGTCCCTCCAAAACAATTTACAACGCAGTTCATCATGACGAAGTCCGTATCGATTGCTGCCAACTGGGTTTTCGTGGTCTCCAGATGGGCGGGAGTGACACCCTTCAACTACCGAGGGAAATTGAGTAAACCCCAAGCCCTTTACTACGTTGTGACAATGATAGTCGTCAACGCCTTATCCGTCTCAGTACGCGTCATCCACATGTACCAAATGTCGTTAGAATCGACTACTTTCGGGCTCTACTTCAAAATATTTATCGGCGGTGCAATTCAATTGTCTCATACGGTTTCTTGTTTGGAACACCTCAATATATGTTTCAAAAACCGAAGAGGTTTCGAGTACATTTTCGGCACTTTAACAATCACCAAAACATCGAGATCTACTAAGATGATCACCATTTTAGGCGTCGTTTTACACCTTCTCGTAGCATCATTAGTTATTCCTTTTTATAAATCACGCATACCCTTCTTCAACAAATTCGCTCACAATACTTCAACTTTAACATACTTGTTTTTCTATAGATTCTTGATAACCCTTCAGTTCTGGTCAATTCTGAATACTACAACTATGAAACTGGCACGTTTAACGTCCTTGATATCGAATAAAATGGTATGCGATAAGGATTTTTACGAGCTTCTAAAAGTGGGAAGCATGCTGAATAAAATCTATTCGAGGCAAATTCTTTTTACTTTGATCGAGGTATTCTGTTACATGGTTACGTATTCTTTCTACTTCTTGCATCCCTCGCTTGAGCAAAAGGCGTTCGTATGGAGCCTAACATCAATGTTCAACCTGGCCGGGGTTTTTTTGAAATTATTCACGCTCACTCTGATGACCTCAAGTCCTCAAAAGTTTCGTTTTCAAGTGAGTGGCACTTCATTATTATTATTATTTATACAAGAAGTAATAACCTTGTTGTTGAAGTTGAACACTACAATGTAATGTAGTCATATATACATGTAATGTAGTCAATATAGCTAGAATGTAATGTAGTCATATATACATGTCATGTTGCATGTATATTAGAGGACTCTTCTGCGATAATTATAATTCTTCACCACCCCGACTGTATTTAGAAAAAGGAGTTTCTGGACTAGCTGGTCATGTTACGCTGGGTGGTGATAGGCCTTGATTGTTCAATATGCTAGATTGTTCAATATGCTACTAACCAGCTATTGCCCAGTAATTAGCTGGTTAACCATGCATGCGTGTCTCCCCGATACAAAGAAATCAATACTTCCACTATCAAGTATCTCAGTATCATCTTCGATAATTGTTATATAGTGAATTATTGGAGTTGCTATACCAGCCAACCCGACAGACGGTCTTGATTTTCATTGTGGATCAACAAAATTAATCAGAAGAAAAAAAAGTTAATCAATTACCGTTTTAGTATCAAATAATTGATTTCACGATCGCGTTAGCAAATATTTGATTTTGCGACACAATCAATGCCAATATAAACGGGTGGACACGATCGACGTTATCAGCAATGAACCTGATTTAAAACCTTCGAACTATAATATTGTGTTATGGAGTCACTCAAATCACCATAGAAACAATATTTGTGGTTCGTTTGATTTTTTTCAAGGACCTTAAAAACCGGGTTTCCGACAGTTAGTGTACAAATTCAGAACGATGAGACTATCGAAAAAGGCGGGTAGTTGGACGATGAACATTTCCAGATGGTTAGGGGTCACACCCTTCGACGATTCTGGAAACATTTCGATGTTTCAGGGAGTTTATTGTGTAGTGGTCACTTTGTCGTTGTTGACGATTTCCCTTACGGCGAGGGTCATTAATATTGCAGGAGGTATGAGCGACTGGAATCGGTGGGCAACGATAAAACTTGCGATGGTTTGTTCAATGCACATCACGGTGGCAGTAGCTTGTTTTTGTCATCCGTACCAATGCTTGGAGCAGAGATGCGTCGCTAAGAAAGTTTTCGTCTCCGTCCCTTTCACTGGAGAATCTTTTTCACACAAGATGGTCTTTGTGATAAACACCGTCATTTACCTGGAAACGGGGCGAGGAAATCAGGTGGAAGCTTGGGTGGAAATCGTATTAAAGCACTCGCTCCTCCTCATGAATTTTTACAACTTCATTGTCATTCTACAGTTTCGACTAATTATTGAGGGCATGACGCTCAGAATGCGTAGACTTGTGGTGCAGCTGCGCTCTCGGAGAATATATTACAATGAATTCAGTCGGCTTCTCAAGTTGGCCAAATGCGTTAATGGGATGTACCAGTGGCAGATACTCCTTTCTTTGGTTCACACATTTGGCTACGGCGTCTCGTACTCCTTCAATTTGATCTACTCCAATGTAATTATAGAAGAACCACTCGGACCCCAAATGATGAAATTGGTAAGCTTGAGCATTGTCAGCAAACTGGCAAATTTATTGATGATCGCTTCAAGCTCTCAGTCGTTTTCTTGTGAAGTAAGTGAACACTTATTGCTAGCTTCTGATAAAATTGAAGAAATTTTGATGTGTGCCATTTTGATGGGCGCTAGATGGTGATCCAGACTGGGTTTTCATGAGATTCCCTCGGGAGGGATACAGTTTGAAAATGTATACGTACTGTGAGGGCCTACTTTCTGTGATGCAGTATGGTACCTCACTATTTAAACTTTTCTTCCAAGTGAGGAAGGTACAAGCTGGATTTTTGGTTCAGTAGGTTTGGAGAAAGGTTTGTGAGATAGCGTGGAGGATTATCTGTGTTACTGGAGGTATTGGGCCCCGCACTCCAGGTAAGAGGCAAACTTTATGCGTATCAAGTGTTTCCAGATGTGTACATCCGCACGCCTTGTTACACATAGCAGAAGGAGAAGGTGGTTAAAGGAATGATACGTGTTACCTCTGCACTTCAGATCGTAGGGGAAAAAAAGTATTATAATATAGCATATTGTCATATTATGACAAGCGTTTCCAGATACGGATATCTGCACTCGTTGTCATGTACAGGAAAGAAAAAGAAGAGATGTGATGCGAAATAAGTTAGCGGTCGTTACCAGATACGAGTATCTGCACACACCGTTCACTTAATTCGAATGAGAGGAAAAACTGACCACTTTTTAAAGAGAGCTGCGTTTTTGATAACTGAGTTGACTTTTGTCTCGACCATTGGTGTGCTGCTCTTCGTAGATATTTATTGTGATAATTCTATATCAAATATAGTGGTTCCCCACACGTACCTACCAAGTTTTCCCGTATTATCGCGAGATGTCACATAGAAGCAATGCAGCAGAATAAACTTCTCAGAGCTCTGTGAAGTTGAAATATCGATATTTTAGAGTGGAAGGTAATCAGGAACTGGATTCAAATTCCTTCTGTAAAATCTCCCTGCATTTTGGCCTGTTTTATTAATTTGATTGAAGGTGTTTCGAAGATGTTCATCAAAGTAGTGTTGAACTATACCTAATATGTGTATATTACGGTCCAATGAATGGAGATTACATCAATTGAATCGGATGGCTCAACCAAACCATTGCAGCTGATAACACCTTGGAATCACGTTTTAATCGTCTTAATCAAAATCTTCATATTACTTGATTTATAGTGTTTTTTTAAACGGATGATTTTGATACGGGTTTTCGTTCTTGGCGAACCACGTGGACTTGTACCATGAATTCCAAATTTCCGTTCAACATACCAAATTAGGATTTACGGAAAAACTGTACAGTACGAAGTTAAAGAATATTACACACTCTATACATTGAAAAGATCTCTTTAAAAAACCTTTAATTGATTATATTTACTGCAGTAGTTTTTAATTTTTTCCCGAACGTGAGTATGGATTATCGACGGTCCGGGTTTTTGGCGTCCTGAAAATCCTGATTATTATACGTTCTGATTATTATACGTTCTACTGTATTGCAAACGGTTTTCATCTAGATTTTCAATTAATATCATTCCATAGGTGTGACAGGTTCGACGTGAAACGATAACCGAATCCCTGAAAAGACGATTATAACCGTAAACCTCGAATGACGATTAAATTGAATTTCAGATCGACATAGATATCTTGAAATATGATGGAGTCTAAGTGTATTAGAATTGGCGGTGTGGAGTTTTAATAGCAGTTCGATAAGTGACGACACAGTTTCGACGACGAATGAGGATAACGATTATGTCGGGTTGCAGTCGAACTTTTGCTTTTTCAAGGCTCATCGGCGTTTGTCCCTTCGACGAACGAGGGAATTTTCTTGAAACCCGCTCGAAATTGTCGACGATCGCATTGATCCTGATAACAGGATCGTCTTTACTTGTCAGGATAGCACGCATACTGAGC
This sequence comes from Stenodema calcarata, assembly GCA_963920205.1. Classification (NCBI taxonomy): domain Eukaryota; kingdom Metazoa; phylum Arthropoda; class Insecta; order Hemiptera; family Miridae; genus Stenodema; species Stenodema calcarata. Next base: position 17,343,868 of record OY986060.1, read on the forward strand.
AGAACTAGTACTAAGACTGCAAGTTTTTTAATTCCAAAATTAACTATGGAATTTGCGATGCATATTATACTCTGTTTAGCCTGTCTGACTCACGCGGTACAGTGCGTGAGCCAAAGGCGCCGCGGGAAATTCATTTTCAGGGCTCTGCCAATGACTGGAGGTCCGTCTTGTGCGTGTCTCGTGATATTTTTCATAGCTATACACGCCGAGCTGTGGCGAGCAGCGTTTTACGACACTGATACGCTCAAGTTTCTCTTGAAAACAACTCTCCTCCTAGTGAACTTCGCCAGCTCAATGGTCATCCTGCAGTTTCGGCTCATCATGGCCACCGTTAACCACAAAATGCGAACGCTAATCGAACACATCCTCCGCAGAAGGGTCTATTACGGCGCATTCAGCAAGCTCGTTCTGATCGCTAAACACACTAACAAATTCTACCAGTGGCAAATACTGTTCAATTTTGGGCACATATTTGGGTACGGCGTCGTGTACACATTCAATTTAATCCACACCAGTTTTATTCTGAAAATCTCTCCACCGCCAGGTGACACTGAATGGTTTTATTTGTGCGTTTTGACCAGAATAATCAAAATTATTTTGATCACTTCCAGTTGTGAATCGTTCAATGAAGAAGTAAGCAACAGTATAATATACTGTGATAATTGTCTGTGATATTTTCACAGAAATACAATATCAATAGTTATTGCCCGACACAAGTGGATACAAAGTTGAAATAAAACAAGTGTGGTTGATTATTTTTGATATAATCACAATCATTAATTGCCTGCTGCTGAGGTTTTGTCAATTTAGCTTCAAATTGTAACATTTTCACAGCTCTGTTATTTATTTCACGATCGCCTAAGTTATAGGCGACCTATACAATAAACGACGACAATTTTATTGCACAATGATCAAATTTACCACTACCGGTCCCCGTCCAAAGAAAGGGCATCTGTTATAATTATGGTTCGATTCGTATTTCCAAGATCTACTTGGTACCCCAGGAGAAACAGCCGTAATGACGATAAAATATCAAAGTATGAAAGGTATGAAAGATGTTTTTTCTAAATAATTCTTCGGGACTATTTTTACGGCTGTTCACTCAATAGTCTCTCTACTACAATACACAAATGTACAAATGAAATGTACAAATGTACAAATGAAATGTACTACAATACACAAATGTACAAATGAAATTTTCACTCTACGCCGAGTATGTATATGGCTCTTCAGCCATTTAACTTCTGGCGGCCCAATATTCAAATAAAATATCCAAATCAGAAAAATCGATTTTTTCCCCTACGGGGGGTGAAGGGTCCTCACAGGTTGAAGGACAATGGATTTATGACTAAAATCGTCCAAATTTTACATTCAAACCATGATTGATGTATTAAACTGTGTGTTGAGAGAACGCAATTCGTTTCAGGCGGAGGCATTCAACAACGAACTGTTCAAACTGATGCGGGAAAACAAGGAGCTGTGCAGCGATGTGAGTACCAGTCACCTACACACATAGAGGATCTTATGAGACGTTGAATTTAATTTAAAAAGTCTCCAATGGAGGTAATTTGTTTTGTCACGTTCCAGAGTAAATTATTTCTGTATGTGACGATGAGGCAGACGGTCAATTTTACAGCGTGTGGGTTCTTCAATCTCGGATACCCTTTGGTGACTTCGGTAAGTTGTTTTTGTCTTATGAAAAACCCACTACACTACGGAGATTTTGTCATTTGGTCACCTGATTTTGATTCAATGACGAGAGTACATTTTTTGAATTGACGCGTTGGAGGTGCCAGAGCTACGTCCGAACCATTTTATGTAATTAATTGAATTTGGTCTTCGGATTTGCCGCATTTGGGACACCATCTTCCGGCTTGCCAAGTTTGAAACGAGTATAACCATCCTAAAAATGTCGCCAAACCTTGTAGTTACGTAGATGGCTTCGATGCAAAAAAATAAGATGGGTAGTCATTACGGATATGTATGCCTCAATTATAACGTCCACAGTGCGTCTATGCGGTAAATATTGAACTTTGTAGATCGCAAAACCTTACAAAACTGCCGCCATTAATGCAGCTGGATCTCGACCATTCAGCTTGCAGATTTCACTACTTCGGTCGCCCCAAAAAATGTACTTTGCAGTCGCACCTTATTTTGATGTCGACACCGAATCAACACGATTTTACGGGTTGTTCCAGATCATTGCAGCAGCCACAACGTACCTCGTCATACTCCTGCAGTTCAGCATGCCCAAGTGAAGCTTCACAAGTTTCATCACAAGTACAAACGGTTCGAAGTCCACGACCGACAACCTCCAGGCATTGATGAATGAACTCAAAATGATAATACCTATAATTAAAACTTTTTCCCTGTTATTGTTTCAATTTAAATTTACTGACAGATGTTAGGACTATGATTTGCGTCAAGTAAACAGCAAAAGTTGAAGACCATTTCAATATTGTATACTTTTTACTGATACAAAGAAAATGGAGAATAGGCAGGAAGTCAAAAACCACAGGGAAGATAGTAAGCGAAAGCCCACAACCCTGCGAAATTCCCTTGCAAAATGGGACAGGACCATCTTATGCTTGTAAAGCTTCTTGTTCGATTTTACCAGATAATGGGATATTATCCCACTTTTCTTCTTGTTCGATAGAATCAACGCTTTCCGGTAGTATATGACAAGGCATAGAGGGGGCTTTGCTACTCAGCGCTCCTAAAAACGGCTTGCTCCACATGATCCTTGATTTGTTCCAGTAAAATGCTGGACACCACTTTCCATGGGTGAAAGCAGGCATTTTAGGTAATCACTAGTCATAGATAGTATAGACATTTTATACGATCCTTAAGCTCTATATGTGATTATATCTGGATTTGAAAGTAGTATTCATCACTGTTGGACTAAAATTCATTCACTCATTAAAACCTTTTCTGCATTTATTCAACACGAGATGTAAAATTTGAAGAGTGGGTAGAAATCACTCCAATAAAATTAGAAATTTCCGAAATATTGGACGTGAAACTATTTATATAAGTGTAACACACTTGGTAATAAAATATCGACTATCGTTGTCCACCCTTGCTCCAAAAATACTGCCCATAGTCTATTCACTAGAATTGTTTGGCTTCATTGTCACTATTTGATGAACCGTTAAAAAAATACAACATGTTGAACAAATCATTTGTGAAAAAGTTGGTTTAATTCTGAGGGCCCTAAAACGGATTTGTACCAGAAAACTGTTCGATAAAATGAGGTGAAATTATGGTTTAGAAATTCGAAACAATTTTCCACTTTGTATTGTGGAAACTCAAAATTGAGATTGTTCGTTAGGTATACAAATTCATCAGAGACATTTTTTTATAACCATCGTCAGATTTTATTTATGAATATTTTCATAAAGAAAAGTTGACGTTGATCAGATGGAAAGAAACCATATTGACTTTAATTGCACTGTGGATGTGTATTACGTTGATGTAGACGACTCTTTCAATTGATTATCTACAAGAAGCTCTTCTCAATTCTTCAAATGAAGAAACGAGAATGAAGAAATCGAAGTGGTTTCGATCATTAAAATATAATCGTAGTTTGGAATCTTCCACCACATTCATTTTCGTATCTTATTCACAAATCTACTGTGACATTCACCTGTCAATCCGATGAGGCATTTCAATAACCCTCGGGACAAGTCGTCTTATCAGTGAGAAATCTCAGGCATTTAGTGCTTCATGGCGTTGCGAGGAGTCATTAGTGGTATTCGCAACATTTACAACCCACCGAGCCAAATATGATTTTCAACCACCCGCTGTACTTCTTCTCGACCCTAACAGGCCTCTGCGTCTTCAATTCCAAAGGCCAATTTTCGAGCATTCTCGCTTTATACTCCTTCGCGGTTTTATGCGCTCTATGCACCGTCGGCCTGTACTACAGGGTGTACGTAGCCTGCATACATTCGAACTACTTCGAATTAGATTTTTTCAGCCACGCTCTACCGACGTTGTCATTCGTCGCCAAAGTGCTGACCTGCTCCATTCATTTGTTCGTTTCCGTCATCCGGCGACGAGATTTCGAAATCGTGTTCAAAACGTTGAGGTTTAAAAAGAACAATCTACCAATCGCTTTTTGCGCCGTCTTCGGCGGAATTGGCAGCAGCGCTATTTACGGTTTTCAGTTCGTACGGATATCGAAATTCGCGAGGTACTTGGATGATTATAAACCTGCACATAGGATTGACAGCGCATGCGTAGTCTGTCTCACGACTTTATGTTATTACATCAACTTGCAGTTTTGCTGCTTACTTCAGGCTGGGAAGTCGACAATATCCAATCTCATCATAAGGTGAGATTCCGTACATGGTGGCGATTAGTTGATTTTAAAAGTCTATTATTTATTACTGCAAGGATTTTACAGCAAAATAAGTATGAAAAAATCAACTCAAACAATATTTCCAACATTTTGTCAGTCGTTAGCACCTTACAGGTTATGGGTTCCCACGATTTACAGGATTGAGAGATCTTTAGTGAATGCTAAAATTTAATATCATGATGTTTCTGTAACACTGCAAGTCGCTCCGACCATTCTACTGTTTCTCGTATTACTTGTAATAATAAAGATCATGGTTGATCATTCCGTTCATCTCTTCAATGAAGTGGTGGTAGTGGATGCAATGAGTGAGATGGGTGGATCTGGAGTTTGTGTAGAGGCATAGTGACGTTGGTGGAGGTGATGTTAAAAAATAACGTTTACGTCACTTCAACTGTTGTGTGCCACAAACAAACAACCGTAGTAGAAAACGAAATGAAGGTTAGTTTCCAACTTTGTTCACCCCATCTCATAGTCTGCGGTCGCCAGAGGTTCGCAAAATCTCTCTGATTAATGAAAGTAAGTAACAGCCCTCCTTAACAATATCACGATGAAATTAACGGTGGTTCAATGTTCAATCCGATAAGTGGCCTTAGGGTTCGTGCCTACTGGAGCGTTAAGGTAAGTGTGAAGCAATCTTACATCGCCATCATTGGAGAAAATTGGTAAGTGGTACTACATAAAAAAAAGGTAATTCCCTTTTTTACACGGCCAATGATTAGTCGTTCTAAGTAGCCTTTTGAGCCACACGTTTCTTTCCAGTGTCATTTCGAGTAAAATTATCATCTACTTTGGTTTGAGAAGAGCCTGTTTAACAGGCAGAAACATCACCCAGGTATACAAAAACTTATGACAGTGATTATATCCGCATAGAGGGAGAATCAACAATTGTAAGCTGTTGTTTATTGCATGAAGCCTCCGAACAAGGCAATAATCAAAGGCAATGATAGATCGTGTAGAAATGTAGTAGAATGCTTGAATCCATCAGTGATAGGGTAATAAGATTGAAAGCTTTTTTTATTTCTCGTTATGTGATTCGAAGATTCAACCGTATTTCCCATTCCATATTTTCACTCCTGACTTGTCGGTAGGTTAACTGGTGGCGATCAATTCACCGAAAGCCGACATTTGAAAATAGTCGAGGCGCTAGAACGAACCAGCCGACTCTACGGAATCCAAACCCTCTTGAACTGCTTCCAATCATTCTTGTACTTGCTCACGAACGCTTATTTCTTATCGACTTACGAAGCGTTCGAATTCATGCCGGATCCGGAGCACAGACGAGCTCTGGAGTGCCACATCGTCTTCTCTATGGTCATGTTCTATCAAATGGCTTATTTCTGCAGTGAAACGGAGACGAAGGTAGAAAGTATACCACATATTCATCTAACGATATTCACAATAAATTCACAACCAACCACTAGTAGTCCTATTAAATGAGTATTTTAATTAAAGTACCCAATTGGGTACTTTAATTAAAATACTCATTTCATACCAGTCCCTAAATTTAATACTTAATATTGAAATTCCATGGTTCAAGTGTTGTTTTTGATTTATTCAAGATATGGGAATTCAACAACGAACTATTCAAGACGGTGAGGGGCAAACCTGATCTATTTAAAAACGTGAGTGTGCAATATTTAGGTAATCAATTTTTCATAGATTGAGTTAATATGATCATAACATGAGGATGTAAAGCATGAATTTGTAAATTAAGATATATTATCAAGAAATGTACTGTTTAAATGTATTTAACGGTATTTAAGCATCAGCGACAGATTTTCAACGTTACAAGTACAATTTAGATTCAATGTAAACCTCCCAATGAACTTCCTCCAGTATAAGAAATGAACAGGAATATTTCATTACGATACTGCAAGTTCCTCCAAGCTGAGTGTGTCATTTCAAAGAAAGTCATCTCATGTATTTAATTTATGCTGAATTTTCACAGGAGCGGATGAAGTTGTGTGTACTCCAAGGACCCTCAGTAGAATTCAACGCCTGCGGGTTCATAAGGATAGGGTACCCACTGATTTCATCCGTAAGTATTCAAGATTTAACAGTATTGATCTCTTTGTAATGGAGGATTGAGTAAGAAATAATTAAAATGTGGTTTATGTGGCAAAGGCGTATCATTGAGCGTTGTAGAAGCACCAGGTCAAACCGCTGGACCATGAAGTGTCAAGTGTTCGGCATGTAATACCGTCTTGATCATCCCCCCCCCCCCTCAACTGATTTCAATATTTTTCAATATAGTACTTTTAAAAATGTAACCAACGTGCTTTATACTGCTCTCCAGTTTCCTATCCAAATGTCTTACTGTCTTTTGGCACTGTATTCAACAATGAGGAGTTAACCTTCATCCGCTCGCGCTCCTGTGAGTCACACTTGCGCTCGCCGTACGGCAAACTGCCGCATATCCCTTAATTATTACATTATTGGTTTTTCTTCAATCTACCCGCACGATAATAACGAACTAAGGTGGATGACTATCTATGCATTTAAACAAAGAGTTTTGAGCAACAAAAAACGTGAATATAAATTAGGTTAACTTCAATAAAAATAGATAGGCAAGATCCTCTTCACAGAGCACAAACCAGTTTATGTGGGTAATATTCAGTGTGGGTAATATACCAGTCAAGATTTGTCGACAGTCTTTTTATCGATGAATAATGTCAACATGCAGCAAAATTTCTTTGATGCTCGTAATCTAGATCATCAATGTCTTCCATTTTGAAGGCATATTCCCCCTCTTCTTCTTGCCTCTCCAATGCACCAAGGTTGAATGATATCCTCTTGGTTGGTTCTGCGGCAGATAAAATCTTCCAAGAGCAAAACAAACATTCGTCAACTTGTTGACGTTCGGTGGGCTACTATGGACCTCACGGGCTAGCGACGTGATACCTACAATGTCATCCAATACTGAACAGACCCCAACTAGAGAATACATGTCCGTTTCTAGCCAACCAGTACGCTCAGGAGATAAATTGAGCTCTTCTTTGCAACAATGTTCGAGCTGACGAAGGTTAAGCAATACGGTCAGTGTATGTGGGGTACCAACCAGGAGGCACCTTTCAGTTTTGTACCGTGTATAACTACATGTCCACTCACCCCATCCTCATTCTGTGCTGTACTGATGATGGTGTAACAGCCGAAACTAGTCTACTATGTATTATTCATTTTTGTAGAAATGGACTTTTCGAATTATCTTTCATTCCTGAAGATGAATGTCCACTCACTTCACCCACGTTACGTTATAACAAGTGGATTTCCTTGTTTTTCCAGGTTTTGGCAGCCACGGTGACCTACGCAGTGATACTCGTACAATCGGGGATCAACTGAATTCATTGATGAAGCGAGTAAGGCAAGCTGTGTACGTTCCTTCAAAGATACCGCACAAAGAGTAACAATAATTGGTACGTACCGAATCGTGCAACCAAAAATAAACGGATACAACAGATGCAACTGATGATTGATTTCTGAGACGTGTTACCTGTTGACTTGTTATCGACTCGTCACTAAATCGACATTTTTATAATCATGTCTTTGATAATTTTAATATATTCAATTTTCTCTAATGATTCAATAATAAAGTATGCAGTTTTGAGCCCGCTTGTTTTGTTAAGCATAATATGCAAAATATTATATAATAACAATTAAACTATTCCGTATAGATAAGAGTAGGGAATGGATTTTCATGTAATTACGTGTTCATGTAATTTATGTTGTTTTAACAAATTCCTGTATATTTACTCATTTCTACACATTTCAAAATAATACCCTATTTCGAAACATATTTTAGTATTTCATCGTTGAGTCACAAATTCGATAAAAATATGAAGAATAAATTCGCAAGTTGGCGAAGTTGTTGAAAAAAGAAGCCATTTAGTATCCTATTATCAACATAACACTATAGCAATCTGAAGGAAACAAACTGTGATCCACAGAATCGATTGATCTATCAAATTATCTGTGAAGTACAGTAAAACTCCTGATAATCACAGGCAACAGTCATAGTCTGTGGTATACATGAACCACCTCATCTGTGTGTCAGTCCAGGTGATTCTCAGGAACGGTTCTAGCGGTTATAGTAACAACATTTCTTCATTCAAAAACACTTCAGTGACTTCAGTTGATGGAACAGTATTTCGGTTGTTATAAATCAACTATTGACCTCAGAACGAAACCATTCTGGGCTTAGGACCTTATGAGAATTTGAAGGAGTTTCACAAGTTTTTTTTAAATGCAAATGGTACATACAATTGTTTGATTTTGGGTAATAAATAGCTTGGGACTTGAGGAATAGAACAATAATATAATATGGATTTAATAAAGAATAAGATGAATTTATATATACAACAAGACAATCCACTGAAACTATTAGTGTATTAGTTATTAATAAGCTGAAATTAAGAATGTATTTTTGTATACTTCCTAATCTTTTTCTAGTCACAGTAGTGATTCGAGACGAATTATTCAAAGGTGAACTCACCAGACGGTCCTGCGAGACCACGATTATTTGCATGGCTCCTTGTAACGCCGAAATGGAGTTTCGAGTTAAGAGGGTTTTCATTGATACGAACCCCAAAACATGCGCTACTTCTGAATGAACCGATAATAGGCATCAACCGTGGAATGCCAAGAGAAATTTCATTTCCAACAACAAGAGAGGCAGCGCAAAGCTCCTGTACAGTGGGTGGGAGGGGTTAAGTTCCCGTTCTCACCAGTAAATCTCATTAGTCTGCCTCTTTGGGGGTAACCTTGTTAAACCAAAGTCATCACACCTAGTGGAACAGTCCCAAGTTGTTACACCTCAACTTAACCCTCGTCCGCCAGGCCCTATCGCCTCACATCACTTTCCCCAAAGCTCGTCACCCTCTCGCGCTTGGACTTTTCGAAGTATTCTACGCCCCCGCCCCTTGTGCGCCTATTTCGAGGGTTAATGGAGCGCTAAATCAACTTAAAGCAAGTTCCCTTTGGGCCCCCAAACGGCTTTTGAGTCTTCCCACCGAGCTTGGGAGAATTGATTGAAAACATCCTCGCTCGCATGAGACCGCACTTCCATAACTCGGTTATACGCGATATTCAATAAACCTGTGGGGTTTTCGAAGTTCGTGCACACGCAAAGGAGGCTGCATATTGAAAATTGACTGTTTCGATAATTAAATTCTTCTTTCAAGGAACTAACCTGCAAATTATAAGGTTAACAAATTCCAGTTAAATAAAAATCGATTCTAGATCGTCCGTTTACTCCATAGCCTATCTGGAACTATTTGTTGGTACCCAGGAATTGTTTATGGGTCACACTGAGACACTTGCTATCTTTATAAACAAGTTTTTTGGGATATTTCGCTAGCTGAGAAGGGCCACACCTGAATTTCCCCACTCTTAAAGATGACTTGTACCGCTTCGATAGGAACCATAATTTTTACAGATGGAGTGGATTTATGCTGGACACTTTACAAGAAACATGAGACAGGGAGCAGCTTAGTTCAGCCCCGCCGTGAAGGACATTATCGCACAGCTGGACTGGATAACGGATCTGTATCAGCCAGCAATACGGAGAAAGTTCACTTCTGTGGTACACAGATGGGTTTTTTGGGCAGGAAAGAGGAAATTTGTTGGTTTACGTTTCTACATAAGTAGATTTAGAAAATAGAATTAAAAAAAAAAAAACTGAATGATACAGATGATGAATTAATTACAAATAAAACGTACCGATATAATTCTGGGGTTTTTAATACCACCTACCTACTTCGGCAATAATGTTTCTATAGATGAAGTACTACCTACTAACAAACATTCGAAATTACCTTCATTCCGTAGCACGAAAAGTACCTCAGAACAAAAACATCTACACATCAAAAACCATGTGATGTTCCAAACAGCTGTTCCTTAGTATGAACATTGGCCTGTATTTCAACCGTATATTAAAGGAAGAATCGAGAGCAAAAGCTTCATCAGGGAGTTCAAACATAATGAAATATTATGTGCGTCCACCTGGCGCTGGAATCCTCAGGATATATTGGTATCAAAAGATTCAGCATTCAATACAACATTTTCATAGACAATACAGATATTTTATTTCTTAATTATTTTTTCATTTCGCCCTTACTAATATCCCTTGGGAATTATATAAGTTGAGTAAATATTACCTATTTAGAAGTAATGAATATTTGGCAATAGTTGTCTGTGCAGTCATAAATATGAGATAAAATGTAGGGTTGTATTTAGAATGGCTCAAAATGGATTTAAATTAGAACATTCTACGTACCATGGTGACTTACTTGACGTATGAACCCGTTACAGAATGCACCACACGCACAAGAAAGTCACAGAAAAATTGTTGGTGATGAAATTTACGTTAAATAACGGCTTGAGGAAGACCAAGTGGTAAATGTTTTTCACCTCGCTGATGAAGCCGCCTCCAGCGTACAATCTCAAGTTGTGGCTTTGGGGCGTCTTGAAAGGTAGAAATCTCGTTGCACGGCGGCCCTAAACAAGGTCAAAGGGCTTTGACGAACAAACGGATATTACATTCGTTGTTTCCTGTTCACAATAATCCGACAAGTTCAAACTCGATGCCGTTTCCACGGGAAATGGTAATGCGCTTTTGTGGTCGAAATTAGTTTTCCTCTCCGCCTGGATAAACATGGTGTGAATATGGAATAGCTGGGAGTTTGGGGTGTTTAAATTGAATTTGAAAGCGTCCCGGCGCTCACCTCTCGTTGGGGATTAGGAAAACGAAGTTGTGCCAAGCACATGAACAAATGAATATTCAACAAAAACCCATTCTGAAATTCGGTCTTCATACGGACCCAAATCTTCTATTCGTCTTTAGAGTTGGTCCATGAACTAGGAAAATACAGAAATTCAAATTTAAAGTCTCTCTGAAGCCACTTGGTGCCAACCAATCACACTCGTCCTTTCACTTAGTAGCCCCTTCACTTCAAGAGCCAATAGTAATCAGTTTTCCTTTCACTTGTACTCGTATCAACCAATGCCATTCAACCTTGATATCTTTGTCTTTGTGCTATTAAAACCTCTTTATTATATTAGGGATTCGGGACAAGGAAACCTGGGTATAAAGAAACCTCTTTATGAGAGACCTGAACAAGGAAACCTGGATGTTAATAAACCATTTTATTAGAGACCTGGGAAAAGGAGACCTGGGTATAAATAACCCTGTTTATAAGAGCCTTTTTACAACGTCCCCTTGGGTTTCTCTGAAAACCAGTGTTCACTGTTACAAGATATTTATTATTTTTCTACATACTAATGTTGATAACTGAATATACTGTAAGACCTCGATAAACTTGGTTCGGCACTCTTAATGTTGGCTATTACAGTTGTATCAAACGCGGTTTGAAGCAATCGGATCAACATCTTTGGAACGCTATTGGATCGGTAATGTCGGAAGCGTTCAGGGAAAATCAATAAATTTCGGAACTGTCAGAGAGGAATCGAGTAAATTCGTAAAAATTCCCTATATTTCTTCTATCAATCCCGTTTTTAAATCAGACCTTGATAATCCGGCAATTTGAGATCCCCGATGTGCCGGATTATCCTGTTCTTTGCCGATTACTGTACTTAACACGAACTCTGCTCAATCCTTGGCTATGATCGAATTGAAGCAACATCGAGAGAATAGACTATGGAAGGTCCGTTTCATGGACACAACCCGATCGAATGAACCGATAGTAAAAACACTGAGAAAAAATAATAACAAGTAAAATTTGTTCTAACAGTGTTATGAATTCAAATTGAATAATAATAGGTGTTATTTGCGTTCACTTCATTGGTGGTTATGATGTGGACACGACTTATTTCTTTTTTTTTTCTCGTTCGTATTTAACCCGATTTCATTCAAATGACGATAAAAGACGTTGTCAGAAGCCTTGTAGGTTTTCAAAAGAACAATAAGCATGTGTTTGTTGAGACTAATGTACACACTAGGAATCCTAATGGTCAGACCACGTAGAGGACTTTATTGATTTGGCCTGTAAACATCCTTCAACTCCTTTCGAATTATTCGAGAAACTGTTGGGTACTCAGTTGTGGTCGGCCCGCAGTGTCATTGTTGATCAATTGAAATGGTCAATCAAAGTTTGTTGGACAAAAACCGCGAGAAATCCCAAATCAAAATCGTCGGTCCTCATCTTGTTTTCAAGTTGTCCAGATTGTTGGGATGCTTCCATTTTGACGACCGCGGGAAGTCATCTATGGCGAGGATCGCGTATTCCATATTCATTTTAGTTATATTTGCGCCGATGCTCACGTTGGAGTCCTATAAGAGTTACTCGCATCACATGGGAAACTCTGTGGGGGTCACTACCAGTACGGAACACCTCATCAGAGGGACCATAAGTAGGATCGTCCAGTTCGGCAGTATTAACATTTTTGTCATCAACTCGGTGTCACTTCTGATCCGGAGAAATGTCTACCCGAAGATCATGAGAAATGTCAGGAGTATAGAACTCCACAGGATGAACGCGCGTTTCATCGTCATTTCCCTAACGGCTTTCGCCTTCTGTGTTTATTTCGAACTTTTACACGAGGACTGGGTAAAGACCTTGACCCTCTGCACGGTGAGAATTCAGCACGTCTTGTTCATAGCGCAGTACGTAGTGCTGTCAAACCGTTGGAACTGTTACTTGAAACTCCTCACGAAATCGACAACGAAATTCGACGAAAGGATGTTGGAAGCCCATTCCAAAGTGATCAACGCTCACAAAATCATCAACGACACGTACGGACTTCCCATTTTACTTTGTGTACTGGTCGCTTTCGTCATCTCTGTAAAACAACTTTTCGTTTTCTACGCTTCGATCAAATCAATGCAAATGGAATACGCGTCGATCTTCTCCATCGCTTTTCACACAATTATCATCTACTGGATTGCTTCAGTTTCCAGTTACTCGTCTTTCTTGGTGAGCCACACTACTAACTTTATATTTAAACCCACAGTTAGTTAACCTCCTTCATACTATTTACACCTTAGATGATTCAGAGGCTAACATGGAGCATTACCCGAAGTCATATTATTTCCCCTTTCGAAAGGTGGTCATCCTGCACTCGGCCAAGTCCTTCATAGCTCCCTAAGGTTGCACGTAGACCACTGCTGTCGAGCCACATAGGTGCCCATAGGTAGACCCGAATCACTGAGCCAACTTGCAGGCCTCACCTGGGAATCCAAGTCACAGTACATAGTGTAGGATTTCGATGACTACACTCTGTGTTGTATATCCCTCAAAAGTAACGACATATCAAAGGAGCGAGGATCGTTCGAAATCTCTTAGTTAATCACTCGCTCCTTCCTATGTTTTCCCCAGAATACTCCGGCGTAGACGTTCATCCAGGATCCGTCACTACCTAGAAATCTTCGATAATCCCAAGATCCAAAAATCTCCAACGAAATTCATCCAGAACTTTCTTCCAAAAATTGATTACGGCATTTCCAGGGCTATGTTGTTTGTCGTTTGAATGTTCTCATGAATGTAATGCGATCACTCCATAGCGTATTTTCCTTCCTCGACCTTTTCAATTTACCGCTGTTTCAGGCTGATGAATTCAACAGAGTCTTGTTTGAAACCATGTACACGGATACTAAGATGCTCTCTCAAGTAAGGCAGTTTGATCACCACCATAACCTTTACTGATGATCATTAATTGATCTCAATTATTGTGGTCATTCAAACTTTTCAACTGCATGTCTTTTATCGTTACAGGTAACATTGCGAACGTACCTTATAAAAAAATATTCCATCAATTTCACGGCTTGTGGCTTCTTCACTGTTGGGTACCCTTTCATGACATCGGTAAGTATCTGAATGTAGTGGGCACTGCAACTTGAAATAGTAGCTCTGGTCAGGGGCCATCCAGTGAGTTTCCTCAGCATTGGTCGGTGTGTCTGTAGACAGCCGTGGATCTATTTTGATGTTGTTGACAGGGCGATTGTAATTTTCAGCGATGTCCACCTCTGTGGATAGTCTTCAATGTAAGAAACCTTTGGGACTTGATTCAAAATCAGAAGTGGGTAAAATTCGTCTCAAACATCACCACTAGTACAGCAAACTATAGATCGCTTGAGCTAAAAAGCTAATGTCTAAGCTAAAATCCGCTATTCGCACATTGAAAAAATTCTGGGTCCATAACCTGTTAAATTTCAAAATATTAAGAGAATATAAAGAAAAAGAAGTGGTCACGCATAACTGATTAGAACTAACTTAATTTAAAACAGGAGAGAGTAAGTTCGTACAGCCTAGTGGAGAATAGGGTCAGAATAATTCAAATATTCTGACAATATTTCAAGACATAAGTTAGGACTCATTCTAGACCTGTTTTCATTTTCCAGCTCATCGCAGCGGCTGTCACATATTTAGTAGTTCTGATCCAGTTCACCGAATGAAACTAACCAACACCTGACGCTGGTATTATATGTATTTAATGTATTTAGATAGATTCAGATGTATTTAATGTATTTATGAGAGACCAGCTAAAAATATAATAGCACCAATATGATTCTTTCATGTGTCGTTTTTTACTAACCCCAACATTAAGTACTGGAAATTTGGATATTCTATTCACTGTCCCTAGTTTGTGGGATTATCTCATAAATTTACATCCCATTGTAGGGTAAATTATTCCAAAATGACCATAATATTATTCAACGTCTCATACCTATGTGCTCTGATCTTCCGAAGTAGTTTTCGCTTATTTTGTAGATTCATATTCCCCTACACATCTATTACCTTCAGGAATTGAACGTGATTTGAATGTTATGATAAATGGTGGTAATTTTATTCATCAATACCTATGAAGTGGACCAACGGAATAGTTAAATGATGACAAGTTAAGTACAGAATAGATTCCATGAAGAAAAATACGAAAAAATTTTCAATACATTTATTAATTTTCACCGGTTCTAGCATAATCCATAGTAGGTATATTACAAGTATTTTTCCAATTAATTTCTATAGCAGTTCCACTATAATTGATTTTATACGAGGTTTAATTGATCGAACCCGCTTTACTGGCCTACGTCAGCTCACAGTTGAATATCAAGTAGTGTTGTTTCCAATCACTCCTCAGAGCTGGAGCTGAATTGAATCAGGATGACGAGATATGTCGCTGCAGCAGCAATTATCTGTGGACGATGAAATTAATGAATATCAATGAGTGAATACAGTTGAGGAAATAGAGAATCAACATTTACTCAGATATAAAGTAATGTACCTAATTCAGAAATCATTTTTCGTAAATTTCGAAGTTTTTAATTACCAGTGTAACTAAACTTGCACCCCCACAACAATAATACAAGAATACATAGGTATCGTTCTACTGTAATATCGTTATAAAATTACCCAGAAATTATCCCACTCCGGCGGTTTCCTAATTTGAGCTCATGTATGCATATAATCATACGTAGGATCGGCCTGTGCTCAGCACAGCTTTACACACCTGAACTTACAATGGCTTGAAAACTAAAAAGTTCTACAAATTGAGCTCATACTGAAAGTACAACAAATAGTAGTGAAGAGAAATAGGACGCACAGTTTGGATGTAACGATCAACAGCTTGAAATTATTAAACGACCATGAATTATTACTACATTTTTACTCACCGATGTGACCAAGGGGTAACCCAAGTTGAAGAATCCACAGGCGGTGAACGTTACTCCGTTTTTCATCGTCGCGTACAGGTACAAATTTTCCTGTCAAAACAACGCCACAAAGTTGAAGTAAATCAAATACCATCAGCATAATGGGACGAAGTCATGAAATAAGTACGTACACCCTCATCAGCTGTGGAAGATATTACTACAGTTGGTGCAGATGATGCGGCATCGAACCAAGAGGTGGACCAATATGAGTTTGCTTCCCTACTTTTCAGTAGGCTTTTTCACCGGGATCAAACGGGTTTTGAGCTCTACCGCCTCAAATTCTGTTAGGCTTCAGCGCTATTGTAACTAATAGCATGAATTATTCATTATTTATTAATTAGTATTTTGAAAAAGTTTCAAAACATTGGCACAAAGGATGTTTTGGATTTCACCTCCTCATCTACACTTGCTCTGTGTATTTCATCATATCATTCAGTGGAGTGGTCTACTCCTACTGGTCTTTCGTCTATTTTTTGTGTATTGTATGAAACTCACGTTTTCACAGAGATGCTTGCTATCTCGCATTAGCCGAAATAGCTCCACGTTGAAGCTCTCCACCTAGAAAGAATCACACCAATTTACTTCATATTCACACATTCAGAAAAGACAAGCATTTTGAAACATCAAAGAGTGAAAAGGGGTAGTCAACCTATTATTTATAAAAACGAAGAAAACTGATGGGCAATAGAGACAAAATAGTTGATCGTATGGACCTGCTCCAAGCGCATATTCGTTAGAGTAACGACTGATTCGACAAGCCTTCGAATTCAGGACTCTCCACTGATTACAGGTTAGCAGAACTGCACTTTGGTCTTTCCAGAGCGCTGTACCAAATCCAATTCCACTTCCTGGCCGTGATTTGGGTTTCTATAGGGAAGTTGTTGACTCTGATCGATACGGTTTGATTGCTGAAAGGTGCCAAAGATCTTTCCACGACCTCTGTTCATCAATACTTGGAGGCAGCGAGCAGCCAAAAGAGCAAAGCTTCATCTTCATCCACGGACACCTGATGTCGTTCATGACTCCACAAAAGCAGTGTGACATAAAGCCACAAATATTGGCGGATACTTCAATTATTTTGATTTGAGTCCTTCAATTTAAGGACTAAAAAATGTACAAACTCAAGGATTCTAGTTTGAAGCGCTATTTAATTTTCGTTTAACGATATGTGCCACCATTCGGTAGCCAAAATCCGCCACGAGATGGATGAGACCTTTAACGTGAAAAATCAATAACCAACACGGTCGTGTAAAGAATAGACAACTCACTTGTGCTGAAGTTACATGGCATTCCTTCGTGATCACCAAAACTTCAAACATAGAGGAAAGAAGAGCGAAAATGTTGGAGGCTTGAAAATACAGAGTGCTGAAGTGTTCCTTATTTTTCGATAATATGAACGATGATCCGAGCCAGTAGCCGTTTGAGACGATAGCAACAAAAATTTGACAGAAAGTCAAAAGGAGTTGCATCCCAAAAATACGATTGACCCGCTTGAAGAGCAGAATCTCGATGAAGTGCGTTCTGGTGTCAATTGCCGATGAACTCGACATTCTAGCGACAAGAATTTTGATCGGTCGACACATCAGTCTCAGCACCGAACAGAATTGATAGGTGATTAATAGTTTCATCAGATTCATAGTGAGGTAGAATATTTCTTCGAATAATTTACGGGGTTGCTCCTCGTTGAAGCGGACGATTATGATTGGAAGAGACCGCCCGAGAGTTAAGAGCGTCCCGACGATGTAACTTCGCTGTAAAACTTGTCCGTATCGGAAACCGTCGATGCGTTTCATCAGCCGTGTCATGAAAAGGCGGTTTCTACTGATCTGGACGATGTGGACAAGGACGCAAGTGGTGTTCATGACTTGTGATATGATGTGAAGGATGAGGCTGAGGTAGCTGGGCAACTGGTTGATGTAGTCCATGATGATGAGGACGATGAAGAGAGCCAGCCAGCTGAAGTTCAAGGAAAATTGAATGAAACAGGAGTATGTCAATATAACGGATTCGAACTCGTAAGAGCCACTACCGAAAGGAAAAATTCCTAACAATTTGGAAATTGAGAAAATATTCATTGCAATGAAATCCGTGAACGTTTAGAAATGAGTTCTATTTCAGAATGCAGTGTACGAATGTGATACCTAGAAATATTCGCGGTACTGGACTCTGTGATAATATCTGAATACACGAAGAAACAGTTAACGAGACATGATACATTTCCTTTTCACTAATATACGTTCATGATTGATTGAACGTCACTTTTAACGAGCAAAATCCCCGATGTTTGAGGAGGTCAAATGAGGGGGAATCACAAAGGTACGGGGTTCATAGAAATCAGATAACAAGGGTTACAAAGTGTAATCTGAATGTAAATATATAACTGGCGATCGACAAAATATGATAACACGAATGGGAATATAAAAAAAGGTGGGTATTATGGTCCAGTCTGGCTTTAGCCTGAAAGCCTCCAAAGAATCGCTCCCAATTCACTCAACCATTTTTCTCTTTATAGCTACTTCTAATAGTAACTCATGGCCATTAAGTTTCGTCTTGTGTATTGAGAATTATGAAACTGAGGATGATTGATGAACCTTTAGAGGAAGGGAAACTGTAGGTTAAGTTAGTGTATAATGTGACAAGAGGGTTTCGGTGGACCCTTTCAGAGTTAAGATGTGCAGTTACGCTAGATTCCGTTACCGTTTCATCTTCACCTAGTAGCAGTCTCAACCAATTACACCTCACAGTCAGTTTCTGGGCAGTATGGGCTAAGCTAGACCATCAGATTTCACTTCTTATTCATCTTCATTGAGTTTCTATTAGATACTGCGCCAGAAAAAAGATTAAATTACAGTTCAAATAAAGAATACGTTATCTTATTTGAAACACGCCCAAACTCTCACATCAACACTAACTTCTGTATATAAATTCTCGTACGATAATAATCTTTGGCGGGCGTAAAACGCACAACTACTTCTCAGATTCACATTTATGTTTAGTGCCAATTCTCAGACGATGAAGAATGGAATGTCTACAATCACATTAAAAATTAAAACTGAAAGTTTGGGTAGTGGAATGTGAATATTTGATGAAATGGAGTCTAGCGGTATAGTTCCACCTAGAGACCTGCATTTCAAGTAGTGACGATCACCAGGAATGCTTGGATAATATTGAGGTACTAACACATATTTTGCTGATCGGAGAATACCGGCTCTGAGTTGCTGTCCACGTCCACATGCCTTCAAGCGCCACTATTCAGAATCATAGAGCATTCTTAAGTAGACTAATCCTACCAATGCTGAAACGGAGGTTTCCTGAACTGTACTCAAGTGCGCTGAAGAACAGAGGAATATTATGAGCTGTAAAGTATTGCGTTTGAACTCACTTCAAATGACGCATCCTGAACAGCTTTGACCACCACAGAAACTTCGAAGAGCGAAGAGAGCAGTGCACAGATGTTTGAGGTCCTGAAGAGGTTGAACGCGGACAAATCAAAGCCTGAGTAAAGTAAGTCAACACTGAGCCAATAAGCGTTAGATACGATGGCGACGAAAATCTGACAACAATTCAAGAGCAGCTGCAAACCAAAAATACTGTTAACTTCTTTGAGAAGCTCCACGACATGGCAATGAGTTGCAACTTTGATGTTCGATGGAGTCATTCCAGACACCAAGGACCGTACTTTTCTACCGATAATGAGCAGAATCAAACAGAACTGCAACGAAAGCATTAATTTGAGACAGTTGAGAATGAAGAAGAAGAGTTCTTCAATGAATTTCAAGATGTGACGTTCAATAGCTCTATAACACAATATATTCACCGATCGACCGAACGTTAACGCAGTTCCCAACACCATTAGTTTTCCCATTTCTTCACCGTGAGCGTACAAGTCGAGGGAGGTTGAGATTCTTCTCATGAAGTCGCTGTACTGACTCATTCGAACGACGTGCGCTACGACACAGGAAATGTTCATGAGTTGCGACAAAACGTGGAGTATGACGCTGAGGTAACTGGACGGATTCAGAGAATAGTCCCTCACGACCAGAATTGACATGACCACGATCCAGACAGTGATCAGAAGCAGCAGTACAACGCAGGAGTAGGCGAGTAGGGATTTGTCTAAAACATATCGTCTCGAGAAAGGGAATATTCCTAGAAACCTCGACAGGTTTATAACGTTCATTCTATCACAATAACTAAATCTGCAATTGCAACGAGTTGTACTTGAAAAAACTACAGACCTTTGGTGATTGATTCGTTCAGCAATAAAAATAATATGAACTCAAAATGATGGACAACCCTCCACTCGTTTTATGATTAAACGAGTCAGATTGAGGATTTGCTAAAAAGGATCAGATAACATTTGACAATGATGGTTTCCTTATGTAACTTACTTTGAACTCTTACTTTTATAATACTACCAACATTTAGTCAAAATTGACTTTAACCAGTTATTGATTTTAACGTCAGAGTGAATGTCAATAAAAGAGGCAGTCGTGTAACAAGGCCGTCGGCTGTCCTAATGCGTGATTTTACGAAGTACCTAATTTACAGCCTGGATGCTATTCCGAGTAAAATTCTGAACATTCATCACATTGAAATTTGTGATGGTTTGCTGATTCTCCTGCTCCCGATGTTTTTGTTCGACCACTTTTGGGGCTCTGTGAATGCAGACCGAATATCCCTCTGGGTGGGCATATTGCCTAACCCCCCGAGAACAGGAGAAACTCAGCAAACCATTCATTACATGGTACCTCCAATCTTCTACATTCTAATTTTCCATGTTTCTACAATTCATTGGGTAAACCTTCAATTTCAAATTTCTAAATGGCATTAACATCCCTGCCAATATCCATAGTTGTAGGAGCATAGTTCTCCACAAGTAGTAATTTGCTGTAGTTCCATTAAGATGGAGGTTAACCGTACCTTGGAGTTTTCCAGTTGCTCTTCCTGGATTTGAACTCCATACTACTATCAGTCCCCCTTTTTCTATCAACAACAGCCTGGCATACCAGGTGTTGTTTGAAGGTGGGAGTGTGATGGTTTGCTGATTCTCCTGTTCCCGATGTTTTTGTTTGACCACTCTGGGGACAGCCGGCTCTGTGAATGCAGACCGAATATCCCTCTAAGTGGGTATATTGCTTAACCCCCCGAGAACTGTTCAGGGGAAACTCAGCAAACCATTCATTACAAATAAAACTTGACCGATGTTTCTGGCCAGAAAATCTGGGGTTCTTTACTGTGCAAGACCCAGACCAAAAGTTTGGTGAATTCTTACTCCTATATGAACTGGGCTGTGGGGTCCCAAAGGTGGGGATTTTAACAACAAAGTGGGCGAATCGTATTAATCATGGACTAAGAAGTTAGTAGTTCGACTTACTGAAGAGGCTGCTTTGTGGCAAGTTGAAGTAATAGAAAACAGCATGACGAATCTTATAATGACGTGGAGCATTAGGTATATGAAATGGGACGAGAAATAGTAATGAGCCGTTTCCTTTTGGCCTTGACTCCAAGCAAAATACGGATAAGTCACCAAGTAAGAGAACATCTGGATGAAAATGATCAACAATTGGTAGGAGTAAGCGTCGTTGGTAATTCTTGCCAGGCTCAAATAATTGAAATGCTCCCCCACATCGATTTTGTACAGACGGATCTGGATGAGAAGCTGCTCAATAGACCAGTTCAGCCTGCTCAGGATAGTGCAAAACTGAGCGACAATTAAGAAGTTGAGATACGTGAACATGATGACTCCAAAGCCAGAGAGACCAGCCCTGGTAATGAATCCCTTCGACAGAACACTCCTGTAAGCTGCCCCGAAACAGAGTAACGTCCCAACAGTGAGCAATTTGAGATCGTATTCCGGCCCTTTGACGTAGCTCACGGCCTGCAGGATTATCTGCATTCGTTTTCTATAGACCCAAGTCATGTACAAGTGAGCTGAAACGGACAGAATTTGCGAAGCGTACTGGGCCATGGATAGGAGGGAGATGAAGCCGAAATTACTTTGGCGTTCGAATTTGGCGTACAACACGAAACCTGAGAGTCCAATGAAGAAAGCCGAAGAGAACAAATAAGCCGTGCGATCGAATTTCCCGTACGAGTCGAACGGCAGAACGCCCAAGAAGCGCGATGAAGTAAACACAGGACCTAAGGCCATCGCTACACTCGTCCCAATTCTAAACCACTCAAGACAAAATCAACAACATCTCTCACAACTAGATACAATCTGCCATCGCTTCATCATTTCGTACCATTTCATTTTTATTCGTTGACTTTCTCAAAGCAAATACACTCTTATTGATTCTCAGAATGAGACGTACATTTTTTTATTTTCAATGAACAAATACGCTGTCACAATTTACGGTTAGAAAACCCTACTCTAAACCATTCGGACTTTTCGGACGATACCAGTATCCAACAATCCAATTCCCCTTTGGTTGAGCCTGGTGTCGTTCTTTTCAGTCTTCTCGCAGTACGTTGACTTAGCATAACATAATATCTTAAAAGATATCTTAAAAATAACACAATAGTAAAAGATCTCATCTTAAGAACTCTCCAGAGGCCATTTACCAAGAACTCATCGCACTCGAATCCAACGTTTGATGGATTGATTCACCGACCGTAATCGCTAGAACTCATCGCTGGATTCGAGTGCGATATTTTACTTCGGAAATTCCTCACATACCACACCGTTTGTGATCAGGCGTAAAGCTCTATTTTGTTGAACCTGTAGGTACCCTTTTAATATGGGTGACGCTGGACGACCCACATATAGCTCACCCATACATCCGAATTGGGCTAATCAAGACGAGATAAATTAATCTTTGGTTACTCAACGATGGTGGAGATTTGGGTCTAATTAGAGGTTTCAAAAGATGAAATCTAGATCATTTGAATAACCTGATTTCATGGTATTTTACCGTTTCCCTTGTGGGGGGGGGGGGGACAACGGTAGCATTCAACGTGATAGAGTCAACTTGATAATTTCTTTTGCAGGTGAATTTAACTACATTTGATTTTGGGCAATCATTTTAGTACACCATATTTTGTTCCACTCTTCGACCTTTGATACATGATGCTGAAGATTTCGTGTGGCATCAGTTCCGCAATCAGGTCGCGAAAGTATGGCCACTATGGTAGTGGCTGAGGTCGGTACGTCACCAGCATAATATGATAGTAGTAGCATACCCAAAATAAGAAAATTATTATTTTACTCAATAATAATTGAATAATACTGCAGTTGCTAAACAGCTGAAAACACTCCTCACTTTCTCACTTACAAGGTAACGCGTTAAGACAAGACTTGTTCATTTCTTTTGGAAGCATGAGGCGTCCAATGATTATAATGATCCTGAAACCGGACAAAAATCCGCGAGATCCCAAAAGGTACCGACCCAGCTTTCAATATTTTCAGAAATCTTTTAACGCCTCATGCGCATGCGTATTGAATTTTTCACTCATCTTAAATTACCACTGAAATCATGTACCTTGTCAGAAGGGTGATGATGAACCATCGTGGACAAATCTGCAGTTTTTACCAACTCTGGGTACCAATGGTCGTGATTTTTTGCGTCCGTGAGTCAATGGGAAGATCATCAGCATTAGAGCATTCACCTGGCGGATCGACCGGCACGTGGAGAGTTTCTCCGTCTATCCAGAGAATGCGCTCACCGTCAACATTCGAGACCACCTCATCGACGTCCACATTTATGTTGTTAATGAAAAAAATATGAATAATGTACAACATGAGAACTGATCGTCTCAGTTTTAGGTCGTGTAAGTTTTTACAACCTCAAAATTAATTTAATTAAGAACGGTAGCTCACAAACGAAATTAATCAAGTGAACTGTAATATCTCTGGTGATATCCAATATTTAGAAGTGGAAAAAGAAAAGTGAAGACCCAGGACACAACATGAATAAGTACATGGCTCAATACAATTGACAGAAAGGCATCTTGGAAATAACATCAAGTTAGGGAAATTCGGTATATTTTCCTTTCAACCCCTAAATCAACGTGAATTTTTTTGGAAATATGAGTACTAGTAGAAATAGAGGAAACTGTACGCTTAATATTTGAAATGGTATAAAATTTAGCAAACTGTTGGGAAGACCAACAGTCCTCCAAGTGAGGTCAACAGCCTTTCCTCTTCCTCAACCGGGTTTTTACTTCCCCAAAGCTTGCAGGACAAATTATGAAGTCATACCAATATTTTACTCAAATCCTTATTCCACCTAATTCCTTACACTTTAGGACCTACAGAACAGATGACTTCACTGAGTAGCGGGAGGCGGGTAAAGCACAGAAAAATAACAGAATAATAAAAAAGGTAGGAAAATACCTCGAGGTTAAAGGTTTATGATGAAACATTTTTTCAAGAGAAATATACCTACAGTTACAAATCTTGAAATCCAAGATTTGTAACGATTCGAGTGTGTGATTTTGTTCCAAGGAAAAGATCCTGAAAGATTTACTCAGTACTAAAATAATACAAAATTGTGGTGTTAATATTGCACTCAGCAGCGTGTGGCAAATCGTATCGACAGTCACTCACAACTCCCAATTATTTTTTTGAGGAGGACACGGAAAAAACAACGGTCCGGAGTCATGGACATGTGAAATTGAATTCGGACGAAGGATCCTGTCGAAACCATTCAGTTTTCCCCCTTTTCATGAAGTACGTGTAGGCAGCAGTACCAAATACAACATATAAATAAAAGAAAGGGCCGAACAATGGAATAGGTGAGTAAGGGAAAGGTGATGACTTCCGTTATGAGTCAATCTATATACAGGACGAAGGATAATAGGACATATATATAAGAGTTTGGGCAACCCCTTTTCAGATTTCAATGATCACGACAGCCGCAGGGATGGCCCAACACTTTTGACCTACCACATTCCACCCACCTACTATGTGTGTCCTATGTCCTGTCAAGTTGACCATGTGGTCAACCGTATGTTAACCTAAAGTTAACAAAGACAAAGTTACCAGCTCATGGATTTTAACTTCATTGACTCGTAAGGAGCTTTTCCACGACTGTTAGTAAACACTGCTTATGTTTTAATTAAACACCGTCCGAAATTGGATTTTTAGCCAAAACCGGAAATTAATTCCAATTACACTTCGAATTTCTTATTCTTCCTTTGTTGCCCTTAGTGTCAGGCTCATCAAACTTAAGTTTAAAACCTACCAGTCTTCGCAAAGAATAGTACTAAATTGCCTACCGTTTGCATTGCAATCAACTGAGTAAATTAAATAGATTTAGTCATATTTGAACAGACTTAGGATCATTACGGTCATTAGGATCATTACTTAGGTATAGGTTAAGGAAAATAGTAAATCCACATTTGCCTCGTTTCACAAAAACACAAATTTTTTTTTAGGGTGTCCCTTGCCCCTGCAGTAGCTAGATGGGAATGCTTTATGTTTATGATCCAGGCTGGACCAGGAAAACACATTCCTGAGGTAGGAAAGAACCATTTATTGAAATTGTGAATAGTTAGTCATGCTCTTTGGATCTCACATTTAGTTCGGTGTCGCATCGCCAGATAAGGACAAGTCCTTTCCTTTCGTTTGTATTGGGTTGTGAAATCCCTAACCCAAGGGACTCTCGCCTGAAGTGAACACATCATCGAGGGCAGAAACCTCGTTCCCAACCATCCATTCGGATTTAGGAACCAGCATTCAACAACTAATCATGTGCATAGAATCACCCTGACGGAAAAGTCGTTGGAAGAGAAGTAAATATGCTCAGCCATCCCATGACAAAGTGTGGCCTAATGGGTTCCAAACCAAGCTACAAATGGTCCTTTCCAGAAACCAGCCCAAAAAATGTCTGTAAAAAGGTAAACCTTGCATCTTTGTGCTCGCTTTAATCACTAAAACCTAAAACCAACCTACACTGAAACCACCATAAATATATTTTAGTGTGAGGCCTCTACTTGGTGCTTTCATTGTTAGTTAGGTTGTATCCAGTTGGTGTTGGATTTCAGATTTTCAAAGATCCTTTGAAATGGTCATGTTGTTCCTTGAAAAATAATCGAAATGTAACCTAGTGTAACTGCTTGGTCATTTAGTTTACAGCCAAGTGTGCAAATCTGATCGGTTTTATTTGAAGCTCTGTGTATAATGGGGGGTATCGAGTTTCTATTGTGTCCATCGACTCAAAACCACCCTAAGTTGCTAGCACAATTGCTTCATAGCAGCATTCTACTTATGTGATGCCATCAATCATGCTAATGCAGTAAAAATTAATTAGAGTGAGGTGGTTTCCACTGATGATGTACCGACCCGTAGTTGATGTTTAGATTGCAGTGCGTTCGAATCCAAGATTGCCTCGCTCGCTCAGGGTACCTAACGATATTTGACCTGGTCAAACCTAAACTGATGAGGGAGCCCCTGGAAGGGTTAAGGGCGTTCCAACCGTGATCAACGGGTTCGATATGATACGCGCCCCCTCTGATGAGCCCATTAGAAGCTAACGACAGTTCTGCATCGTTCACGTAGTTAGTCCGTAATTAGGGAGAAACTACCTGGTCTGCTACGGTCTGCGCCTCACGAACTGATCACCGTTCCTGGGTCGCCAACGATAACCGAGGGTTATCTCCGCTCGCGTGATAGCTCGGAATGAGATTCCACCCCTGGCGATACAAAACAGACTCAGTCGCAAGTTTCACGCAGCATGGGAATCCGGCTGCAGTCAGATTTGCCCCCGGAGACATTTACATGACACTAC
Source organism: Stenodema calcarata (assembly GCA_963920205.1). Lineage (NCBI taxonomy): Eukaryota > Metazoa > Arthropoda > Insecta > Hemiptera > Miridae > Stenodema > Stenodema calcarata. The sequence goes on from OY986060.1 coordinate 17,370,623, forward strand.
AGGCGCGTTTTGTTTGACTGAAATCACCCCACACTCTCTGTCATAGCGTACCTTCTCATAATGAATATATGCAATTTTATTACTCGTAATGAGTGGTTTTTTCATGACCTATTCTATCGGATGTGAGATCCATAAACTTGGGATGATCCCTTTGGGTGTGATATCCAAAGAGTATGACTATTCTTTCGGATGTGAGATCCAACCTAACCTGAACCATCGACCAAATGGTTCGGCAAGTTGACCTTAACCGAAGACATCACATGTGCGACTTCTGGTTCCTTTCCACATCCTGAAACTCGGGTCGGGATCGAACTAAAAAGAATTTAGAATAGCAAAAATAGCAATGTGTAAAGCAAGCAAAAATAGCAAAAATAGCAAAATTTTAAAATTGCAGTTCACCACCTACGTACCTCTAATCACATCGGTGTAGGCCTCCAAGCCATTCTGCCTCAAGAGTTCCTCACAAGTCAAGTCTATGATAACAATTAAAGGAAAGCTACTGAAAAATACCCAATAAAACTCTCTCCAACCAGTTCGGCAGCACTACGTAACGGAATTAGAACACGTCTTCACACGCCATTCGACGCCATTCACGACGGAGCCAACGAGTCAAACGGCCCCAAGCCAGTCCATGTTCAACCTGGTGGGGGAAAGGTGCCCCTGGCCACCTGCTGGATTTCTGAGCGAGCCAAAATCCACCGAGTCGAGCCATCGAGCCAGTCCTTGGACCTCTTGTGTGTGGGAAATCTGGGACCTAAATGACGATGGCTAGTGAAGATGAGCGTCTGTGACTTTCTGCCACTGCATTTTGGTTTTTTCTTCTTCTTTATATAAATGCAACAAGTTAACAAGTTCCTCGTTGTTCATACTGAACTTATAAATTTGATAAGGTAAGCAGATTTGATAAATTGACGATGATGAAATGAACTGGTGAAGAGTGAAGAGAGCAATCTATTTGGACAGATGCTAAAGAGGCGGTGAAAAACACTTTGCACTACCTGCACAGCACCAAACTCATGAAGAAGGATCGTACGATTGTACCATGGAAACTGGCCTACTCGAGTGTGACTAGGGCCAGATGGACTCGAGCGAGTGGCCTCAGACCATCTAGCCCCGTCGTGAATGGCGGCCTTACGGCCAAGACGTCTGGAGCTGGAAGACGAGAGTACTTCCCGGCGACCAGGTTCGATAGCCCGCCTCTAGAGGGCACAACCATATCATGGGTTGCAGCATCTATACCATAGATAGGAGCACAAATGACTTCGAATGTCACGTCCTAAGCTGCAATTAGTTGTGTCATCTGAATGCCAATTTCTCTCACATCCAAATTATAAATCTGTCATGCAAGCTCAACTGATCTCACACCATACGGTCTATCTCTAACCAAAATGAGGATCTCACATCCAAACCTGGTTTCTCAGTGTTCAATCTTGGCAAGAGGATCGTCTCAGATAGTCGGATGTTGGACGGTGTGTCCTCAGGTTTCCACTGTTTCTAATATGAACAGGAGTAGGTAAGTGTCAATCATAAAGAAAATTGGCTCCGAAAACTCTGAAGTAGTACTCACAACCGTCCCCTTCCTTCCTTATTCAGATAACGCTTCTCATCCCCTAATAATAACTTGTAATTCGATGCACCCTCTAAAAAGGAGTTGGAGGGAACTCGGTAGAAATCGTATTAGACTGCGGTGAAGGGGGATTGTCCCACGCTCCCACCCAACGCTTCACCACCGGTAGAATTTATACTTGCAAATGACTGATACGAATGGGGAAGGTTGTCCAGAGAACCCAATAACGCATGCGGTCCAACTCTTGACCCCAGCTGAATTCGAAAGCGAACAAGTGTCGCCAAGTGACAGACGGAGCTTGTTCCAAGTAATGTATTATCAGTCGACACGCAGGTGGATGTAGTGTATTACCAGTCGAATATACCGCTCCCTGCACAGTACCTCTGAAAGGTACTACTGATATTTGGACAATTTTATGAAACTGGCACAACATGAAGGAGAATTAAAAACAAAGAAAACGTACAAGTTATTTTACTTTGTCCCTCAGTAAAAAGCTGACTTTTAATTTAAAGCTGACTTTAAATTACAGTTGTAAAAAGTTTTTATTGTTTTTTTAAAGTTTTTATTTCTATAATGCCCTTATTGATACATTCTAAGTGTATACAAAGTAAACATTGATTCTTAAACTCTACTCCCCACTGTAATTACAACTTGCGCTGTGGAGGAGAGGCTATATTCCGATCTCTTGCAAACAAAATTAAAAGTGGCACAAATTATATCAATGGTATCCTGGTATGAGATGTAAATAATAGCCTTTCCTGTCATTGGTCAGTACATTACACCTTCCCAAGCGGGGTAGCAGACCTTTTATTTCACCTTGGAAAACCGTTTCAACTGTTATTCTAGGATTAAGGAGTTTGTTGAAATCCCCAAACATCATCATCACCATATATGCAGATGGTAGAAACCAACAATATTGGAGTTACACGTTCGTATGTAGCAATGTTGTGTTAGGAACTGTGGAGGTATTGAGATACGTAGTAGTATTGTATTCAACTCCACTATCATTAACTAGTTTGTTTACATGATATCAAGACCACAAACGTATTATATCAGGTTAGACAACAACATCCTTCGAAAATTCAGCAGCCTACCAATTGAGTAGAAAGAGAATGATTGCCACGACCTGACAGATATACCAACGAACTTTCGTGGAATTTGTAGAAAACCACACGGAACCCCGAGTTACTCACTGCAGCAGGAGCGTTCAAGGCCATTAATTTGTACGAACAGTTCAGGGAAAACGACATGATTCACGGGTCTCCTGTACAAAAGACGGCAATCAGAGCTTCAGCGGAGCGGGAGACAATGCACCCCCGGAGTTTCCACTTCATTTGTCTTCGTCGTCGAAAAGGACTTAACGCAACAGAAACGACAAGGAACTGAATTAGCTTTCGGGAAGTTGCGCGTGGAAACCGCTATCCCCCGCTCCGATTCCCCTTCTTTTCCACTCGGGAGAAGTAAATCTTAGGAGCGCCGTCCCAGCAGTAAATCAGTCGGTATAAGGTACCACAGGAAAACTACCGGCTCAGGCATTAGCCTCCGATTCTGCTTTCCCCAGACGAGTTTTCCCGGACACGGGAAAGCCTACGAAGCGGAGGTGAAGCACATTTTCAAAAGGTGCTTCAAACTCCCTCCACTTCATTCTTCCCAAACCCCGCTCTCCCTTAAAGCCAACATTTGTGCTGAGATTTACAGTGGGTATTATCGATAATTTATGGCTCAGCCGCGACTCTGGAATAGCAAATAAGGAATTAATCCGATCTTCATGGCTCCCCCCTTTTCTGACTAATCCTCGCGTCGCGGAGGATCGGCCGAAGCACACATTTGCCCATTAACTCCGAAACCTTTTTCCCGAGCAATTGCAAGGAAAGTATTTTAGTATACTTTAATAGAAAATATTTTTGTTAGCCTACAGTGTTTAAAAAATAAAAAATAAAAATCAATTATGTTATTATGATTACTGTATCTATTCTAAACTGAAGTTATGAACATTTTTATGTACTATCTGGAAACTGTATTACAATAATATTGCTAATTACCAGGTTAAGGAAATTGTAACTAGGGTTAAGACGCTCCAGTTCCCAGCACAAGATTTTTTCTTAAAGGGAGCTGTTGCATTTGGCTTATGAAATGTATATTGTGTTATGACGAAATTATGAAAGAATAAATGCTTTATAAAAAAAAAAAAAAAAAAAGTGTCATCCCGGTTGGCAGAGTTACAGAAATTGCCCGATATCCCTCACAAAATAATACCCCTATCCGATGTAAGTCGGTGGGAACTATATTATTACCAGTAGTAACCGAGTAAATAATGTTCATTTCCCAAACATAAAACTGAGCTTTTCTTTTTTTAAATAGGAAAAGTGGCATATTTCCACGAAACGAGTTTCCCTGTTATACCGGTTTCAGTCACAGAATAACAGAAATCAAATCACAGCGTGGTGAGCTCGTAATGGTGCCAAAGTGAATATTTATTGTGAGTGGCTCTAAGAGTGCTAGAGTATAATCCAAGTTGTTATGGAGAAGAACTTAGAAGAAAATTTTTGTATTTAATACAACATTTTCTTCGTAGTTTTTGAGTACTCATTTTCCTTTGGGATCTAATTCATCTGGAGAAAAATAAAGTATTCCACATCATTTGGGTCACTCCTATGACACCCTAAAACCTCACATGAAAAGCAAATTGGAAGACATTTCACCATCATTAAGTCCTGATTGACGTACATACAGCCGAGCACAGCCTTTCCCTTCCCTCCAAAATCTAAAATAGTGTAACTTTCCCCAACTAGAATCTGAGGTTCTGAGAGAAGCCTCGATCAATAACACCGGTTTTGAGGAGAAGCAACCAAAAAGTCAATTTGCGTGAAATTACGCGACCGACTCGATTATATTCTATTGAGTTATGATGGAAAAGTTCGGAAGGTAGTGAGTTGGTTAAAGGAGGAAAAGGTTGTACTTACGTGAAATATATCGAGTAAAGTCCCTTTGGAGGGGTCCTTGAGATGCGCTCCAAGGCCTTTCCCTCTGCCCCAACGATCAGAAGCTCCTTGTGATATCGAACCCTCTTAAGTCCTGCTGCTGTCCACCTTTCAGAAGTTCCCTTCAGAGCCCCTCCGCCTTCAAGTACTCTACAAAGAAAACGGTAGACGGCACAATAATTATTTCCACTCATTTGGGTAGGTACCATTTCATCGCTATAAACAGTATTATGTCTCTCATGAAACTTTGGGAAAAATGTGTTGGCCTTCAATAGCGTTATTCTACAGAAAAAAAAGTGAGAAGTGGCTCTTTGCTGGCGGCTCATTCTGAACGGTTTATTAAAGATGATAAGCCGAAACTGATGGATTCATATCATATGCAGGATTAATTGGAAACAAAAATATTCATAATATGAATATTTTATGTTCTAGGAAACGAATAATCTAGTCATCTGAGGAAGATTGAATTATAAATATACCTAAACGAATACCGATCAACAATTTGAACAAAAACAGCTGTAAGAACTACGCAGCGCCTGACTTCTTCCAGCAAAACAGATGTGTCGTGCAGAACGTAGTCTAAATTAGCGCCTTCAATGATTTAAGGCGTGGGTGATAACTTGGAACTGGATTTTTGGATTTAAAAATATATAAATTTAGGTTTTTGATGTATAAAGTATGATTTTATTCTAAGTTTTTGTATTTTGATAGGCTCAGGTTTTCTTTAGGAATAAATCAACTAAACCGTTGGCGGAACTGAACTGTTGGAGAACTAACGATGATTTTCAACTATTGGGACTATCGATAATTTCTGACAATTCTTACAACAAAAACTCTGCAAATTCTTGACACAACGGTTCATTATCTTCTTTGTACAGATCACCCTTCTGTACAGATCACTAGGTCTAAATGTCTAGATCCTAAATGTTAGATTAATTATTATTATCAATTTTATCAAGTACCTAGTGAAAATTATTATAATTTATTGTTAGGTATTAATAATTCGTATTTATGATTAATAATAATTATTATTAATTATGATTAATTAATACAATATAATTCTGGGGTTTTTAATACTACGTCGGTAATAATTTTTAATAACGTCGATACCAGTGACCAACATTTTCTTCAGTAGTCGACATGGTTTTGCACTAGTAGTCGACCTACATGTGGTAGAAGTCGACAGTATCACTTGAGTCAGTAGTCGACAGGTTTCGTCATTCCATCGTTTTCGAATTTTACGACATCTAAATAAAATACATTCAACTGTGAATCGGAACTTGAAAATAGATTAATAAGATGTAATAAAGTAGTTATCAGACTTTTTATTTGCAAACAGCTCATTATGAGTCTCAAATTGCAATAAGTACTTAAGTAAAAAGGTATGAAAACTATAGTCAAAAACTCATTGTCAGAAAATTGACATTACAGTTGGGCTTAGGTACCTATTTACATATTTTTTTGACATTTTCATGTCTTTGCTTTGGCACATAAACTGAAACGGGAAAAATTTGTTCCCTTGATTCACCCTTTCCCTCAGATCACGTCAGAACACAAGCGACCGGCGGGCCATTACGTCAGAGCCTATGACGCACGAGCGTATGACGTAAGTTGTTGGTTTACGTTTCAAGATACGTAGATTCAGAAAATCGAATAAAAAAAAATCCGTCCGTCCGCCGTACGCCGTATGAAAATAGATTAATAAGATGTAATAAAGTAGTTATCAGACTTTTTATTTGCAAACAGCTCATTATCAGTCTGAAATTGCAATAAGTACTTAAGTAAAAAGGTATGAAAACTATAGTCAAAAACTCATTGTCAGAAAATTGACATTACAGTTGGGCTTAGGTACCTATTTACATATTTTTTTGACATTTTCATGTCTTTGCTTTGGCACATAAACTGAAACGGGAAAAATTTGTTCCCTTGATTCACCCTTTCCCTCAGATCACGTCAGAACACAAGCGACCGGCGGGCCATTACGTCAGAGCCTATGACGCACGAACGTATGACGTAAGACGGCTGACAGGAGGCCAACTAGTACGTCAGAGCCTATGACGCACGAGCGTATGACGTATGACGGCTGGCAGGAGGCCAACAAGTACGTCAGAACCTATGACGCACGAGCGTATGACGTAAGACGGCTGGCAGGTGGCCAACAAGTACGTCAGAGCCTATGACGCACGAGCGTATGACGTAAGACGGCTGGCAGGAGACCAACTAGTGCGTCAGAGCCTATGACGCACGAGCGTATGACGTAAGACAGCTGGCAGGAGGCTAACTAGTGCGTCAGAGCCTATGACGCACAAGCGTATGACGTAAGACGGCTGGCAGGAGGCTAACTAGTGCGTCAGAACCTATGAGGCACGAGCGTATGACGTAAGACGGCTGGCAGGAGGCTAACTAGTGCGTCAGAGCCTATGACGCACGAGGGTATGACGTAAGACGGCTGGCAGAAGGCTAACTAGTGCGTCGGAGCCTATGACGCACGAGCGTATGACGTATGACGGCTGGCAGGTGGCCAACAAGTACGTCAGAGTCTATGACGCACGAGCGTATGACGTAAGACGGCTGGCAGGAGACCAACTAGTGCGTCAGAGCCTATGACGCACGAGCGTATGACGTATGACGGCTGGCAGGAGGCCAATTAGTGCGTCATACGACGAGACCTTTTATGTCTCTGCGCCCCCTCCCACACCCACACCGCGTACCTCGTATGTACTTCATTTTGGTTTATTATCTTCGATAATGAACCATTGGAATCGCCCAAAGAAAAAAAAATTTTAACCCCCCCTCAAAATTTGTTAGTTTACGTTTCAAGATACGTAGATTCAGAAAATCAAATAAAAAAAAATCCGTCCGTCCGCCGTACGCCGTCCGCGGCACTTTGCCCAGTTATCGTTGAGTTGAAATTACGAAATTTTCTTTATGGGTTTCGACCAACCCCACAATGGTCTTCGAAACTTTTCATAACCCTAGGTCAAGGGGAAGGGGTTCAAAACGAATTTGGAAAATTTGAAAATCTCATATCTCGAAAAATTCATATAGAACGGTATGTTTTTTATTTCATATTTAGATAGAGTTTGTTCCGTAGAATTTTTTAAGACCATCCGCAGCTTTGTACGACCAGCCGTTCGTTTACAATGACGGCTCAAAGATTGTGCCTCACAACACGATTGTGAATCAAACTGTTGAAATACAAGTCCATTTTCATACTAACAAGCTCGTTGGAACATCATATGGCTTAAGTGATGTCGAGTTTGTTGTTCTGTGGTGCGTTTCGTGCTACGGAAATGAAGGTAATTTCGAATGTTTGTTGGTAGGTACTTCTTTTATAGAAAAATTATTACCGACGTAGTATTAAAAACCCCAGAATTATATCGTATTAATTAATCATAATTAATAATAATTATTATTAATAGTAAATACGAATTATTAATACCTAACAATAAATGATAATAATTTTCACTAGGTACTTGATAAAATTGTTAATAATTAGTGATAATTGATAATAATAATTAATCTAACATTTAGTATCTAGACATTTAGACCTAGTGATCTAGACAGAAGGGTGATCTGTACAAAGAAGATAATGAACCGTTGTGTCAAGAATTTGCAGAGTTTTTTTTTATTCGATTTTCTGAATCTACGTATCTTGAAACGGAAACCAACAAATTTTGAGGGGGGGGTTAAAAATATTTTTTCTTTGGGCGATTCCAATGGTTCATTATCGAAGATAATAAACCAAAATAAGAACATAGAAATCTGCCAAATATATTTATAGGACGAAAATACTAGTAAGAAAAACTTTGAATATACACCCAAATAATCCCAGGTATTCATCAGAAGACAAAAGTTGTACGTTTAAACGTGGGAAATAGAGGAGTTTCCAAACAAAACAACTATTGAGGAATATATTCGATTCACAAACGTTCAAATTAGTCACTGGAAACGCACTGTTAACCGAAATCCTTTTTGAACTTGAACTGTTTTTGGCGAAGACAAAATTTGAGAGCTTTAACAGGTTGTCATCTGTATGGGCACGGCGCGCGTGAAATTGTTGAAATCTGGGGGGAATTCAGAACACTCAAGAAACGGATTTGAATCTAGATATTGTCGTAAAAATCGTATTTTCACAATTTGAAAGGCATTGCAATACTTGGCGTCTCTAAGCGAATTTTCGAAGAATAGAAATCTCGATAAAACTGAGATGAAATGTTCAAATTTGCACAAAAATCTATATTGACAATCGAAAGGTAACAAGGTGGACAATCGTAAGTTCGTAGATGTGCAGAATCTGGCCACTCTAAGGGGGGTCATGGGGAATTTCAAGGACGGAAAAATTACCCATAAATTCTAAAAATCAAACAGCCTGACAACCAACACCTCATTTTAAAGGCTTTTCTTTACTCCAAACACGATAGTAGAACTGGAGCACTTTGAAGATGAAGGAACGTGGTTGTTACTTTACTTCACGATTCATCTGCTCTAGTCTGATAACTCAATGAGGTATCACAATTTTGACTTCACCTTCGTGTTCAGCTTGAAAAATTTATTTGGGTGTTAGGTACTCGGCAAAAAGGAGACAAAATATGTTATAAAATCAGTAAAATGGAGACATTTTGCATAATACCACTTATTTCTTCGAACATTCGCTCTTATGGTCATGCTGTATGACTGGATTTTTTCTCAAAATTGTAGATTGTGCCGTAGAGAATCGTGGCAGTACAGGAATATCGGAATTGCAATAATGAAAATTCAGCGGAATACGGAATTTTGCCCGACGTTGAACATATTGAGCGTCGCCACTGAGGGGGCACCAGAGACCCCCACTCTTCGACCGACATTTCCCCTCCAATTAAAGGTGGTATAAAACCCGAAACGTCACTGCCTCCTCCCGAAACCGCTAATTTATTGAGCAATTAGAAGAGAAGGAGGAGGATGATGTGAGGGAAGAGCGGGTTCGCTATCAGCCGCATTTTCAGACCCTCCAAACATTTTCGCTCCTCCCCAAACCCTCAACAGCACGAGAATAACTAACATCCGGTCGACTCCACAAACAGCCTTTTACCTTGAGAAAGCAGTTTTCATTGCCTCCTTTCAACCGGAATCTGGTTGCTTACGCTACAATTCGGTTTTGTCTTTTAGCGAACTTTCAAGGACCAAATGAGAGGAATGCTGAATCGTGGTGTGTCACTCCTTCACTTTACAAAAAAAAATTCAAAAATTCAAAAATATTTTATTGGCATAATGGTACATACATAGATTATTTTACAGTGGCTTGAGATAGTTAGGTTTAACAATATCGACCTGTCGGCCTTAAAAGTCGTTTAGTCTTAAGTAGTATTGTATGTAGTGTCTTAATTTAGGGGGGATAGTAAAATTTGTAAGAGAAAAGGGAACAGTTGAAAACTCTTAGCGTGATGGTGGGGTCTTAGAACTAGCGTTATTTACATATTTACAGATTACAAATTCTAAAGGCTATTTACATATTAACATATTTTACAAATATATACAGAAGACTTCTGTCAGTGGTGGCTTGGGGGGTAGACTGGTATGGGATGACTCAAATCCGCACCCGTGTGTTTTGTCCCCATCGGGGTTTGTGAGATATGTTTATGTGGTGGAGGAGGGTGTTTGGGTGTGTTCTTAGTTTGTCTGTGAATTTGTTTTTCTGTTTTGTGATGAAGGTGTCAAGTGTTTCGACTCCAAATTTCTTGTGTAATGTTTCAATGTTTGTGCTGGGTGCCGTGTGGGTGGCGAGTCGAATGCATTTGTTCTGTGTAATTTGTAATTTGTATTGATGTGGTTGCTGCTGTGTGCCATATTTTGGAAGCGTATGTGATGGATGAGCGGATAAGTGATTTATACATGAGCAGCTCGGAGTCTGTGGAGAGTGAGTTGGATTTAAAAAGGTGAAAGTAACGACCGAGTTTTCTGCAGGCGGTTTTGCCAGGTGAGTCTTTTGTAAAGGTGTAGTCCGAGGTATTTTACTGAGAGGGATAGCTGGATGGAATTTGAGTGTATAGTGATCTTGGAGGGGAGGTTTCACTTGTAGCTGAATATGATACCTTCTGTCTTGGAGGCATTTACTTTGATTTTCCATTTTTCTAGGCGGGATATAATGAGCTGAGTGGCATTTCGGAGGCGGTTACAGGCTTTGAGTGGGGATGGGCTTGAAGAGTAGATGGCGAGGTCGTCAGCGAAACCGGCGATGGAGACATTTGAAGCTCGATGTATCGATCAATTTTCTACTAAAAAGCATCGTTACATGGGATATTCGTAGCGGCCCCATAACGTTCGTTTCGACTGTCATTTCGTTGAACGGAGAAAACGACCGATTCGTCATTTCTAACGTGTCAGGTCGATGTGTGGGCGCCACAAAAACGGCCACAGTAATTTTCTCTCTGTTCTTACGATGATATCAACTGCGTCTCACCAGAGGCGAGAATTCCAACAATATTCGATTCTGAAACGACTCACGTTTGTTCCCAGAATGATGTTTTCATTCCCTTTTCACTTCGACGGATCCTTCAAAATCTCCAAGTGGCAATTCCCGATTACGGTAACGTTCATGGTGACATCGACGATATACACGCTCCATCACAGCATTTTCGGGTCGACGAAAGGGTACGGGTGGTCGCCGCTGTCGACGACGATAAGTCGAACTGGAGATTTTTTGCTGAATATTTACAATTTGTTTTCGGTCGTGTACTTCGCTTGTAGACTCGAACAGTTGAACGGAGCGGTACGAAAGATTTCACACGGCAGATCGATTTTAAAGGAAATCCCTCTGACGAAAAAAGTCACTGTGTCGTTTTTGATGTTGTGGATCGAGTTTTTGTTGATTTCTTCAAACTTCGTTCTCATCAGGGCCCTGGACACGGTGGATATGACGGTCTACTTCGCCGTTTACCGCTTCAAACTGTTCATCGCTTCGGCTATCGTTTTCGTTTACGTTTCTTTAGTGAAAATCATCGGAGACCAAATGTCGTTCGTGAACTCAAAAACGGAAGAACTTCTCCAAAAACGGGGCAAGAGGAAATTCGTCACGTTGAGCGCGTTCGCTGATTTTCACCATTTGATGTGTTCAGCTGCTGAGGATCTAGAAGGATCTCACAACTACCCGCTGATTGTGTTGTTTTTGGGGAGTTTCATCAAAGGTCTAGTTCTGACGAAATCATTGATATCCAATTTGTCAAACCAATCGGCGGTAAATAATTTAGTTACGTGTGCCATGTTGACATCGGTCATTTTAAAACTATGCTACGTAGTCTTCACCTCATCTTACACTTCACAAGAGGTTAGTTTGCATAATTATTGTTCATTATTGTTTATTATTGTTTATTATTGTTTTATAGGCCCCCCTGAAAATTACGTCCAGGTAGCGTTGGGCTAAAATTGCGAAACTTGGTTTACGAGTTGGGACCAACCCCACAATGATCCTCGAGACATTTCATAACCCTAGGTCAATGAAAAGGGGTTCAAAACGAACAATAAAGTTTTGAAAATTTAATATCACGAAAACTTCTAATGGAACGGTAGTTTTTAGTTCACATTCGGTTAGAGTTTATCTTTTACAATTTTTTAAGACCATCCGCAGGTTTTTTCAACCAGCCGTTCGTTCACAATGAGGGTTCAAAGTTGGAGCAGATCAAAAGCCATCAACACAAAGGGGAAATCATGCGGCAGCCTGTCGGGTCAGCTTTCATACTTGCCCAGCTGATTCGAACCGCACATGGTTTTCAGATATCGAGTTAATCAATAATAATTACTAGGTATTTATTATTAATTAAATCGATATCTTAACCCAAAGCGCGACACGTGAAATTATAGGCAATACTGTGACACGTTGAGTACCGGATACCCACTCATTTTCTTCTCTCTCTGCTGAAAAGTCGCCAGAATGACATTGTGGGGAGTTGCCGTGAGACCCTCGATTTATTGTCCGTCATTATAGTGAGGTGACCCTCACGACATACACTCGTGAATGGCATAAATGCTAACTTCCCTTCCCACCGTCCCTCTCCTATTTCACCTCCACTTCTGATTACCAGCCACGAATGTTATTCGTGGGCGGTAATCAGACGTTAATGTTATTCGTGAGCGGTAATCAGATGTTAATGTTATTCGTGGGCGGTAATCAGACGTGAAGGAAAAAGCGGTGAGGGAGGGAGTTGGCAGTTCGTGGCGACTGTTGGGAGGGGGCGGGGGTTGTCTGTAACTCCTAATCGCAGACGGTGGAGAGAGTTGGGTGGCGTGAGAGGGAGGGGGTTGTCTGTAACTCCTAACGGCAGAAGGTGGAGGGAGGTGGGAGGAGGTGGTGGCGGCCACCCACAGACATTGAATGATACGATACATTGCAACTAACACCTTCCGACTATTCATTAGCCGCCAGGATTCCAACTATTCCGCCAATATTGACTGTAGAGGTGTCAGTTGTCGGATTCGAATCCCAAACGGTCACTCAGTTGTAAGACACGGTCTTTTGATCCAGGTCACCCGCTCATTACAGTCGCCCGCTCATTATGTTCGCCCGCTCATTACGTTCACCCGCTCATTACGTTCACCCGCTCATTACGTTCACTAGTTCTCCCGAGTCTCATTCGTTCAACGGTCAATACGTTCATTAGACAGACGGTTCAGAGTGAAACTCAGACGACCTGGCTATTTATTCCTCAAGCCCAAGTCCTGCAAAAGCTTCCAATTTCGCAGAGGCGGACTTGAGGTCACAACCTCCCAAGTCGACCATGTATATATTGTAAATACCTACTGTAAATATTATTAGTCAAGTTCGTTAGTTTAAGTTAAGTTAGTTAAGTTGTAAATACAGTAAAATTTACATAAAGAACTTAACTAATATTTAATATTAGTTAAAGTTCCTTAGGTTAAGAAAAACGTCCTGACCTGTGGGTCAAATAAGGCCTTAGGCCGGTGTTGATGAAATCATTTTAAGATTCAATACTCGTATTGTTTGTGAATTATGCCCATAAACGTTCTGTAATACGTTCATTACGTTCAGTGAGTGAACTGACGGAACTCGTTCTCCCAAGTTCAATACGTTCATACGGTCAATCCGTTCATTAACGCACAATTCTCCAATAAAAACGAATTAACGGTATTTAACTGGAACGGTACCTTTGCGGGACACCGAACACTCGACTGGCCTACTCGCCTGTAATCGCTATCAATGGGAACACCTCATCGCTTCGTGAGCAGTGTGAATTCAGCCTTATCCTCTTGAGATCGCGTTATTGGCCAATTTCTATGCTACTCACTCTATGAAGCTATAATTCGTTTACGCTCTATCTCCTCTTTCCGGCAATTCAGCACAGAACTTAAAGCACATTTTGCTGATTTATGACTACACCATTTTCATTTTCTTCTCTCTCTTCTCTTGTTCTTCTCTTTCCTTCTGGTTTCTCTCCAGCACATATCTTCTTTGAGTAAATTTTGTGTTATTTTTTTATAATCAAGTAAATTTTATTTCAATTGTATTTTGACGGCCATAAATTACTTAAATCTTACTAATACATATGTACATGGCGCTAGGGGGGGCCTTGGTCCTATGCTGTGTGAATACAATAAATACAAATACAATAATTTGGAATGTAGCCTCCTTAGGACTTCAACTTCATTTTGAAGCCAAATCTGATCACTCAAAATGATATCAATCACATTAAAAATAAATAAATAAAATAATATAAAAGCACGTATTTGATAGTGATAATATTATAATTATGCATATGCTACAAATCGAGGGTCTCACGGCAACTTCCCACATCGTCATTTGGGCGACTTTTCAGCAGAGCCAAAAAACCACCTGCCAATGACATGAGTAATTAAGTAAAATAAATCGTGAGATTTAGTGTTACCTGACTGAGGTACCTAACTTATACTTAGTTAGGTCGATCCGCCGGGGAAAGACGCTTCGAGTGGTATGCATAACTCATTTTGGCCTAAAGTGACGATGTGGGGGTGTTGCCGTGAGACCCTCGAAATACATCTTATATTCAAAAATAGCAAATCAAGGGTTCGATTTGCACTGGAAAATTTTTCCAGAAATATTGTTATATTACTTTTGGACCCGTTCGTTTCATCAAAAATTCACTAATGATTAGGATACTAATTAGACATTTTTTTCTCAACTCTCAACTATAACCAACTACTAGCAATATCGTTATTTTTAATTTTTATTCGATTAGATTATTCCACATGGAACACTCTGAAATGTACGCTAAGTACCTAGTACTTGATCTTTCTTATCGTTTATTCATATTTTAGTATCGATAATTTGACGATCTTATGTTGTTCTAGACGAAGAGATTCAACACACTACTGTTGGAGAACATAATCAGGAATCCCAATCAGGAAGAGTGGGACGTGAGTTGAAATTGTTTGTTTCCATGCTGAACGACCTTACAATACTTTAATTCAGGTCTGAGTCACACTAACAACTTCTTACCTTCATGAAAGGCACCATGACCAACATGGCCTGGCACAATGTGATCCTAGAACAGCACTTAAGTATCGCTTTAAGTCACTATACCCGTAGATTGATTGGAGGTATTTCTATGTTAAATTTTGGTGCTAATAATCGGTAAAATCCACAGTAACGCTATTTCACTACAAAATTACTCACTCACTCCTCTCCTCCTCCACCACTCGAAACGTAAATGATCAATTTCATCAACAGGTGAAGCTTGACTTGCATTTGGCCATGAACCGGGAAGTTGAGTTTACTGCAGCCGGATTTTTCGTGGTAGACCATCCAGTTCTGCATAGTGTGAGTGACAAAACAATGTTGACGCAAATAACCTAACTGTTTTCATGGTAGAATTGCACAGTTCGTTCAGCTTTCAGCTCGTCTTGATCTCTGTTCTTTATTAACTTTCCACAGATGCTGGCGATGATCACTTCATTTCTCGTGATATTGGTGCAGACGGAGAAAGGTGCGGCAGCTGAATGACTTCATGGCGTTGTCGCTACAGTATTGTAAACCTACCAGAAGGGAGTTAGTGTCATTTCATTATGTTACTGTAATATTCAACTGACGAAATTATATCATGACTTCAATGTACGAACAAAACTCTTGAAATAAGAGGGATTCAAATGAAATTCATCTACACCAAATGAAATACAGTGTGCATCTCGTTCCGTCACATAACATACTTAATTTTTGGTTAACTTCGTATAATATCTTCGATATTATGGAAGATGTGAGGGCGATCAACATTGGCTCAATCAGCAAAACAATCGTTGTCCGCATAATGCGCTGTTATGAGTATTCTGCGCTACTGCACAGTGAAAAACTGGAGGATGTCTGAGGATTCGGAGGACAGGATTCCACCGGAGAATAATGAGAATTCAGTGTGTGGACCCGGCTGATACGGAATAAGCAGAAGTACAGTTGCAGAATATAATTCATTATAGATTAGATCGTAGCAGGGACGCAGAATGGGAGCATTGGGCTTATTGTTGCAGTGGTGCTTTTAGGCTGTTCAAATTGAGATGCTCAAGAAAGGCTTGCAATGGTGAACGATGACTTGGGATGGTTGAGGACAGCTACACTTGTATTACTGCTGGTTGTATTGATCGAAGCATGAATTGCGATATTCATTCAACTTTTGAAACCCTTCAGTGACGCGCAATCGGAGAAGGGAAAAAAATGAACATTGTGGAAACGGCGGATGAATACTA
This sequence comes from Stenodema calcarata, assembly GCA_963920205.1. Classification (NCBI taxonomy): domain Eukaryota; kingdom Metazoa; phylum Arthropoda; class Insecta; order Hemiptera; family Miridae; genus Stenodema; species Stenodema calcarata. The sequence continues at coordinate 17,386,871 of OY986060.1, forward strand.
AATAAGGAGGGACCTCTTTACAAATCCCAAAAAAAGGTAATAAGATGCCGAATCCTCGAAAGTAATGAGAGCATCCCGTTGATTGCATTTTGTACCAACATCCAAAGATAAAGTCCACATTCAACGTTACCTGAGTAAAACTTACTTTGTCCCGTTCCATGCGACGGAGATGGCCAAAAAATACGGAAAAGCGAATCAGATGAAAATAAGGAGGAAGACAAGAGATTCATTAGCTAAATCCAATATTTCTTCAGGGTGGATCTCTTCTCTGTGTGGGGTTACGGGGGAGGTTTCCCTTATTACCTCCGTCTACCCCGCGTCTTTTTTTCGCTCTTCCACCGCGCTCTTTACATTTTCTTCAAAGTAAAAAGGGGACGTTGATTACCCTTCCCTTCCAACCGCCTCTTGAACCCTTGAAATACTGCCTTTTCAAACGTACCGCCCTCATACTGTAGCATCTCCCCCTCCCCAAAAAGGGATTCTATTTAAGAGTAATTAAAAGCTTCAAGTACCGGATTATTTCATTGTATTAAAGGAATAACGACATTTCTTTGTTTCTCGTTCGTTTGAAACGTTTTGACTCGAGTTGCTTTTAAAACAAACTTCAAAACCGTTTATTTATTTAGTTAATTAATTTATCTCCTATTCTAGAGGTGGGTCCAACGAGAGCTTGAATTTACTCCCTTCTCATCCATTCAATGGAATCATGGATCCTGCTCCGTGGGCTCTTGCATTGCTTCATTATGATTTGAACTTAGTTGATGCTGTGTGCAATACAACAACTTAATAATCAGCAACCCCAGAAGCAGTTCAGTGGGTAAGTATAAATTTGTCAGTGCTCCCTTAAAGGTTTAACGGGTTTTGCATGCGAGATTTGAGGGAAGATACTCATGAGCTGGGTGTCAGGAGTTGACTCGGTTCAGGAACCTGCCACTCCCCCAGAAACCAGGGCCTCAAGAGGGCATGTGATATCCCTTTAAGTCAAGATATTTTTGAGCTGGATTCTGGAACCAGACTATGTTTTCGTACCTGCCAGCCTCCTGGGAACCAGGGCTTCATCTGAGCCTGTGTTTCCGCTTTGAGGCAAAATACATTTGAGCTGGATTGTGGAACCAGATTCGCTTTTGGATCCTGTCAGCTTCTCAGGAACCAGGGTCCCAAGAGGGTGTATGTGATTCCATTTTGAGGCAAAATACTCATGGACTGGGTTCCAGGACTTGACTCGGTTCTGGAACGTCCGAGCATCCCCAGAAACTGGGTCCCAAGAGGGCATGTGGTTAAGTTCGATGCAAGACACTCTCAAGCTATATTCTGGAACCAGACGCGCGTATGAGGTATAAGTAAAAAGGTGTAAGGTTTTTCAATCCCATTTTCGAATTTTCCAATAAACTGTACTTGTTTGTTTGTCCCTTTTTGACGAGAGTAACAGTTGACGGATACAGATCTGTACTAAATTATCAATCTGGCAGATAATCGATAGGACCCAAATTGCGGGCGTCCAAAATCATCAACTCCGATTAGGTAAATTTTGTTACATGCGCAGTTTTTCCTCTTCTATGAAACACATATACAGCTCTTTTAAGGGTCGTTCTTCTACTGATGGGGGACGTGGATTTCGGCTCTCATGCTTCCATCTTTCTTTAATATCCTGCGGTGATGGTGGTAACATCGAACAATTAGCAATTGTTTACTGAGAGGTTTTAATATCACCGGTAGAAGAAATAACGTTTTGGTTAAACATCGCCCCTCCAGTACAGGCATACCCGATATCAGCTGCCGAACGTCACACCCGGCGATGAGGGTCAACCACATGAACCCTCGGGTCATACCGCTGTAATTACGTTTTTTGTGCCGAGAGGAATTTAGCTGGTAGAGGATTTTCCTCAAAACACGATGTAACGAAAAAAGGAAGGTTATTCCTACACTGGTTGAAAATACACTCTCGAAAAAAGAAAACCCTGGGGGAAAGAAAAATCAGGATTTTTTTTCTGGAGGTGACAGTAACTGATAGCCGGGCCTAGGTATTTTCACTTCACTCCCCTTTTTCATTCTCGAAAGGACCTTCGGGAGTTGACACCTCAATAATTACTTTTTTCGTTCGATAGATGCCGTTCACAACAGAAACGGGCAGCCCCCGTCGGAGCGGACTTGATTACGCTGCATATGAAATTTGAGTGGATCCAACGTCCGACAACACATTCCCCGGACGACAACACATTCCACGGCGGTCAAATGAAATCTGCGGTTGATTAACGTGTAGAGGGCCCTTGAACGCGTTCTGGTTATCGGCTAATTAATTCATTTGACTTCGCGAGGTAGTGACAACCTTGCGACGGTTTTTCGGGGGTTCGACGTGTGACAGATTGAAATACCAATGGTTGGACCGCAATGATATTTATCGACAATGGACTTCACAGGCTTCGGTTGGTGATTCAATGGACACTCCGGTGGTAAATATTCAGAGAAGGATTTAACCTCGATTTATCGGATGTCGAAAAACGACATGTGGTCCTGAGTTTATCTGCAATCGAATTTTCATTAGTAACCTTTATTTATAAATATACCTTCTACAAAAGAATACTCGTAGGCGTTAGAAACGTGCAAAACAGTCACTTACTAACACGCATCGAAAAGCCTATACGTCCCTCCCCTCATTCTTCTTCATCAAAGAGAGTCTAATTTTCAACATTCCAATAACTCAAAATATAAATCCATAACGTTCCAATTATATCATTATTATTTCATTTAAATCAATTCCTCTCCATAAGCAGTACTGCAATGAACCCTCTCCTTTTCCATAGACCGAAACTCCTAGTTCGATTTACCTTCACCTGTTCTTAATGAATATTCGTAATATTTTGTTCTAATCAACTTTATGGTACCTACCTGTTTCACTTCAATACTGTCAATTTCGATGGTAACGAAGTCAATGTGTACGATTCTTATCAGAGCACCGTCAGATACAATGATTAGGTACCTTGAATTAAGAGATAAGATGGAATCTTGGGATGATAAAAAGTTGTAATACCTAGTGATTAATGGACACCAAAATAATACTAATCAAACCAAATCTGTTATTACTTTTGATACTGAAATCTTCATAAATAATACAAATCATACCAGAGTTATGACGTAAGAATTGACGTCGCGAGAAAACATAAATCCCAGCACCAAGTTGATTTATTTTCCCACATCATTATCAGGCGGTTACGTACATACATGTACGACATTTGTACGAGTGATATAATAATTTGGTACAGTGGTCAATGGTCTAGGTGGTAGTTATTGTGGCATGTTTTGATTCGTGGTTATCTGGTTATCTGCATGAATCATCTGAAGATGGGCTTGATAAGCCAATTACTTGAAAACAAATTTTTGTCTTCAGCCAATCCTGGTGCCGATTTCCCCACCAGGAAAATTCCCCAGCTGAATTTACCCAATACTATAATACCATAAGCTACGGCCACATGGTTTCAAGGAGAGTTTCAGTTTATTTCACAACTGTATATTCCATTTTATCTTCCAAATCCAACAAGGTAGAGAATTGGTGCGCAGATAGTCTAAACACCAATAAGGAGTATTCATATTTACGCGAAATACATCGTTCCCCGCTTACAGGCAGTACAAAAAGTACCCAAGTTAAACAAATAACCTAACAGGATATAATTATATTATAATTATATATAATATTATTAGGTTATTTAATATAATTAAATAACCTAATAATCTTTAATATTGTTCACGACTGTCTGAGTGTGGAAAGATATGCGCTGTGACAATGGGACCGAGAGTGAAGGTTCATGGTGGGTGTATTATGTTTAACATGAACCACAACATTTATCAGACTTCACACATTTTAACTTTAGCCGCTCCGACCAATGAAAAACGCCCAGGAGGTACCGATAAGAGTTTTTCTCACTTCCCACCACTTCAACGCCCTCCTGGAATCTCCGATACCTATTTCCCAGCAACACCCTGAGGGTGTGATTACCAGAGTGAGGGTAGTTTATGGGGGTGTTGCTATGGGAGATGGAGAGGGGCATCTCTGGAAGCTCTGGAAACCCTCTAAATTACCAAAACGCCCCATCCGGCAAAACCCGAGGGAAGCGAGAGGCCTGTGAGGCCTGTCAAGGGCTGGAGGGGATTTTGATCTATTATTGGTTCCGCAACAAGTTACTTATTCTGCCGCGTATCGATTTATTCTCGTATGAAACGAAACGCCGCAAGTCCGTATTACAACGTGATGGGTGGTTTCCGAGGGGGCACTTAGCTCATCCGTCGATCGGTAAACCGTAGGGACGGTAACTAACGTTGGTGATCCTGCGAACCGACCAACCGAAACATAATCAATGCCGAAATTGAATTAATACATCAATTCGCTAACAGGTACTCAGTTAATATGAAAGGGTGTATGGGTCGAGAAGAGTACAGTTTACCATCAACCAGAGCAAGGATTTCAAGTATTATTGAACAACTCAAACGCTCATTGAGGATCATAATACCAACTTTGAAAACTGATTTCCAGAAAGCTCGGTATTTTGTTCCCTCCAAGTAGTGGAAGTTATTGATGATGATGAATTGCCCTCCAAAACCAAAATGTTAAGTCTCGTTTTGAGCTTCAGGCCTTCCTGAGCCAATTTGATCATTGTCACTCACATCAGCCCTATTCATTTGATTTTGGGAACAATTACAGGACCCATGTGGTGTGTCTTCAGGTACCATGTGCGTGAATTCGATGTTATCATAGGCCACTTTCATGTCTCCAATTCGAAATCAAAAAGGGTTCCGCAGCCATTAGCTTCTGCCCGTACATTGACTAATTCCTATAATTCTGATCCTTCGTACCTATTTGAAAATTGTCTGATTTCCCTCATATCCTTGGTTCCAGAAATTTGGGATTAGCCAATGGTGAGTGGCATAGCCTCTTGAGGGCTTTTATGTAGTTGTTGCACTCATAGATTAAATTGATTACCACATTCTGTAGGTTTAAATATTCCCCAATTCATATGAGGTAACATACACTTTCTCCCTCTACTAGCACAGGAAGCTGGTTGTTAATTCATATCTTGATGCACTAGCAAAGAGGAGGTTTTCATGATATTTCAGTATAGAGACGGAATTGATGACACTATTCCCGTAATCCGCACCATCTCAAGCCTCAATATCTTCCAATGAGAAGAATTGTGACAACTGATCGGAGTTTAAGGGCGTTTTTCCAACCAGGTTAGCAGTCCTTCTACTCCTTCTCGACAATCCATTAAGGAAGGTGTTGATGCTCGAAATGACATTTCACAAGTGCAGGACTCGAGGGAGGGAACGAGTGGCACTTCAACCAAATGGTTGTAAGTTGAAAGTGCGATGGTCCCCGTCTCCACTCTATGCTGAGGCCACGCGAAAATAAAAAGGGGTGAGTCGAGTAAACGTCTCTCTCTTTTGTGTGGACTCAGAAAAGCGCCGTTTATTTTAGTGGCATGTCGTTTTAAAAGGTGGTGAATCTCTTTTGAAAAGATGTCTTCTTTTCAGGTTGCTCTCCCACAAATAGGTGAGGGAAAGACGCTAGATCGGATCATCAAGGTTTGGTTCAAGGCAAAGTTGATGGCGCTCCATAATTGGACTCACACGAACTGGACTCACCTTAAGAGGTGAAACTCCACTCTCCCTTCAAACTGACAAGTCTTGTTACACAGTTGTCCACGATTTCCATTGAGAAAAACAAAGCGTCCACATTGTTTTACGAGAGTAACAGGTCAGTACTTCCCTCTACGATGAGCAAGCCGAGTGAGGGTACAGGGGTTTATGAACAATCCAGGTAAGTTATGGTTATGGTTTCCACGATATCTATAATGACGGAGATGCCGCACCATGCAGGATGTACATATGTACCTGAACCATCAAAATATAGAGTCCAGAGTAAGAGGTAGGTACAAGCAGCTGAAAGTGTATTGGGTGGTGGTCAGGCCGCATCGACTTGCCCAGGCCCACCCACCATGGCGGCTCCTGGGGCAATCGGCCATAACTTTACTAATATATCATCCTACTTTACGGTTCTTAATGCAATTCATTTCTACTCATCATAGATCGTTTATCACCCACACAACCTCCCCAACAATCTAATGAAACCAAATGTGTCCAATCATTGAATACTTTCGGTGACAGGGATTCATTCGGAATTCCGCCTACCAGTATTACGTTGGGAACAGCCGGATAAACAACAGAGACGAGGAAAGCCACCGGAGCACCGCCTCCCACACATTATCCAGAGGGTGAAACATTCACGAGTACTTGATTATGCACGTTTTATGAAAGCTGAAGCGGTTGGAGGGCGCAACTGTACAACACCCTCATTTCGTTATGTCTCGACTCCACAGGGGTTAACTGCAATGGAAGATAAACTGGATTGGGGGATGCAATTCTACAGGGGAAATTCCATCATTTCACTTGTCAAAAGGTCATTGCGGTAAGTAAAGTACTTGTTCGCTAATAATGATGGCTGCCAAAACTCAACCCATGCTATTTGTGACCACCACAGAACGTTAGGCATTCGATACAACCTAAATGTCGATATTCACTCATATCACTGGAGATGTGAAGTTTGGATCTGTATTTGGAAATGTGTGCAATTAGGCACTCTAGGTATACTAGGGATTCCATAGACGAAAAGGCTTTGTAGGGGGAATGTGGGAGCAAAATAGCTTGATCAACGGTCAAACAAACTTTCTATTTGAACATGAGTGGGGTCCGCATGAAGGAGACCCCGGTAACAGAGACAAAGTCAAAGGACCAAAAACACACAAATAAGGCGAAAAATTATATTTAGTTGCCATATGGTGCACCATCTCCCGTGTGCCTGTAATAGCGTTGAAGTCCACTGGTGGCTGCATTGCGATCAGTATCACATTATCACAGTATTGAGATTGGCAATCCTGATGGGGATTGCACCGAAGAACGCAGGTACCCTCTCCACACCACAAGTTATTTTAACCTCAACCATTGAACAAAAGTTCGATTTTCATTGAAATCTCAACCATTGAAAACAAAAGTTTTCCCACGATAGTTTTCTTCATTCAATGGAGATAAATTGAAGATAAATTTTATCTTCAACGTCAACTTAAGTACGTACATGTGACAACACAGGACTTTTGTATATTGACAATATTGGAGTGCCTCTAAATGGCGTTGGGTGGCTGGATTGGGATCACTATCACGCTATTTTGAGATTGCCAATCCTGATGGGGATCACACGGAAGAGCGTACCCTTCCGATACCAGAGGTTACTCTAACCTCAATTATTGAACTTTTTCCCTTCTTCAACGTCAACTTCAGTTTTGAGTCTTAAAAATAAAATAGCAAGTGTTAACTTCCGTTCATTCTTTCACAAAAGATTCCACCTCACCCAAATATTCTCTTTCGATGCATAAATATCAAAATTAAATCGAATTTTGTTTGGCTCCCATATTTAATTCATTGACCAAACATCATTTGAATGGATACCATAATAATATGCTGTTAAATTCTCAACCAACCCCCGGATCAAAGGCGTATTTTAGGGACATCCGTTAATTGCAAACAAATCGGCTTTACCCGAGGCATCCCTAATAACGGATTCCACTGTATCTCTTTCACATGAACACGAAACGTTTTCAGAGCCGGTCACTACGTTCGATTTTACACTCTTACTATTAAGTATACTACAATACCTATTCATTGTCAGTTACTGACGGTGGTTTGATCACTGAAACCAGTGTGGAAGTGTATTGTTTTTAGTGGAAATTGACTTTCAATTACTTTATACCTTTAATGGGTTTTAAAAATTGTAATGTTGTAGTTGTTCGTATGATTTTCAACAATAAAAGCCAATGATTTGATTTGATATGAAATTTGTTTCCACAAGTCCTTCGTGAGTTTAATTCGTGTTTATCCTCCCGACTTTGAACAGTTTACTTGCTAAATGATACTGAACCCACGTTGTGGAGATGGTAATTACAAATTTGATAGATACTATTATTCAACTTGATTGCACCGCGTTGTTTTCTCTGGTGAGCTATAAAGTGAATTCATTTACTTTCGAAAGGTGAAAAATGGGCTTTTTAATGGAAACAAGCATTGACTGGACCCTCTCCATAATGGAGGGCGATGTACCTAATCCACAACTATTGACTTCACCTCTGAGGGTCGGACTGATCGATTCCCGGACTTTCCCTCGGATCACGTCGGAGAGTTCAATACGTCTGCAGGGCTCTCGTCAATAGGGCTGGCGAAGCGACGCATTTCAAACAATCGCCTCCGGTTCGACCTCCCCCTCTCGTCACTATTGTCCTCTGCCATGAATATTATATTAAACCGAGTAAGGTAAGTGATGTGGAGGGGAGATGATAGGGGAAATTTAGTAGGACGGGAAGGGATGGGAAGGGTGTGCGGAAAACGGTCGGGAAGTGGAATTAATGCCCTCATGTTAATCGGAAAAAACGTTTTCCAGCTCTAAAACAAACAATTTCCCTAACCCCGACGTCCACCATCCAATCGCAATTTACGGTCGACTATTAGCCATCATTGGGCCATTTGGTGGTTCCAAGAGACATATCGTCGAAGCCCCATAATTATTTCAGCAACTGCTTCATTACTAGTCTGATTCACGAGAGAAAAAAAATTTGGATGAAAATTGTACGAAGCTTGCCCATTCTACCGGAAAAGCGTCGGAAAAAGATCACTGACAACCGCAATATTTATGGAGCATGAGGATTCGATTCATCTAAGAGATGTTCAGTACCCTAGCGATTTATTTAGAAAAATTACAACGTCATGGCGAGTTTAGTTACTAATAGCAGTACAATTTAGAGGGCAGTGTGGGAACAGGTATACGGCCTACCTAATCGGAGCCATGGCTTAGCTAATAGGCGTCAAATAAGTGCGAAATAAGAATACCATTCTTTCTTCCATTCAACAGTTACAACAGTTGGTAGACGTGAAAATAATTGTACTGAGGAAATTATACGCAATAGAAAGAATTAAATCTATAGAGCGTTTTGGGAATCACTGACAATAACTGAATTTCTACTTAACTCCTGCTTGCACATCAGTAAGGATTTCGTTCGGGGGGTCTCCAAAAGCAGGGGGGTCAAGGGGTACCCCCGGGAAACTTTTTGGCAAATAGGGCAACCCATTAAGACCCATTAACCCATTAAGTGTTAAACCCATTTAAGACTTTTCGTAATCGAAAAAACTTCGTTTTCCAAAGAAATCTATTGTAAATTCATGATAATTTCCCATAATTAAAGTCTTAATATTTCAAGGGTGGCTACGCCACTGTTCAAGGGTGGACTACGCCAACTCAATGTTTTTGATTGGCCTATCGAAATTTGAGAGGCCTGAAAATATCTTGAAAATATATCCTGCCGAAAGATTTAGCAATAAGGCTGGGCTTCGGCCAGACAAATACATACTATATAGTGGTCAATTTTTGGCTCACGAGGGGGTCACATGGCCTCCCAGTGACTCAAGGGATACCAGATGATAATGATCCAGGAGATAGACTCCTTCATCAGTACTAACTACACTATTCTACAGTTTCTCACTATACTATCCTCGATTCAGAGCAATTTGCGGATTAAGTTCTAGCCTAGGTATTTAACTTTCACAACACGAGCATGTCCTACTCTTTCTCATCAAGATTAATATGAATTCACACAACCTTAATATAGTTAGGACCATCCAATATAGGCACATGAGCTGATAAATTGAAAAATATTATTATGTGACATCGTTATTATCAGATCAACTAATAGCTAAGTTTAGCCAAAGTATACATTCTACAGAGACGGTTTTCGTCTGTTTTGGTTCATAATCGATTTGTGAGGTCGGTGCTGTTCAATATAAGGAGAGGAATATGAATTGAAATTGAGATTTTCGAGGTTCTTCAGAGGTTTCAAAGCATCTCGTCAGGAAGACAATCTTATGAGTTTTCTTACATGATCATGCTGCATACAAAGGTCTCCTCAGCGTGAAGTGTAGGAGGCACGTGAAAGAAAAAAACCTGTTTACTTCAGGAAAATAAGAATGTTCCGAAAATTCTCTTTGAGACAAATTTCGCAAGAGATGCTACGGAACAGGTTGGCCGAGATTGTTTTTCCCCGTCCTCCTCGACCTTTTCATAAAATATTATCCCACCCGACCTCAGAGCCATCAATTGAAGTGGTCTCATGTCAAGATATTACCGTCCCCCGCCATTGTTTCTTCCCTTCTGTTTTTTAAAGTGCGACTGGCAATAACCCTTACAGCGGATTTCTGGGGGAGAGGAAATCCTCAGGTTTCCTTCTGAGGTTTTGTAGAACAAGGTATAGCTCGGTTTAGGGAGGAGGGTAAAAAATGGGGCACACTATGCAAATGGCGTGGGTCGTAGAGGTTGGAGCGCCAAGACTTCATTTAGAAGAGGCTTTCATCACATTGAAAGCTCTCCATTAAGCCCACAATTACGGTGAACGTTCTTCGAATCCTGGGCGTGTTGAGGGTCGAGGCACCTTCGTCATTCACCAAATGCACGATTGCTTGCCATAAATTGGAAAAAGGAGAGAAGAAAAATCTGCAGGGTTGTGCCCATCTACAGCACGTCAACTACCCTACACTCCATAACATGATTGTCATCGATGTAGTTTGTAAATAACTGACCAACTTGTATATCTTTTCGAGGGAAACAGTGGGAAAATCTTGAAGAAGACTTGTGCTTTAGAGCAGCCGCGTGAGGTTTCACCCCGTACTTTTCCTGATTCGTCAGGACGTGAGATTCATCTGGGTTTAAGCTCAGGTGGTATTGATCCCGAATGGTGGACCTGCTGGCAAAAGATGGTTCGGTTCCGGATACAACACTGTATTGTTGTTATTTTCTTGTTTGTAAAGTAAGTATGAGTAGATTTCCGTTCATTAAGCTTGAGGTGCCATTTTAACAAACATAAACATTAATACATAGAGTATAAACTATTAGGGTATATAGAAGAAATCACGTATTAATTTATTTGTATTGACTTTATGTATTTATTTATGTACTTATGTATGGCTGTATACACGGAGTAATGCCAAATAAAGAAGAAGAAAAAACACTACTTAGAAAAACCGACGAAGGGTTCTTCGATTCTTACTTGATTAATCTTGATTCCGTCTACTTCGTTTAGAACAACGAGAAAATGCGGTGGCTCAGGAGGAACGACTAATGGTTTTATTATGCAAGTTCATTTCAGGTGCTTCCCTCTAATGAAAACGGAACACGGTCAGATTCACTTAATGCACTTTTTTTCCGTACTTCAACGCGCTTCCTCAGACAACCCCACCAGCTCGAATGCTTTTCTTCCAAGCCCTCTTCTTCGTCTTTCTTTTACTTCGTTTTTTGTTTCTTCCCTTACTGGGGAGGGATATCTCAGGATCCACCCTTTCTTTTGTGAGATGGGTTGATCCTCTTACTTAAGGGTAGGTAACGTTATTGTTTCAACTCCCTATTGCCATTTCAAGAGGAAACGCGGTACTCGGAGGCTGGTCTGCCTAGAAAGTAGACTCTTTATGTACATTGAGAGTTCAGGCGCCCGTTTATTTAATTTCATTGAATCAAATATTAACTGGTTGGATATTCGAACGACATAATAGGGACTCAACGTGACTAATTTGTAGATTTCCCATTCAAATATGTACATGTTCTGGTCCCTCTAGGAGCACACGAAGCTGACGATCCGCCATCTTGATTCAACCGTGCTGTTTCCTGTTTCCCATCCCTAACCATCACTCTGTATTGTTTCCCCAGATCGATTCATAAATCAAATCCACCTATAATGCAAAGTGTTATTGGGTGGGGGGGGGGGGAGTTATCTGAGTGTGATTTGTGCGCGGATTTTTTTTGTTCTGCAGAGACTACCTTCAGTTGTTCGAAGCCCCCCAAGAAATCTGCCATCTCCTCCCGAAAACTTCCCGCTCCCCACCTTATTAATGACGACTCAAGACTTTGAATTCCTTTCATTTCGCCGACGTCTGAGCGTTCCGGGTGTCTCCTTCCGGGAAGTTTCTGTCAATAAAATCTTCCCCTAATGGCGGAAAACGCTTTTCCAACCCAAGAAAACACAGGGGCGGCGAGCGGTGGGAATTCGAACGAAATGAGAAGAATCTCCTTTGCCTCGACAAGGGACGAATATCGTCACTTCCGCTCCTCCCATTTAAACCTCTTTCCTCAGTTGGTTCTTCATCACTCAGGTTCTCCCCGCCTCATCGCCTTCGTTACAATAGCAGAATCTTCGCTACCTGCCTCGACAAAAAAGTACAAGCAGAAAAGCAGGAGAGAGAGCGTTTTCCGTTTGATCAACGCTTTTCCGAATTCAAATGAAAACGCTGATGGAAACGATTCGTATTTACATGGCTCCTCCTCGTTCTCTATCATCTTTGACTTCACTTTCTACAAATGGAAACCTCTCAAGTGCTGAAAGTTTCCCTCCAACGGAGATCGGAGATCGAACTATTTAATCCTGATGGTATCTCCGACAGTATCTAATCTCCGCTACAAAGTTAAAATCCAAAATTTCACAGGGAAGTTATCAACAATCGCAAAGGATTAGTTCAAAATGCAATTTTTGGAATTTGTAACTAATACCAACAAAAAATGAACATAATCATCAAGAAGCTGAGCTGAGAGTTGAGATGTGGTATTATTTCAATTATTCAAAATGTATAAAATGTAAGTCGTAATAATTCATAAATCGTGTAGAAGTCCAATAGTGATGGGTTGACCAATAAGCTTCAATACCCTCAATAAGCGGCTCACATTCGCTCATAACCACAGGTATTCAAAAATACAGACATTGATAGAAACCCTTCAAATGCGAGCTTGGGAAATATTTACTTTGTCCCTGGGACTGAAACGGCTCCAATTGAGACCAGTTTTGAGCCGTACGACTGTCCGATTTGGGGGACTGCTAGCGACTCGTAGGTTGATAGAATCCAAGTTATTCAAAACCGCGCTCTGAAGATCATGATTTGTACCCTATGGTACGTGAAGAAGCCGAACCTCGACAAAGCCCTTGACTTACCAATGAGGTCCTTAGAACATCCTGTGCGAACCTCTCCAGCTCATTTGCCCCTCACAAAAATCCCTTAGTTTCCACCACACCTAAAGGAATACCACCTGATTGACCTAAAAGACGCGTGAAACGAAAACACCTCCTGGATCTACTGGACGAGCCACCCATACCATCAAGATTTCCAGTTCATCGACAAAAAGTGTTTAGTTTGTCTTATAAGTGCTAAATCGTAAGATAGAAGCTTTGGCTGCTTGTTAAGGGCTTAATTTCAAGCCGTTAATAGATTCAGGCACCTCTCAACACTGCGAAATAACATTACCAACATGAAATCACCAACAGCCTTCAAATTCGTTTTACACCTCCGCCCATAAATTGTCTTCATTTCCGCACCCAACCCCACTAACAGTCACTTATTGCGGAGAATATTCACGGTGACATCGTCGATTCAGAGGTCGAAGGCAGTTTGATTAATACGTAAAAGGAACGAATCGATCGAAAGTTTAAAGGTTTTAAAGGGCGGAAAAAGCTTTAGAGTGAATCATGTCTCCTTGGCGTCGAGGTTTCGCACAACATGAGCCCAACCGTGAAGAGCTTGTATCCCTTTTACTTCTGCCTTTCCGTTACTCGAGTTTGTTAGCCGCAAACATTCAACCTAACTTAGCGTTTAGTGGACAAACCTCCCTCGGTTGGCACACCTGCGTTGCCTTTTCACCCGCAAACTTTCTCATTCTCCTTCTCCCCCAGTTTCTCCCACTTCCATCCAACTGTTTAAACTTTCCACGAAAACCTTCCTTTCCTGCTTCGAGCTTCAAACATTGTTTGCCGAAGCTTTGATTGCACGTTACTATCTCGAGCCCGCAGTTGAACACACAGCACACACGGTGATTTCTTAAATAAATTTTTAATGTTGATCACAACACATTTGTGACGCGTTGAAGGAACGTCAGCATTGTAGGGTATTGGCCTCGAACTATGCTTGCTCCCACCAACACCTCGCCCCAATTGGCTGATTAAAACTCGGAGCTAACGTGAACTTGACTTGGAGCCACAAAAAGTGGCCAATCCAGAGGCGTCATACGATTGCTCTGAAGCAATGTTGAGCTTTGGGTTGGAGTGACAAATGCATGTTAAGTATCGAGCTGATCTACATTTTATTCAATATTTTCAAACAGTCATTAAAAATCCCACTTTTGACGCCAAGATAAATTGTAACAGGACCCAAACATGATCACATATCTTGACATCACTCAGCTCAGACAACACACAGCTCTAGTATATAGGGTGATTCAAAAGTAGTTCCGGATTCGGATCGTCCGACCTGATGTATTCTTTTCATCAACGAGGTATCTTGCGATCTACGCACTGTTACTTAACTGCAGGTAACATTCCTGCAAATATCGATAGTCCGTCAAGTTTATATATATAACTTCCTCAAACATTCCATTAAGCCATTTCGGTATGGAGAATCGTCCTTTTCAAGACCGAAATGGCCGACTGAGGATACTCGCCTGGCACCCAAACGTTTGTGATATTTCATCACTTTTTCAGTAAAACTCGACGTCTCCATGTTTTCAGGATCAGATAATAGATTGGAAAAATCACATAGAAGAACTCATTATGAATCAAAATAGTGACAGGTTGATTGAAGCCGCTAAAAACTGAAGAGATAAATACAGAAGAAGGTAATAAAGAAGTTGAACTCAAGAGTCAAGAATATACTCGTATGTAAGTAAATTTACCTCTCAATTTGTCAAAGCTTTGGAGCAGGTTGATATTTCCACCGCATTTCGACCTTTAACACGACACGATGTTGATATTCTTTACTTCTCCTACAGGTGGAGTAAGATATGAGTTTCACTCCTCTCATACACAACGCCCACTCCGGTATATTATCTCGTGATAAAACGAAACAACGAAAACGTTGAATGGCGAAGTGGAATTTCTTCTTTGGAGTAATATCAGTTAGTTTTTATTAGACCTCCCCCTCTTTTTCATTGTTTGAAGAAAACCCTCTCGCGCCTCCCATTTGTTGACAATGTCTGGAAGAGATAGTCGGCTCATTCCGTATCTTCCCCTAACAGCTCTGCGGATCCCCTTGGAACAATTATTGAAAGAGGGGGAAAAAGGAACGTCGCAACACCTTTTCTAATCACTGGGCGTCGAAATAAAAATTACCTCGAAGACAGAAGAAACTTCAAAGTATTCACTCATTCTGTTTTTATACTTATGGGTGAAATGTTCCCAATTGGGAACATTGGCATGTAAATTCGTTTCTTCTCGTTTGAAAATATAATAATGTTGTTTGTATGATGGACTAGGTGCACATTAATTAATTATCCAATTACAAGTTCAAGACCACCATATCCTCGGAAAATCAAGTAACCTGGGCCCACGGAGCCTTACGAAACTCTGGGCAGCGCCTTTAAATGTTAAATGTTAACCGCTCTGCTACTGAGGACTACTACCTTCTTGTTTTAGAATCAAACTTAAATCATAGTTCAACTAACGCCAAATTCCATGGAAACAAGGACTGTTTTCGAATAGGTGCATGATAAAAGAGGAAATATAGTAGTAGAAGAACTACATTTACTTTCTCATCGTGTCTTGATATCCTCCTCCCTCAAAATCGAAAAATAGACTGCACCCCTCATGTTATGGCTTGACTTGTCCCTCCCCTTCTACATGAACGCATTTCATTTATACGATAGAGGACAACGGTTACCCTAAGTCCACAACAGATAGGATGTGACGAAAATTCAGTTTAAAGAAATTCCATCAGGCGGTATCAAACAGGGGTCCAGATTGTAAGGCCCGTATCACACTTACTTGGCTGTCGTGTACACTACAATCAGGATGAAGGATGTACCCTACAAATTTCGTGGTCGTTTAAACGACACCCGGCCGCCGTGCTACTGGCGAAGGAATTTCCAAAGTCCCCGTCATTTCTCGAATCTTCAAAAAATTAAAAAGAACGTCTATTATCTTATAGCGGCCGAAAACTGGATACCATCTCTGTAAATGATACAAGCAAAATTAGGCATTCCCCATTGATTGAACAGCTCCTGTAACTGATCCTTTCCACCTTTGCCAATCCAGAAGGCACTTTTCATGTTCCCAGCACCTTTCATTGTGTCCTTAGCCTATCAGGAGGCACCATTCACTTTTGAACCACATATAAGTAGATGTACAGATGATGGTTTCACAGCTGAAACCTTGTCTTTTATTTCCAGCGGAATTTGACGAAATATGGACTCGAAAAACTGCCTACCTGATGTTTTGAACGTTTACGAGGGTCAAATACCACGTATGTGGCTCGTTGTCGTCAAATCTAATCAGATTGTTGAGCGACGAGCTGCTTTAGTAAAAATTCCAAGTGCAGAGTTGGGTTTCATTAGTCGGGTACCGACCGGACGGTACACAGGAGGAAACAATCTACTCCGACAGTAAGGCAGTTAGGTGTTGGGGAAGGTGGGAAGGCTTCCCATATTGATTACCCCAGAGGTGTTATGTATTCAGGCATTGACTCCGCCGCCTGCGGCCTCCCGGGTTAAGCCTCCAGTCTAATTGCGTTGTTAACGAAGCACAAACCCGCCCTGCAGTTTCAACTCCCCCAGCCCGCCGTCGGTATTAACCCGGGATTTTAAACCTTTCGAAAAGGGGTCTGGGAAAAGGTTTTTGAAGTTGCCAAGTAAAAGGAAATAAGCGCTAGCCCGGGAAAAGGACTGCGCGACCAGGGCTTCCCTCGCTTTCCCTTCACGACCGACTTCAAAAGGGAAAGTTGCCCGTTTTAAACGCACTTTGTGATAAAGTTTTGCTTTTCCCTCACCTCCTGCTTGTGCCTTCAGTTTAAACGACTTTGAGCGCCAGTTTGAAGGGTTTATTGTTCCAAGAAGTTATTAATCTGACGATTTATCGAGTGGCTTCCCCCAGCCTGTTATTTTCTTCTTCGAGAAGACGCTCACGGTGAAGTCCTCCAGAATTTAAATGACGTGGAGATCCAGCAATCGAAATAACATAAGTGCTTCAAAAGGAGAAGTTTTGATTGGACCTGGAGATGAAATCCCACTCAAACTCGATTAGGGCTTATTGCGGGGGGTTCCCCACGACTGTAAGAACTTTGTCACTGATACGAAGATGATTGTCAATTTGTGTAACTCCAATTTGACTGAATCCAATAAACGACTAATGAATGGATCTGTAAGAGTTCCAAGGACAAAAGCGATTCTCTGACCTAAATAACACAAACCCCCAAACCCGTGAAAATGAATTACTTGAATTACTGATACAGTCCCACGACAGTTACATTTGAAATGGTTTTGGTTTAGATATTCAAACACCACACTAAAACGGATTGGAAAACATTTTCAACCGGGTAAATCCCTATTTCATACTCCTCTTCTCCTCTTACGCTCGGCCCGAATATTGTAACGGCAAACGTGCGCGTGTTAAAATGTTCAATTCAATTTAAATTCATGTTCAAAGTCGGATTCAGCGGCTTCAGGGAGCTATTTCATCTTTATAAAGCCATAATGAGGGTGGGGAAAATGCTTCCGACATGACAGGACCAAGGTTTAGGGAGCCTTCATACAGAACCTTTCTGGCAAGCTCTCAGATCACGATTTTACTCTTGATCCACATTGCCACGAATTTGTGGCTACTACTTTGAACCTACTTGCTGGAAAAGGAACCTAATGCCTTGTACCTACTTACTATTTGTACCTACTTCCGTTAGCGCCAATCGGCACCTGGGCGTATTAAAATATCACGCCAGTATCACACATAGCAACTCCCAGTAGTAGACTAGTAGTCATTCTCAACTTAGACGTCTGATGTCTGTCTCTGTGTGCTCTTCACAGGCTACAACGATTTTTTATGGTTTTTTGTCTTTGACTGAAAGTTCCTGGTCATATTCCAGGGAACCTTTGAGATCCACCTCTTCAATCAAAAATCGTCCCTCATTCCTAACTACACATAGTGTGTAACTAAGGAATCCAGGGTCAGGCTGCACCTTTAATGAAGCAATGTGGCTAACCTAAAATCAACCGAAAACAATTTCCTGAAGATGGTATAAAATCGTTCGTAATGGCTGGAGAGCATGTAGAAGTGACTCACCATCTGATTTATGACCATGGATATCACAAGGTACGCATTGGGCAGAAAAGGTGGCATATCAAGCTGCAGATGTTGCAAAAATGGAACAGACGATGTCGAACATACTTTCCTCAAGCCAACATTGGGCAAGTGGATTAGAATGGGAGGAAGAAATCTTCGAGAATTCATTGGAGAAACTCGTGAATTGATATCTTCTTTGTCTCTCCGT
This sequence comes from Stenodema calcarata, assembly GCA_963920205.1. Taxonomy (NCBI): domain Eukaryota; kingdom Metazoa; phylum Arthropoda; class Insecta; order Hemiptera; family Miridae; genus Stenodema; species Stenodema calcarata. The sequence goes on from OY986060.1 coordinate 17,405,237, forward strand.
CAAAAATGTGGTTTTGTAGGCTCCTCAACTTCCTCATGTCTCTGCTAAACGAAGGACGGACTCGTTATTACTCGTACCTCGGGGTGCGTTTAATGTCACAGCACGTATTATTTGTTCGGTGACATTACCCTTTCGCGTGAAGGTGAATTTCGAAAGAACACACCCCTGCTGTGTCACCGGAGACGAACAATTAAGAATCTGCCCTTTTTGAGAGTAATCCACAACTTGTGTTATAAAAACCAAAAAGGTTAGCTTAGGGAAATATGGAGCTTGCACAGCAGTTGACAGGGACACTTTCTCACCCTAGTGTCCTCCATTTTGCAACAGAATCGTTTGTTGGTTTTCTTTATACCTAATGTAACCGTTGAATTAGAGATGGTTATGGATGTATCAAAAATACCAATATTTACTTGTCAATATATAAAGTCTTTGATATACCGAACATCAATATATTCGACATATCGCCAATTTGATTTAGGTATATTTCACGCGAACACGTACCTATCAATCAGACAATAGCCTGAAGTCCGTTCGTAAACGGCTGTCATTCGCTCACCCAACATCGGTTTAAGCAATAAACGATTCAAAACCGACCATTTTGCCGGTATATTAGGCAGTCCAGTTTCAAAAAGGCCGTAGATCTAGAAACGGACAACCCACTCCTCTTCCCTCCCCTCTGAAATGACCATCCAATTTATCACCAGCCAATAATCAATGATTTGCCTCAGAGGTTATTATCCCATTAGAGGTTACCCCCCCCCCCCCCCTCTGCCGTCTCCTGTAGCCAACTCTCAACTCGGGGAATATTACGAGACGGTATTACCCCCATCCCAACGGCTCAAAGCTAATGGCATAAACTCTACCCCAGGAGAGTCTGATCTCTTCTTAATGCTCTTTCCGATAAATTCGAAAATCTCTTTTGACATCGACTTCCAATCAAGTCCAATTAAAATCCGATTGGAGCGAATCGAATAAGTGGTAACTTGTAGCTAAATCTATCATTCCATCTCGTTGAACTTCCATTGATTGAATTACGCAAATTCAAGCATTTGCATTATTTTAAGGAGCTCAATTACACGTTTACACTCAATTTTCGAGCTTGTTCTAGAGATTGTTATTTTCGCAAGCAACTCCACACGTACGTTCAGCACACAAGTAATACGCCCCCATTTTGACCATCCAGACTACGAATGAATAACACCAATTTTTTCACTCCCAGATTACCATGTCCCTACTCTCAGGTTTTTATTGAACCTCCCATATTTCAATAAGGAAATAGTCGAAGGAAATTTGGTGGGTAGGTGAGGATGATTGGATTCTACGTTGATTCAGCCACTGTACCGAAGGCCACACAAGGGAGTATGTTTACATATCAGGATTGGTTTTTTAGAAGAGGACCACGCGAGAAAAACGATTTGTTCACGGATGGCCGGTTGTTTATTGCTCAGAAACCCCCCAAAACTCGAGGAAAAGACGGGAGTCGCGGCTGGGTCGGGAAATAAATCTGAAAAGGGTTGGAAGATTTATGGAACCAACTCACAGTGAGGGGTCCAGCATTTGGGGGTATTGGGAGGTTTGTTTCAATTCGATGTTTTCCAAGTCAGGTTTCGATATCCTCAGAGATAGACCAGAAATGTGGGGAGTGTAGAAGAGGAAAAAGGTACTTAACACTTTCTTAACAAAAAATGCTTTAACGGAAAATATTTCCAAAGCGCCTATAAGTGCATGCACGAGGCTCAAGACTTGAGCACGTAGTGCTCAAGTGTATTGGAGATTGAGGTAAAACGAGTACTCGCACAACGTTACTATCACGTCCACTAGTTGCGTTCAAATCTCCCAAAAGGCACAGTATTTTATCATTTTTCTCTCAACATTGTCGTGATGTATCTGATCAATTATTACGTATTTTCCAAGAAGGATCTATCTTTTTTGCTTCATATGCTGCCCATACTGATCTAGACCACTTATGGGTGCAGGAGGGAGATCTATACTCCCTGCATTGCTGCTCGTAATGTAGCGCTCAAGATTGCACTATTCCCTAGACTACAGAGGTATAGATATAAAGGAAATCCAAGGTAAAAAGGAATAAAGCGGTGATGTTTAATGCACAAAACGGCTTTATTCGAAGATCACACGGAATATTACACAGATCACGACGAATGAAAAATGTACATTTGACGTAAATGACGATGTACGGATCACCCACCTTCTTCAATTTATACACCGAAAATTCTTGTTTTAATAATATTATATTGTTGAACAAATTTTTTAATAAATTATATTGTTATTATATAGGTATATATATAGAGTTCGTTGCTACGTGTATATAGAGTTCGTTGCTGACTCTCACACCTGTCACTAACAAGTGAAACTATTTGAAACTATTTGAACTAGTGAAACTATTTATGTTATGTGTACTTACCTACTGAGAAATCAGCCTTCAACTCATGCCCTGATGATGTAGAAATAAATCTACGAAACGTCGGCAAAATTTCATTTTCATTCGACCGAACCTCAACACCCTCGAGAAGGACAATACTTCTCATCAAGTTATATATACGAGTATAACAATATAATATTATTATATTGTTGAAGTAGCACTTCCTTCTCGGCTTGGGTACCATTTTCAGAAGAGTATTTACAACGTCTCACTCACTGAATTCACAATGCACGATGAAAACACGATAAGGACAAATAAGAAGATAGGTTGTGCCCACACCAATATTAAGAGGTAGATACTGAAGATAGAATAAGCCCGAAAAATAACAGTTATTAGAAAATACAGTTATTTATTAGAAAAAAGGACACTTATTAGAAAAGAGTTATAATAATATGATACCGTAACTATGGTACTGACTATATTATAAGCAGTACCAGAATAACATTACATTGGTGTATATTAGGTACATATATATTCAAATTTGGAACATTTAGGAAGAAAAATGTGGTCACCGCAACTACAGTAAGTGCCCTGTTAGTTTAGGGTTGAGCTTTTCTCCCCCTGGGCTTAAGATATACTAAAACAAACGTTTAGATCATATTTTATACCAAGTAAACCATTTTTATACCAATATACCCCGAGTCGATTGGGACCAATCCTAGGGCGCTACGATAATCCTCTTCCGAGATATTCAATTCAATTCATTTTTCCGCTTTTCAGTTTTTCGTCGATCATGAGTGTGAATTTTTCGGAAAATAATTTTGTAATTATTACAAAATCGAAGTTACTACGATTTCAGCTGTTTTCTCTATAAAAACTAAATAATCAATGCGTTGAATATCTTGATTGACGGAACTTTTTTTGAAAATGGAGCGAAAACAAAGAGTTTTTCGTCTCGAAAAAGTTTCATCTTGTTACAAAAGTTCCACACATCAAAGGAACTAAAATTTTCTTGAGAAACTCGACAAATCTGAACCCTCCTTGACATTTTTTTCTTTTTTCGTTCCCCCTTTCTATAGAAGCTGATGGAGAAAAAATTCTTTTGTGGAGAAAACCACCCTTGGGGCTCAATTCAGTGCAGTTACTCAGTTATATACGAAGTATGTGGGAATTCTCTTTGATTTCGTCATCCCCAGAGGTCGGTTTCTCTCTCCTGATTCCTCTTTCGGAAAGAAAACCCGTTCGAATTTGTGGAAAATCCTTCGGCGAGGACAAGAGTTGACAAACTCGCTTTTCGAAGTGGGAACACCCCCGACTGAGTTGAAGGAGGTTGAACGGCTTCTGATTGTCCCCATTGTCAGAAAGGGGAGGTTTAGAGTTTCTAAGGGCTGGAGAGAGGCCGGTCGACGTGGAAGCCGCAGTTGCAAGGCCGTTCGACTTTGAGGCCGAAGCGATTGTGGAGTGACGTCAGGATTTGGTGAGGAAAAACCACTAGGATTTGAACAGAAAAGAAAATTCTCGTTAGAACGACCGTAATGAGTGGAGTTCGCATCGATATGAGGAACAACAAAACCTAGAAATATGATCTAAACGTTAACGTTACTAATTAGTAACTGTTCATGTTACGCCCAGAGGGACCCCCCCCCCCCCTCTTGACTATGGCACTGTTGTACGTGGCCAATGGTTTTCAATCGAGAGACTGCATTTAAGTGCTTTGCTAATTCCATAGAATAATCTAAATCTCTATTATTATTTATTTTTTTTTTTTTTTTGGTTTTTAAGATTATAAGGGTTTGTAAAGAGACATATAAGAGGTACAGAGGTTCTTAAACCGACAGGTGACAGAGGTATATGGACACACCCCGAGTTCTGCTGTTCTGCTGTAAAGGGACACACTCCTTTTCCTCCCTCACTTCCTCCTGTGCCGTCTCCTCCTCCTTATCTTCGTCCTTCTCCTTCTCTTCATCATGTCCGTCCTCCTGTTCCTCCCTCACTTTCTCCTCTTCATCTTCCCCCTGTGCCTCCTCCTCCTCCTCCTCCTACGTCAAAGGGGTGAGATTCTATCGGGTTATGGAATGTGGTGTAATGTATTGAAGGTTGGTCACATGGTTGGGAGCGAGTGATCGGAGGGTCACGGGGTCTGAAGGGGAGGGGGGGGGGGGTCATGCGGGCGGCGGGTAAGACGCGGACATATCCTCCTTTTATCCTCAAGGATTTTCTCGAAGGGTTGAAAACGAGGGGTCGGTTGATTGCGACGTCCGATCAAAAGGACTCGTGAAAAGGGTTAGGGAGGAGTTGTGACGTAGGAGGGAGGGATGTCGACGGGTATTCCCCCCCCCCCCCCTTCAGAGTGACACACCCGACAGGAAAAGGGCGCTGAGGTGACGTCAAGAGGGGGGAAGACGGGGGTGAGGCGAAAAAATACCGGAAGGCGAAGGATTAAGAGGGCCACCGTGGTGGGGTTTAGAGAGCGGGGCGTTGAGGATTAAGAAAGGGATTAGGGGCGGTTCGAGGGAAAAGGGACTGATTGGAAAAGGAGATTTGCCGTTCAGGGAGGACGTGAGATTGATAAGAAACTCGACGGAGCGGGGGGTCACCGGATTGAACGTCAATATTCGAAGGTCCCTCGGGAAAATTGACATTTCAAATCCCGAACATCGCGTGGTTCTAATGTGGAACAGTTTGAACAGAATTTAAACCAAATTTTGAATTTAAAAAAAACAGTTGCTTAATTTGCGTTTTTGTGAATTTTTTGGTGCAACCCAATTCTAATGCCTAGGACTGTGACAATTTGGTTCACTATGGTGAACAACAGTAGCAAACACCAAACACAAAACTTCCACACTACACAGCCAAAAGATGGGACTTTCAACTGTACAAATCTAATCGGATCACGACACTATCCATCATATTCCTTTCAGTGACTTTTCGGAGAAAAGGAACCTATTTTCTCAATCCAACAATTTTGAAACTCGAATTTTCGAGAATACCAAAATCCTTTTCAGATCATCCTGAAAGTATGGGTATTAGATAGAAAAATTATGATTAAAATTAAATTTTAAGAATATGATTAAAATTAAAATATGAAATATAAAATAAAATTAAAATATGATTAAAATAAAATTTTTATTCATAATAAGTTATTCATTACTGCCCTGTTGAATAAAAACACCTCAAGTTCAATGTTTACGAACGTGGGGTTTTTCGATGGTGAAGTCCAAATTTCAAAAATTGAACGGAAGTGGGGGAAATTCTGACCATAAACATACGAAAATATGTTAGGGTAAAATGTTAGGGTAAAACGCCTCAACGAAACGGTGTCAAGGTTAAACGCCTCAACTCATCAAAATATTGATTCATCCAAATATTAATATTCAAAACAATAATGATTTGAGGTAAAATAGAGTATTTTGGGATACATCATACAATAAACCGGCGGCAACTCTGCCTAAACGCAATCTTATCTAAAGTGTTACCAGAGGACCAGACCTTCCGGGTTAGCGAAAAAGGCTCCTCTGAGTAGCCAAAAAGTTTTTTCCCCCTACGGTTTCTTTCCTTAGCCGAAATTCCCCTTGAATAATAATAATTTTTAGGTATAAAAAAAATCGGCCTTGATAGTGCCATTTTGATATTAATATTCAGATACGAGTATATCACAAGAATAATATCTACAATAGAACAATAGAAAAAACCACGTGTTGTTCAAACCAGTTGTTTCGGAGCATGAACATTCCAAATACTGTTCAAGTCTATTTGTCATGGTTCTGACGAAAACGGCTGGTCGTACAACGGTACGATGGGTTCAAAAAATTATATGAATGAAAAATCTATTAACATTTGTACAGAAACCCAGAAAGAAACCAGACAAATTTAAATTTTTCCCTTGATGGGAAAAACAATAGATCATGGATATGTCCAGCACCAACTTACTGCTTACCAGTACCTAGTAATCAATAGCATACCTACCATGTAGTGCCTTCTTTTCACATTAATAGTTCATTATGGTTACTTAGCAATATTAGTTTACAGCTTAGCGTAATAAATCAGCTTTCCTTTATACAACATCATTCAGGGAGATGTGATATAATTAGAGCATGCAAACACAATATTGAAACTAAGAGTATGAATTGACAATAATCAAATGTGATAAGAGTGCTACTCTCACGAGAAATTAGGAGTAGGTATTTCCTAGTTTTAACAGCGTCATTCGGTCGTGTTGGATATCGTTAATAACAACCTATGCATTCAAGTTTCTGCCAAACGAAAATGTTGTTTATAGTCCAATCAAATTAGTTTAGGAACGTAGCCAGGTGTGTAAGGAGGGGGAAATTAGTAGCTTAAGATGTGTACATTTTTCACATAAATCAAGAGCTTTCCAACGAGCGGCGAACGATTTCTGCGCGATTGAAATTGCGGAGGTTACATATCCCAACCAACGGGTAGGTTTTACGTGGAAATCGACCGAAATAGAAACGTTGCATCCTTTCGTGTTACGTTGTGACAGATAGACACCACCCCTTAAAGTTTAAGGCTTAAACATGTCCATGTCAAAATTACCAAAAATAAAAACACTGTAGGCAGTAACTGCATTGCAAAAGCTTGTTTTTCCTTTTAAAAAGAAGCTAAAATCAGCCTTTTCCCCCCACAAACCGGTGAAACTAAGTTACCAAGTAATATCGCGGGAGACAAGAGGTTTGGCGTGATACCTCCTGCAGTGAACGTGAAGACGGAAGGAGATTGAAAGGGACTCTGAGGTAGCCCTCAGGCGATGCGCGTAGACGAGGGATAAGGAAACTAATATCGCTTGAGATGGAGAAGAATATGAGCTGACTCGTGCCTTTGAAAATTGATACACGAAGTTGAGGTTGTGGTTTTCCCACAGAAAAAGAAGGAAACGTTTGTTATTTAAAGCTTTAAAATTGTTTCAAAACCAGGTGAATCCATTTTTTATTAAATTGAGTTAGGGATATCATTGGATTCAGAATGCCGTCAGCCACAGACCTGGCCAATATTCATGTAGTAGAGATGGGCGATACTGTGAAATTTCAGTAACAGGTCGTGATACTGATACTGTGGAATCACATCGTTAGTTCGAAAAAAAAAACATCAAGAGTGATTTCTCTATCGCTTTCAATCTGAACAAACTTTTTGGGGTCCAAAATTAACGATTCAAGCTCCAAGTTTCCAAGTTTCAACTTCATAAAAAGAGTTATTTTTCGGTAGTAAACACTTTTTCGGGCAAATAGTTGTAAAGAATAATAATTATTATCATTCAAATTTCCTATTCTCAAAAGGAAGGTTAAAAATATGTATAATGTTTTCATTCGTTCAAGTGGGTTCTTTTAACCCATTTGATCCAATCAGAAAGAAAGGAACAGTTCAGCTGAGCTTCAAAACCGGCTATGAGCAAAATTTGCTTTTGAAACAGAATTTAATTCTGTTTCAAAAATGGACAAGTTTTAATCAGCAGTAATACATGAAAATTTAAATGTAAAAAATGTGGATCTTGGAAGGTTTCCTACTGTGACCGTGTATAGATAGTTATTCAAAATATACCGTTACAATAATGCGATATGTCAGCTGTAAAATCTGGTTTTGAAACTAGGGGCCTCATATGGACGATATAAAGTAGAAACCGCGCCATTAGGTATTCAACGGGGCACACGGTATGTGATGTAGTGGGGAGTAGAAATCCTCGAGGGAAATGATGGTTCGGCTAAAGATGAGAACTAAAAGGGGAGGAATGAAGTCTTTGGAGTAACACTACTAGACAGCGTTAGGCCCTCGAGGGACGACCCATCAGACGTCTTCATCGACCGAATGCCTTTTTTGTGTTACAGAAGAATCACAGTAGTGCATTAGTTACCTCGAGAACGCCGCGTTACGTGTCTCAATTTTGTGAAGGGCGTGAGTCACAGGTCTCCCTCTTGCAGACTCGTTATTGAGTAGCCTTACACACGGATGCCCCAAGGGCTTTCTCGCATCCAATAAATTCGAGAGTCTCGAAGAATCTTCGTCTTATCGTATGGTATTTGCAAAACAGGTAACCGACCCAAGGGACGGGTTATTTGTGTAGGTTACTTGCATCTCAACTGGTTCAGCGTTGGACAGGGACGAGATCACATAAAACCAGGGGCTGTCTAATCTGGAACAGGTTTGAACCCATGAACGGTTGGAATTTCAGCCAGAATTCCATAATAAGTGCTGTACCATTACCATCTGGGGCGTAGCTTGCGGGGAAGCGCAGGAAGCGGTACTTCCCCACGAGAAATAAAGAATGTAGGTAGAACTTGAACTATGAAAAAATTTATTAAGAATACCTAACAGCAGGTACGTACCTTTGATGGTTGCTTTGAATCAGAAGAAGAAAAATTACAAATATCTGATAGCATAGAGGCCACTACCAGTTGAGGCTATACTTCTCGGTGCTGCAGCCTATGAAGGAGGTTTCCTTCTCCGATTCCTGGCGCCAATCTACCTCACATCTTTCTCCAGGTCATCCCCATCTTCTTTCTCGGGTATTGCCACTGAACACCTTCTCACATGCTCGGTCCTCATACAGTCATCCTCATCCCTGCCCACCGAATCCTCTACTTCCTGATGCCTGTGACGATACCATCATTATCAATGAGCTGATTGAGTTCAAGACATACTTCACTAGCCCGTGTCCTCCCTCGCATGTTTTGAATTCTTGTTTTGTTTACTGTGTCGTTATTCATTTTGTCATTTTGGTTTTGTCATGAAAAGCAATACCTTCCAAAGGAATTCGCTGGAGGACTCGACTTGCTAGTGACATCGGATTCCTCCAGAAAGTATTTTACTTAATTGTCACTGACCCCTATTAACTGATCCTACTGTTCAGATTTAATACCAATGACGCCTCCCATACAATATTTCAATATTTTTTGTTTGTTTTTTCGGAGACTGATGAACTTGCCGCAAACTTTCCAAGAATGAATGGAGGGGAACTAAGACTATTTAAAATAGGCATCTCAACCGTAATTTTGACTGATGCAAGTTCTGTTTTCTTCTCGGCGATCATAATTGGTGGAAAAGTTTTTGGATTTTCTTACGCTCCACTCTCCACGCCTTCCTGTCTAACTTGGCTGGAGTAAGTTTGAATTGAAATTTGAATTTTTCATATTTTAAATATCCCTCTTTTGCTTCTTTTTTCTTGGATGAAAAAGTAGGAGGACGCCTTTAAGCGAAGTACTGCCTGGGTAACTTTTTTAAATGAAGATTGAAGCCACCCGAGTGAATTAACAATCATTTCGACTCTTCGCGTTTCGCTGTGAGTTCGTCACACGAGTTTCAACGAAGTTTCTCATAGAATTGACTCAGCGATAGGGTGCCTAATCACAATTGTGTTAAATTGAGCTGACCTGCAGCTTAGGAATCACGTAAAGCTAGGTAAACCGCGGTCAGCAATGCTATTGACCATCGAGAAATTAATTATTGCAATATGACGTCATGGATACTATACCAGAATCTCTGGTTGTTAAGCTATATTGGAAATCGGCCTTTTGAGTGTACGCATACAAACGAAGGTGAAGGTTATGATTCCGTCCATGTGAACGTCTCTGGTGAAAAGATTCTGGCAATCCCGTTTTGCCAGCCTGGATGTGAACCGAGCTTAATTCAGTAGGAAACATCGAACTTGGCCTGGGAGTGCAGAGTCAAGAGAGTGCACTAATGAGCACTGCGGAAATAAGTTGGCAGTCTCAACCACAGGAGCTCTACAGCTACTCAACCACAGGAGCTCTACAGCTACGTTATAACGGAGAACTTGGAAGGGTCGTGTTGAGGTTCGCGATCATGTTTTATTTAATTACAGAAACGGTATTAAATCCTAAAATTCTATGAAATGATTATGATTTATTACAGGCAGGTTTTGTTTTTGAGAGTTTAAATTAGCCATCTCAACAGTAACTTTGACTGATGGAAGTTCAGCCCTCCTTGCGGTGATTATAATGATGGTAAAGTTCGTAGTGCCACACCCAACTCTGAGCGAATCGGAGGCTCAGGCCAGTTTTCGTGGGGCTTTAATTCCTAATATGTAACATTAAATGTTGATTGTAAATTTTACACTCTTGAAATGATTTGAACACTGGCAAATATGGAAATATATTGTACATAGGTATGTGAATTGTGTATAGTGCTGCAGTACACCAAGTAGATGTTTAAGCTTGATATGGTGTTATGAAACCAATTATTGAGGCAAAACTAAGGCAAATAGATTTAGAAAAAACCATTTTCAGCGTAATTTTGCCTCGTTTTCACATTAACCTTCTCAAATGTCAAATACACTATCTTCTACTGTGCTGCCACCGGAAAGCAAAGTGAGAGTGGGTATAAGGACGGCAGTGATACCTCACACCAAATGGGTTTCATGTGCACGCTTGGGTTCCACAGAGACGTCTTTATGTAAATGTAAACCAACTCCGGAATTTGGATTTTTCCAAGTTCACAACTTTCTATAGGTACGAGTTACATACATTGGTCTGATATGAATAGATGGGGTCACATTGAATCACAGTTACATCTTGGATAAGCTGAGGAAGTGGAGGTAAAAATGAGGAGGCGAACTCCATCGCTGGCGATAACTTCGGTCTTACATGACGTCAAAATCACAATCTCATTTTAAGAGTTAATAAGCAAAGCCCCTTGCGTGGCCCCACGACAAAAACGTCACCCTCAAATTCCCTCTGCACAGAGCGCAATCTTCCTCGGCTCCTCCGCCCCCGTATGATAAGTTGGCCTTTCCCAGCTCGAAATAATTGTTTTCCCTGCACAATGTAGAGGCTGGTGAAGCATAAATCAGTAGCCTTCAACCCGAGTTCTCAGGCGACTGGGGAAGAACCAGAACCTATCGGTGGCTGCCCCCTCACGGTAAACACAGCTCACAATCTGTCTTCTTGTTTATATTAACTCTCTCCCTGCACCAGTTTGCCTTCTGCCGTCTCTATAAACAGAGCCCCTCCACCATCCCTCGTACCCACACTATTCCTCGCGTGCAGGTTAATACGGCGCGTGCACCATTGAAATCCGCTTCCTTCCAGTTGGTATCCAATACAAGACCTTTTCACAGCTTCTCCACCGACATGTTAAGCTCTAGACATGCAGCATGAAGTAAATTTGTGTGATCTAGAGTTTTAAAACGCAGGCCGAACACTGTATTTCATCAACTGACGCCTTCGGTGTTCTAAAATCGATTCAAAAATCCGTAAAGAACGGCAGAACCTAACATGAAGTCTTCTCTCAGACGTCACCACCAGTCCCAAACACTATTCATACGGTGTATTCATGTCGTGTAAATATTACAATATTACCACCTCTAGCACATTCGATCTGTTGGACCCAATAATTGCTATTCTTAGCTCACTGTCCAAATCGAATTTTGAGGGTCCTACGAATAGCCCAATTGGCATTTGAAGAACCCGTGGGTGGTAGTGCCAAATCTTGTTGAATCCATGATATATGGATCCATATATTTCTTAAATACTAGCATTTAATCACGCTCAGTTTTACTTTTTCAAGTCATCAGTCTCTCACAGCTTTGACACGGTATTTCGCTGCAATAATCAAAAAATGATTGAGAAAATCCCCTTTTTCACCTCAAAAACGTCAACCAGTTTTCTACCCTCTCCACCACAGTTCCTCATTCTGCACTGAATCCACTCTTCACTGCTAGTTGTACCACTATTCTGTCCCCTAAACTGAATGGATTGATTCGACTGCTGAAATAGAATGGTTTGCTGACTTGTATCGGACGAATATCATGTTGTTACCACCGCGCCAAAGGCACAAGTCTGCCATAAGGCTATTTCCACCGAAGTGCATTTCTGGAGTCGCTATTCGATGTTAAAAGTCGCTTGAAAGCCCCCTACCTTTGTTCCTATCAGGAATCCCAATAATCCTTTAAAAAACCACATGAATTAGGCAGATTTGGCGATCAGTGTTTTCCCAAACCTGCAAATTACATGAGTACGCAATAACAGTTGGGAATAGTACGCTTGAGCCACATCTCAGTGAGGAATACAAAGAATGTTACGAAGAAGATTGACGTTCCATGTTCGATTTCCAGTGAAAGGTCATTGTATACTTTGTAGCGGGCACCAGTACAAATCTGCTTCTACGTCTTCAAAACTGGAATCATCAACCTCATCATCAGGAGAGGCGATCACGTAACCATCCTAATGATAATATTGAAGTGACAAAGTATATTGAAGTATCAGAACCTCGAACTATTTTTTAATTTTTCGAAACTATATATTTGCAGATGCCAATTTGCTTCTTTGGCGTGGCGGTAACGATATGGAGTATGAAATTATGTACGGAGTTCGTTAAACTGGTACTTGTTAGAGAAAGCCTACGGCCAACGAACAAAGGTTTCTTTTGATCTCGTTGTGAACCGAGAGACAATTCTACCCTACTTATATTTCAATAGGGTTGATAACAAAGATGGCAAGAACATAGTTTACTTCTGCGGTAGGGGTGATGTGAAAGTTGGTTGGGGCGTGCCCTGATTGAGATTCCGGCCTGAGGGCGTGGTATTAGTTTAAGGAGGGACACGGGCGATAATTGTCATGCCCTTAGGGACGGCTGATGATTCACTCGAGGATACGAGTTCCCTCACATACGTGACGGGATCTGACTACAAATGGCGAGCCGATGCAATATGCGTATATCCACTTCAAAATCACTCATCGACAAGCCTACGAGCGGTAACTACAACTGGTAAGAGTCAGACAGTTTTTGGCAAATAAATTAATTAAGTTATTTTTCCCTAACAGACATCTAGGATCAGTTTTAATCGCCCTCTACAACAATTTAAATATTTGGTTGCCACATAATATTATGACACTGGCCGTTGTGCCAATATGGCTCACCTATTGTGCACCTACTTCAGAGAATAAATCCATACAATTATCCAACAGTAGTACATTTTATTCTGGTTAGTTAGGTAATAGAGCAGATTGACGTTCCAACGCTCCTTGTCCGTATGGAGGATTCTCGTACACTCTATAAATTGTACATTCTATTAATTATACACTCTATTTTGTACCAAATAGGTCAAACAGTAATAATTCCTAGGAGTGTGCATTTCCATTTGCTCAAACCCCGAAAGGTTCGAGATAATGCCCTGCAAAAAAAATGTATTGGTTCTTCTGTTTCGGGCTTCGAATTCACACTAACCGAAAAATAGGCTCAAAGGCCGAAAGAGGTAGGTACTAGTGGCTTCACCACGCATTTTGACTTTTATGATTTTGACCTTATCTTTTACCTACTCTTCTACGAGTATTAACCCTATGGAACCCACCCGAGAGTAACACCGAGCAGTTAGGAGTCAATAAAATAAAAAGTGTTCAATAAATTCAGTCGATATTTAACCTTTGGAACGTTGGTAACAGAGCTTTTTTTCGCCATTGGGCATTCAAAATACTTAAAGCCCGAAACAGGTGAACAATCAATCATTTTTTTGCAGCGCATTGCCGTTTCTTAAACGACAATTACTGGGATTTTACATTTCTAAAACAACAACTCCAAGGATAGTACATTTCTAAAACGACAATTCCTAGAGTTGTGGATTTCCAAAACGACCATCTTAGGATTGTGCATTTCTAAAACGACAATGCCTAGCGTTGTACATTTCTGTAACAACAATCGATGTTTAGGTAGGTGTGTACTTTTTTGGATAGACACAGGTGCATAGGAACATCTCGCTCTGAACTGCAATCTTTATGGTGCACCAAGTATCTCGTGGCCCGTTATATTCCTTAAGAACGTAAATTATTTTGCAATGTTAGAATATTGTGTTATCACTATTCTTCGTCTTGCGCCCTCGATTTCCACAACTCTGCTGAATAGTGGAAGTCATTTTCTCCGGTTCTTCGGAACGGGATGTTATGAGTCGAATGTCTACCAGCGAGAAAAGCGAATGACCTCGTTAACAGAGCGCCAAACAATTTTCACTTCTCATTCCTTTTCCTTGAAAACCTTGTTTCAACTCAAATCCCGAAAAGGATGCAATAACAAGGCATGTCCCTCCCACCTCCTCACCCTCACTCACGCCATTTCGTCTCATAACATGGATCCGGGAGGATCCGGTTTAATTTTAGATCCACAGATTAAAAGGGTAAACATCGGGTAAAAGCACGTGTTGAAACTGAGAGAACCAGTCGTAGATAGAGAGGGGTAGGAAGCGAAAGAGGTGGAAATCCAAACAAACAGGAGGCACGCTGGCTGCGAGCGCATGATGGGCAAAGGGCTAAAGGGTAAAGTGCGGCGGAGGCGGGTGAAGAACATAATTCTCCCGATCCAAAACCCATTCCTGGTGAAATTGGAGTGGGGAGGAGAATGAACAATTAGTTCGTTGATCTCGCTGGGAGAGGCGTTTGGTTTGCGTCCCCTTAGGATTTATTGCCGCTTTTACTGGAAAAAGATCATCCATTTCGAGGATGTATCCCGGGAAATTTATTTCGGGCATTCTCACGCAACGGCCGTTGATTGGAGGACCTGGTAGTGAGAGAAATGAGCATTTCAATTCGACAGGAGCGTTCTAACCTCTTCATGTGCACTATGTACAGGCCAGAGGAGCAGTTTCAAAACCTTCCATCCTCTCTATCCAACCAAAAAACTGTTGAATTTATGTGTAGCTGTGAATCTACCCTGTGTAGATTCTAGTATTAGCAAAAAGAGAACATTTTGACCATCGAAACTCGGAATGAGTTGAGTACAGATACCAAGTTCCACAATAGTACGTTTTTCGAGCTCTATGTATCGATAAAATCTACTCAATTGGAATGTTCCAGCCTCTAGCTTTATTACCAGTGCAGTTTGGAACTGTTCTACGCTTGCCCTGATTATATTTTGAGACCTGAGGTGGGAACTTGGAGCGACAAACGAGCTGGCTGGTACTTTCATAATATACTCGTAGAGGGTGAAGGGGCAACTGACATAACTCATTTCTTTGCCAAATTGAGTTAGAGGTAGAACCATGGCAAATTTCTCGTCGAATCGATTGGCTACGTTTGTTGTGGCGTTTTCTCACCAGAAAAGCAAAGGAACAGTTGTAGCAGCACTGCCTATCTCAAACGTGATATGAACACGACATATCTCAGATGTTTCGTATAGTGAATTGCAACCTTCTGCAGCGTCTCGCAAAAACGAGAAATCGGTTTTCGTGTCTGATGTCATATTCGGGAAGATGAGTTAGGTTATGGTTCCACTTCATCGATATTGTAATGTAGTCGCTGACGTATACCTGTAGCAAAGCCATGATTCAGACGTGTAGATCATGAATGGAGTAGTGGAAGTCCCTATTTGGGACTGGGGTTGGAGGAGTTACTTGTCATTAGAACAGGACATCTTTTATTTATATATCGGTCGGACACACCTCAAGGGTTGGAGTGCTAAGGGTTAATATCGTCTCGCCTGTGTAGGCAAGATTTCGGTCTTGACAGAGAAGATCTTTGAAGACCCCGAATCGATCCCTCCAGATCAGATCATGTTCAGGTGCATCGGACGGAAGACTGGGAAGGGGAAAACGAGGTTTCAGCTCGCCCAACACGTTAAGCTCGTCCTTTGATCTCCAATATCCAATCACATGAAGCTGCTTTATATTCCCGACAGAATGTTCGAACCGCAATCTCTCCTAAACAAGAGGGGTAATGACCACTTTACACCAAACCAGAGCTGCTCTGATCGGGATGAATTGGATTTTCATTTATAGTGTGATATTAGAATTTAGCCATGACATAAGCACATACCAGTAATCGCACGGTACATGTCATATCAAATATCCGACATGCCTGTTCACTAGGGTCTTTTTAACCTAGTACGAATGTTAAGGAGTTATGATCATGAATATTGTTTTAATTGACCTTTTCTCATGAAAATAGAAGGCTCAAATAAGATGAGTACTAACGTATACCATAAATTTAGAACGGATTGTTTTTATGAGATCATTAAAACACAGCGTTGAACAGGATTGATTTACAGTTTATTCCACCTTCAGGAATGATTGAACAGGAATGATTGCACAATTCGCTCTGGAAGTGATTTATATTATATTTATAAAACACACATTATTTCCCCATTTTCGAGATGAATTATGCAACCGAGTTCATCTTCAGCGAGCAGAAGGTTGCGATTTTGGACCCGTGCCTCAGTCCAAATGTGCGGAAATCCGGGAAGCGATTCTTCATCCGCCAGTAAACGCCTTTTGCTCCGTGACGTCATTTATTTTGTCCCCCTTTTGCTGGCACCGTCTGAATATTTTTCTTCGCCTTTGTGATTTATCGAGACGGAGAACGAATGCTGAGAATACGGAAAGTGGGAAGTTGGAAGAAATTGTGTTGAGTAATAGAGCAAATATATTTATTTCCTTTGATTTTTATACTGTTTCAAGTTTGGCCAGTTTGGAACGTATTATTGATTAGTTTTTTAATGTTCATTTATCAGAAACAAATAAATTACACGTATGTTTACTTAGAATACACTGTGCGACCTCTGGACATTTGGTGGGGTTTGGAGAGTAGGTACACTCCGACTACTGGATGGGAAGGGTCAATCTAAGCAACCCAGGCAAGCAGGCTTGAGCAAGGGTAATAATTTCACCAAGTACAATTTACGTTGCCCCTAACATTCTACTCGCCCAATTTAACGACACTTTCTATCGGTAACAGCACTGTTCAGTTCTTCAAATGTAGTAATGAACCCAATTCCTCCTCCAGTTTCTTCTCCATCATTATCATATGCTCTGATATCCTCTGTAGGTACATTAATTCTTCGGTAAAGAAACGAATTACTCGTAGTTCTATACAAAGGAACTTTCTGCCAATGTTGCTCTGCATGTCGAGTTGGCCTTCTAAAGAGCTACAGTAGCTCAGGTCGCAGATATCACCAATGTAATGTTATTGTAGCAGAAATCCTCTTACTCACTACCAGTTGTTACTATTCAGGACCAAAATTAGCACAATTGAATTTGGGTCCTAAAACGATGATGGGCAGGTAGTCAGATGGTTTGGAAGAACTTCCTTCTCCTGGATATAAGTGGATATTCTTGAGCTCTTCTTTGTGACGATAATAATCTTTCCCCGTCTGCCTCGTCACTCCCGTCCGTAAATGGTTCCCTTTTCTACTGGTTCATTGCTCCACTTCGCCCTTGATAATAATATTAGCTTGGCATCAACAGCAAATCCAGCAGTTCATCGTAACCGAAAGCTTCACGCCAACATCCAAATCACCCACTGACTTCCATTGGTATTGCTGTGTCTGGGAGGGGCTTACTCTACTCTGGAAGAACTTACTCCAATGAGTTTTCACACTGATAATCCTCACTTACTCGGTGTTGCCGTAACATTCCCAACTAATCCATGGATTACACAGGATAAAAGATTTTATATGTCTTCCGATAAAGTTAGGTGTGTAAAATCAGTGTTCCCTGTGTTCTCGTTTCCCATTTACAAGTAGACTCTTCGTTACTTTTCCCACTCTGTCATTCACTTTGACTTTTATCTTCACCACCACCCTCAACCAATCAAATGACGTCGCGTTCAACTCTCGTCAAATAACATTCATTAATTAAACTCCGGGTCTACGAGACCGCTGTCGCCCTACATCTCCTCCCGTTCTTTTCATCAAAGCCTTTACCCTCTCCAGACCGTCCCCATTTCTCCTTCCGGCTCCTTAATAGACGATACGAATTCCACTCGGTCTTTTCACGACGTTTAAAGTGTTTCCAATTCACTTGATTCGTCTTCGTTCAACTTCTCGAAACCATTTCGTACTGCGGGTAGTTAAACACTTCCCTCTCAACATCTGTCATAACTATCAGATTCTGTAAATCAAATTTTGTAGTAATCAATTTATCCCCTTTACAGAAGAAAACAAAAGTTGTTATTCTTTTTAAAAAATACAATTAAGAACAGGGAAACATGGATACAAGAATGGGGCTACATAGCCCGTGAGTATTAACTTGAAAACAAAAACTTGTATCACCTCAATAGTCCTGTACATCGAAACTCCCCAAATCAGGGCGAGATTAAGGACAATCATCCATCAGGCAAAGCAACCTCCAAGCTCTAGACGTTCGTCGAGGACTAACAGATAACAAAAGCCTCAGGGGGATTGGTCAGCTGTTCAGGATATCTGTGATTCGTCTTTCGGGAGCTGGTAGCAGATGATTGGGAATACCGCTACTTTCCAGCAACAGGTCAAAACAAGATGCATATGAAAAACTACAAAACTACAGATCTCCTCAAGTGCATGTGTTATATGGAAAGGTGTCACTTGGAAGGCCCTAGAGGCTCTCCAGAGGTCTGGATGTCTCTCCATGCAGGTCTCCAGGGTGCTCACTTTCGTCGAAATAGGTGGAGTTTAAATTCACGTTGATCCATGTTGGGACTTGAGGGTTGAGAAAAGAAATGTTTTCAGATCCCTCCAATCAAGTTCAATCTCCAATTAGTCCTCATTTCTTCCTGTTCAAATAAGAAATTTACATCCTGGATTTTCATCGGTGCTGTGCAAACTTATCGATCGAGGTGGAAAATACTTGAAGCCCACGGGGAAGTGAGTAATTATGGAGGCTTGATAGGACTGACAAGGAGGACCCCCTCCCGCAAGTAAGTTAGTTAGGCAGATTGCCTCCCACCCAAGTCATCTCTTCTCACCAAAACTCAACCTACCTCTCCTTTTCCATAGAGTGATTGAACCGGCCCCCTTACCGTTGATGCTAAGGGGAAATGATGAAATTAGTGAGACTTAAATATGACAGAACATGTCGGTGAAGCACCTGCCATAAAAGCTAAGTCTAATATAAGTACCCTGAATCATGAAGGGCCTTAGAAGCCACACCTTTTTTCCACTTTAAGAAACCAGTCTACCAAGAAGTGGTTTTAATCGTGAACTGGAAAAAACTAGTAAAAGTGCCAAAGCTAATCTAGTACTTAGTGTTACAAAATTTAGTAAATTTACTAATTTGTAACATTTTTGACAAAATTTTGGAAACCGTGCCTGTGAGTCCGTCATGAGACGAAGATGGTCCTTCGAAACTTCTCATTATCACCAGTCAACAGTGGAACAATAGGTGTTGAAATTATGATAATGTTGGTAGTCTATGATTTTAGTTAATGATTTTGGTTTGTACTCGAGATTGAGATGGTTGAACTTCAAGATTCTGCAATCCCGGTCCTCCTTCCCCTTGCTGGTTGAGAGACGGAACAGCCTCTCTTGACCAGTTAATATACCGGGTAACCTTTTCTTCTTCCATCATTACGGCAACCGTCTTCTTGCTTACACTGCCTTGGAGATCGCGGTCTTCGTCAATGTATCTTGAATGAAGTGAGAGATCGCCGTGCAAGCCAGCCACAGTATACCACGTCTTTTCATAGCGGAAAGCGGTGAGTACCCACTTCCCCGCAGTTTTGGTACAACGCAGGTCGACCGGAACAAGCATTGTCCTACTGACTGCGCCAAATTGTAATTCCTTACAATTATTATTAAAATGAAAAGTCATCGTTGAAGTCAAAACCACGAATGAATGTATATTTGGTAATTATTCATTGAACAGCTGTTAACTGTTCAATGTGTTTCCTGTACTAAATACTGGAGTTTGCTACAAGTAAACCTCGTTTTCAGAAAAAAAATTAAAAACCTTTGTTTCTCTTCAAGTATGCGGTAAGACGGTGCAGTGGATTGTTATTATACTAAGTTGTTGTGAATGTCAGTTGAAGAGCCTCTAGATACAACCCCTTTTAGCAGTAAATGAGATGGAAAATGTGGGGGATACAGTTGGGGAATGCGTGGCGTGGGCCTCAGCTGGCTAACGGAGTAGCGCCCAAACCCAAGTTCCTCTCGCCTGAGTACTGGATGGGGTTGACGGCGGCAAGTTGAACTGCCCAAGTTTGAGGCTGGTGTGAGCTTCAGCTACGTCTCTCGCGTGTCATCTTGCTAAGAGCCGCTTCTAAGTGATTCCGCAGGAAGAGAGAAGAAGGGCGCTCTGGAACGAGCTACTCGCCATTAGCAACTCTGGGTGATTTCAGCTTGGCGAGGATTAACTTTGATTATGTTCTGAAAGTGCAGTCGGCGGTTCAATGGTGTGCACATCGGTGTTGCCAACGTCATTAGGTGTTGCCACGACGAAAACCAGTTGACTGAATCAAATTCCTAATGTGAATGTGATGATCATGAACGTACCTGTCATTATACTACGTGTTGCATACGTGTTATCCAAATTATTTTAAAACTCGGCAGATTCCTTCACAACGCTTCATAGAGCTACTGGTTGTCCACAGTATTGGAAAATACATTTGGATCTTGCGGTTGATATTTACGCGTCTCGTTGTAATCAAACGCCTTCAGACGGAATAAGGGGAGGTCGTTTCCTGAGGGACAATAAAAATGCTACAAGGGGCAGCTAAGAACAGAAACTTTACAATGATCAAAAAGATGCCCCAAACAGAGAGTGGGACAAACAACAAGAAAAAAGTCAAATGCAATATCCAGCAATCCATACGGAACGCATGGAACAATCTATCTTCACTAATCATGATGAACATAGTGTTTTCTTTATGAGTGAATATATTCAAATATAGTAAACAAACTTCCCTTCTTGTGATAGTTATGGTGTTCAACATTTTTAAAAACTGATACCAAAATTCTTCGGCTATAATCATTTTGTACTGCCTCAAAATAAAATAGCCATAGTCACGAATTTGGGTATTATTGAGGTTTTGATATGTTTGGATTCGTATTTTTAAGGTCTGTTAGGTCACCCTAGACAGACAGCTGAGAAAACATTCAAAGAGTAGCTTAAGAACGATACCCACAGTTACCACACCCCGTAGTGCTTTTCAAACAGAGGATAATAGTACATCCCAGGATAATAGAATCACGCCCGTAAAAAATGTGTTCCATGTTAAAAAATTATCAATTTATTAACATGAATATACAAAAAATTGAACGTCGTGGAAAAATAGTTTCCAGTGAAACCCATGGTGGCAGTGCTGATCTAATATGGATACTTACTACATCTGTGTTCAACTAGATCCATTTCGGTATAAACTCATGCTGTGGGACTTCTCCGTTTAGTGAAATAGTCCAGTAGGTATCTATTTATGATGGACACACCCACTCAATTAACATGGGCATCTCTCAGGGCAGTTTGGGAACCCAAGGTTCAATTTATAACCCAAAGTATGTGAACAAGTCCAACGTAAATTACATATAATCATTTAAAATGTATTGAAACTAATAAACGATTGCTATCAAGCCAGTTGGAAGGGGTTCAAACTTGGGGATGATCTTACTTGAGGAACATCCCATATCCTAAGTGGTACTTGAGGGAGCAATCAAGAACATTCCATCCCTTCTATCTATCCAAAGTTGTATCATTAATAAAACGATCCTCGCGCCAAGGAAATATCCTCGAGGTGCTTCTCAACTATTTAAGGAACCTCAATCCTCCCTCCCCTGGTCTCAATTATGGAGTATGAAACCTAAAGGTATCTCAGTTGCCTTCAAACCCACCTTTTCTCCCCTTACGAACCAGTTTTCATCTAACTCTGGGGTCCCCTTCAAAGCCTTGCAGCTTAGCCTCCATTTCGACTTCTTATATGGGGAATACCTTCGGGTTTCATTTCGACTCTTATAAAGGCCCCTTCCGATCTCTTTCTCGATAAATTGTTCAAAATATTCGAAATATTGAATAATCGCGTGCACCCCATTGCCATTTAATGAAATAAGTCTGTTGTAAACCGATCAAAATATTGATTATGAAGAACTTATGGGTTTATGGATAGGTTGGTTACAATACCCCTCAGCCATATTAGTATTAGTCGTAGTTAATACGAAAAGTTACCTTTCACTGAGAAGTTAAGGTATATTGTATTTATACCAGTACTAGTGCTAAGAACGAAGGGGTTTTCAACTAAGTCATTTTTTACGGTTTCACTATATTCAATACTAAAGCTGATCAAAGTACGAGTGATCGTAAACAAATGTGGGTTCGTCGAGCATGATCACCTTAGGCTATTTAAGGGAAAAAGTCAATTTCATTACCTTACAATTTCTATATGATGTTGCTGGAAGATTTTCCAATATTGAGCCCAGAGGTACCAATTCTGCGTAGTTTGAAAACTGGGCTCTCAGTACATCAAGTGTTGAATAAGGAGAGGAGTGAAACGGGACGCTGCCTTCCCTGAGAAATGAAAGTACAAATCTAAGGATATCTGGCAGTGATGGGGTTACAGGTTCATCTTGAATTCTAAAGCGTAATCGCCTTAAACCTCGGAGGGGAAATCTTATTAGATAACGAAAGGCTGATCTCTAACCACCCTATAACCCTCTTCTTCTTATCAGAGGATGTACCTTGGGCTGAAGAGAGTAAAAGGTTAAATAATGTGGTCGGACAACAGAGACGAATATGAGGTGCTTGGTAGATGTCGAAAGATCGACTTACAATATTTTTATAGCAATTTGTCAACAAGTCCGAGGGAGCAATTTGAACCACCAAAAATACTAATAGTGATCCAATCCAAAGTTCGTGGTTGAGTGAACAGTGTTTCCTAAAGAAATGTCAGCGAGTCTGAACGAGCAATCTCACCCACCAAGAAATACCAATACTAAACCAATCAGTATAACTTACGTCTGCAGTATTATACCTGGTTTATCGTTCTATTGAAAGGTAAATCATGCGAGACAAGATCCAGAAATGAGATGAATCAGAGGACGCCGTATAATTGATGAGCCTGATTGGCGAACTTGTGTTGGTAATTCAGTTTTAGGGCCCCTTTTCATTCAACCGCCTTTTGATCTTGTCCAACTTAGGAGAAACCTTGGCCGCCTCTATCGCAGAATCACTCGAAGTTTCAGACGACCTTGATCACCTATTCAGGAGGAAAATTGGTATTTACGGAGAAAGCTGTTGGTAAAATCGAGTTTGGTGCCGCTCAGGGGCTGGAGAGGACTAAGTTCTATTCACGCCAGAGGATTGAAATTCGGCCAACTTTGGTTCAACTACAAGAGGAGTTCATAGCGAGACTTAGGATTGCGGTGACTGAATGTATAGCTGTCTCCGATTCTGAAATGCTTCTCAATACTTACTAGGTATTGCGACCCTTGGGAATCGGCAAAAAGTAAAATCGGATTCCATTGAAACATATTCCAGACATTACAGGGTGCGCCCAAACGAAAAAGCGATACTTTGAGGTGAATAGGAAATTCTCTGCTGATCAACGACTTTATTCAACTTTTTGTGAGTGGTTTTTGCTACAACCACTGAAATTTAAACTGTCAATTCGGAATAAAAGTTGTAGGAAACCAAATTGTGCGTGAAATGAAAGCATCGCCATCTCAGAGCAGTGTAGCCACGATTTTGGCGATGTTTAAAAAATCCAGCTCTCAAGCTGCAGTAGTGTTAGTTTAATCTGATTGAGTTGATGAAGTCTTTGGTTATCTTCACGTGGTGAGTTTGGAGGAACTTTGAAAATTAAAAAATTATCTAAATCATGGCCACAAAGCATTCAGAATTCAGTACATTCAGAACCAGGGCACAACTTCTTATGAGCTTAGAGAGGACGTAGTTGTTTTCCAGAAGTAACCTTCCAAAAACTAGTTGAAATAGGTGCTCCTGAGGATTTCCAATTCAATTAATTTTGTATATTACCGGTCGGTTACTACTGAGTTTTTGAATTTTTCATAAAAATGGCGTTCTTGATTCACTTTAATTATGATTGTGACGTTATCAGTTGGTAGATATTACTATGTTTTTTTTAGGCAGGCAAACGAAACGTCCCTAACCACGCACGCGATAACAGTAAAGTTTGGAGTCAGTCCCCTTTTGTCGAGGCGAAAGGACAACTTGTGTTTCCAACACATGTCGGAAGGGTCGACATCTCCACATGAACTGATATCGCTTCCTAAACTTGGACACCTTCGTCCCTGTGAATAAGGGAAAAGCTCGTTTGCAGTTCGTATCGCAGACAAACGTCCGTCGACCGCGAACGGAAACAACTGAATATTCACCAATGTAGGGCGCATGTTGAAACCTCATTGTCAGCTCCATTGCATGACAGTTTGAGAGCGACTGGGAACAAGGGAAACTGTTGAGAGCGGTGACATCGAGACTTTTGAGGTACTTTTTGTGTCCACGTAAAGGAGGTGATTTCGGACATTGTTTGTCAGTTGACAGAGCAATGCGAGTAATGAAGGAGACAACATTGTGGATCCAATAGAAAGCCTTCAGCGAAATGACTGGAACGAATTCTACTCCTCTTGAACAAGGGCGGTTTTTAAAGGCACTCTTAGTCCAAAAACAGTAGAATATTCCTTAAATATTAACAATAAAACAAAGCTTTAATAATTAAAGCTTTGAAACAAAGCTTTAACAATTATTGTACAAAGTGTACATTTCAATTAGAATCTCTACTATAACATTTAGCTTAAAATCACTTATCGTGCGCTCCCTCTCTGGATCCGCCCCTGAGTACTACCAACATCAAATGAAACGGCATCAAGCATCCGAAGCATAAAACGAATTAAAATTTGATTTGCAGACGTTATAAGAGTTTTCAGGCAACTTCCGCTCTATTTTTAAAAGGGCGATCATACCCTTTTTACGTTACTCACCGTATCAACGTTAATAAAACTAAGCCGTACTCCGGACCAAGCACTAACGCTTTGAACACCCAGCGGATATCTCTAATGAGATCCCTTTGTCGAGTCAGTTTAATAATGTAATAATGGGAAGCCTCTATAAAGGTTGGCTTCAGAAGAAAATGCTGATCAATCATCTGTGAAACTTTCCTTTGCCTCTACAGCTTAGCTTTAAAGATTGGCCGAACAAGTTTTATAAGATTTTGCCAGACGTTTAATTATCTCCAGAAAATAATGAATGATACTTACCTTTAAACTTCTACGGGTTTTTCCTCGTCGAGAAAAGTTTTCCATTTCTCAGCGCCTTTTCTTATAGTAGTTAACACGGAGATTGGATTATGGTTATTCGAAGCTTCGAAAGTGTGCCTGTGCAGTTCATGCTGAGTAGAAGATGTCAGTGGGGAGGTGGAAGAAGAACTTTGAGGTGCACAGAAAACTGTCAATTGTTCAAAAAGATTGAGGAGACAATTTATTTGGAATTGCCGTGCACGGTTTTTATAAGGTGTGTATTTTTGAATTATTGGAAGTGGCTCCGTAATATCGTAATGTTTGTGTCAAACCAAGACGGTATTCCATGGGACAATAAGGTGTGTTGTAATGCTTCTCGCGAACCCAGAATCGCTATATTTCTTCTTTGTTGAAAGGTTTTTGTACAATCAGTTCGTGGTGAATATACACGTACCTTGGCGTTCAGCCACCGATATTTCCCTCCTGCGTACAGTTCTATTTCCGTTTTGACACAATACTCCCTCCAACGTTCGCATTTTGTAAATGTGAGCGTAAATAATTCAACAGAAACCCGTTCAACGGCCACGAAGGTATTCCGAATATTGTTCCCCAGATCCGGCAATGACCCATAAGAATACGGCAAAAGGTAGGTTACCCTATCCACACGGAAGTTACATTATGCATTGAGGAAAGATGGCGGGAGAGGGTGATACTAAAATAAATAAAGGTGTGGCGATGGTGCGGGGAGAATTAAGAGTTACAGTACACGAGGGTACAGTTCTGAAAAGGATGTTTCGCTCTGATTGTATCGGCTCCAAAGCAATAAGGTCTGTATTCTTCTTTCCCAAGTTTCAAGTCACAGTTGTAATTACCCAATAGGTAAGGAAGTGGATCATCTACAAACAGACGAAGATATGATACAAAACTGTGAGGATTTATACGATTCATGTAACTATTTTACAATAATTGTAATATAATTATACCTAGTTATAAATGACAGGGGTTTGATACCTTTCCCATCGTTACGCCTGTGTAAGCTCCGATTTTCCACCAGTATAATAAACTGGTGGATATTATATAATAATAATCCAATAATTATTAAAGTACTATGATATAATTATATAAATTAGTAGGTATATAATATATATAGTAGTATATTATACTGGTGGAAAATCGGAGTTTACACAGGCGTAACGATGAGATCGCCAGTGGGTGTAAGGGGTTAAGACGCTAAACGGCGAGACTTCGTAGTATTGCAGGTTCTACCTTGATCTGCTTCGAGTTTATTTCACTACTCATAAACCTGTTATAAATAGTGAACCTTTAGAATCGATCAAAGCGAACTGTGCAAATTTTCCCACAACAATTTATAATTAATTTATAAAAAATTTATTTGACAGGGAGAAAATGAGACATAGCCATGTACCAATGTATCTGTATGTAGTGTAGATACTCAACATCAATTTACTGATTTTTGAATTTAATAAGTCACGGTTCATCAAAATGTCATCGACAATTTCTTAAACCGCATTCAATTTTCATACTGAGTTTTTATCAAGCTTCATAGTTTGGAAACAAAATATGAAAACTGTTACGCCCGTAGCTCTGGTATTTGTATAGTACTTAGAGAGATTACAGTGAACGCTGCTATCGTAACTCCTTTGTTACAAATGGACGTACATTGGACGTATACTTTTTAAATAATTTTAAGGCCATTGAACAAAAGCAGTTTAACCACAATAAAAACATAGTAAATTTATTTAACACGGTACATGTTATTGCCTCCACATTTTTGACACAAAACGAGCGTCCATCCGTTCGTTCCGCTAATCTTTTTTCCTGAGTTTTTAGAATGAATTGGGATTACCTGTACGTAATTTTCAATTTCTTTTATGGTTCGTAGGTCTTTCAGCGTTTTTTGAGTCATATTTCGCATGTAGGTAACTTCGGAAGAGTAATTTACAGAGGGGATGAAATAGAAACATTTTCCTTAGCTGGAACTTCGGGCTAACGCTGACATAATCGAATTTTTAAACGGTATTTATTAAGTTCAACTCCACCAATCCCTCAATATGTAAGTAAACATGTATAATATCTTGAAACCAAAACTGTAGGGAATAAGGACGGTTTGGCAACTTTAGGCCCTTAAAGTGCCCCCCCCCCCCCCCCATCACCACCACCACTCAAATACCTACATGTTTCTTTTCAATTTTTATAGAACGAAGGAACTTATTATTTGAAAATAAGAATAGTTTCTATAGATTGGCCAATTAGGTATTTTCCATATCAACAGATGTCAATGGCTTGTACTTGAAACTTGCCCATGGCATAATATTATCTTATAGTGTTTAGGTAGTCACTCGCTCGTTGTTATTCCATATAAACAAGTCTTATAAACAAGTACTAAAGGCCGTTGGTGAGGAAGGTGGCGGTTGGAGTGCACTATGAATTAGCGTTGTATTTGCACATAGTAAACCTCTAACCGGGTTCATTAGCCGAACATCTAATTCCATGTAATTACCCCCGTGTTGGCGTTCATTATGCTGGACGCGACCCCAACGTTAGTTCGGGTCGGTCACGGCTTATCAACAAGAGGGACTTGATTATCTCGCGCCGTCAACGCCATTCAGGCGAAAATACTTCCGTCGACGGATTTCTACTAGTTGATTATGCGATGATCGGGTGTGATGAGGGTTAATACGACATCAAAGCGCTATTCGGACGCGTTGGGTCCGCCGAAATGTCATCCATAATCAGGCGGTTGTACGTTGTGGGATTTATAGCGTTTTAATTGGATTCATTATTGCATTTTCCACGTCAGCGGCGAAGCTCAATCTTGCACGGTAAATCACAATTTTTCGAGAACCGATCAGAATGTGGCCAATCAATATTAACCCTAAGATGGAATTAGAATTTACCTTGAAATAACTCGCCCAATCGCATATCAATTATGCCTAACGTTTGAAGGTATTGTGAAATCAAATCTACTCAAGTCTTCAATCATCAATAGGATTTTACCATACAGTATGTTATTAGGTGTGAACGGACACTTCGTCACACTACAATAGGGATTTCTATCATTTCAGCCATATAAACCTCGATATTTGATTGGCAACCTCGATATTTCCTCGATAAACCTCGATATTTCGAATGTTGCACCATTTCTGAGCGAATTTCCCCGTTATGAAAAACTTACATTTAAGGGAAACTGTTTATTAGCTGTTGTCCCCCCTTCTTCCCGGCACCCTCAGGAGGGAGTGTCAATTGGTGGTTGACAAGGGACAGACAGTGTAGCAATGGATTCAAATTGGAGCACCTAATTATTAGTACAAGGACTAGTGCTACTGATTACCTCTAAGCTTCCTCAACTGCTGATTGCATAATATAATTTAGTTACGGTGATAATTCAATAAGTTATCAATTAAACCTCAGTAAATCATCAAAATCATTTGAAACTAACAATAATTAATTTCTGATGGAAATCTAATGTGTCTTGTCGACTTTTCAGGGTTGGACTGGACCTATAATGCTGCCTTGAATGTGATAATTTCGAATTGAAAACAATATAGAACCATTAAGATTGAAAAAATCATGACATGCGCTTCATGTTTTGATACATTTTTTTGAATCCAAGTTGGACAGCCTGTGATGCTTTGATGTATTCTCCACTTTTCATTCAAAATGGACCCGTAAAGGTATTTCACTGCAGACTATAGTATGTACCGATATATAGGAGTTCTAAGGGGCTAATATACCCCTCTACGCAGGATTCTCATCTTGAAGGCGTTGTATTCTTCTGTGGAGTGTTGACTTCAATCCCAAAATGGATAACTACATTTTTGACCGCCTAAATCAATGTTCATCGTGTTCGCAATGTATGTTTATGACTCAATGCGAATGGGGAAAGTCCTTTAAAACAACAGGAAACCAGATGATCTGACAATTCAAGGAAGTTAAATCCAGTAACGTAACCCAGCTGTACTCTGTTTTGTTGTCAACTACCCTCAAAATATCGTGTTTCATCGCCACTCGTGGTCCGATACGTGATTTTTGTCGTGTTTTTTTCGACGAGGCTGCCGCCCTGAATACGCAAAGATAAGGCGATTTATTATGTGTTCGGTGAGCCGAAATGGCGTCTGAAGAGGTAATTTATGTGCCGTGACGCCAAGCGAATCGGTTGAACTGTTGAGAAGGCCGGTTCTGGTGGAAGTTCCGCCTTTAGCGGTGGCGGGGAGCGGTCCAAGATGTCGCCCGCAGGAACATCTTTTTCCCTCGGCAGGACGAAGGACGAAGGACTCCCCCCGTTCCGAGGGCATATCCGAGACGGGAGGACTTTGACTAATGGCTCTATCAAAATATTTGTACTGCGGCAATCAAGCGGCCACTGCGGAGGGATGTTTTCTACGGGTTTTTGTCGAGGCGACGACCCTCGGAAGGAGAATGAAAAAAAAAAGTTTTAATCCTTACCAAGCCACCGGGTTTGCTTGGGATAAACAAAAACAAATTTCTGGGCGTCGCCGCCCCGTTACAACTAACAATAACATGATGTAGAGAGGATAAATCTCGATACATAACATATCCCCTTACTCCCATAGAATTTGACATATTTACATGTAGAGTTTGTAAAGAGAAACACCTCCTCAGTCCCAAATCACAAATTGCTCAGGAGCTTCCTAAATCGTGTTCTTTGGGTTTTGGGATTCCACGTTTGATAACGTCCAAAATCGATTTATTATTGCTTCTTAACCATTTTTCTTAGATCGAAAATGAACGTTAGGTCATATTCTACCCAAAAAACCACAGAAGTCACTTTCGACGTTGAGGTTTAACCTTTCTATGTATCACTCTATTTCTATATTTTCCCGTGGCTATAAGGAAAACATTTACTGTTCACTATTGCCAGCCACGATAAGTTTTCATGGTCATTCATGAAACTTTTCCAGAAGAGAGAGTGCGAAAACAATTTATTCGAATAAACAGGGTTAATGCCTATACAGTATTTCCAAGTCAAATTCAATCTTTCCCAAACCAAATTCAACTTGACATCGAGAAGTTTACACAAGTTTTCTCGTGTGTTGCGAATGATACTTGTACCTACTTGTAGGTGAGTTTTGGATGAATCCAGTGATGCCAAAACCCAGTTTCTCAAGAAATCTCAAAAACTCAAAAAAGGGAATACGATATGCTAAGATCCGCAGTAGCATTGGTCCTACTTTCTCATTTCGTCGCATGAATCCACTACCTCCGCAAGTCAGTGAGTTATATGAAGTTGGCATGTTTTTCATGATTACAGTAGTAGGTAATTAAGACAAACGACATTGAGGGAACTGGAAGAACCTTTTCCGCCCAAGATGATAAGTAACTATAGTACTGTAAGTACCTACCGATCTTTAGTCAGAGAGCACCACACCTGATGCATGCCGCAATAACCGAATAGCTTCATACTTGAATGGTACCTACAATTACCCAAAAAGTTTAAGATTGCCCATATTTGAATGAGATACTCCAAACATCACACTTCACATAAAACCAGTTATTTCTTCAAAAATGCGCTCTTATTGCTATTTTCTTTCTTTAATATAAAGTGTTACAATATTTTGTATGGTTTTAGATTAATAGAAATTCAAATTGAAGAAAACCTTCCTTTCAACTCAAACATTGGTGAGTAGATCTTCAGCACTCTCATTTCTTGGATCTAAGACTTCTAGGTGGGTGTATCGAACCGATACGGTACGTCTGTTAGACCAATACGGGTGTACCAATAGTTCTATATCCCCCATCTCTGTTCCGATATCCCTGGATGTTTTCTAACACGCTTCAGTCAAGATTATTACATCAAAAGAACAAAAATCTTTCCATGACCAACATACGCTCGTGCGTCATAGGCTCTGACGTACTTGTTGGCCACCTGCCAGCCGTCTTACGTCATACGCTCGTGCGTCATAGGCTCTGACGCACTAGTTAGTCTCCTGCCAGCCGTCTTACGTCATACGCTCGTGCGTCATAGGCTCTGACGCACTAGTGGCTTCCTGCCAGCCGTCTTACGTCATACGCTCGTGCGTCATAGGCTCTGACGCACTAGTTAGCCTCCTGCCAGCCGCCTTACGTCATACGCTCGTGCGTCATAGGCTCTGACGCACTAGTGGCCTCCTGCCAGCCGTCTTACGTCATACGCTCGTGCGTCATAGGCTCTGACGTACTTGTTAGCCTCCTGCCAGCCGTCTTACGTCATACGCTCGTGCGTCATAGGCTCTGACGTACTTGTTGGCCTCCTGCCAGCCGTCTTACGTCATACGCTCGTGCGTCATAGGCTCTGACGTACTAGTTAGCCTCCTGCCAGCCGTCTTACGTCATACGCTCGTGCGTCATAGGCTCTTACGTAATGGCCCGCCGGTCGCTTGTGTTCTGAAGTGATCTGAGGGAAAGGGTGAATCAAGGGAACAAATTTTTCCCGTTTCAGTTTATGTGCCAAAGCAAAGACATGAAAATGTCAAAAAAAATATGTAAATAGGTACCTAAGCCCAACTGTAATGTCAATTTTCTGACAATGAGTTTTCGACTATAGTTTTCATACCTTTTTACTCAAGTACTTATTGCAATTTGAGACTGATAATGAGCTGTTTGCAAATAAAAAGTCTGATAACTACTTTATTACATCTTATTAATCTATTTTCAAGTTCCGATTCACAGTTGAATGTATTTTATTTAGATGTCGTAAAATTCGAAAACGATGGAATGACGAAACCTGTCGACTACTGACCCAAGTGATACTGTCGACTTCTAACACATGTAGGTCGACTACTAGTGCAAAACCATGTCGACTACTGAAGAAAATGTTGGTCACTGGTATCGACTACTACCTAGAGCATTGGGATTTTTTACAAAACTTGTTTTTCCCTTTTCAAACCATGTTGAATAATATTTCCCGCTGCCAGGTCTTTTAGGGTACACAATGAACAGGTTTGCAATGAGAAATAGTTGATAATAATAATAACCTAGTGATCTAGACAGAAGGGTGATATGTACAAAGAAGATAATGAACCGTTGTGTATTTAATTAATACGATATAATTCTAGGGTTTTTAATACTTTTTAATTTTTCTATAAAAGAAGTACCTACCTACCTACAAACATTCGAAATTACCTTCATTTCCGTAGCACGAAACGTACCTCAGAACAACAAACTCGACATCACTAAAACCATATGATGTTCTAAACAGCTAGTTAGTATGAAAATCGAGTCGACCTGTATTTAATCGACCTGTATTTCAACCGTTTGATTCAAGATCGCGTCGACAGGCTCAACCTTTGAGCCGTCATTGTGAACGAACGGCTGGTCGTACAAAGCTGAGGATGGTCTTAAAAAATTCTACGGAACAAACTCTATCTAAATATGAAATAAAAAACATACCGTTCTATATGAATTTTTCGAGATATGAGATTTTCAAATTTTCAAAATTCGTTTAGAACCCCTTCCCCTTGACCTAGGGTTATGAAAAGTTTCGAGGACCATTGTGGGGTTGGTCGAAACCCATAAAAAAAAAATTTCGTAATTTTAACTCAACGCTAACTGGCCAAAGTGGCGCGGACGGCGTACGGCGGACGGCGTACGGCGTACGGCGGACGGACGGATTTTTTTTAATTCGATTTTCTGAATCTACGTATCTTGAAACGTAAACCAACAAATTTTGAGGGGGGGTTAAAAAATTTGTTTCTTTGGGCGATTCCAATGGTTCATTATCGAAGATAATAAACCAAAATTCGTCAAACTTTTTATTATACCCTCGAATGTTCATATAAAAAACAGAAAAATCAGTATTCCCATATGAATTAGCTCTCGCCATGTTAACATCACAGTATTATGATAACGAGCCATAACTACTACAATTAAAATGTGTCGAATTTTCGAACTCGTGAGCCTGCGATCTTTGTTGCTTGATTTTGGTTTAAATCTGTACGCAAATTCAAGCGCACTCTTGTCCATTATCAACTAAGGATCCTCTCCGGGGGTTCCCGGGATTCCAGAAAGCTCAATTTCTTTTTCAATCATAGCTTGATCGAAACGATTGACACGCGCCGTCAAATTGTCCACCCTGGCATTGAGCTCTCGATTTTCCCGCAAAAGGCGGGCATTTTCTTTGGACAAATTGTTTTCTGAGGTCTCCAAGGTTGTGATTTTATTAAGAAGCTCATTAATTTCTCGAGTGGCTTCTCCGGGCTCATTTTGAGCGATTTCATACTTTGTAGCACCTTGTCTAACTTAGATGATTTCATTAACGATAATGTGGTACCAAATTTGTGTTTCCAGTGGTCGCTTCCACAAGCTCTCGTCCGTTGTTGGATGATTCACTTACAGTAAGTTAAATTTTCTTAAAAAAACAAACATGTCTCTCAATTCTAAACATGTACACATGATTAACTATTTTTATTTTACACAGATAAAGAATTTTAGATTGGAAATTCACGAGACCACCACTGAGCTCGTCACCATGCCCCCTCTTGGAAAGGGAAATTTTAGGTCATTATTCCAATTATGTATTTCGAGGATACTGTAAATTGAGCAGTGATTTATGCAGAAAATAATAAACCGTTTTGGGCAAATTGGCTGCATTTTGTCGTTTATTCGGCAATTCGCTCATTACGTCGAAATGAACGACAGTTTCGACGTTTCGACATTTTTTCAGCTCTTGGATCACGCAGTACATCTCACGCGCTCCTAATTAATTTTAGTCAATCGACAGACAAAAAGTCAGAGATGCTGCACGATCCGCCAATTAGAGTCCTTAGAAGCTCCTGTCTGGGCGTCAGTTCTAATGAGCTGGAAGGCCAAGTAGGCCCCCCGTGGCCAACTCAGTAGCTCACAGTAGGTGCCCTCGGCCGAAGACTCGCTATATGCGGACATAACACGATTCCCTTCTTCCTTTTTCTCTTTCCACGAGAGATAGCCGATCGTGCCGTGTTCCGTGCTCGATTTCAGTCCTTTTTCTTATCGTTTTGTCTCGCGAAAAACACCTCCCTACGATCTCCCCGAGCCCTGTTCCTTCCCGTTAGTTTTTTTCTCCTCTCTTAAACGAAAAAAAATCCAAAAACCAAAAATATACAACCGATCTCCGGTGGTCTTTCGTATTTGTCCCCGTCAGACGGTGGGTACTTTAACTTCAACCTGACATTTTCCTACCGTCTCCGGTTAAAAACGTCTCGAATAACACACTCAGACGATCCACAAACCACGCGATAAAGTAACCTGAAAGTTCACTCAAAGTATTTTCTTCCCTCGAATAAACGATGACCGCTATAATAATTCGAAGAGCTGGACGCTATTTTACGTCGCCCAACTTGGTGTCTGTAGGTGAAAAAGTGTTGTACAACTGAAAAACTCACAATATTTATCACAACAGGCGTTGGGGCTTGAGGGTAAATACTGCACGAACAACAAACTGTATGTACACTTGTGAATAAATTAAATAAATAACTGGGGATCACTTAAAATGATCTGATGCCCCACGTTTCAGGTTGTCTCCGATGAAACTAAGGAATGGGCAATTCCAGTCAATTTTTTTTATTTATTTTTTTTCCAAAGTACCTTGTCTAATGTTAGCGAAAATTGGGTCCATTCGCCAAGAAAATGTTCACAAAAATTTAGGAAAATAAAAGAAAATTGGTAGTTTGAAAAAACCGCCGGACGAGTGACCGAGTGTGACGCCAAGACGTCACCATTATGGATACTAGATTATGAAGCTATCCATGCATAAAGCATCCATGGATTCCTGTGGCGTGCGGAAGGTTCAATCCTTTTTACCAATCAATTTGTTATGGCGAACGGCGATAATCAAGCGACAATGCAGAATAGAGATCGAGAATGCTGGAGTGACGCATAGATGGAGTGACGCGAATGCATGGATCATTTTTCTTGAAACATCGTGGATACTACAACTAACGATATTGTCTATCCACCCTCGGTTGAGGTGTCCGATGACGTCAATGTTTCAGCGCGCTCAGTACGAACAAGTACTAGTTTTGATTGCGTTTCCTACCAAACTTAACGAAAAAACTGATCAACTCATGCTATTTTCGTAATCTTCACACGTCCCTTGACCGAAAAATACTGTCCTATTGTAAAATTTCGGACCCAATGGAATTGCCATTTATCACAGTTATTATCATTTTCGTACCATCCTGCAAATCCTGACTTCGACTTTTTTTCGACACTGATTGGTTTATTTATTGGTTTGGTTAATTCGTATTCAGTCCTTTGGCATGTTTTCATAACTGTCTGAAGGGGTTTGCACGTAATTTAGAATAAATGAATAAATGTATAAATTAATTAGAATTCACTGAACGGGCTTTGAAAATCGAGCATCTTGGTGACAGCAATGAGCGTATTGGCGTTTACGAGAATTATTAGTGACCATGAGCGAATTTTTTATTGAAAGTTAACCCATAAGTTTAAAAAAGACCTTGTTGATTATTATTATTCGTGGATACAACATGATATGTGGGTAATTGACGAGTAATTCGCAATTCGATACATTTCCTGTTGAGAAATGGTGGTTTCCATGACCCCTCGCTATCTCTTCCTACGAGCAGCTGCAGTCAGTGACAACAGGGTGGCAACAAAAGAGTGATATTTTATATCTACTTCTTCTCTCCCTGGCCAATCGGGGGAAGGCGGCTTTGGAGTGTCGCCAAATTCTTTTACTTTCCTCACCAGTTTTCTTGATATTCTTGCGGTTTGAACATTTCTTTTCTTCTTCCACTTGGCTCCCGTCCTTTCTCTTCCTCCTTCACTCGGGGATTGCCGAGATCAATGAGGAGCTTCTATGGGGGTCGTTTTTCGCTTCTGAAGACGCTGTAAGGGGCGTTGATTTGTTTCAGCTATCAGAGGGGCATTGTACAACTGAGCAACGCAATCTCTAATCCACTTGAACAACACCAATCATGCAGTTGTACTATCACCATTAAAATGATACAGCATTTTATAAATTTATAAAATGTATAAAATTTATAAATTTATAAAATTTCCGAATTTACGAAGAAATTACTGGTTTTATGTGAAATGTCTCCATATTACTGGTTTATAAACATTTTGTCTCCTTTTTTCGCCGAATAAAACCTCAGTTTATAGATTTTTTCCTGCTGAAAACGATGGTGAAGTCAGAATTGTGATATCTCATTCCGTTATCAGATTAGAGCTGATGAACCTTAAAAACATCTCAACTAGCAACTACGTCTCTTCGTCTTCAAAGCGCTCCAGTTTGAGAACGAAATAAGATATCGCAATTCTGTCTTCACCATCATGTTCAGCGTGAGAAAACCCTTGAAATGAGGTGTCAGATGTCAGACTGTTCCATTTTTGGAATTTATGAGTAATTTTTCCCCCCTTGAAACTTCCCTAAAACCCCCTTAGAGAGGCCCGATTTTGCCCATTTCCGAACTTAGCCTTTCGATTGCCAAGACTGATTTTTGTGCAAATTTCAAGTTTTTATATCAATTCTATCGAAAGTTATTGTCTGGAATGATAGATAGATAACATAGAACGTATGTTACATAGAATCTATGTATTACATCTTTGGTAGTTTTGATCGAGATGTAATATGGAACGGTAGTTAGGAAGTCGTTGAAGCCAAAAAATAAAGATGAATCTGTGAAGTTTATTGTACATAATGTAAATGATGGGCACAAGAGGAAGAGAGACCTCCCAACCGCTTTACTGTACAATTGGTTTCCGAAAAGTTCTCAGCTTCGTTCAGCAAAACGGACGAACTCTCCGAGAGAATAAAAGTGATAATTAACACTCTGCGGACAACTTTCGAGCTTGGAAGTTGTCTGAAAAGGTTCGACGATTAGGGAGACGAGGTAACAGGGGAAATGGGGATGGGAAAGAAAGGTTCGAGGCTACTTTGTCTTTAGCGCCCCCCAAAGGAAAAAGCGATGGAAAATTGAGGAGCCCGGAAACTTGTGGGATGGGGACTTTGAAAATCAATTCAGGAGAAGTCCACTCCGGTGACTGTAAGTTCTACAATTTGCATGGTGGAACAACGTTCCTGTCTGGGGACCTTCTGGCCCATCCCGTCTCTCCCCTGCTCATTTCGTGTTGCATAATGAGAACAAGGCAGTGTCTCTGAGCTAATATCCTTCCTCCTTAGTTACCATATGAAAACAACCTCGTCTGCAAATGCAAGACCAGAGAGTCAATAGTAGGTATGTTCCATACTTACTTAGACTCAGAACCAGGCCAGTGCGTGGTGCCTTTTCCTCAACATCCTCTTCAAAGTTTTGTAACTTTGTTGTTGTTTCATTCATATCCTCCTTGGTTGAATGTCCTTTATTTATTGGAGGGTTGTAGGAGGTTTGTTGTAAAGAAAAGGGGAGAATTCGTTCCGAGCATTCGGCTTTAATATGCCATCTTCAGGGGTTTGGTAGGTATTTTCTCCTCGACCTACCAAACCCCTGAAGATGACATATTAAAGCCGAAAGATCGGAACGAATTCGCCTCTTTTCTTTACAACAAACCTCCTACAACCCTCCAAATAAATAAAGTTTTGTAACTAAATATCAATTTTTGAAGTAGAATCTTCCAAATTTTTCCTTATCGGATTTTGTAACGCCAATAACAAGATTCCGAGGCTTTTCTCCATCCTGAACGTCCGCCCTCAATTTCTTCCGATGAATCCTTCGTTATTCTATTCCTTGCGACGAAACCTACAAAGAGTGGCAAACTTCGAGTGAGCAACGAACGTCCGATTTTGATGAATACTATTCTCTATCAAATAAGTTGTTTTACCCAAAACCTTGTTACATAAACCAGTGAAGTTGGTTGAAAAGGTAAGATTAGATTCTCAAGTGTCAGTTTGTGTTAAGAGTTGAAACAGACACTACTTGAGACAGACAACGAAAAATCTAATACAATTTCACCCTCGTTTCCCGTTCGCTGTTGTTCGCACGCAGCTTTTTGTCATCCCATCCAATCCTCCTAATCACGTCACGAGATCGTGAGTAGGAAAAAGGGTCGCGAGTTACGCATGTAAATCAGAACAAATATTTGGTCCGTTCCCTACGACGGGATGACATGGTAAATAAGACATGGCTTGGGATTGAAAGGATCCCGTCGACTGAATATTCTCGTCGCTTCCGGATTCGCGCATAAGTGATTGCTTTCAGGATGTTCTTAATGGAGCGCTTTTCTTGGGCGTTTCTTCTATTCTATTGAGGAACTCGTGACCTGTTTCGTCGACTAGAGATGATTATTATGTCAGTCAGAGGTCGAT
This sequence comes from Stenodema calcarata, assembly GCA_963920205.1. Classification (NCBI taxonomy): domain Eukaryota; kingdom Metazoa; phylum Arthropoda; class Insecta; order Hemiptera; family Miridae; genus Stenodema; species Stenodema calcarata. Next base: position 17,443,768 of record OY986060.1, read on the forward strand.
CCGAAGAACAACACACGATAAGTCTGAATTCATTTAAGACAATCTGGCGCCTGTTTCTTGAAAGACCTTACAAGTTATTGTGTAGTTATTGTATCAACCTGTGTTTCAAAAAGCTGCAAGTCACAAGCATTTTCCTCAATCGTCCAAAAATTTGCCACGAATCTATTTCGTCCCTCATACTTTATCACACTATAAAATACCTAATTTAAAATTAAATTATTATTAGTATAATATAATTCTTGAAAACTAAGAAGTTCTTTCTAGTTCAAAACCTCCGTCACAAGTTGTTTATTGAAAATCAAAGAAGTCAAAAACATCAGCGCAAAAAAGGACACCTGGGTAGGCAAATGAGGGTTGTGTAAACTACAATAGTGAAGTGAAAACTGTTCAATAGGTGATCCAAATATACCCTAGATGATCTGAGCTCGGTTTCGAGTTCTTTCGATTCAAATATTAAAGTCGTGGAAACGTCTTCAGATATCGAAATAATGAGGATTTAGTGACAATAAGGTTGGACCTTCTGGCCAACGCACAAACCCTCTAAACGCCAGGTAGTTTTGACCATTTTGTTATATTATTTTCAACAAATCACTGGAATTGTACTAGAAACAAATTTTTGGCCCCTCCACGAAATTCCAAATTTTTTTTTTTTTTTACATTTGGTTTTAGTTTATTACTCCAATTATTTTTTATAGGTGTTTATCAATTTAACCCACTTTTTTTCATAGATTTAAGGAATTGAAATTCCAACGCTACAGTTTTAATACGTTGGGACACAAGCTTGATCAAATTGTACTTTCAGTGGTCCATTCTTACCATAAGCACATGTACTTAATTGGAAAATCTTAGCTTTTCGTGTTTTGGAAGAAGCCACTGAATTTTCCGAACGTTTGTGATTACCTGATAGTGTTAACAATAACTAACAATAATTATTAATAATTTTCACTACCAGATAAAATTATTGATAATAAGTGTGTGTGATTTGTTGACCGTCAATAAGAATGATGTTGAGGGATCCCTCAACATCATTATTAATAATTTTATCTGGTAGTGTAAATTATTAATAATTATTGTTGGTTATTGTTAACACTATCTGGTAATCACAAACGTTCGGAAATTATTAATTATTAATACATCATTCAGTGATCTAGACAGAAGGGTGATCTGCATGAAGAGGATAACAAATCGCGTGTTTTTAATTCGATTTTCTGAATCTACGTATCTTGGAACGTGAGCGCTCAAATTTTGAGGAGTGGACGGGGGGGGGGGGGGGGACTTTTATCTTGGGCTAATGCAATGGTTCATTATCGAAACTCTTTGAGATCGTAAAATGTACGATACATTCAAGTTTTATATTTAAACGCTCTTCTCAAATTTAATTTGAAATACTTCCAACGATGTTTAAGGTATTTAAGGTAAAACCGAGTTATATCGCTCTTTGGAAAATCTTCAAGATTACGTTGGATTCGTAATGTTCGTGGAACTGCCGTGGGAGCGGCGAACAGGGAGGGGGGTCTTGAAGGCCTTGTTTTACCACCCGCTCTACAACCACCCACATCCGCCCGGTTTTCTCTTTCTCACCCACTTCCACATTTACATTCACCCACAATTTAAATTTAGCAGTAGAGGCGGGGGGTGGAGAGGGGGAGAGGCAACCCCCGCCTCCCCCACATCAACCACCCACATCCGCCCGGCTTTCTCTTTCTCACCCACTTCCACATTTACATTCACCCACAATTTAAATTTAAGCAGTTGCGGCACTTGGTGGAGAGGGGGGAGACAACCCCCGCTCCCTGTCATCAAACTTCTCCATCGTCCCGCTCCTCGCTTCCCTCTTTATCACCCACTCACAATTCCAATTAATGTGGGTGAACTCATCCCCCCCCCCGCCATCCATCCCCTCCTTCTCATCACATTAACAATTTAGATTTATTTATCCATTGATAAATAATATTCAATAATAATTTGATCTATAGATTAGGTAATAATTTTAATTAACATTATTCACTAGTGGCTAGTGACAAGCCCACAAGGTGGTCCTCGACGATCTTTTTTACAGCTGAGTATAACGCGAAATAATTATTAAATAATTATTTCGCGCAATACACGGGTGTAAAAAAGAAATTTTCACTCATCACTTATTTAAATAATTTACGCCTATTTTAACCATCTGTTGGTACATTCTCCAATTCCGGATATTGTATGCAGATCAGTGTGATCTACACAGATCAGTGATCTGTACAAAGAAGATGTTAAACCGTTGTGTCAAGAATTTGCAGAGTTTTTTACATTCAAATACAAGTATAACTACATATTTGGACCATCTGGAGACCAATCCTCACTGGCTCTCCGAATTTGAGCTAATTGACAATATTGCCTTTCTGTAGATTTGGGCTGTTCAAATCACATGCTCGAATCCACACGCACTCGCACGCCTCATGTTCAACTCATTACGAGCAGAGTTTCCCTTTTAGATGGCAAAGTAAAGCGTTTCCCGGAAGTTGAGAGTCCTCTATTTTATCGGGTTCACTTCCATTACCCCCACCACCGCCATATCTTCCCCTCCTTTCATCCCGCCCCTCTTTAATTGAACGCTAACCGGATTTCGCGATCCTTTTTAACAGACTCTTTCAACCTGGTCGAATCATATTTTGGGCCCAATTCAATTACGTCATTTCACATCAGAAGTTCTTCCCCCCGCACGCTCTAAATTGACTCCCGCGAAATGTAATTTATCAAAGGCTGTTCCGTTCGAGATTGTATTTATTATTATCATTTTTTTTTAATTCCCAAATGTTCAAAGTGGAAAATATTTACCTAGTTCATTTTCCCAAGCTGCTACTAGGTAAATAATAATACTAGCAAAACATCGATGATGCCTCATTAGTCATGTAACACAGCGTGCGGAATTTGGCATTCTTTCAAATCACCTCCTTGGACGAGATTGTGGGTCTTACTTGGGCGAGATGTGGCGGTTGTCCAACTTGAACGCTTAGGGCCACTGGAATTTATGGCTTACTATCCACAAGGTAGATCTACCAACAGAAGGCTGATAGTCTAATTTAATTGGAATTGTTTTCAATTTTTTATTTAAAGTAAAGAATTTTTTGAGACCATTTGCAGCTTCGTACGACCAACTGAGGGCTCAAAGGTTGAACCGATATGAAGCTGTCAACACGATCGAGAATCAAATGGTTGAAATACAGGTCAATGCTCATACTAAGGAGCTGTTTGAAACATCATAGTATGGTTTTATTATGGTTTTATTGATGTCGATTGTTTTGTTCTGAGGTACGTTTCGTGCTACAGAAATGAAGGTCATTTCGAATGTTTGTTGGTAGGTTTTTCTTCTTTTATAGAAAAATTATTTCCGACGAAGTATTAAAAACCCCAGAATTATATCGGTACATTTTATTTGTAATTAATTCATCATCACTATCATTCAGTTTCTGCACAAAGGAACCCAGTCGACTCCAACAGCCGGATATCGTATTAATTAATCATAATTAATCATAATTATTATTAATAATAAATACAAATTATTACTTTTGCTTGTATAATGTATATTGGGCTTGTCCCGTTCAATAAAGAAATAAGAAATAAGAAATAGGTGGGCAGGTGTTCTTCCATTATGCCTATTCCTTCGGTATGCATAATGAAAGAACACGCCTCTGTCTGCGTGTTTGACTCTGGTGATGGGTGGAGGGTAGTGGGTGGTGGGTGGCAAGAGGAGGATGGTGGGTGGTGGGTGGCAGGAAGAGAGTGATGGGTGGCAGGTGGCTGGTGGGCGGCAGGAGGAGGATGGTGGGTGGTGGGTGGCAGGAAGAGAGTGATGGGTGGCAGGAGGTGGCTGGTGGGTGGTGGGAGGAGGATGGAGGGTGGACGGCGCACTATTCATCGGCCTCCAGGATTTCCTCTATTTAGCCAATATTCACTGCTTATGGGATTGACAACTCGTTATGGGTTTGAAAATCCGTTATGGGTTTAAGAGCTCGTTATGGGCTTGAGAATTCGTTGTGGGCTTGAGGTCGCGGTATGGGTCTCATCATGCAAAAGATCTCATCATGCACTCGATATCTCAATATCCCCTTGATATCACGTTGTCTTCCCTCCTTCCTTTCTCCCTCCTCACTATTCCTTTATCTTCCTCCTGCTCCCTCCTCCTCCGCCCACCACCATTGAGAACAGCTATGATCACAAAAAAAGCACCGGCTTTCTCCGAAATGTTGAAGGTCACTTTTCAAACTAGACGTGTTAAAGTAAAGATCGGAGCAAAAATCATCTTCCTTTCCGATCATAACACCGCAAACAAAGGGAGCGATTACAGTATGAATTGAAAAAAATCAATAATCGACTCAAATCCCGTAAATCGGTAGGAAAAACTCCACATTTCCCCAACCCGAAGGGCTTGTCCTACTCCTGTCGACAACCTGAAGATAGGACTCGATTACTTCCTTCAACCTGAAGGCCCATATCGATCACTATCTTCAACCTGAAGGCTCCGCAATATGGGCAATATTATTTGAATGAGATGCTCCAAATACGAGTAAAACCAGTTATTTCTTCAACAACGCTGCATGATAGTGGATTTTGTCTACCTGCCTTCTATAGAATACTTGGAACTTCTTCTCTTATTGTCCCTTGGATTTCTAGAAACTGCGATTGTTGAGAGTGGCAAAGGGGCGAGAACGTTCCTGCAAAGCGAAGCCTTCTCGTTCTCAAAGCCTCCGTCGAAGTCAACTTATGACGTCGAAGGGAGATCGTTCAATCAGAAGGAGGTATTCGAGAGGCGACGAGGGCTCACAACGTCAGGCCTTTTCAACTAATAACATGTTTTCCGGGAAACCCTTTCCTATTGTACAGTTCTCATTTCTCCTCCTCAAATCCAACAGCAAGGTCAGTGTCTTTGGTAACTTTGCTCGGGTGTGACATACCGGTGCTATGGTGTGGCTTGTGGCTGTGTGAACTACATCACAGCAGGATTCGACCAGCAGGACACCATTCTCAGTTCTTCCATGGTATGTTCGTACTACATCCACCTATTTTATCCTCCTAATCATCACACCCTTCAAGAAGGTCGTAACCATTACTTTTATATCACCAAAGGTTGGATATATCACCAAAGGTTGGATGCATAAAATCAACCGTAACATAGCAAACACATTCCCTAACATAGTGTTGTCGTGATTTTATTTAATATAAAACGGAAGAGTTCAATTCTGGGCTCATTGTTCAATCATGGGGTCCCATTTCAATAAATACCTAATGGTCGGTGAAATGGTCAATGTGTAATCACTTAGAAAATTCGCTCATTAGGTCATTTTGCATATTTGGTTATTCTTCACGTACCGAATTTGAAACGAAAATAACCGGCAAGGATTTCTTCATCGACCTGACACTTTTTAAATGGAGTCGATTTTTGGTTTATTATCTTCGATAATGAACCTTTAAAATCGCCCAAGAAAAAAATTACTCCGTTTACCTACGTTTCAAGATATTTACGTATATTCCAAAAATGGTTCGCGTCGTGCTAAAATTACGAAATTTGGTTTACCTACAAGTTCAGACCACACCCACGCTGCTCCTTAAAACTCTTCATAGCCTTAGGTCGAGGGGAAGGGGTTCAAAACGAATTTTAGTTCAAGTTTGAACAAAGTTTTTTTTTCTACTTTCCGATAAGGTAGAGACTTGAAATTTTAAATATAGGTCAGAACGGTATGAATGTGCAATATTCACCCTGTTTCTTGTCTACAAAATTTTTTAAACAATACCTATTTGTTTACTTTAATTTGAATGATGAGTTTCATCTATAATTTCGTGAATTAGATTAGGGTGATCTGCTCGAAGATAATGAACCGTTGTGTCAAGAATTTACAGAGTTTTTCATCCGGTACAGCTCATCTGCCACTGAAAGTACGTGAGTCTGGTTAACATGAAAGTATTCTAAAAAAATCTGACGATTCCAAAGAGCGGTGAATGATTACCGTGGGATGCACACAGACGGAGTTACAGTTACTTAGTTACGGATTGAAAATCCTGCTAAAAGAAGGATGTCACAAACATCGGGGGCAGGCCAGAGCAAAAGACATTTTCATGTCAAAATCAAGAATATCCACCATTGAACAGTCACCATCGATGTTGGGATTATATAGAAAAACATCGACGTTCATCGATGGTTATCCCTAGTTTGTGTCCCGTTTATATTATATTTCATCACCTCAACTATATCGAATGTGAGGCGAATGAAAAATTAGGTGGAGAAAGGGGGTTCAAAACGAATTTTGAAATTTTAGTTCAAGTTTGAACAAAGTTTTTTTTTTTTTTTTCAACTTCCCGATGTGCTGGAGACTTGAAATTTTAAATATAGGTCAGAACTGTAAGAAAGTGCAATATTCACGCTGTTTCTTGTCTACAAATTTTTTTAAACAGTACCTATTTGTTTAATTTAATTTGAATGATGAGTTTCATATATAATTTCGTAAATTAGATTAGGGTGATCTGCTCGTAGATAATAAACCGTTGTGTCAAGAGTTTTTCATCCGGTACAGCTCATCTGCCACTGAAGGTACGTGAGTCTGGTTAACATGAAAGTATTCTAAAAAAATCTGACGATTCCAAAGAGCGGTGAATGATTACCGTGGGATGCACACAGACGGAGTTACAGTTACTTAGTTACGGATTGAAAATCCTGCTAAAAGAAGGATGTCACAAACATCGGGGGCAGGCCAGAGCAGAGACATTTTCATGTCAAAATCAAGAATATCCACCATTGAACAGTCACCATCGATGTTGGGATTATATAGAAAAACATCGACGTTCATCGATGGTTATCCCTAGTTTTTGTCCCGTTTATATTATATTTCAGTGACAGTTCTTTTTCCTTTTCTTCATCGTCATTTTATCACATATTACTTTTCTTTGTGCACCAGTATCAATTCTTGTACTATTTATCTTAAGTTTCTTTTACGGGTGAAATCTCGAATTATTTTCCTTCTTTGTAAAATGGCTTCGGCCGTATCAATAAATAAACAAATAAATAAATATTTCACACCTCAACTATATCGAATGTGAGGCGAATGAAAAATTAGGTGGAGAAAGTAGCGAAGTGTTCTGACATTTGCAGGCTCCAAATATCGAGGAGTTCAAGCTGTCATAACTTATTCAATTTCCACCTTCCACGTGTTACTACCCTCGACTACTTCCCGCCCCCTGAAAGCCCCTTTTTTTCAGTGCGATTCGAAAGGATGCGAACTGCTTCCTCGTAACTCTACTTGCTCTATTCAACCTCCCTCTTCTCTCATCCAAACAGTTTTTTAGAGCTTTCCTAAGGTTGAAAAATTGCCTTCAAAGTCTACCTTTACTTTCACTCCCACCTCCGCACTCTTGGTCCTGTACCATCGGGCCGAGATCGATCTCCTAAAAGGGAAAGATGCGGCTTCCAGATAAAGATGAGGGAGGCTGCGAGTGGTATCATCTCCATACATCTTTTTCCTTTCCTTCTGAATAAGTAAAAACCGCCTCTCTCCCGTCCCCCATCCTCGCTGCGCTCTATAATGGGTTGCTGGGAGCTTCCAACTTTCTCAACGAGGAGTTTATTGATGAGTAGCAAATTATTGCATAATAGTTGATACTCCACCAAATCACGAATATCACAGCATCTCAGGTAATTAGTAACCTATCTGCCTATGCAAGGTGTTATATGGCCCGATCTAATAACATCGAACTTTCTCCAAACTGTAACGGTGAATATGCGATTTCCCTCGTACCAGTCTGTAAACCTCTCCCGAAATCTATTTTTACTGTTACATTATCGTAGAGCAATACATGATATTCGTGTTAAATAGACATGTCTAATATTTCGTCTAGTTTTCCGAGCGTTCCAAATCCAAGAAGAAGATGCAGCTCGAACGATAGTGGCAAAAAGTAGATGAGCGGACACCGGCATAACGAAGAATGAAGAGATCTCCATAAGACTGCTTGAAATAATGTGTTGAACAGTTCCGGGCTGAACGTATTCCTTTATTGGATATTAAAACTCCCTCGCCGCTCTACGAAAAATAAGAAAAACAAAAATTGAACACAAAGATAAATTTAGGCAATGGTTAAATTTAAGCATGACAACAATTCCGAAACATAATAATAAAAAAATAACTATCTGCCAACCAGTCTACTGGATGTCCACTATTGAGAATCATCGGAATATAATTAGGTACTTGGATATTCAATAAAATTCCCTCCATTATCCCTCACTTTGTTAAACCTTTAGGGCCGTCAGGCCGGTATTGTATAAGCGCCAATCATCCTGTACAAACAAACTTTGTATGCTTATTTCCACCAATAAAGTATTCTTGATTCTTGATTCTTGATTCAGACATTACGGCAATGTGACGGCCCTCAGCAGAAGTGCGGCCGGAGGGTTTTGAGGTCCGGGTACGTATCTCGGTTGGGAATCGAGATTCTTTGGAGTAGTGGGCATTACAGCTGTGTATCACCTTGTTCAAGGCACTTGATTAAGTGACCTATTGATACCTAAGTGGACAACACAACCACACAACATTTAAGAATTTGGTATATTCTAAAACAAAATAAATAAAAAATGCAAATGTAGGTAGTTTTTCTCCAAGAACTTATTAATAACAGCACAATTTTATTGAGAACTGCCTTCCTCTTCCCCCGCTCAAAGTACTCAACTTCTTTCGTACGGGATTCTGAAACTCTTACGAGAGGGTCTCATCTCACAATTCGAAGTAACCCTCGCAGGAGCTTGTGTGTGAACGAGGGGTCTAGCAATCATCCGGGTGAAATCACTGGGAAGGGAAACGGGGGTTCTTTTCCCGTCGGTTTGATGCAGAGGGTTAAATGTAACTATTGGAAGAAAACCTCTTTCCTCGTCCTTGAAGGCGAACCAGGAGTTTGAACTGGAAACTTCCGAATGTTCATTTAACCCTAATACTTTTTTACGATATGGTCTCTGTATTACAGTAGACTTCGGCTGTTCGGCTGTCGGAAAGGCAGACCTAACGACTGAATTTGGTGAGAAATTTCTGGCCATATAATTCCGTGTCTTAGATTGTGGAAAACCCAATAAAACAAAAAAACTACAATTTTATTCAACACCCTCCAGCCTTTTGATCATGATTCTACTTGCAAATTTACGTCCCTTTTCCAGCGCCTTGGAGTATGTTTAGTTTCAAAATGTGTTTTGGTTTAGAATCCGAAAATCGAATAGACATGAGGGTGAGCCTCACAGAAAATAATAATTTGTGGCGTTTTCTTAGCTGTAGAACCCACTTTTCGTCGAATTTTACCGGTTCTTTTCAACAGAAATTTAATACTAACGGCGATTGTTGTATACAAGATAATTTTACGTTCAAGTAAAACTCTTTCAACAGTCTCACGATACCAATCCATCACAGGTCCCTGAAATATCATCGGTATTCGCAATACTTAGTTGGGCCGACATTGGAAATACTTGAGGTCTCAGTCTCATACTCTCGTCTCCACTAATATCTGGCAACCCCCAACCTGACACCAACTCTAATAAATACATCCTCATCAATTTCCCATCTGCTCCGGGTCATTATCCTCTCCCTCGTCGAACCCCCCACAACCTTTTCAACCTATTTCACATCATTTTTAATAAGCCAACTCATTTGTCATCCTCAAAACGAGCGCTGGGACTTTTTTTCCACCATTAAACACAAGTAGCATTGATGTGTCAGAGTTTCTTCAACAACTACTAAACACTCCAAACTATTTCATTTAGTTCTTTTTTAAAAATAATTTTTTGTTAACTCAATTTACCCCACAGAAGTATCATTTCATTAGACCCCTATGTTTAACCCACTGTGGGAAATGCTCACGGATTCTGCCTTCACCCCGCATCGTCACAACACTCGCCATCTGGCGACCATCAATTTTTCCCTTCTGTTTGTTTAAACAACGAGCGTTTTTGTTCGGTTTATTTTTCATGGTTTTTGTATCAGTGCGAGCCACATCCCCCGTTGTGGTCTCATGAGCGAGTGTGGGCGGGGCGAACTGAATAATACTAAAGCTGAGAGAAATTGCGTCAAATATTGCGTTATGATTACCATAACGCGGTCCGGGGGTTTCCTGCGGGTCTCCGTGAGCTTTATTCTCTGGGAACAGCAATATTCTATTCACAACGCTCGAAAATGTGTGTCATTTTATGTTATATACCTGTGAATTCTCGTACGGTTTTCAACTTTATTAACTCATATTCCATTGATAAGTTTATTCACTGAGTCAATTTGAAGTGGTTGGAAACCGATCACAGGGTGATTTGAGATAGATACAGGGCGTATGTGACACCAACACCGCGTTTCAAGCGGTTTGAAACCGGAGGTACTTTACTGACGTTCGGCTCGTATAACTTGCATATTCGTATGGTCAATTAGTGGCTTACTAAGAGCAATTAAATTGGACAAATCTACGTTTCGAAAAACAGAGAAAAAAATTGTATTTTCGAACGTCCCTACAATACCGAAATTAAGGCAAATGGAAAGGACGAAAACCCCAGAAGTCGATCTTAATCAGAAAATAATATTTGTCAAGCGTCCCTAGACTTTTGAAATGAACTCATTTCACATGACTACCTATTCAACACCCTGAAAAATACGAAAAACACAAAAATCCACAGTTAGCAGCATGGCTATAAGAGCGAATTTTGTAAGAAATACCTGGTTTTATGTAAATGTCTCTTTTTTAATGGTTTAAAAAAATGCCTCCTTTTTTTCCAAGTACTCGTAACAGCTCAATTTATGGATTTTTCAACGCTGAACACGATGGTGAAATCAGAATTGCGACGTCTCATCCCGTTAACAGACTAGAGCAGTTGAACCGTGACGAACATCTTAAGTAACAACCACGGTTCTTCACCTTCAAAGTGCTCCATTTTGAGAACGGGATAAGATAACGCAATTCTAACTTCACCATCGTGTTCTGCGCAAAAAAATCCTTCAAAATGATGTGGCATTTGTTAAACTGTTCCATTTTGGAAATTTATGGGTAATTTTTCCCTACTAAAACTCCCCATAACCCCTCCTTAGATTGCCCGATTCGGTCCATTTTGGTGTCTTTTGGCTGTGAATTCAGGATAGTCTACAACGGATTTTGGTGCAAACATTTTTCGGAAATTCGCGTTTCAAAAATTTAGGACCAAGAACAATAGCTTCCTTTTCTTCGAAAAAGTCAAGCTTATTTTGCTAAGGTCCCTGAAATGTTGAATGTAGGCTTGAAAAATTGAAATAAATACGATCTTATTTGTTTGACGTCCCTAGACCTTTCAAGTGAAGGCTAATCTCACTCGACTATTATAGGTACACATTAAAAAAGACGAGAAACTCTGCAAAATTCGATCTTATTAGTAGAACATCCCTACACTTTCTACATGGAGGTTCATCTTACACGATTATTCAACGCCTTGAAAAATATGAAAACTCTGAAAAAATAAATGTAATTTTCCTAATTTTGTCCACACCGTCCTCTTCTCCGTTCGAAGCCAATTCCAAAGGAGTAACTGGTTCTTCACGCGTTCTGCGAACGCTCATCGCAGTTACAAATGGTTTCTTACCGGAAAAGTAGCTTCAGCAGATACAAACCAATTCCACCTGAGGAGAGTACAGTACATATGACATGCGGTAACCAGTACTGTATTGTTTCTTGTCAACTATCGCCACCAACCAACTAGAGTCAGTTTGTAACGGAACGGAAAAAACTAGTTACCGATCGTTATTACCGTCTAACAAACGGACAGATAAAGATTCCCAGACACGTCATGTCACACGTCAAACCGGACTTGTCGTCTAATTTATTTGTCCTCATGAGCCCGCCCCCATGACTACCTGTCATTCATAATCAGAGTTCGGGAGGACCATCATCCGCTCACTGCTCTTCAACGCTCAGCTCACATTATCAAAATGTCAACTGAACCGCAGCTGTTTGTCTGAAGCTTGATTTCATTTAGACGGGAAGGAAAGAGTTTCGAAGGCGGAGGGATTTGGTTATATAAATAATAACTGTGTAATATGTAGTTTTCAAGACGTCTCTCCGAAGCTGGGGTTATACAGATGATGGTCTGCTGCTGCCGATCTCGTGAAGAGGACCCGAAGCTGAGAGAATCAGTTGGGATTGACTGGAATAAAGTGTGATTTGATTTTGAAAATGTAAAATTTTACATTTGATTTACCTCAAACCCAACTCATATTCAACTTTCTTAGAAAAAAATTGTTCAAAGTTCTAACTAAAGACGAGCAATACCTGTAGCGATTGATGCGTTTTGAATTTCATTTCTGATTTTATGAAGAGGAAAGTCATAGCCTTACTCCGGCCATCGATGTATATACCTCGATATATATCGATATATACATCGATGACTCCGGCCCGTCACACTTTGTCCGATTTTCTTGGAATTGGATTTCAAAGAAGCTTTCTAAGAACAAAAAACACAGATCGTGTGTTAGATCTGTGGCTTTTTCGTACAAGTAATAAAGTGGGGATCGGTTGTCCAAATAAAGAAATTAGGGTCAAACAATTACGTTTTTGACGTATTGGACAATTTTCGACATCAGATGTCAATTGAAATGGAGGTATGTGGAGAGGAGGCTATTCTGGTACATTCTGTGTGCGTATCAAGATCAGAATCCTGAAATTTCACGTTTAATTTCGGTTCGATGCTGCTTTGAGACGATTCAGAAACAAAATCAGACCTCATATGGCTGTAATAAGTACTGAAAACCCACGACAATTAAAGGGAATACTTCCGTAGTAGTGTCACGACGAACCACATGAAATTCCCGTATTCAATTACAAACAGTGTCGTTCTTCGTAGTAATCCTTCACAAGAACCAATTCCTGGTTGTGGATTTCGCTGTTATGGCGAGAACTGATGTACTGATGTAATGATGGAACAAATAGAGTCAAGAAGAAGAGGAACAAAACCTCTTTCATATTTTGTTGAGCCTTTTCGTGTGCTAAATATCGAACTCCCTCCGACCGTCAAATTATATTCTTCATACGATCATCAACTTGATTACTGTTTTTAGCGAACGTCGAGGCTCCCAATTTATCGTATATTGACCGACCTTAATTTACTGGGCCCATCAGCAGCTATCGAATCAAATTAATACCGCCGGGATGATGGACGACGACGGTCGGCATTAACGAGGCCGTGGACGTTGATGTTCCCTCGATCAGTCTGCAGCTTCCAATTGATATTTTTGAATTAAACTCATATTTATTACCCACCAAGCCGTCCACTACAGGTCCATTAAAGAAAATCGTTGCGACCTCCTCACTTCATCTCCCACAGATTTCTCCTGCGAAGTTTGCCTAATTTGCCTAAGAATAAACAACTTGCGAATATAATTTGTTATGTAAAGAAAAATCGTGAGTAGGTACTTTGTATGGAAATGAAGTCCAACTAGTGGGAGACATGTCAATTATAATTTACATGATTCAAAAATAATACGCCAATAAAAGTTAATGATCCTAACCGTGTAAGACTTGGTATGTTATCGATAGACGATGTTATGTTATGTTATGGATGTTATCGGTATGTGGCACCTGTCCGCATTTTTGCAGGTATCTTAAATTAGAGTTTTGTTGATGTTGGCAAATTAGAAAATATTTTTATTGTGCAGATCACAAAGTTAGATCCATACCGGCCATGAAAGCTGATTTTCTATTTTTCCCTATATGTCCCATCATGACCCAGGACTGTCTTGTGTGCACCAAACATTTCTTAGGTACTTATTATTTTTTCCTCCCTGTCTTCGTTTTGCAGTGAATAGGTGACATGGGTGTATATTTCAGAAGATTAGATGAGGATGGAGTTAGAGCGCCAGTTTGATGAGGAAGAGGGAGGTGGTGAAGTAGAGGATTCCTGCAGTGAATCAGATGACAAAATTACACCGAATGATGTTGTGTGTAGACGAGGAAGACGAATTTTATCACCCTGCAGTTGGGCCTATGATGAAGTCCCGTACTTACTGTGGGACGTCGTAAATATCAAATATTGTCAGTTATCAACAAAATTATTTTCAATCTCCTCAATCCTACGAAAAAGCCTGAAGCGACGGATACACGATAAGGTCAATCTTCGTAAATTGCTTGTCAGCGCTACCCCGTGGGTAGTAGGATACGCAAATAAACACGTTTGCGTTGAAATTAAATGCGAAATTGGCATGATCGACCGGAGCTAACGAACCGCGATGGTCAGAGCAGCCTCCAGGGAGTCTCTACCCATCTCATGCTCACGGAAAATAAGGGTGTTCCCGACGGACGATCCCCTTGAAATGTGTTATTCATAATTCCTTCTTGTAAATCCAGGACGTGCCTTGGAGAGAACATGCAAATAAAATCGTGATTTGAACCCGGTATAAATTGAAAGTTCCCGGTAACACGCAACATGACCCACATCTGGTTCACCATTTAAATGTTTTATTTGTGATAGTGCATCGGGTAGACCTGCATTCCTCTGTGGGAACTTAGGACTGCTACCCACGCTACCTTCTCGGCTACTTGTTTGATATCGAAGGAACCCGTGTAGCGTGTTGTAGACGGTAACATTTCCAAGCGACGTTGACACAGCATCGACCGAGCACCTCTGGCAATGACATACAGCGGTAGCTCTGGGGAAAAGGTTCGAGAGAGGAGGAAAAAAAGATTTAATCGAAGATCCTATCGGCCGTCCGACGCTGCCGTCGGGACATTTCATTCTCCGTGTGAACTTCATCTTGTCGAACTAACCAATGAAAATGTATCAACTTGGGGCAGGTGGAGGTTACTTCTACTTTTGGAGGTTTAGTTTGAAACTTTCCATTAGTAAAACATCCGCTTCTCACCTTCGAGCCTTGATACGGTTTTAGGTTAGAAATTCTTGAACGAAGGTTCATTATTTTCTCTACTGTTCACTCGTCTGTTTTCGACACAATTCTGGGTACAATAATATTAAGGATTAGTAGTGGAGCCCCATCTTCCATGCCCAGCCCTTCTGCCTCCCCAAAACTATTTTTATTATTTAAAAACTACTCAAAATCGGTTGAATTCCTCAAATTTGCCTTTCCAGACAATAGTTTGCTCCATCTTCAGCGACGCTTCCGAATGGTAGAGATTTCGTGAGTACTCTACAGTGAAGAGTTCTGATGGTCTGGTTACAGATGGCGTCTCCTGTTGAAGACAAAACAGTACCCTGTAAGCCTGCTTGGTTTTTAGGGTATTTTCCAGTTATTTAGTTGTGTAAGCAACAGGACCTACTATGAATTTCATGAAACATGGGATTTGAAACGAGTTGTTACTAATTTCAACAGTTGGTTATGAACAGCCCAAGTTCTTGGAGTCATTCGCTTCTTATACTGCGTACTTCTTCGTCACATGAGAGTCTTGATGGACCTGCATTTCGTTCTATGGATATTTGATTGCTCCAAACCATCAGCGCCATCAGAGAGGTTTTTGTCCAAAGCTGGTTTGGTGCCTAAGGGAATACGAGCTACACTGATACCGGACCTCACAGACAAATTGAATTTATTGAAAGACTGATGGAAAGTTTCGTTAATTTTAATTGATATTTTTCCTGGGCAACAATTATTCGCCTGACACGTCTACTTTAAAACCTTTTTCAAGTGATAACTAACGCTATTGTGGTATCAATGATGAATAATAATATTATTGGTATAATTTATCGTATTATGATCAATTAACGAAACTTACAATCAATGTAATGCTTCTTTGAAAGCCTTGGCTTGAGTCACTATCTCTTCACTATCTCTACTTATGCTTTTGACTTCTTCCTTAAAACTAAACAGCCCAACTCGTCCAAGTCCAAGCTAACATACAGATACCAATTCAAGGGTAGATGGAAGTGGAGTTAACATGGTATATAATATATATTATAATCATCGAAGACGGAATCAATTAAATGAATCAATTAAGCGCTCAAGCTAATTAAAGTGTATGTTCAATTAACCGTCTTCTCAGTTCCTGCTCCACCATTGGTTTGTCACTACGTACAGCAAATTTCTTCTATGGATACTGTTGTGGGGAGCATCAGTGGGAAATTAATCTGCACAAAGAAACACCAACATAAATTTAAATATTGTCTGGTCGAAATAATTGGTACGATGTATTGTTGACCACAGTGAGAATCAGGTGGGCAAATTATTTTCAGTTCTTCGACCAGCGATTGAGCTCTTCCAGGGATGAAGTCTGTGATGTATGGTTTGCTGAGTTACCCCTTGATAACGGAGGTTTAGGCAATATGCCCACCCAGAGGGTTGTCCGGTCTGCATTCATAGGCCTGGGTATCCCCAGAGAGGTCAAACCAAAACTTCGGGAACCAGGGACACTCAGCAGACCATTACAAGTCCTAGTCCAGCAGAGTGGGTGTGTTGTACCTTGTGCTTCAATTTCTTCGCCCATTGAATTTATAGTATAGTTAAATAAGTGAATTGTTGAATGGATCTAGCTTAGTACACTTGGGTACTTACATTCTACATGAATCTCACAAATAGTCGTTGTTGGGTCTAATGTGGTTGTATATTTGATGATTAAATAATAATACGAGCTCACCTCAACCCCGCCTTTTCCCGTCGAGCAGAATGCGAGAATCCCCTCGTAGATCGACCGTCACGAAGGTAGAACGTCGTTCTCAAGCGGAGCACGTACCCTCCTTCAAGCCAAATCATTCAGCTCGTTAGCATAGCGACGATGTGTAAACCAATAAAAGCACCGGCGAGCGTGAATACATTACAAGCGTTTGCATTCAGGCGTTCGGATTCGGTAGGTGGACTATTTTCAAGCAGGGATGGGCCGTCACCGCTAAAACCTGTCACAGGAAGCAATCCCTGTCTGTTACATTGCAGAATGTAATATGAGAGAACAGAATATGATATTTTTATTCACTATACATTTAAATGTACAGATCAGGTAAGTACAGCACAGAGCAATTGCATTCCTTCAAGTTCTCCTGGAAACATTCCCACTTAATGAAATCATAACGAATTAATTAACAAATTGCCCATATTGTCCACGTCTTTTTGCACAATCCTCGACAAAACTCCAGAATTTGTACGTTGTGGGGTTTGTACGTCTTAACACTCAATCGGGACCTGGAGGGAAACTGGAGTTTGTTCGTGCGGTAAGTTTGTGCTGCACATCAAAAGTGAGAGTTTATGATGAAATAGGAGCAAAACCTTCACAAATTGCTGGCAAATACTGAATACGATTACTAGATCGAATATCTCCTGGGCCAGGGGACAAATACCTTCCTACGAGGCAGGGACATCTTCACTTTTTGCTTCAAAAAACAGCTATACGTAACGCCTCCTGTTTGAGCCGTACGTATAAACAGTTTTCTACCGAATGATAAACAGTTCAGATTCTGAAACCGTTTATCATTGGGCAGAATTTTCCTTGGATTGTAGCAAAAAACTGTATGTGGACTTTCTAATTTGATTACAGCAGGAGTCTCCATGTCAGATCCTGATATGTCATTACTCTTAAATAATGGTGTTCAACTACTTAAATTTTATCCCGAAAGCCCACACCTGAAAAGCTTAATGTTTGTTATTATTTGAAAGTTATCATGGTGCAGTTCTGCAACTTGCTCCAAGTTCGACGAAGTCAAGTTCACGTACGCAAGGTAGAATTTGAATATTTTCCTCACAAGTACGTGGTTCTACAAGCAATTTTAAGGATGTTGCGAGCTGCAATAGATTGACTGAAGAACAATCATACCAAGAGTGATGTTTTTGTAGGGGAAAGCACAAGTCGTGGAAAAGTTCACGATTTTTTAGATTACGCGTCCCGAAATATCGTGGGAAGTTGACATTTCTAATGACTAAACCCAATCAATATTTTATTCACGTGGTAGAATTTTTGAGTGGCGTACGAGTACAGTATAACCTCGTTGAAGATTGTGGTGCTTCAGGAAACGGTGTTTCATCCCAACCGGCAATACCACTCGGTATAAATTCTCGAAAGGTTGTAATCAAGTCCTTCCTCCACCTCTTCTACTACGAGACTTCGACGAGGGATCAAGGGAACCCAAAAACAAACAAAGTCCTGGACGTCGACGTGGATCCTATCAAGGAGGACTTGATCTCTCAACAGCAATTAGACCGGCTTCGGACGGGGGTCGCCGGGAAGAGGAACGCCCGTTTGAAAGATGTTTGCTTAGTCAAATGGGCAGGTTTGTATGAGATGATTACAGGGTTGAGGTCTCATGTCTTCCCACCGGCTCTACGACCTGAGGGTTAAGTCCCCGACCGGAGCCCACAACATCAATCCTCGGACGCGGACTTGCCTACCAAATTAACCGATGATTAAGTTGGCAAAGGGGGGAAATAGCTGGGACGTTGGTCGATTGAAATGCAGATGGTGGGTGGGTTTCGGTTGGAGATAAGGGTTTCCGAGGCTTCAGAGGGATATCATGGCATTGGTTGCCGATTATTAGACCGGAGTTGATGGCTCATTACAATGTTTGAAAGTCCCACCCCGCCGCTCTCGCCGCATAGTTGAGAATAATGATTGAGCTATTACCGAAGAAAGCTCAAGTAATACCATCGTAATGACTGACGACTACGGTGAACCCCCCAGATAACTAATTCCAGTAATAAAAAACCTGCCTAACTAACCTAATCTGTGGGCTACGCTACTCTGGCTGGTTGTACTATTATTCAAATTAACATCTGAAAAACGTTTGGACATGCGCCAACACACCAAAACCCGCGGAGTGGACATTGTGAATCCCAAGTTGGACTCATTGGTTTCATACAAAACCCACACGGTACAGTTAATGTCCCATGTGTGTTTTCAAACAAATAATGACCACCTCTAAACTTCCTCTTAGGTTCCCTCTAAACTCTTGACGTTTTTTACCCATAAATCTGTATTTTATGACATAAAATACATTGTATTGTTGAGTAGGTACGTCAGTACATGTTTTTGTACTTAATAATACACCCATAGCTACAGTACCTATTGAACTTCTACCTAAAATTTTGGCTCAGCTAAACCCTTAAATTCCTAGTCCATCTTTAATGTTCCTAACAGTTAGGAACTATCCTGTTTACTTAGTTACGATCCTGTGAAGTTGGTAAAATGTGGGACGATTGAGACAGGTTTTGGGTAGTCAGAAAACTTTGATAATGATGATAATTTTACAATAATTTCAACAAGAAATTTTGGATGGAAAATTAACCCCTGAAGTAACACCACCGATCCCATCTTTTCACCACCTTTCATCACCGCAACATCACCTACCTCTCAATGTTTAAATCGGACCATTAGTTCATTTTAAATCATGGTAAGATACTTCTGGGGAGCATTCAGTGAGGTAAAAGTAGTAATATATTATACAAAAGTAGTAATATTAAAGTAGTGAAATTTGTGGTAGTTGTAGAATAGAACAGCTTTTAGTCTCTCCTGAAAAGCTGGGAAAATGGGTACTGTGTTGATATGCTACGATATGAATTTCGACAAAATTGGATTAGGGTACCAACGATTGAATTAGCATTGCGTAAAATTTACCCTTCGAATTACGAAGTTCAGGAGGATGAATCCTATAGGTATAGAGTTTGATTGAGAGTT
Source organism: Stenodema calcarata (assembly GCA_963920205.1). Classification (NCBI taxonomy): domain Eukaryota; kingdom Metazoa; phylum Arthropoda; class Insecta; order Hemiptera; family Miridae; genus Stenodema; species Stenodema calcarata. The sequence continues at coordinate 17,463,376 of OY986060.1, forward strand.
TTATATTTCTTTATGTATAGTTTCAAGTTACGTTGATATTGGATGTTTAGAGGAGGAAACTGTACCAGTTTAGATACCGCAGTCGCCAGATGATACATGTATGAGGATTATGTGACCCTAAAAGTAATTTCCTTCCCCATAAGTATTATGAGGGGATATGAAATATGTTGGGATAAAAGTTGGTCCACCTGAATAATTCGTTATCTCTCCGGAGTTAGGGTTCGGTGGTGGTAACCGAAATGCCCCTTTTTTCCCCCCAAATAAAAACTCACGGGTGACTGGGTCCCCGGCGAGGGGCGGGTTATTAAAATTCAAGCCGGCATTTTGTAAGCGATCTTTAACGATTCGCCTAATGCTACATTTACGGCCGCCGTCCCCCCCGCTCCCCACACCTTTTTGCGAATGTTATGCAAATAATTACATTTGCATGCGAAGCATTTAGTCAGTCTGGAGTTACGATCTTCACGTTGTTTTCTCGGGCTTACTTTAGGCCCTTTAGGAAGGCGATGAAATATGGAGGAGGCGTTGCCTCGACGAAGGCGTGAAGAAAGCGTTGGAATGCCGAGGGAATAGGTGGCGGCCCAATGAGGCTCATAAGATGATATTAACAAAATGGATTTCACGCTCGTAAACTCAATCATGCTGAAATAATTACCTAGTTAGACCACATTTAGGCCTCACAATTTCATTAAATATTTATTGGTGAATTAATGAATTTGCTTATAACGTATTTTGATTATTATTATGTTCATTACATAAAGAGGTGATACTTTGGTGTAATTACCGTAATACATTATAACTATGAACCCCTGCTAAAATGACAAAACGCGATAGGTATCTAACTTTTTTTCGAAATTCCAATTTTCATTCCCTCCGGTTGCTACGGTGTCATTGATCGCTGTACATACATCTTCCGTCCAAACCAAGCCGTTCTCTGACAACTACCATTTTCGATTTAACCCAAATTATGCACAAAACTGAAAATTACAACACGTCAAAATCATATGCTATATTACGAGTAAGTATGTTCAGAGTCTACTGGAAAATTTTAAAAATTTGTATGGAGCCGAAAATGAAATTATAGTTATTTTTAATGGAAAATAATAGACCAAAACTTCACACGTCACAGACAAGGAGTTACTGGCAAGTAACTGGCGAAGAAAAACCAATATTGAAGCATTTTTCGAATCTTGGCTCAAATTATGACACATCGACAGCGAATATACGAAACCTCGTAAGTTCCAAATTTGGGATGCCCATCGATAGTCGATATGTTTATATCAATTCTGCGTAGTCCTATGGTACCTATCGGGTATCGATACTTGACTGACCGATAGTTTACGACGATTTTTTTTTTTTTTTTTAATCCGATATATCAATCATTTCCAAAATTCTAGATTCGAATGAAAAAATCTGAGTTTTAGTGTTGTTGGTGAAGTAGTAGAATTTTCTACTAATTCCATGGACGTTCTAACCTCTATGGGTAAATTTCACTAAATGTTTAATAGAATGATTTTTTTCAGCCAATATTTCAGTAAATATCGATATTTTTGATCGATACTATCGGTTGCAAAACGTATCAATATTGAGCTATACGATGAATATCGTCAACGATACCTTACCTCCGAGATTATCGAATATCAAGATATCGATATGTTGGCTACCGATGGCCATCCCTATTCCAAATGTTTTCAGGAGGCGAAAAATCTTCCCAAATCGTGTCTCTTGGACTCTGCAATAACAATTTGACACCGACACAGAGTTGTTATTGCTTTACGGTCCTTTTTCATGGATCTGTACCCGGTTTTTCAGTTGGATCCCACATAGAAAGCACAAAAAATCGTTTCCGACTTAAATGGAACGAGGTTTTATGTATTCACTGTCGGTATCATATTTTGCCATCGTACGTCAGAAATACGAATACAAGTGCGTTAAAATAATGATATCGAGTTGCTCGCAAGGAACAATTCAGTCGATAGTAGTTCATTGACGAGTTCATTTCCGTAGTTCAATTTTCATAGGTATTTGGATTCGCCATTTTCTTTCACTACACCATCTTAAACGGAAATATACTCCGTGTTATGTCATTTCGTGCTGATGTACTTTCCAGCGGTGAACTCTCACCAATAAATCTCAATGAGCTACATATTTCCACACGTTTCAAATGTTGTAGGTATTATTGTTAAGAGAAACCTTTCAAATCAACATGTAAACGTCGATTTAGACTAAAGATGTTTTCTAATAATAATTATTAGAACTCTAGTTCTATCATTTACAAAAAATTGAGTACTTACCTAAAACTATCAGCTTTCAAGTTTCATCATAATAGTATGTCTAATAATAAGTCATATGGAACTCGAGCCTTGAATTCAGAATTGAGAGGTTGGAAATCAATTGAAAACCTCAACTTCAAGTTGCTGGAAATAGTCCAATCTTTGTTTGTTATCATTCAGCTTCTGGAAAAGATAGAAAAAACTGAGATCCATCTCTGAAGATAATGAAGACCAGTTGGATGATAAAATAAAGCGAGATGGACCGGCGGTGTGGAGTGAGGGTAATTGACTGGTCCCCTGGCCATTGTTCTTGGCTGGGTGGAACCGTATGTGGGGAATGAGATGAAACGCGAGCTTTTCATATATATTTATCTCCCGAGAACTGGAGGTTTTCCTCTTGGAACGCCCTCACGGAAATAGTCTGCTAAGAGAAAGCATTTCGGCGGGAATTATTATTTCGAGAAGGTTCGTTGGTGTTTGTTAGGAAGAAAAGAAAAAAAAGAACAAATACAACCCAAAAATTGGTAGGGGGGGGGGGGGTATTATTTCAGTTGGAGAAGGGAGGTTCGCAGATGGTTTTCTCACTTCTGGCGAAAAACAGGCGGTACAATGGCGCTGCTCCACAATGCCTCTCGCCATTCTATTCGGGGGCGTGTTTTGGAACAATGGCCAGTCCCATGGTTCAGGCGGTTGCCAGGCTTTTCACAGCTCGGAACACGCTCAAGGTGGAAATGCGCTTCTCCAAGTCTGTTACGGATGTCTATAGGTTGTACCCAAATTGAAAGAAAATAGGATAATTATGATCAAATACTATACAAACTAACATAACTTAATAAGTTGTATAATATACAATTTTCCATTTGTGTTTCCGCTTCTAAAATTTACAACAGACTTTTTTGTTTGAACATTTCACCTTGGATTCATCCTGCTCAGATCCTCAATCTCAGTTCACTTAATTCCCCCAACAACCAATATCATGGTACTTCACAATGCTCGATCAACGACAATGAATCGGCTGGTAGATACTGATAGATGGTAGGCTGATAGATGGTTTTTTGAAATTTCGCAGAAATTTGAAACTTTTTTGAATTTTTCAAGGTCTTTTTGAAAACCACTCCTTAATAGTACTATTTATGCGCCATCCAGAAGGATTAACGAGTGGTTTCCAAGAAGTGACCTGAATGGCCTTAACGTTGTGCTTAGAACACGAGCTCAAACTTTGGGATCATTTGAGGATATAAATATCCCCCAAGAAACACTGGCTCAAGTAGAAACGAAGCTCTGTGCTAAATTACAAGTCAGTCGGTGATGGTAAAGGGGAGGGATGTAAATAAATAATCGATTAATCGGATAATCTATTATTTGACCCCGATTAATCGATGTTTAGCTGCCGATTATTTTTAATAATCGATTATTATTACTGATTAATCCTTTATTCATGGAGGCAGTAACAGTAACAACGACGATTTGTCATAATCGATTATAATCGACGTTGTTTTGGCATTCATCTATCTCCATTAGCCTTGTAATTTAACAATAGGTCGTCGCCTACAGACGAAGAAAACCATCGGAAAGCAAATAACTATGCGTTTAGAATAAGTAGGTACGTAAAAAAAACTGTTATTTTTTCGATTAATCAAAAATCGATGATTGAATACCGATTAATCGGTCACATCGATTATTTGATGTTACAATCGATTTGATGATTTCATGATGTTACAATCGATTATTTGGTTCCGATGTTGCACCCCTAAAGGCGAGGCTGTAGCCTTGCCTAACTGAACAAGAAAATGAAGAAGAACGTAATAAGGGCGAAAAACCGGGTGTTTGAAGTAATATAACTCGACTCCCTTTAGACCTAGCAAGTTGAAACTATCAGGGCTTTCTATCATCCACATCAAGAAGATTCACTCCAAATTTCAAGTTGATCGGTCAAATAGCAGGCCGATATATGGATACCTTAAAAATCGCGTTTCGTGACGTCTGGTAAACATACACTAGGTACGTTCTTCTCAACTTGTTTGCGTTCATTCGTTTTTCAATCTGAACATTCTAAATTACTTAAGATAGACTATAAAATGGCGTGACGCCATTTATTCAATTTAAATTTTCTCAAGATAACTCACTACAACACTCATTTTTTTATTTTTCTCATTGGGGAGAAACAAAGTGAGATTACGGCGTAAAAGTACAGATTCTTCTGAATCCATATCGGTTCCGGAGGGGACTTACATTACCATCACTGCCTCTCCGATTTCCACACTCTTGTTTCGGAGTACGGAGTCCATGCGTAGTTAACGTGATGTGCTTTGATTCATTGGGTGGATTCAAAGTTTGAATGCGAGCGCACTCTAAGCCTGTGTGCACTTATGTAGTCGGTGTATCATCCCCGTAAACCTCACTCAAATCTGCTTTCAAGAGGACTCTCACGTTGTTTCAGATACCGTAGAATTTCCCCCGTTTCCATTGGGAAACCTCCAACAAGTCCCTAACTAACAGCCGGCGAACGAGGGCAGCGACGTGGCGGGAACCGGAAATCACTCCATTTCGCGGGAGTCAATATTAGTTTTACCCTTCGTTTTCCAATAGGATCCTCTCGAGAGGCTCGGGAACCGAGGCCGAAGCTCCGTCTTTTCCCCGGAGCGCTCGCTCATCCGAACCCCCGTCTGCAAGTGAACTGCGAGCAACTCTACAATCTGATTGGAACATCCCCAAATCCGATCGGAGAACTGAATGAAATCCCGAATAGACGTCTCTCTCGATGTAAACTTGTTTTAGTGATGGACCGGACAGTCTGGGCGAGTTGATTTTGGGTCTCAGCTTGAAAGCGACCAACTCTGAACTGGTCATACAAATGAGGCCCTAACAAAGTAGGTACCTCATCTCTCGAACAGATGCACACCAAATTAAATACAGTAGGTACGAAATTTCATCTGGAAAAAATGCCTGAACCTAACTTTTTCACAGTAAATCAGTCGATATTTGCAAAAAAATAAAAGACCCCACAAAAATTTCGTTTTCTGACTCTAACATCTTCTAGGACTAACTATCCATCATAATACGCACCCACGGAAGGAGTTATTTATCTTATTGTAAGAAAAATTGCAAAAAAAATAATAATGACATAATGATATTATGACTGTAGAGTATTATGACTATGTCATATTATGACTATAGAGTGTTTTTTTCGACTGGTGGATTCTATAGGGACTCGTAGGTTTGCAATGATCGACTATAGTCAAACACGACTATAGCTATAGTGGTGTTTGAAAGGTAATGAAACTTTTAGGCAGACTTGTGCCCTAATCTTGTGAAGGCGGAATCGATATAAAAATCATAAAAATACAAAAGAGTGAAGATAAACTTCTCGTGTGAATATTTATGCCTTAAATACAGAAGAGTGCTTGGAGTGCTTAACTGTTTGCTCAGCAGAGGATCAATAAGTGGACTACACCGTACATCAATACGTCAACTAAACGTCAATGCACAAATCTCGTGTATCACGCCCGTTCAACTCTACCATGCAAGCTACAGTTCCACAAGTAAACCGAGAAGCTGAATTATTCTGGGCAGGTGATTCAACCGAAAGGACTCGCCGGTTTGGCGCCCGACAGCCACAGCAAGGCGTTGAGGATTCCACGAGGTGCCTCCGCGGGTTGAGGAGCTCACCCGAGTTAATTTACCCGCGTTTACTTAACGAACTCGCGGCAGAACACGTTTCCCTTATTAACAAGGGATGGCGAAAAAGGCGGGGGAAAAGGGCCAAAAAGGGCATGAAAACTCGTTTAAAATAAGAAAACGGTAAATTGCCTCACTATCTCTCGCTCTCTTAACCACCCGCAGTTCCCACTGAGAAGGGTCTCTCTCCTTTCTTCCCTCGCCTTGTCATTGTCTTACTCAACACATTTCAAGGGGATTTCCAAGTTTCTTGTTGCTTTTGCCTCGGCAGGGCTCAAAACCTCCTCTGTAACTGACTTGGTAGCTCGTTTTTCCCCGGTTCCCGCTTTGAGAGGATTCGCGGTGGACTTTTTCCTTCAGAGATTCAACATGGATTAGTAAGGATTAATCTTTCAAGTCCAGTGCCTACTTTTCCGTATGTCTCTTACTACATGCAGATATTGGATTAACATGATGACATGAAAGTACTTGAATTATTATGAAAGCACATGGTTCATGGCTAGGACACCTGTACAGACTCTTAGAGGAATCAGGTATCCACAACGACTTGCGTTCTGCGTTGTTCAACTCGCATTCCAAGAGCCTTCTAAACAAAGATTAGGTAGCAAACGCAACCTCAGTTCAGTATAGATGGCAGTTTGTGATCTGAGAAGAGATCTGCACTTCTTCTGCACCATGGTGCTGCAAAGTTCATGGTGGGAACGTTTGAAATGAACACCCAACAAATAAACGCTCATTATAAATCGGAATTGTATTTCTACTCGTAAAACGATGTGGGAACGCAAATCACCCGACGAACAAAACGAACCAACGAATTTGATACAAATCAACCGCGTAGAAGGTATAACTTTCGACGATCATATCTGAGTATCTCTTATTTATGTATTGGTTTTAGGCGGTCGCCCCCGGAGGCAGGCACCTTCATTAGCTTTATCTGATCCCGGAATATTAATGCCCCGCTCGCCCGGGCGAGGGTTATTGAAATCTTTCAAGAAAACCTCGAACGGGTGATTCGATTACCTCTACAACCGCTCGGATCATCAATAATAATTTTGATTGGGATTCTCTCGTTGTTTCTTCAACATGGTAGCCCCCTTCAACTCAAATTGGATAAGTTATGGATTTTATAATTGCTCCTTGTTTTGATTTTTAGGTTTTTTTTCTAATTGACCAATAAAACTCATCTGCGACCGGTTGATTTCATTATGTTTCCAACTCTCGTGTTAGCTAAATGGCTCGCTTTCAATGCATTATATATCGAGATGACTCAACGCATTCGATACTCCATTTTCATCCTTGATTTTTTTATACTCATTTTTATCGCCCATCACCCGGACAATTAATGACTTACACACGGCTATCACTAAGGTTTTTAATTTGATGTCAAATAAATAATTTGATGGTGAGAAGTTCCTAACTTGCTTTATACAAAAACCTGTAATTACAGAAAACGTAAATATGTCCATCTGTAAATTGAACAGAATCAACGCAAATTGATGTTTTTTCCTCGTTTCATACTGTTAGAAGCCGACAGACGCAATTTGGATGTCCGGCGCACATGGCGTCTACGCGAACCAAAAAGTGATCATATAAGGCCCCATTTATATTTTTAATAATCTCATGTAATCTGATTCAGAACTTCAGAAGTTGTGGTTATTTTTCATATTTCATACTAAGGCTGAAGTGACAACATGTCAAAACTAATTTTTCGGCCAAATTGAGTTAGACGTCTATATAGCAAATTTCTCGCCGAATCGAATGGCGAGCGACATTAGTTTTAGTGAGTTCTCGCCAGAAAAACAAAGGCAACGAGTTGTAGCAACAGTGCCAATCCTAAACGTGATATCAAAACGACACAACTTACCTGTTTCATATAGTAAGCTGCTAGATGCTGCGGAGTCTCGCAAAAACGTAAGTACTCTTAATGATGTTTATAGTTGTGTCAATAGTGTACATTTTGTCAATTGTGTACATTTTCAGTTGTTCAATAGTGAACTTTTGATGTTAATCTTGCCGTACAGTGATTAATTGTGTAATGAAAATTAAGTTGAAGACTGTAAGGTAAGAGGGAGTAAAGTTGGATTGAGATATGTTATGTTGTCACTGATGGGATTGTTGATGTTATTAATCAAATCTAGAGATACATCTGTTGGGTAACTATTCCACAGCTGAATGAATGATGATTGCATAGTATGATTGCACAATATGATATTATCTTATTATTGACATTTTAATTCACTATTTTGTTCTGAAATGAATTATAAGTAGGTAGGTATCTACTCTTTTCATATATCCGTGGTATTTTAAAGTTTATTTTAATTTCAGATTCATGCCGTAGGGATGAGATTACAAACCAAGCAATACCCTATCTCAACCCACAATTCGGACTTATAATTCAATCCCGATCTCGTTTGTGACTCGTTTCATACGTTTATTCAACAACAGCAATTATTGCACGAAGTCTTGGCAACCAACAGCCAACCATTGAGCGCTTTCCAGGGAGCGGCCGTCAAGTGGGAGTCACTCGGAGCATCATTATATGCCGGCACAAAGCGCGAGGAGATGCCGAAGGGGAGGTTTCCGTATCCCACAATACGCAGTTTGATCCGGTTAAGCTACGGTTTAAAACTCCCCTCAACCCCGAATATGACGGATGTCACTGGCAGATTTAACCCTCGCACATCGCGCCACTTCAACAGTCCGCTCCTGTCACTTCGGATCACTTCAGCGGGTTCTACGCGAACAGTTGGCACAACAATCATACGGAGGAACAACTCCCCACATTTACCATCAGTTAGTTATCTGTGCAACAATAGGACAATCCCAGTTCATGAAAGCTATTAGATTTACCTATCTACAATATTATTATTTTGAAACTGTTGTGTTCCATTAAATTTTGTAGTTGTACTTTTAGTTATATGCCACGAAAATACTAGAATTTGAGCCAGATAAGTTGATTATAATTGAAACAATTACCTACGTCGGAAAAGTTGAAAGATTCTCATTTCCAACTGTGGATATTACTACTCGTGTTACTTCAAAATGATAATATGGTGAAAGTAACATAACTAGTCATTGTCACCGATTGTGAGATTTTGTTACGTAAGAATAGTGTGAACGTTGCAAAAAGTTGTAAATAGTAGAACAAATAATATTCTGTGAAAGCAGCTATTACAAAATATTTTTACGAAATGAGAATTTCATTCAGATCATTCCTTATTGAAACTTACTGGTAGAGTGGTTTTTCCCAAGTACCTACTGAAACTTAATTTCTCGAATTTTACAATATTTTTTAATGGATATTTGTCGCATATTTCATTAGTTCTTACTGCATATTCTATGGCATATTCGGGTCATCTCTGCTGCATAGAAATCCGGTCTTCAATAATTACACTTGTCGAACCCACAAAATTTATTGTACAACTCGTCATTAAAATGCGACATAAAACCAAAATTCAGTATGTTCTCAATATTCAACAACCTTATCGATAATTAATCACCAAAGAATGGATATAATCCAAAATTTTATTTCAACATATCGAGCCTCAAAGTTTTCCCAACGTATGTTTTTCCTTTATTTATGCGGTAAGTAATGACGCCATGAGTATTGACTAAGCTCCTTATAACTAATCATGGAATAGAAACGCACGGTTCCATACGAGAAAATCAGTAGTTCAACGAATTCAACAAATTCGCCGACAAGTTATGTCCTTTCTTTTCGGAGAACGTCAATTTCGTAGCCCCTGTTTTCCATGTGAATTTGAACATCCAAATCTTGTATTTCAATTTAAAAAATTCCAATGAAAGTGGATACTAGCAAAACGTCCGTTCTGACTTCCAGTGTTTACAAACTTTAAGTCACTTTATACAAAACTTCAGTGGAGTAGGTACCTATTAAAGTAGATATTAGTAAGTCTTCCAAACCTTCACTCTTCTTCAGTTGAGTCATTCTTGTCAGTCTCTTCATCATCTTGGTGCAGTCTGGTACGTTCAAATCCGCCTAATAGGTCTTCATAAAACTTCCTGCTCTTCAACTTGACTTTAAAAAGTGTCAAATACGAGTTTTTAATATTGAAATGGAGTTACTGGATAGTGGACTCTTTCGACAAACATGCTGATGGATATCATTGGTTGGAACTAACTAAATCATTCGAGATCAAGGCGTGGAAACTCATTTTGAAATGACGAGAGTTATTGAACCGGTTTCGGTGACCAAACCGTCGTTAGCAACAAACTTTGACTATTTGTGACGACTGAACAACTGAGTTGGTAGTGTATTTTCTGGTAATCCAATTACATTTCAGTGTAATGGTTTACAGCGAATAGCTTGCGAAGGGCTCCATTACCACTTCAAACCACTTCACGGGTCGAATCAGTTGTTCAGGAATTACTGCACACTGACTGTTCAGAACTGTTCTCTGTAAATAACTTGTTCTCGCTATACCATCGTAAAATAAATCATGGAGACCCTCAAAGGAGAAATGAACTGCAACTGTCGCACCCCTCAGATTGCCCCGACGCTCCCGAAGGTGCTGCTCCTTGGTGCCCCACTGGGTGACTTATGTCTTCCTGTACCGTCGACTGCTGGTTTCCAAGGTTTTTTTCTTTTCTTTTTTTAAAAACCTATTCCACGAAAAACAAACGTTTCAGCTGTGAAAACTATCTCCGTTTATCCATGTGGACCAAATGAAATACTTATTCGTTATTCAAACAAAACGCTTGAAGAAAAGGCAGCAGAAGATGTATTCATATAACCATTTCGTTGGTTTACATGCATTTAAATATTTTGTCTCCATGTTTGTGAGTCTTGAGGTCGTCCTGTCAGTCAGTTCGGGGATATGACCAGAGTTGCGCGAATTGGTGTACCTACTGCCAACATAACGAAATTGCCTTTTTCGTTTAAAATTGAGTCACCTATTAAAATACAGTATTTAAACATATTGACAAATGTGACAATATGTCGGTTGTGTGCACTCTCCCTGGCCTATTATCAAAACTTGATAATTTTAATGTTGTTGGTAGCTGAGTCAGATTTATTTTAACAGCAAAATTATTATTTAATAAGATATTCCCCTCCAATTGGGCCTGACACACCTCAATTAAAATGTAGGCCTTTAGGAACAACCAACATCCGATTTTGAGATGTTACGGTCTCATTGAACAGATAAGGACATTGATTTTACCCTCCGGTTCGGTGTGATGACCGTTGGGTATTAAGGGACTGGGTCACAGATGGTCTCATAAACGTAACAACAACAAGTCGATTTTGACTCACAAGAAGGCTGTTATTTCTGGTGATTGAATATAGTCAGTTTGAAGCTACTTATCCGATGGTGTTTTCTTTCGTCAACCAAATTCAAGGCACCACTCGAAAACGGTGCGCGAGGGACTGAGATGAAAAGTTACCAATCGATTCGTCACGGCATCCATCCCACGCCCAACGTTCTTTCCCTCGAGTAAACATCAGATTTGAATAAGTGAGTTTTAGGAATGACTGGGCACGAACCGAAGGACCTCTCCAGAAATGGGATACAATTGTTGAACAAATAAGAGACCACCCGGACGACAGGCTTTGCGTCCTTTAGAGAAAATCCGGAGGGTCCACACGCTAGGGGTCCGCCAAGTTAGCTAGTGACCAAACCATTCAGTATTGTGACCGGTAGCTGGCAGGATGACGTGAATTGTCCTGCCACCAAATGATGGCTTGAACTATTCACTACGGGGAATGTGATCGATCGCCTCACTCAGTAGGAGCCTGGAAGTGGTTTGGAGGACATTGGAAAAGAGAAGAAAAATCATTTGAATTGAAAGTTTCATCGGCTTTGAGCTTCTCTGCTTCTTAGAGCAACCAAACTCCTTTCCTTTCCCCTTTGCAGAAAAATCTCTTTGACGTGAAAAGAAGTACGGTAAGAAAAAATAGTGTAGTATCGCCACTATAAGCCTACACTAATTTTCAATGTTGGAATTGAACCAATACGTCCAATTTCTCCGAATTTCTCCACCGTAATGTTTCAATGCCACTGGTTGAGTAAAACTGTGAGGCGACGTTTTATAAATAATCAGTAAACAGTTTTTCTATTCAATTTTTTTAATCTGATATCACGATTCTTCGGATCTTGAATCATAAACCATTCAATTTTGAGAGGAAACCACATTTTTATTTTGTCGCTTATACTAATCACGTATTGTATGTTTCACTATTGGCCATGAAAATAACAACATAAATAATAGTGGCCATTATTTTTTACAATTTTTAATATGAGGCTGAAAGTATGAAGGTAGGTACTTATATGAGGCTTGAGGTGGCCAAGGCAAAGCGAATTCAACAACCAGAGTTCATGTAAGTACAAAGTCGTTTACTCCGCATGATCACTGGCGCAGTCGGTAGGATGTCGACTCTTTAGACGACGGTTATGTCGGAGTTGATTGTGAGGTACCTATATTGTTGATGAGTGGATTTGGATGGGGAGAGGCGGTTGAATAGGAAGCGTACAATCAAGCAATCCTTTACGGTCGATACTTCAAGATCCTTCTGAAGTTCCTCATTTCTTACGTACCAGTCCGCGGATTTGTACTCGTAGTACTTAAATTCTATTAACCTGTTTATCTGATCCAGATGACAGCACTGATCAGGTTCACGGTGTGTTATAAAAAACGTGGAGGTATATGCAATTCGGAGAAAAAACACAATATAGCGATGTTTCGAAGACTTGAGGGCGTGGCACAAGGGGAACAGGCCTCAATTACTCCTAACGTCAATCTTTCGAAATGAATTTCCACCTCATACAGTCGTGTTCATCCACGCAATAAACCTTCTAAAGCCTCAGTGTTTTACCTCATCCCGCACGCACGACCACCCTCAGCCCACATACTTAAAAATCGCCTTCATTTATTGATTGTCGCTCCATTCATCGTCAATCAATCCGACGTTGAACGGCAGTGCAAGTGATCGTCACGCAGCCCTTAACTGATTTTCCGCTCCATTGGGACCAACGATTTTTTACTTTCCCTCCCGATAGCGTGAAGTTAATATCAGTTGGTTATATGAATGGTTCGGGGATTCAAGAGTTATTGCACGGATACGAGGGATTTATTGCATTCCTCGTGTACAAATGACATAGTACGGACCCGTACATTACTCTTGTACGAGCATCATAAGTGGACCGTAAAAACTCAATTGTGCAGCATTTTGAATTTGAATCATATAAATAATGAGGTTAAGTGTGGTTTGATCATTCGAAATGACCTGACTGTCATCTCTGAGTGATTGTCTCACCAGTTTTCCAACTAAAATTCGGGCTGGCCTAATTAGAATATGACATTGTGATAAACATATATTATATGAAAACTATGAATAAAACTCAGCGTTTCGCGCGTCGCCCGGATATTTTGAATCTATCTAAATCGTACGACTTGCGTTTGCATTGCACTTCTTATCGACCAGGGACTATTTTGTCAACATTTCAATACATTTATTATAGTTATGGGCTTATCCAAGATATTTGGCACAGAATACTGACCTGATTGATTGATTGACTCGTTTATTCACAATCTGTACAAATGTTAGGGCTATATTAGCCCACTCAACCCTGAAAGAGAGATGAACCGTTAATAATGACAAGGACAACTCCTAGGGCCCATCCAAGAATCAACCACGTCCGGTGCGACATAACCTCAATTATTGAGGAATTAATCCCAGAAGAGTATCGGATACGTAACAAATTCGGTCTCCTTTTTTGCCGAGTAACACCTCAGTTTATATACTCGTATTTTTCAACGCTGAACACGGCATACATTTTTAAATACAGTAGCTTCCTTTTCTCTGGATATTACCTGAAAGAGGTAAAATTTCCGAATATGACTCTGCTCTTAATTTATATGATTAATGCCCGTCGTTAATCTGCGCTGAACTCTCCTCTTAACTGCCGAAGGTATTAAATAAATTAATTCATTGTATAGTCACAGCTCGGGACATGACCAACGTCATAATTATCAGCTTCGATTTTTCCCTTTACGATGAATCAATTTCATCCGATTTTAATTGAAAAAAAGAAGTGTTTTCGAATGTTTGTATGAAAATATTCAAGTGCCTCGCGCAAAACATCGGAAACCAAATCGACCTTTTCGTGTGTATTGATTACAAGAGTGGGGGTGTATTAATGGGGTCTACACGAACGTGAGAAGTAATTATGTACGTAGTTGTCATGCGTGTGAATGAATTTATTGCATATGGAAGAGGTGTCGGGTTAGTCAACAGACGACGCGAACGACGCAGTCACCTCTTCGTAATCAAATTAAAAAACTTAACACAACAGGATCATTAACACCAACCGAATCCACGTCGTCAGTTAGAACCTCTTTTTGAAGAGGTTGGACCAAAGAAAAAAAAAAAGTCGTAATGACAGCATATGAATATGCAATGTGCGTTGGTGCCAAGTGGCCGGGGAAGTGACATGTGCAAGTTGAAGGGGGTTTCCTTCACAGAATGTTGATTAGGACCTCCGACGCCCGAGAGCTATTGTTGAAGTTATCGGGAAGAAAGACGAGAAAATCGTCCGAGGAAAGGGATGAGCGACCGCAGGACCTGCTCAGGAAGTACGTGCTCCGGTGTCCTGTTAAAGTCCTTAGAAGGACTCAGGGCATCTGGGCCGCCGCAACCTGTGGATGTAACAACGGAAATGAACCAAGAATGTTGACGACGTTCTGCTGTTCCCTTAATGGCACAATTTTAACTGTAATAATTCACTCGCCCGTACAATGGCTTTTATTTAACGTAGAGAGAAAACTAAAAATCAAACTTGAATAATACAGTCCGTCGTTAGGCATAGCCTATACATATAGACAGCCTAGAGTCACTTTCTGAGCTCCATATGTAAAATATATAAATAAATCCATTACTGGTTTCTACAATATTTTATAAATTGCGCTATAACCGAAATAAATATATCAATAAAAATATATACCACTCTTCGTTCATAGAAATGAACTATAAATGCTAATCAAAATGCTTTAAGTACTTACTGGATCTTGGCCTAAAATCCAAGTTAATGACAGGTTAATAATGGTAGGTAGCACGGGTAATAATGATACTCGTACATGGATCCCTTAGAAGTTGTGTGGCAGCTATAAATTAAATACTGCGGGCTTTGATTCAAATTTATTCTGGGATTTACAACATTTTGAAGAGGACGAATGTATGATCTATTTACAACGGATGAGATTCAGTAGTAAAATATTACTAAATTTTTTACAAAAAGGTTACCTGGTGGTAGGTAAATACAGTGTTTTTCTGTTGTAAGGACACATAACCAACAATCAGCTCAAATCGTGGGCTTTGCGAGGCTTATTTGATGTAACAAATGCCAATATAGCAAAAAACGCTGCAACATAATCTTATACGAAACCGCAATGAAGAAGCTGATGAAAAGATTCCTTCATTAAGTCCCGTTTGAAATCTGGCAGTGTGCAGCATATTAAATGGTATTTTTCAGTCATAGACAACTCAACAACCGATCATCCCCAGCTAGTCCAGGGACGATTATACTGTTAAATATCATACCGTAGCCGTAGTTGAGTATGTAATTACGAAGTCTTTAAAGGAACCATATTATTATAACACCTGAATTGTGAAAAAATTCATACAATCATGTTTTTGTCATTCCTAACGTGTTTTCCTACTCATTGGGTTTCTTATGGAACCACCAGCCCGAAAACTGTTTTTAGGCATTTTTGAAACGCAGAAAGTCGCAACTTATCGCAATTAGTGTTTTTTTGCCAAAACTTTACATACAACTAATTTTACGACGGATGGTTGTGGTTCTCGTTGAGTGATGTGCTTAATATCGGCTGCTGTCGGAACCTTGTTTCACATCCTGTATAATATAAACGTACCATGTTTTCAATATGCACACCCCATTGCTCTGGTTTTTATCGACCATATTTATATACACCAGGTAGAACTAATCCTAATGACGTATAAATGGCCGTGAAGTCGTTTTTTCCTCCGTTTGAACGAGATATTCCTTTTGATGAAGGGAGGCGTTAGAAAAGTTCCACCGTTTTCAATTTCCCATAGGTGCAATTCGTTTCCTCCTACGGGGGGGGAAAAGTTTGATTAAGAGTCTTTTGAAAAGAAACGGTCCTCGCGAAGAATCCGTTCATCGAAATCGTTTTGCTCATTCAATCCTTCGTACAATGACATAAATACTGGAGGAAGTTGTCTGGTTGCACCCTCTTCAAGTCTACTCCCGAAACTTTGCCACTTATCCCGATACCCGGTAATACAGCACTTTCCTTCCTCCCAGCTTGATATTATGTCGAGGACGGAGGGGAGGGGTTGAAGAGAAAACTTGTCAAGTGATAATGGAGAAGGTAATCAAACTTTCTAATGAAACGTAGTCTTCGTCGAGCGGAAAGACTGGAAACCCGGGGAAGCTCGTTTCAGGATGTCGATTTGATGGTACGTCATCGTCAAGCAAAGCCCTCAGGCAAGTTGTTAGGACGCGTCGACGCCATTTTGTTTGATGATGTTCTAGTTAACTGAGGGCGTGGTATCGACAGGTTATTAGTTGTCAAACCCTCTCAAGACTTCCAAGTGTGTATGGTTTGATTTTTATACTCAACGAATGAGGAGGTTCAGTACTTGATTTTGCTTGAGCTCCGTCGTTTTAGCCATACTTTTATTATTATTATTATAGTTCACTTGATATTACTACCTAATAAAAAAAACCTGCACATCCACTGCAAATTTATTGCAAGATGGTCGTGAAGTTGTGGATTAAAACTGGAACCCTGGAAACTGGAAACCTGAGCACTAGAAAACTGGAAACCAGAAAGCTGGGAACCTGGACCCCTGGAGGCAGGAAACTGGAAACCTGAAAACAGGAAACCTGGAAGCTGGAAAGCTGGAGACTTTACAAAATCAATGTCACTATAATATTTTAATTTTTCCATCAAGTTTTTGGCAAGAAATAATGAACAGTTTTGGTCGAATTTGCAGCATTTTTTGGGTTTCAGTGGCTATAGGGTGATTATGGATGGTTTTATTACCTAATACGTTATGAACGCTGCACCGCGTAAAATGATAGAAGTTCCTGAAAGCCTAGGTTGACCCAATGCGACTCGAAACGTTAGTAAACCATAGTTCTATGTGACCTGCCCAGCTCACCGTCATTTCTAAACGACGGTGAGCAAGGCAGGTCACATAAGAGTTTCAGTAGTGCTCCCAGTTCGAAATTCTCTTGGTTAAACTTTGATGCAAACCCTATTGACGGAATTCGTCTGCTCCCCAACTTGAGCGTGAATTGAACCTGAATCACTTATAAATGACTTTGCTTGCTGGTGGCCACAATGCTCGAACTGAAGAGCAATCAAACGACCAGTTATCGAATCATCAGACTTGAATCTTGGATCGGAGTGCAGAACTCTGTCATCTGGAACTGGTAAATCCTGCGTGGGAACTGGCGCCTTGGAGAATCCTGGTGCGATCAATCAATTTGGTGATTTGCAATTAAACTCCCCTCCGTTGAAATAATCCCCTTCATTGCCCAAAATTCAATATAATTCCTTAGTTATTAGTTTTTGCACACCACTTCCAGTTCTAACAAAATGTCACGCGGAATGTGTCACAAAAAATGGGTGACGAAATTTTTTAATGATTTTCACGTACAACCGAGTCGTTTCTAGGGAAATGAAACTTCTTTAGTTTTCATCGGACAAAAATCGTCCTCCATTCCTTGGAAAGCTCTCGATTTATGTCGCAGTTTTATATTTATCTACGAGATATTAATCCAACAATGCGATGTTATAAATGGTTAGTAAACAATCTTATGTGCGAGGGTCGAAGCTTCATTACCAGGGAAGCTAATTAGAAAACATACATCGTATCCATTGCCGTCATGACAACTATAAGAAGTAGTGAGAAATAGTGAACAAACAGAGAAAGAAGACATAGCTAAAGCATGTTCCATGTTTCTCGATTTTTAGCCGCAGGCTCCAAACGGTAAGCATCCGGGGGGTCCAGGGGGGCTTGCCCCCCTTGCGAGGCGCGAAGCGCCAATTTTTTTTTTAAATTGAGAAAAACGCTTTATATTGTTTCAAACTTGTACAAAGCCCGCACCTTTCGTAAAAAAATTAAAACAATAAATTAATTAAAAGGCTAGAGCGGGTTTTTTCCATTTCTGACATCTTCATACGATGGAGTTTTTTACCCTGAATCCAATGATACCAATATCTCAATCTCGAAAACAAAATGAATTAGTTCGTCCCCCTCCCCCTTCAAATTAGTTAATTGTAGTTTAAAGCTCTGTAAGTTTTATTTTTCTATTTTATGTGACTGTTTTAAGGCTGTGATGTACTAGACTGGTTTATAAATTACTGTTGTGCCTACCTAAGGATTTTATACCTTGCTGCAAATGAACCCAGGGTCTACCCAGTATTAGGTATGTCTTCATGTCCTTCTTCTTGACCTAATTTGGGTAAATTCTGGTAGGTATTCGCGAAATTATACTATTTTCCCCGAGGACAATCCGGTAACTCTACTCACGACCCCTGTTTGGGCCTGATTTACAGCATTCGAAAGGCTTCGCGGATGCAAATCGAACCTCTTCGAGGGACATCTCGGACGCGGTTTGCGTTTACCTTGGAGGCGCTGATACCGATCTCCCGTTTATTAGTTTCGCTGTTTATAGCGAAGGCTCCCACTTCCAACACAAATACATGCTAACGGGCGCCCATAACTTTTGTCATTACGTCCGAGTCATATTGAATTACCGAAGGCAAACTAGGCAAATTTGTTATTCGAAAACCCCCTCCGGGTCACCGGTCCCTCATCAAAATGCGGCTGTGATGTGGGATATATATAATCCGGGGTTTGATGAATAATGTAAAATAGTTGAAGGCCGAGTATCGATTCTGGTGTGAGGCTCGAATAGTGTACGCGACCGCTACAGTGCGACTTTTTATAATTTTCACATTGACTCGACCCATTTCCCTTCCACATGTTATACTCAATCTAATATTTTCAATTTTCATTTTTTCATGGCGTGGGTGTTTACCGGGATTTATTCGAAATTTCATATGTGAGGTCTGATAGTAAATGCAACCGGCTTTAAGCTGGAAGAAACAAATTTTGGATCGGACAAATATTAGGTATTTATAACGGAAAATGGGCCAAAAAGGTGGGTTTCATAACAGTACGGGTTTTTAGCGTGCTGGTATGGGTATTTTAAGGAACTTGATTAACATTTCATATACCTATGAGGTTTGGAAGTAAAATTAACTCGCTTTCAGACGAAAAAAAAACTTTTGGATCCGGCGAATACTTTTCGAGCTATACAGACCGGCCAACGTGTTTTCGCAGAGAAGTGTAGCAGGTTTGCCAATCTTTGAATGCGTGTGATGTCGAAACTGCTGGACCGAATTTAATGTTATATTCGGTGCATCGAAGAAACCCCAGATATTTAACGACTTTAAGAAAGTAAAGCATAGGTAATACTATGATATAAAACCTGTTTATGACGGGGCGCACATTTCGACTCATTTTGGTCCAGAATACCAGTTTCCCACTTTTCGGTTTTTGTTAGTTTTTGAGAAACCATTCGGTCTAAAAGCACCATTCAGATCTTATTGAATAAAACCACACATCAACATTAATTCATAGATAGGTACCGAACCTTTGTAGAAGAACAAATGAATGAAGCCGGTATGACAGCTGATTAGATCCCGTAGTTCCACCACAGCCTGACTACATCATTGTATTTTGAGTGTAGCATACATAAAAAAAAGTTTACCTACTCACGTACTATGAAGTGTGTTCCTTTACATTTACGCACTATGTGTGTGTGTTCCTTTATATTTTACTTTATTTTATTAGAATTTTTGTAATGATAAAGATACTCGGTCTGCGAACCTCTTTGTTGTACCTATAGGCCTTTCTTTCTTCTTCTTCGTGTCAATGCACTTAAAGTACGAGTATCTTCAAAATTAGAAGATTAAACAACATTTAATGTTGTTTCACTTACATCCACTACCGACCCAGTCAAGCTCGCATGGAACGCACGAGGAGTTTGTCATCACCGCGCGATGCCCCGTTGATTGTTTCCGATGTAGCGAGTTTACGTGAGGTCGAGACGAAAAGGGAGTGGGGGATCTTGAAGCTTGCAGGGGGAGAATGAATGAGAAAGACGTGGTATAAATAAAGACGAGGTGTTGGCTCGGCTTTGTTTGTGAGTTGTTGTTGGGGAGACGTCAACAATCGACTCGTCAACAATCAGTTGGCTATCTTTGGATTCAGCTCGCTTCTTGAACTCTTCGTTAGGAGGGTTTTTACCTCACGGTTTCTGCTTCTGGAACGCAATGGACTCGGTTATACCAAGTTACTGCCACAGAATTGACTGCTCCCAAATTTTATGAAATCGTGAACGAATCTTTATAACTATTTATCACAATGAAAAATGGTGTACTGATACCGGATACTATGTTGTCGGCATGTATTCTTGTATACAGAAAAATATTTTAACAGTCATGCAGCATGGCTACAAGTGTACGCTACAGACCACTATGATGTTCTGTATACGTACACTCGGAGGCTGACTCCTTCAGCTTCCAAAATTGAATTAGTGGACTGTATTTTTTTAAATATTTTTATAATCGGTTTCCGGTGCAAATATAGCAGGAAAACACTCCCTGACGACTTCTGACTGTGCAACCAGGCCTGGCGTTGATGGTGCTGTTGACAGGAGGAAAATCTACTTCCGCAAACTGGGTTTTGTATATTAATTTAGTTAAACGGCAGGAACTAAAACAAATTGTATCCCTAGAGTGCGCCACATTATATGTCCCATGAGTGAATTATTCGTTTCCAGCAACGGCGCTAACAATAAGAGCAAATTTTCGTAAAAACAACTGGTTTTATGTACCTAAAATGTCTCCTATTTTTGGTGTCTTCTGGCAGTAAATTCAGAATTGTCTGGAACGGATTTTAGTATAAATAATTTCGGAAATTCGAGTTTTAAAAATTTTTGATCGAGAACGATAGCTTCAGAATGAATTTGTGCGGTGCGTTGTACGCACGGCTGATCTCCATCTTGGCCTGAAGATAGAGACAGTTGGCGAAAATATAGAAGCTGAGGAGGACCAAACTAATGGACCTCGTCATGGCTCACTGAGTCTGATGTACATGTTCTTACATGTACACAAATTATTACACAACAAACCATAAACAAATTATTTAAAAAAACATTAAAAATTATTTAAAAAGTACCTAAATAAATAAATAAAACCATGTGGATGGAGTCGTGTCCGTTACAACGAGGGAGTAAGTAACGTTATAAATCCATTTATAAATTCTATGAACGTTATCCTCCAAGAATTTCATCGTAAATACTTGGCAGCAACTCCGAGTCGTCGAAGCCCTAATATTCAGTTTTACTACAAATTGGTACTTTTAGGATTTCATTGCCTTTCTCATAAATGACACCGTGAATGAAGGCATTCCGCTATTCGGGCTTCCCTGGAAGTTGTTCAAGGGAACACCGACAAAAGGCAAGGAGATGGATCACTTGAAACGAACGTGGCAATTCCTTTCAATATAAGATCTGTGTCTTCCACATGCCATTCCATTCCTTCTCTAACATCCGCCCGAAGCTCTTGGAAGGTTTCTATTCAACTTTGGCGACCAGAATGTTTCGCCACCAGGGGCGCTGTGAGTCAAGGCCAAAGGCAATCAGGGACCTCGAAGACTTTGAACTGCACGGATGCATTTTTTTTCGGACCAACATGAAAACACGGTTGTAGAAGATATTAAATGGAGTTGGAGAGTTATTATATTTCCTAAAGTCACAGAACTTAGTTTTTCGTTACTCAGGCCGCTATCTCCAGTCACTTTTACAATTAAATTAAAAAATAAGATAAAATATAAAAGTATATATATTTTGAAAGAACAAGTAATGCAATAGGGACATTGATGAATTGGAAATTGTATTACAAGGAAAAGTTATGATTCTGAACGTTCATGTAAAAGGAATTGAGGTGCGTTCTGACTCCTGTTTTCTTTTGGTTTTGGTGATAATGACCTCGTACTGGATTACATGTTGATGGTTCTGATGATTGATGGCATCAGTTACGACGCGCTATACGTTCCTTTACATACCTAATTGAGGTATCGATACGACACGCATCAATTGGTAAATCCGTTATGTAGGTACAGCCAATCGCTACGTAAAGGCGCGCTAGAAGGCATTCTAACAGACGCGCTATACCTTGGTCAGTCTGAGGTTTATATCTACCATCGGTAAGTTCGTTTCACAAAATGAAACCTTAAGGGTTTTTTTTGATCTTTGAAGAAAAGGGGGTTATGAAGGTCGAGGAATAGATTGTGGGTTAAACTCATAACGTGGAGAGCGAGAGAGCACTTAACGTGGTTCCGAACTGTTTGTACTGCAAGTACTGAGATTTTTCCTGAGGTATCGGTTTTATATTACCCTCTCCACTGCTTCCCTTTCTCCCGGCTGGAGTAGGGAGAGCGGTCCGAAAGGGCCGCCCTGTTTGTGAAGTGGGGGTTATTCCTACTTGTGCTGAATCCTCTCCCTCTCACGTCTCATATTTATTTAGCTTATTATTATTTGTGTTGATTCTTATTACTAGGATGCTGGGGCATAACAATGTGATTCATTGATTACGCCACTAAGAAAACCTACTTGGTTTTACCACATGTCGCCATCCCATGATATCCTGCATTTTTCTATTCAGTTTTGAGTCCAGTACTTGGTAAATCAAATTAGAGCAATATTGATATTGATGTATTGATGGATGGAGGTGAATTCAACGCAAATTTTGGAGATATAAGTTGCGAGTATGAAGTTAATTCACTTTTGGTATGTGGATTTGTAGCTTACATGTTCACACTTTACTGTTACCTTTAAGTGCCATATCGACTCCAGAGGAGGGCAGAATATTCCCGCTAGTTATGTCCATGGTTTGTTTATGTTGAACACGGGTCAGGTAAAACATCCCTTTTTACGACCTGTACGTAAGAAACCTCCCGATCATAACGTAAGATAACGCACGGCCTGTGGGAAAAGTCTAGCGTAGTAATAAAATAGTTTGACCGGTACAATTCGAGACGTCGATATCGAGAATGCAAAGTCGCTGGGTCAGAGATTGAGGCACCTGCCACGCGGATGTAGCGTCGTCGGGACGTTTACGACTGCTCGTAAAAATAAGGGAAGAGGAAAAAGTTTGGATTCTTCGAGACGGACAAGATTGCGGACCTCCGGAAGAGTTTTTCGAAAGGGAGAAGTGTTGGAGGCAATTCCATTAGTGGAAAACGTACGAACGAGTTGTTGTTGATGCCCCTTTTTAAACATCCCTCATCCATGTTAGATATTGCCTCCAAATAACACCTGGGTTAAGTATACATACAGACAACAAGCTCGTTAAATCGTATGAAAAGCTCACCAAAATGATTACCCCCAATTAATAAATATGTGAGCGATTAAAACCCCTCTTAATTATTATAATGAGTACCAAATGTTAATCTAAGTGAAACTATTACACTATAATAATATTTGATTTCCACAAACAGATCAGTTGCCACCACGTACGATATTCAGATACTCCTATTAACTATATTTAATTTGCCTCCTCCCAGTTCTGATACACCTACTAATTTTATTACCTTCTGTTGTAATGCCCTTAATAGTTAGCTTTATATCATATTCTATTGAATCCATATTCATTCGCTGTCTTATATCTTATGTTCCAAGCCATCTTACAATACTTCATCAAAACGTTTCACGCCTCATAGGGCTACGGTGATGCGAGTTAGTATTCCCTGCCCCGCGTTGGCCTCTGCACCACGTACCTTCTTTTACCCCTACTACCAGGCTATGAACAATTTCGATGAACTCACAACAATCAACAGTCGCAGTAGTCCATTGAAGAATATTACTAATCAGATTATGTATTAAATATTTTTGTGATAAATAGGACAAAGGAACTAGTGATAAGTCAACCTCCAATATGTGAGGGGTCAACCTCCGTACAGTTGGGGTGCTGGGGTAATGGGGTAAAATTTTAAATTTAATATTGACGTCAAGAAATGAAGTTTACTGAGCACAGCTAGGCGGAAACAGGCGGTTTTAAGATTTTCAGTCATTTTGAAAAAAAGCCAGTCTTTGAGATGCTGTAGCGCGCTCTCTATTGGTCTTAGAAACAAACTTTGTGTACAAAACTTGTGGGACATTCAATGTTCAACAAGTTTTGTATGCAAACATTTTCCTTTAGAACTACTCGTTTAGGAGATATTTAGAAAAAACTGAAAAAAGTGCCAAAAAATCAAGGTTTCCGGGCTGCCAAAAGTTGTGCCGAGGGTTTCAGAATTTACTTTTTTCTGTCAAACACTTCCAACTTATATATACAATATTAAAAAATTTAAAAAAACTACTGCACATTTTGTAAAGGTACCTAATCCGTTTTTTTAGGGGATCATTTGACTGGAGTATAAAGACAATACAACATAAGAAGACTTTATTGATTGGTAGAGCTCGTAGTATGACAGTCAACGTGCTACACCTTCACATAATACTATTAATTTACATTCTGACGGGTCGTAAACTTAAACAAAACGTAGAAGTGAAAAATATGGTGTTCCTCTCGCATAACTTAGTTCTTCCACGTCCAACACTTCCTCTCCTTCACCTTTCCGTTTGTCTTACTCGCTCTTCCACTCGTCCCAAGGCAATGAACGTCTTTTTGTACGAGTCCCACCACTTCCTCCCGGGGGGCCCTTAGGTCCCTTCATAACGACCCACACGGATCTATTTTATTATCTGAACAAAGGGCTGAAACATGAGACATTACAAGGAAACGTTATTCAAGTTATTCAGTCTTGAAGAAAACTGTAAATTGGTAGACAAAGAGGTTTGACCACAGTTTCATAAAAATTCTACCCTATCTCCGGAGTTTTGTTTTGTTGAGATAAACTCTGATAAAATGGGCATTTTTTTCTTGGAGTTTTTTTTTTTTTGTGTTCAACGGAACTTTAGTCATTTTGTGTTTTATAGCGTTCCTTCGTAGGGACGTAACTCGGTCGTAAGTCATCCGAATGGGCTGCTGCACCCTCCCCGAGTTATCTGCTTATTGTAATCTAGTAGTCTCAGTGGGTTTGAAACATCTACGCAGCATCGCCTTAAGAATCTGCGTCACGTAGCATCCCATACAGTTATCGTACATTTCAATTTCCGATGAACGTATTAAAGACAACGAGTTGCTCTTCAGCAAAAAAACGCACTATTCTCACAACGTTTCTTCAACATTGTAGTTCGCATATTCTTGCATATTCTCGCAATAATTTTGAAGAATCGGATACCAAAATTTAGACAACCTAGCTGGGAGTGTAAGCTGCCTCAACTCGTTCGTAGTCAAATATATATCCCAAACAACCTTCACAGTTATTGAAAAAAAGCCTCGTAGTCAAAAAGCCAACTAACACCATTCCATGTTACACATACCTAAACCATCTAATTACGAATTATATATATCAAAGATATACTGCCTACAAATCACCCATAACTATGAACTTCTGACGTAGAATACCCAATATATGGATTAAATGGCCGTAAGGAGTTCCTTAAGTAACAGTTCTATATTTGTATGAGATCAAAATTAATTCAACCCGATTTAGACATTTTTGCAACAGATCGCACAGATCGGGAGAAAAGAAGGTAGTAAGTAAGTAAAGTAAAGTAAGCAACCATTTAAGGTTGAATTTCAGTCCGACTGCCGTTTTTAGGCGTCGCGGACGTCATCGGCTGTCCACCTAGGTGGATCAGAATTGTTCCGATGATTTCGCTTACAAAGCTACTCATTGCCTCGCCCCCTTGAGTTGAGAGGGGATCGCCGTACAGAAGCGTGAAAAACTCACTTGGACGGGAGCCCCACTTACCGGCGGTCACCCATCCAAGTAACATCCACGCCCGACGAGAAAAGGTATATTCTACCTCAATGGACAGAAAAGGTTCGTGGAAAAGAAAGACGTAAAACAAGTGGCAGTCGGTCTTTGTGGCAGATTTCAATTCCTAGAGAAGGATGCTCAGGAGAATTTTCAATCCTGGAGAATCTGGTTTGATTAGCAGGGGAAAAGGCGTCAGGTTATGGGGCATCCGGTCCTTTTCGTAGACATGTAGGTCAATGTATGGCGCGTCAAAATCCGGTTGGGGTTGGGTGGTTCTATCTTTCAGTTTTTTCAAATGTTGGGGTGTGACCAACCAGAGTCCACCTCCATCTAAGTATGGCCTTTGTGTACGAACTTTTGGATCACTTTCCTTTGGACGCTATATGACAGTGGAATGTGGATTACAGTGCGGTTTCGATAAGCGCTGCCATCGCTCCTAAAGGCTATGAGCAACGGAAGAGATGCAAGATTCGTAGTAGTCATAATATGACTACTACGAATCTTGCATCTCTTCCTATATTATACTCTATGAGACAGGATGCAAAAGTGTTGGCTGAGACGCCTGCTTCACATTTCGAAAACCATAAGCATACCCCTTCAAGTGTTCGGCTGTGATGGAAATATGGCGTCGACAGAGTCACTATAAGCCCAGATAGTTACACCGTTTGTTTGGCAATGAAAAGTGCCAAATAGTCAAAATGTACCCGCTGACCGGAAACAACTAAACCCATCGAAAATTAAATTCCCCTCGCATTGCCGACTCCTCGTCGCCACTTTGCGAGATTGGAATCTTAATAGTTTGTTGGCGCAGGTCCCAAAAATCTCCACAGAGTCATTAATTAAATTTTGACTAAACGCTCGCCGTCTCGACCGGAGACGCCCAAACCGATACGGGCCCGAGTCGTGGTAAACGGTTGTTGACGCGATTTGCCGAGGATGCGTCTCTCGTGAATTAGTGAGAAAATGGTTTAAACCACAGAGTCTGGGAACGTCCGGACTAAGTAGGAGTAATCACGTGTTTTTTTCTTCTCCGTTCTGAATCTCAATCCTGTTGGAGAACGTCCAGAAAAAAACCGAGAAACTGACGCGTCCGTTAACGTCTTGTTAAAAATGAGGCTGACAGGAAAGAGCCGGTTTAGTGTTTATTTTAAACGGACCGCGATTTTATTTCGAAACGGTGACTACCCGGTCGTTTTGACATCGTTCAAATTTGGTAACTGTGACAGGTCTGGGAGGGTACCCCCATGTCAGGGCTTTGAAAGGTTTTCGTAAGTGGGTGACGATGTACTTACTCGTACCCTTGGTATTATCGAAATTACAAGTAGTGGAGAGCAGGCGGTATACCTAACCACTGACAATTAGTCAATTAGTCAACAACTATGAGAGAACCGGATCGAATTTTGTTCTGGAAGATCTGCGAAAACCTGGTGTTGTTCTGTGATTTTCTGAGAAGATCTATGAAACATCTTAGTAAACCGCTTAAATTCCCACCCGAATTCTCAGCGGCATGTGATATTTGTATATTTCAGATTATGTGTTTAGGTAACTTATATGAGATATTGGATTGCCATATTAAAAGATCCAACAATTTGAAAAATATCCTCGTATGATAAGATCCAACCAAACAATTAATTCAACTCCTTCCTCATCAGAATCAAACACTTTCGTTTCTCACTACTCGTAGCTCAGGCATATTGTTCTTGTTTCCAAAAATTGAATAACAGGTGTATTAGACTGCGACGGTTTAGATTGTGCTCCAAAGTTGAGTGCTCAAAAACCACGAAATTATTTTTTTCAATTTTCCCAAATAACACATCAGAGCATTAAATCCCGCGTTTAATGGGGTTTTAAATATTGAAATCGGTCCAGCCGTTCAGCCACAATCGCCCGTCAATGATAGGCAATTTTTACCAATTTCGCTGAAAAGTTGACAACCCTTACCTTCTAACTCCTGTAGGTTGAAGATGGTTGAAGATTGAAAAATGTCATGGGCCCAAAGTTGTAGGAAATTTGATTCTAAATCAGATACTATCTGGAGGTTTAAATTCGCTCACTCCAGTGCTGAGATGAAGTATCATATCTCAGCGATCTTTAACTAAGTTAGTACAAATTGCTTGATTTTTAAGGGCGATTGCGGCTGAACGGCCTGGCGATCTTTTGAGTTATACGCAAAAAACTGAAAAAGTGCGAAAATTCTTCGGGCTTTCGAGAAACACAAGCTAGAAACCGTTCCAAACTCATATAGAGATTTAAAACGATTTCCAGCTCTCGAGCAATTTTGGAAGCTCGAGCCCTTTTTCGCACTCACTTTCCTGGGCTATACGTGCGGCCCAAAATCGAATGAAGACTTTGAGGCGTTTATTATTACCGTTTGTCGAAAATTACGTTGTTGGAACGAAATGCCGGTATCTTTTTAGATGAGAAAATAAAGGGCGGAGTTGGAAACGAATCCCAGAAACCCTGTGCGTCGTAACATCGCTCTCGTGGCTTGTTTCAATGTGTCTCGCTTCCTACGAACTTTTGCAGCACGTGGCCAACATAATATAATCACTGGAAAACATCTGAGAACAATGCAAGTTTCAACAGTACTCTCGTGTCACTGTCGGGGACAACGATTCTTCTCAAAATACATTTCCGGAAGATTACTGCTGTGATTATGGGAACCATTTACTAGGAAAAGTCGAAGGAAGAAAAGCTCGACCGTTTGGATTTTCACGAATAGAACACAATGGGAGACTTCAGGAAAACATTCATTCGGGTTTGTAAAAGACATCCCCAAACGCCCGCGAATGATCAAACTCAATACGACCAAAACAACTATCAATGCCATATTACTTGACTAACCAAAACTTCGATGGACGTATTATTTTCAGTTGAGACTGCCATACAGTCGTGACCTGCAAAAACTCTCTAATACTCGTATTTACTGTAAATTGTTTAATTTCAGGAGGCAAGCCACAAATTTCAAAGCCGAAGCAGAAATTAAAACGTTCTCTGTGGAGACAGCGTCTTCTGCAACCTGCCACTTCAGCCAACATTTTGTTAGTGTGACCATGCCACTTCCATGCTTCCGTGACCATGCTCTGGCTTCTTTTTCGTCGATTTCATGCTGAAATTAACGATGATAACCGGCAATAGGTAACTCTCGCTGTCGTCGTCGGATTCGTTGCCTCAATACTTGAAATTGATACGTCGGGCCTTGGAACGCGGCGAATGTTGTCACTGACCAACAAAAACACGTTCTCTCCACCGGATGAGTTTTACCGGATCGTTATTGTTTTTGTTTGAGTCTCGAAAGGGGCTCGTGACAAGATGATGAACACTTGTGCGTCCAACTCGCACCCTCTTCAAGCGTCCCCGCAATTATACGGGAGCCTGGAAACCAATTGGACGAGCCGTCGGGGGATGGTGGGGCCATTTTCTGCCTTCCTACTTTGAAATTAACGGAGAAAGTGTTGATTGTAGACCGTATATTTATGCACCATAAAAAATGCACTGCCAAAATACGCCGTAAATGTGAGTAGAATGGTAGATAAAAGTCAATGCTTGGCGAAAATGGCTTTACTGGCGGTTTGAAAAGTTCTTGGAATTATATTGAACAAAAATGTTTAAAATAAGAATTACAATACAAGAATTACTACCTACGAAGAACGTAAATGCACACCAGAATTACCTAAATTTTAAAAACCTTGCAAATATTAAAGTTCAACAGTTTCAAAATTTAGGTATTATGGCGTAAATATTCTTGAATCAGGCAGCGGGTTGCCGGCAGCAATCATCGGCGTTTAGTAAATTTACCATCTCACCATCCATCTTCACACAGAGAAGATATTGCTCTGCCAAATTACTTACACATGTACCTCCATAAACTGCCGTCCAGTTCATTCCAGTCCAGGTTTTCCTAGTTATAGGAAACAGTAGATCTGCCGCTGCTTCATATAACTTCCTGTCTACTGCTTCCTACATTATTAATTTGTGATTAATTTTACCCACCCCAGAATTGCAACTTATACGATAACTAACCATACACTGCAACACTCTAATTCCTAATCTTTTTCTTTTTTTTTCCTTCGTCATATTTCAACACAAGATTGCCTTTATTTTATACCTCTATTTATATGTACCTACCCAAGATCGGTTGAGATGGCAGTTTCCTCTAAGAATAATATTCTATAATATTCCTTAAGAATAATGTTCCTTTTCGATAACATACCTACTGTACCAAAAATGAAATTGTTTTGGAGATAATTGTGGGACACTTAGGTAAAACTAAATATTAAAGTCATTTTCAGGCTATATTATAGTCATTTTCAGTTTTACCTAAGAGTCTTAATTTATTTGTCTTCCCCACAATTATCTCCAAAAAATTTTTACTTTTGGTACAGTAGGTATGTTATCTAAAATGAACAATTCAAGGATTGTCTTGAGTGACATTGTGCCTCCGATTCAATGGGATATTTTTATATGCAGAGAAAGACCGCTCCACATGAACATAATATGTTCATATATTATATCCCTGCAAAGAGTATTTTCATGAAAGTTATCAGTTGAATCCTCCATTAATTCCACCAAACTAACCCCCAAAAGGACCTGCAACTTCGGCGACAGTGCAGTGCAGAGCAGTTGTTATGCACGCGGGAGCTAAAGCGAAGGGAAAAATCGATGCCGACACCTGCAGCCCTCATGAAATGGGGAAAAAGGGGGGAAGGACAGAGAGAAAGCGAGAGAGAATGAACGATAATAAAGGTAAAGTCACTTCCACCGCTTCAATTCGCTCGGGGGTGAAACATCTCAATATCCGAATCCGGTTCATCCATCACAACAGCTTCCTGAGGGGGATGGGATTCCTTTTATTCAACGAATCTCGAGAGAGATGGGTCTAAATAGTTGTAAACAAAGTGTGTTGGAAACGTTTTCCAAAACAATAGTAAGGTATTACATAAATAATTGTGAGTCAAACTCTAAATTATATATATACCATAGTAGCTCGTTTAGCAAGTTTTTGAGAATAATTAACGAACAAAGTCGTAATTCAAAATTAAGAAAAATTTTCAATTTCAGAAAAATTCAAAAATGTAAGAAAATGTTAAATTTAAGAAAATTTGACTAAGCTTTCAACAATAGAACAAAAAATCGCTGTTCTGTTTCATTTTTTATTTCATCAATCTTGTGCTTAACACTTGAGCGCATTCGCTTTGCCATAGGTTCTTAGAATTATCAATAGTCAAGTGCCCTTTTTTCTGGTGACTGGAGGGGGGGTTGATACGAACATTAATCATTGATTTGGACTCTCGTCACTGAGACCTCAATGAATAGGTACTTTAATTGTTGTTTTTTTTATAATATAGCATTTATTTCATTTTATAGACAAAAAATACAAACAATTTAAATTGATAAAAAATGCATCATTTCCCTTTAAGATAAATCTTGAGCTCGGAACTGGAGCGTGTCATGTGCCTCGATTATATTATAAATTGTAGGTTAACAAGTAATACAAATCAATTGTGTATGAACATGTTATTGAACATCGAACTGAACCATATTCTAAGAACGGGCGCTCCTTACATAAGACTACGGCTAAAATGTGTGTCTATTGGTACTACAGTAAGGAAATGTTGAATTCGTACTATAATATTGCTGTACTACTTATAAGGCCAACACAAAACACTACTTCAATTATGAGTATTCATGGATGTCTTTTTCACTTCAATTTCATCAAAATATTGAGTGAATGTGAGTACCTAAGTGCCCGTATAGAAGTATTTTCGTCGTAGAGATTTTTCTTCTTTAGATGTAACATATTTCATTTAGACATAAGATCCAATCCGGAGTAGATCAACCCCAAAATGTTTTATTGTTAAAGTGTTGTTAACAATAAAAAATCCCAAATTCACTCTTATTCAAATGCTAATTTTCCGAAACAGACATCACAGTAAACACTCATTCCATGTTGAACGTCTGTCCAGCGTCAGACCCAATTGCGCCATT
Source organism: Stenodema calcarata (assembly GCA_963920205.1). Lineage (NCBI taxonomy): Eukaryota > Metazoa > Arthropoda > Insecta > Hemiptera > Miridae > Stenodema > Stenodema calcarata. Next base: position 17,495,269 of record OY986060.1, read on the forward strand.
TTAGTGTTGGTCTATGGGTGAGTTGTGTATTGTGTCAGGAGGGATGCTATACCACTGCAGCAGATTTACTTTGGTTGATTTTGATCCTCCATTTACTTGCCCAGTTTGAAATCTACCATAGTATATAGTTGATAGTATATACACTGATATATTCGTCTTTTATTAGTAGTAATAGTATCAGGATCGGGGAAATTTCCGGTGGTTCGCATTAAAAAGCAAAGCTGCCAGAAACCATTCCCCGATTGCTCTGTGAATGAAAGCTCGCTAAATAGCACAATATTGTGGGTTCATTCGAGTTGTCAGTTACGTATCTCTTAGTCGGTTTACCACCCTAACAATATGATACTCGACAGGACCGGTAGACGATGGGATTGTAGCGTTGAAATGGTTTGAGCCACAAATCCAAATAGTTTGTACTCATTTACTTTTAAATCACTTGAAAAGCTGCTGGCCCTAAACTGTTTGATTTCATCCACTATTTTTGCTATTGTAGGCACGTAATTTATTTAGAAGAGAAAAATATACAGAAAGAAAGAACTCAGCGGCAACGGACGAGTTCCTTCGGCGAAGAGGGGATCCCAATTTCGCTCCCATTGATCTCCAATTGCTGAGATTATTTGTTCACGGGTTCGACTCCTACCCTCCCGATATGAGAAGTGAGGGAGGGCTTAAGGTTTGATTTCCTTTCTATAGGACCCTATCGCAGCTTCCGACTGATGAAGTGGAAGTGGCGGCACAAGCAACCATGGTGACAGTTTCCTCCAACCAATCGATCATGCGGTGATTGCTCGGTAGGAGGGTCGAGATATTTAGGAGGAAGTTGGGGGTCTTATCACTCCCGTAAAGTTTTGTTTGCTACGAACCAACTGCACCTAATAGGATTGACACTTCTAGTTTACCGTCTTCTTGAACCTACAGATGTCATTACAGAACATCAAATTTTGATGTCTTCGAAACCGTACTTCTTGTTTGAATTTCATCCGAAATAAATAGATCTAAAATTTATCTGAGATTTGAATTGAAATCCACATTTTTCGCGTTTTTTCGTCGTTTTTGAATCGAAAATTCATCCCAAGTGAATAGATCTGTTCGAATCAAAATAAGCTTTTTTCGCAGGTTTTCTACGTCCAATATCGAAAAATTGATTTTTTGAGACCGTTGCGTTTTTCCGTAGTTTTTGAATCGAATATCATATGAAAGAGCCTTTTCCCCTCAAGTTAATAGACCTGTTTCAATTGGAATACAGCAGAGTCCCGCTAATCCGAGCTCGGGTAATTTGAACATAAGGAAATATCCTTTCCATATTTCCATACTCAGACTAGTTTTTGCCTTAATTTGCTGAAAACACGTCACACAATTTCTTCAGAAACCCCCAGTCCATGTCAATAACACCTAGTCTGGCTTATTTTGACTGAACGTTTTGGAGAATCGATCCTTGTGGTTTTCAATGAATATGATTTTCAGCATTGAATTTTTGAATTGGCTTGAAAGGGTTTTGTTTTTGGATGACCAAAGGAATTTAGGGGATTCCTGAAGTTCTCCTCCGCATTTCTCCGTAACGCTTATATCAGAAAAATACGTTACGCAGATTATCTTGGGAACGCGTAAATCAGAGCTAAAATGAAATAAAGTTGATGGGATGCCGGTCTTGCGTGTCACTGCCGAGCACGACACCGGTTGGAGGTTGGATGTTGGTCTGGTCGTGGAAGCCGTAAATAACTTTGGTGAGCTTCGATTAAGCCGGAGATCGGCCCTCAGGATCGCCCTAGTTTGAGGGGAGATCGACGAGGAATATTATTGGTGTTTCGTGCCCAAAAAGTGCTTTTTTGAAATATTTATCGCTCTCGTACGAACAGTGAACTTGTACTTGGTTTGATGGCATCAGTTTTGGGTGCTGTTCCTTCTGTGTTCACTGTAGATGGTTACTGATGTCTAGTTTTCCGATCAAGAAAAGAATCCATGGAGGTTGTGAATGGTTTCGTGGTTTATCAAGATGAGCTACAATCTTCCGTTTTAACAAGATTGATCGTGTTTTTGTGGCCCTTCTAAAGTTTCTCCGTCTTTCTGAATCGAGAAATCGACATTCAAAATCAGTTTCTTCCTTCTTATTCCCTTTTATATGATTTAATGGAGCATTTAGTGCCTTACTAAATTTAAAAACCCTCCAAATTCCCGTTAATATTAAAATTATAGTGGTTTTGCTGCAGAAAACAGACGTGGTCATTATTACCAGCCCAAATTTTGTTTGAGAGTAGGTATGAACAGGAATCCGCAAAATGTGTCCAACTGGTTTGTTTTACCAAACAAACTTCTGTATCCCCCGTAATAGTGAATTGAAGAAAAACTGACCATAATGTAGTGAAAAACTGACCATTTGCTACTTGATCAATTTTAGATGGAAACGAAATGAGCGCTTTTCCTTCATGATTACTTTTACCAGCGGAATTCTGTCCAACCAGTGGAATCGATTGTATGTAAAAGTGATCATGTGCCAAATGGTCATATGAAGGTCATAATATTGGGCTGGAAACAATCATTTTGCCTTTTTTCTCCAAATTGAAGTAAAAATTCATTATAAGCCCGTTTTCAGAATGTATATCAACAAATTCTGCACCATAAATATTTACTCAAAACATCATTTCCTCAAAATATATCACTTGGTCACTTTTACCAATCACCCCACGTTATGATGTCTTTGACCGAGCAGTAGCTAATGAGCGATTTCTTTCAAATGACCGGCCTAATGAGCGATTTCTTTCAAATAACCAGGCAGACCAGTAACGTCTATCGACCTAAATAAATATAGTAGGCCGTATGTGAGAAGAAAATTGTTTTGATCTATTGGGAATTGGTGGGTACTGACGGGGGCTAATGGCAACAGACTAATATTATGATACGGGGTTCCACTTTCTATTGTTAGTGACGGCTGCCGTGAGAGGTCCAGTCGCTCTTATTTGTTCAGATGTGAAGTAGGCCCCCCTAAATGTGACACTCGACTCAGAAAAGAGGAAGAAAAAAAAAAACCGCGCCCGTTCAACAATTTAGTGGTCCATTATTCGGTTGAAATCCCTTTAAAAACCCCCACTGGGCGGGTCCTGATGAGTGATGAATGGGACCGGGAAGCTTTCACGAGGGCTCCGGCTGATGGCGGTTGTAGGGGGCCTGTGGATCCTCGAGAATGAGAGGCTCTTGATGCCGTCCACCTGGGACCACCTCGGAGAGCACATCTCCCTCCAGCAGCCTGTTCGTAACCTCAGGATCTCTCGTACACCCTCCTCACGCCCTCAGCTTCTTCGGCCTCCTGTCAAAATATTTCAAAACGCCCCTCGTAAAAAAGGAAGGATAAAAAAAACGCCCCCGACCGTCCAGAGGTTATAATCATCATTGACTGTTCGAACAACATAAGATCTAGATCACAAAAGAGGAAACGACTCAATGAGGCCACCTTGACACCTCCGATCCCACAAGTCTCACATTTATAATTTATGTAACGTCTTATTTTATCAACGGTATGATAAGACGAATAAACTCAAAGAACCTCTAGCTCAAGAAGCTCATTGACTGTCAAGTACTCGGTCATTCCATTTCCTGTATGATAAACCCTCGAAAAGGAATCACATTTTTCCAATACTATTGACTATTATTCCATTCCCTGAATGATAAACCTCCGAAGAGAAGCACAGTTTTCCAATACTATCGACTATCATTCCATTTCCTGTATGATAAACCCCCGAAGAAGAAGCACAGTTTTCCAATATTATTGACCATCATTCCACCCCCTGTATGATAAACCCTCGGAGAAGAAGCATAGTTTCCCAATAGTATTGACTATCATTCCATTTCCTGTATGAAAAACCCACGAAAATCATAGCGTTCCAATATTATTTCCTGTATGAAGAAGAAAAATCATAGTTTTCCAACACCACACCAACACACTTGACTACGTCAAGTACACGATCTATTTATTTCCTGTATGGATCTAATTAAAAACTACACTATTTTAATTTGTGTATTTCAACATTGTATTGTACATAACACGTAAAATAACGTAAATAACTCTGTGAGGATTTTCCTAGTGACTGGTAAATTCAAGTTTGACTGCGTACCAACTGCCCCAACATTGTAATGAACTAATGTTACACTACAATTTGTAATGAGAAAATAAAATAATGTGACTCTCAGTTCGACTTAAGACTAAGAATAATCCCTTTATTGACCTTTCAGTCACCTGATTTGCACTGAATCACAGTGGATAATGGACGCTTTGCTCTATATTTTTGTGAGGTTTTTCTGCCTTTGGGCTTGTAGTATACCACATGTGGTGGCTGAATCTTTTGCCACTGCTGTGGGGAAGTGTTGTATTTCCGCATAGATTCGTCAACAACAAAAATAATAATAATTTTAGACTGAAAGGCAGGAGCAGCTCATACAACCCGAACACCTTTAAATGTACTGATAGCGTCGGAAGTTGACTTAGCCGCCCTGTTTATACCCGTGTAATCAATGTGCTTTGCGACTGTATCGAAACCGGGTCGGCCCACATCCTACTCGTTACGAGAGCATATCTCATCCGATAGGAGGCACCCCCGAGAAATAAAAGGTGACGCATGGCCGCCATAAATTCACATACAGGTTGTATCAGATCGGTTTGGGACCCCTCTACCCGACATTCTTCTGCCGTAGGAAACTTGCGGTAGACGGAAGTCCGAAAACACACGGTGCCCAAGTAAGTGCGGAAGGATTATCTCAACCAAAAGTAACTGGATACCTATATTTATGTTTTTTGTTTTTGTTTTTAGACATTTTGACGCAAACGGAATTGGAAAAAAAAAGTACGGAAGGACCTAAAAATCGGATGATGGTTTTCACAGTACAAATCCAGTAGGAATCCATAAATGTCTCTCTTACCGGGAATAACATCTGCTCATGGATAATATCCATGATATATTATGTCTATATTATATTATGTCTATTAGCTTTGGGAGCCCCTCAGCTGATCCTGGGCATATTATTTTTAATTTCTAAGTCCTGAGGAGGCTACATACCAAATTACAGCTTCATAGGGTAAATAACATAGAAATTAGCTTCAAGAGCCCCTCAGCTGCTCCTCCACCTATTCTGCTTAATGTGTAAGTCTAAGGAGGCTACGTACCATATTACAGCTTTATAGAGTGTGTAGCATTGAAATTAGCCTTACCAGCCACTCAGCTAAACCTGGGCCTATTCTGCTTAAAGTGTAAGTCTTCCGGACTTACTACTAAAGGGTTCTAATTGGGATCCGCTTCCTGGGTCTCCTCATAGCAAGTAACAGTATAAAAACGTATTTTAAACTATGGCCTCTCCTTGTGATTAACCTCAAACATTTAATCAATTTCCAAGTATGGGTGGACTGATTTTGTCATGTTATTTGCTTTCACTACGTCTAATAATCAAGTATTCAGAAATTTGAAAGGTATTGCATGGAATTCTAATGATTTATTTGAATTGATAGTATACTGGATGCAGCAGGTATTGACGTATTTGACTAACCAGGATCCTTCACACTTACAATGGTGGAAATGAGGACCGCAACCAGTATCTAAAATCCCAAATTGGATATGTTTGGCACACCATTCTTTTTGTGATCTGTCAGAGTTTCGTATATGGTTGGGATTTAAAACCTCCTTCTTGAATTATTATGTTAATGAAGAAATTACGAATGGAAATTTATTTGGTTTTTTTCTAATACGCAAGTAAGTACATATCTTTTTTCATGTCTTTTCTCATCTCAAGCGTGACAAATGAAATGGGTTCAATGGTAACCCCACCTCGTGATTAATGTCCCTTAAAACAGCCTTGTGGGTCCAGGGTTAATTAATTTTTAAGGTATGCAATTGTTATGAAGTTGGACAATCTATTCAATGCTCCCACCAAATTCATAAATAACGGTTATTTCTGGTCCAGAGCGTACAAATTGGATTACTCTCTTGTATTCCTGAAGTTTAATTGAATGTTCAAGTCTTATAGTATGTAAGGGGGTGTATTGAATAGAATAGAAGGGGTGTAGAATATTTTATTGTGATTAAACGATTTCCTCCACCCCTGCCACTAATGGATGCATCCCTTCAACAATACGTTGGTTCGTTTAAAGAGAGCTGTATGGGATGATTCGAGTCGACGCCTTTTTTACGCTTATGTTTTGTGGGGATGGACAGCCCCACGTTGATTTGTTGGTGGTAACGAGTCCCAAGTTACGCTCAGATATTCCGTATCGAACAAAGTCACAAAGGGCGCTTCAAAGGGTAGTTGGAAATGGCCTCGAGGACGGTAGCTGCGTTGCCTCGAAAACAAGTCTGGAAAAAAAGGAAACACCGCATAAATATTTCCCTACTGAGGCGAAAAAGACCCCTCGATACAGTTCGCAATCAATTTTGCATGAAAATCCTAGTGCACCGAAAGAGAAGAACAGAAGAACCCGGATCTTGTATGGGGAAGGATGAGTTCGGGGAGGACGCCAACTTTCTTGAATAAATGTTGGAAGACGTTTACATCTAGAAGATGTTATTATTATAAACGATGCAGTTTCCGTGCGTAAAGACGCCAGTCTAATAAAAAAAAACCGCTGCCACAAATTGCACAGGCCCCCTTGGGAGGTTTTCTTACTTTTTTGAACTTTAATAAGAATTTCAAATTAGACCTATTCCTCCTGTACTAGGTGTAACGTTATACGACTAAACAGAGTGTTATGAAAACCGTCTAGAGACCGAATTTTGATGCGATTGTATATTCATATTGCTTTATTTGTACTGTGCAAGAATTATATCATTATATCATTATATGCTGCATTCATATACGATTTCCACGAATCGTTCCGAGTTGCTTTAAACCAACCATTGTTGGAAATCGCGATTCTTGGAAACAGTATATGAATGCGGCATATCCTTTAAATTCCAGTCCTAATATATATTGCTATATATCAGTCATATATAAATATTCAAAGAGATGTAAAAAGAACGAATGGAAAAATTCAAGGTTTTCAATGGAGAAGATGATCTGTGGCGGAGTGTACGGAACTGGCCATTTTGAGCGATTTAAAATTTGCTCCAGTAACTTCTGTTGATGTGGAGTGTTCTTCTCCTGTCAGACCGCAGACAATTTTATTCAAGACAATCTTGAAAAGTACATTTTTGTAAAAATAAGTAAGACAACTTGGCGATTCTCCAATAACGAAATAAATATAAATATAACATATACACGTTTAAATATAAATATAACAAAAACACTTTTTCTCCAAATGTTCAACATACATATTATGTGTTGAACATTTGGAAAAAAAGTGTTTTGTGAATCAATAATAATATGTGCCATTAAACCCACCGACCATTGGCGGCTTCCGGAGCCACTTACCATGTCTTAGCGACCGGCCCCAAAAATGGCCGAAGCTTCCATCCGCAAGAAGACATTCAGATATCCTACTATAATATACCTTCTGGATATTCCCTATACATGAGCTATTATAAATACCTCAGGCAAATTAGTGATCCAGGTCCCGAAAACTGCACGAGACCTGAATATTGTTTTAATCCACCTTGGAGGTCCTGAATAACTAATATGAAAACTCACATGGAAGATTAATGTGATTTCTAGGTCTCGAGCAAGTTTTGGAAGCTAGACCTTTGCGCTGACTTTTATGGGCTAATAATATAGATATCTGCAGAAGTATCGTTTCGAGACAAACACAGATATCCAGAAACTTTGTTCTTCACTAACAAGTATTTATCGTTAGTAGGTACTAGACAAAAACAATGGTTGTTCATGAGTTATCTCTTCGTTACAGCGCTGCTTCTGGAGGATATCGTTGAGTCGTAAATCAACCCTGGAACTCGGAAGAAACAATTCGGATGACAATCAATTCACCTCAATTAAACGGGTAACAGGCGGACTAATATCGACTCCGAGGGATTAGAAGTCGATGGTCCCACCCGCGGAAGTTAATATCCGGTGCGGTTGTGAGTTATATCGCTATGAAGGGCGTAAGAAGGCGCAGGGCTGTAGGCGAAGGGAGGGATATGAGATGGGAACGGGTTTTAGTTGTAACGCGGACTTACTGAACAATCCTACCTAGTTCAGCTCTAATTGATGGGGTCAGTTAGCCCTGAGAGTCTAATCCTCTCTTAATTACAAGAACATCCTCTTAGAACGTGCTTCTCCGTCGGACCACGGAGCCTCCGGGAAACGCGTTTTCAGTCCAATGAGCGGCCGTTATTATAATGCGGTGTAACCTTAAGACGGAAATCCTCTTGAATGAACACTAGCAGATTTCCCTGCAGAATAAAAATAACAACTTCTGCGTGCCACTAATCCAGTCGGCTACAACAGTATTTTACGACTTGTGATGATGATAATCCGCGGGTTTCATCATCTTTATTTCAGACCAAAATTTAATATCAGAAATGATACCGTATTCCACCAGAACATGTACAAGTTGTGGGAATCTTCATAGACCTAACTAAAGCATTTGATTCCATCGAAACCTCAACTCTGCTTCTGATTAAGTGAGGCAAAGATGGTACAGATCGTATCATTCAAATAGAAGACGCTCTTGTACATCATAAACTATGGTGTTCCACAAGGTTCAGTGCTAGGCCATTTATTGTCCCTTATGGGAATCATCTTAGACCTATTGAGATCTCAATACTGATTCCCATGCTGGCTAGTATCATACCATAATGGTGGAAGTGGTGCAAAAATGGTTTAGATCGTTTCTTCTGTACAGAAGACACATTTTTACAGCAAGTACACATTTCAAACATGAACCCAATTTGTTAACTGGTTAAAAATATGTGCAAATTGCGTAAGAATATGTGTAAAGGGCTCCATCGCAATCTTTCTTACAGTTTCACCAACTGTCCCTATCTGTAGGCCACGATGGAGATCGTCCGTTTGTATGTACCAAGGTGATTCGACAATGCACCGCAGGACTTTCTTTTGGGACTTTGCTTGTATAGGTTGTATGTATATTACAAGAAAAGCAATAATGTAGATTGTATATTATGCAATGTGCAATATAGTATATATACTACCTATACCTATTATTGCTTTTCTTTGTGCAATCCCACAGTTGGCACCCGTAAGTTCAGATTGGTCTAATTACTTGCTGGTTTAGTAGCAATTTATTAAGGGTCGATAGCTCAGAGTGTTTCCCTATCAACTGAAGAATTTTCCTGAATCCTAAATTGAGCTCTTCCTGCTTTTCCTTTGCATTCGTGGATCATGCCACGATACTGTTTGCGAGGTAATCTTTAATGGGATTAGGTCTGTCTTCAGATTTGTGAAGTTTCTATGAATACGAGATTTCGTTTAGTTCAGCTTCATCCTCCATTGCTTCGTCCAGCTTAGGACATTGTTGACAGCAGGTTTTAGTTTACTGGTGGCTTCTACAGTGGAGTTTTCAACTGCAAGTACAGAGGTGAAAGTTGCAGTAAGTTTATCCACTGGTTGTGGTAGGTCTCTTGTGTACAATAAATACATGGGGCCAAAGACACTGCCTTGTGGAACACCTGCATTTAATTTCCTCATTGAGAGTACTCATCATCGTATCTACGAGTTATGCCTCCAGAATTTGGGAAAATTGGGTCTGAAGATCAATTTTCAGTTTTGTGAGTAATCCTTGATGCCATACTTTATGCAAACCTTGCGAGACATCTAAAAAGACAGCTGAACATATTTTCTTATCTTCTCATTCAGATTCGTGATCCTGTGTACCTGGTCCATTACTGGGTGGTGTTCTCTAAATCCAAATTGATGTGATGGAATGAGGTCTGGGTGGTCTTCTATAATAGGTTTCAGTCTTTTGAGGAGTAACTTTTCAAATAGCTTGGATGTGACTGGCAAGAGAGAAATCGGCCGTTATGATTTCTTATCATCACTAGGCTTGGCTGGTTTTGGTATTATTATGATGCTAAAACTACTTTAACCTGAATGAACCATTGACAAGGTGTAGTAACTTTTGGAGACCTTTTACGGGTGATTCTATCAGTATTTTCCCAGTCGTATCCTTGGAATTTATGATGATCCTTATTTCATTCTTTATTTCAGAAAGCGTTACAGGTTATGTGATTACCTTAAATAAATAGAAAACCCTCTTGTCACCACCGAAGGGTGTGAAATTCTAATCTGAGCCAAGTTTATAGTGATTACTGACCACGACCTACACGAAGCGTTTCGCTTCGTCACACGGAAGTCCGTCTTTGATCGCCGGTGACCCGGGCGAGACCCTTCCTATTCCCGTCAGACCGCCGTCCACTCCGTTTCACACCATTTTAACACCTTTCAACGGCTTTGTCACACGAGTTCCTTCCGCTTTTTCATTGACCCACATCTCTTTCTGTCCACTCGCTTTAGGACGAGATTCGAATATTATGGCGGTTATACGAAATGTAGCGACGAGGGCGACGAGAACTAAACTATTTAAAAAAATACTCGGTCATGCAGCATGGCTATTTTCGAAGAAATAACTGGATTTAGTTTATAGACTTTTCAACGCTGAACATGGTGGTGAAATCCAAATTGCGATATCTCATTCCGTTATCAGATTAGAGCAGGTGATCCATGAAGAACATCTCAAGTAACAACCACGTTTCTTCATCTTTTGCAGTTTTTGAACGGAATAAATATCGCAATTCTGACTTCACCATCGTGTTCAACGTAGGAAAATTTACAAAATGATGTGTCACTTTTAAGACTATTTAATTTTTGGAATTTATGGGTAACTCTTTTCCCCCTAAAACGTCCGAACCCCCCTTAGAGTGGCCCTATTCTGCCGAACTTATCCTTTCGATTACCAAGATAGAATTTTTGTGCAAATTAGAACCTTCTACCTTGATTAGGATAATTACGAGGAACAGTTATGCAACCAGGCCGAATGCTAATATTTGCAAAATCAAAGGAAAGTGTATTGAGGCAAGTAGACCATGGAAAATTGACTACAGCTGAGCGGAGTGGAAAATTTGTAGTCCCTAAAATGCGTACTACCATGGGACAGAAAACTTGGTCCAAAGATTAGTCCAAAACTCAGTCCAAAGATCCTCAACGCAATCGCTCCCTTCGAGGAGGCATGAGCAAGGAGTTCGATACATAAAAGCTGGGTAAAACGAATGATGAAGGATGATGAGTTTTGTGAACAATTGGAGGAACATGTTTAACTTGAATTTGTATTGAAACGCATACTATCGTGAGCATAAGTTACCTGCGAAAATCTCGTTTTCTTTGTGTTTTCTATAGTTAAATATCTTGGCATTTTGTGCAGCAAAGCGTATCTCTATGTATTATTATTATTAGTTAAGATCGCACCTGGCTATACATCTACCTAATAATAATTATTTGGAATAGGTTAGGGTAATTTATCTTGTTTATAATGTGGTGGAGAGGTCGAGGGAAAAATTTTAAAATTGTAAAAATTTTGGACCGACAACAATTTATTTCGAAAATTCACTAATAACGAATGAATGTTTTTTCAGGTAATGGATGAATTAGGTGATCTTGGAGTTGATGTTGATGTACGGACCAGTGTTCCTTTCGAATTACATCCTGGTCTCCAACTCGGCAGTCAAAGCCAGTATCGCACATCGAAACAGCGACTCGTAAAAGCGGTCACGGTGAGACTGACACAGAAAAGAAACGGTAGGAGTAGCGTGGGGTGTGGAAGAGCTCGCGGGGTTGTGGGGGCAAGTCATTTCTCACTGTAATAGAGCTGAGAGGCAGTGACAAATGGTCCATTATGTTTCGGAAGGCGAGTTGGGCGGTGGATTACCGAGTCCCGGGGCCGCGGAAGAAAAGGATGATAAATTGTAATTAAGTCACCTCCGTCTCTTTTGTAGGGTTTGTCGTTGCATTGTAGGGACGAGCCTTCTTTTTTTCTTTTTACGAAGGCAGTTCCTTCAATTCTCAACCGCGTGACACTGCGGAGGTGGTTGGGTATGAGTTTCAAAGCTTTCCTAGTTGCTTGTTTCTTTCTCAGCACCAACCAACATCGAGTGTCTATTTCAATTCAGTGCAGTAAAAACTCAACATATTTCAATGTCCGGACATTTGAACTGTTTTGTGGCTATAAATGAACTGTTTTGTGGTAATTTTGTGGCTGTAAAGTTCATTCATGATTTACTCCAAAATGGCTTATTCATACCTAATCTGCACTGGTGCAGGTTCAATACGTATGTGAAATCCGTCCTATTGTATAGGAGTAAGACCTGGAACGTCACCCAAGATCTTACCAACCGCCTACAGGTCTTCGTGAACAGGTGTCTCAGGCTCATCATGAAAATTTGGTGGCCTGAAACCATGAGGAACGAGGACCTCTGGGCAGCAACTCGCCAGGACAGAATCACCATCAAAATTCTTCGTAGAAAATGGAAGTGTATCGAGCATGCCCTTATGAAAGCCGATGCCATAGAAAAAGACGTACTGGTCTAGAATCCCCAAGGTGAACGCAGACCAGGAAGGCCCTTTGGACATGGATCCCAGAGCGTCACCAGGGCTCTCCAGTCTTTGGTACCATCATCTAAGTTGTCCCACCTCTTCGCTCGCATCTTATCCCAGAATCGGGGAGTCAGTGTTGGATTTGTGTGGATGAAGGCACATTTGGGTGTTGTTGGTAATGAAGCCGCAGACCGTAGTGCAAAAGAAGGATCTCTGTCTGGTGATCCCGCCACGGTATCCCTTCCGCACTCAAACATGGAAGGCCACTCCAAAAGATTAATGAAAAGAAAATGGCAGCCAAACCACGACCCATCCGGGAACCGGCATAGGGCCCTCTTCCCGTCCGTGCCAACATCCCCATAGTACAAAAACATAGCTGGCAAAGGAAAGAGTTTTTATTCGACCCTCTCCAGACTCCGAAGTGGCCATGGTCTGTGGAGGTCGAAGCCGTACTAAATCGGATTGTCGAACTGTAGTGAGTGCGAGCAATGGGATGTTTGTGAGGATTTGAATTTCGTTAATTCGCAATGCTGAGCCAGTGGCTGGGTCAACGTAACCTAACAGGCGATCTATACCCTGATCTCCCTGAGGATTTAACTCACGAAAAGGACATACCCACTGGTAGATTATATCACAAGGAAACCTAACCTCCTTCTGTTTCTTTTTAGTGAATTATGAAGGCAAACGTAAATGATTCTAGCACTGTGCGAGTTTTGAACTTGTGACGTGGAGCTAGTGTGTTCTGGACTGTATGAGAGCTGAGATCATGGTATTTTCTTTAAGGAATCGGGGTTTTTATTACTCCATACTCTGCTTCTCCTTACCACGGTTAGGGTAGGGAGAGTGGTCCGAGGGCCCGCCCAGTTGGTAGAGCAGGGACTATTCTCATTTGTCTCAAATCCTTTCCCTCTCGCGTCTCATCTTTATTTAATTATTATTGTTTGCATTGATTTTATAATTAGGATCCTAGGCCATTTTGTGAACAATTTACAAGAATCTGACGTGGGCTGAATAACAGCGAGTGAAAGTCCTATTACCAAGGGAATGTGGATGTAAAAGTCCGCCTTCTGACACCCGCTGATGAGGGTTTCGTTTTAGGTACCTAGTTGCTATCATCATATGATCTGGCCTGTAATGTTCATCACTGAGCGATCAAGTGCGTTAGTGCGAAGTTGTTGGGTGCCACGAGGGGTCCCCGGTTCGATTCTGGAGCTGGTAATTAGCTTAGAACCTATAGCAATAAAGATTAATGCAAGATTTGACGAAAACAACAAATTGATGTCATATAAATCCAGGTAACAATTATTTATTTATTTCTATTTTTACAACGATTTTGGAGGAAAGAAAGTCACCCAAGTTTAGTAACAAACGAGTAACCACAAACCAAGAATCCGTTGTGGACATTCAAAAGTTTGTAATGAGAGAAACAATTGATTCCGGTTCTAATAGAGGTTGTAATAGTGGGGAGGCATTTTCCCCAACAATTGATTACCCTTAAAAATCTATGAATCGGCGTTGGAGGGCGGTAGGAGCTCAGAAACCAACAGGAGGTCCGCCAGCTTTTGTCGGCCTTTCTCGGAGTTTATTGACGTTTTCGAGTCTGCAACAACCGGCCCGAAGGGTCCGTCAGGAACTCGAAATCCGACTCCCGTCAGAGTTGATGACGGCGGACTCGCGGCCGTTAAGGAGGAACGATCGTGCCCTATTAGAGCCACCGCCAATCGTACTGAATTGAATTGAAAAATTTGGTTCACTTCCCAATTTGGCCAAAACAAAATTTGAGAACGCGGTATCGTTCTGCCCGGCCAAGCAAACAATTTGAGAACCGAACGCGTTTTCCAGGTATCCATATCTCGGTTCCTTTTAGACCGACCAACTTGAAATTTGGTGTGGATCGTCTTGGTGTGAATGATAGAATGCCCTGAAAGTTTTATGTCCGTAGGTCTAAAGGGAGCCGAGTCATATAGCTTCAAAACCACGTTTTTCACCATTACCTTGATCTTCTTGTTCTTGTTGTTCTCCTAATTCAGACGGTAAAGCCTCTCCGCCTACACCGATTAATTTGGAATTTTGCACAGAGCTTCGTTTCAGCTGGGGATAGAGCTTTTCGAAAGATTCAACCAATTATCCCAACGCAAAAAATTTTAGAAACAAAATAAACAGGAAATTTCTGGCTACTATTATCCACTTTGACGAGTCTACAGCCGGGGTAACAGGACCAATCGAATTGAAATTTTGTACAAACCTTCTTCATAACATGATCCAGTGCCATTTGAAAGATTTAACCCATTATCTCAACCCAAGAAAATTTTAGGAACAAAAAAACTGAAATTTAAGCTAATTTTGGACACTTGATGAAATTCGCTATGGATTCTTGGTGGTGCTAATAGAAAACATTGTGTTTTGTAACTGTGTATTTGGCACATTGTATTTTCTTACGCTATTGTATTTTGCGGACGTGTTGCGTCTCGACGACTCTATGTATCCCCGGGATTTTGTCTTAGGGGGGAGGAGTTACGTACCCACTTCACCCTCCACCACCATATAACACTGTACTGCTGATTCAGCACCTCATTTAGAGTATATAAGAGGGCGCCTTCAGCACCTCGCCAGTCAGTCTTGCCCGAAGCTCCGCACGTGCTACATCCCATCTGTATTATATCCGCGAAGTGTAATCATCGTTATAATTGTTTTCTTCAATAAAAGTGTTTTTAAAAACTCGAGTTCCATCCTTCAACCCGTTTCTTACGTAAATAGCTTTAGTTTTTTAAGACCCCACCATCACCCAAAGAGTTTTAAATGGTTTCCCTTTTTCTCTTGCGAAAATTCACTCTCCCCACCTCTCTTACGCTAAGACATAAAATACAATACTATTTAAGACTACGAGACATTTAAAGCCGGCAGGCCGATATTGTTCATATAATATATGAACATATTATGTACCTTAAGACACTTAAATTTAAACCAATGTATGTACCTTTATGCCAATAAAATCTTATCAATCAATCAATCAATTCTGGTCTCGAGCTTAAGTACTCGACTCATAATCAAAAGAAACAGGACCGAGTCCAGACACCAACGGAAAAAATTTGTTCCCTTGATTCACCCTTTCCCTCAAAAAAACCTTTCCCTCAGATCACGTCAGAACACAAGCGACCGGCGGCCCACTACGTCAGAGCCTATGACGCACAAGCGTATGACGTCAGACGGCTGGCAGAAGGCCAACTAGTACGTCAAAGCCTATGACGCACAAGCGTATGACGTCAGACGGCTGGCAGAAGGCCAACTAGTACGTCAAAGCCTATGACGCACGAGCGTATGACGTAGGACGGCTGGCAGGAGGCTAAATAGTACGTCAAAGCCTATGACGTCAGAGGGCTGGCTGGCTAGGTGATCGGGCGGGGGCAAAGGGAGGTGGTGATGACGTCAGAGGGAGGCAGATATCTGAAACCCCTATTTCTTCCTCACTACTTTCGTGATCACCGTGAAATTTCCTGAAGGATCTCCGAATTTCAGATTTTTGTCCACCCAAATTGGTCAGTCTGCCCATCGAAATCTAATCTTTTATTGAGGAAAACACTTCAGTAAATAGCGTTATACAACGGTTGGGATACATAAGCAACATGAAGATTGAGTAAACAAAAAAATGTTAGTAGATCCCTAATGCATTGGCATCCATCTGTGTGCGGGTTATCGGTGTACTCTCACTCTCAGTACAGTTTTTCTGTTTCGAGGTTATCAAACTGAGATAAAAAGTCCCCAGTTATGCAGCATGACTATAAGAGCGAATTTTCGAAGAAACTGTACATAAAATGTACTTACAGCTTTCGTACAAGTACGCAACCACGAGGGACATTTTATGTATCTGTGCCCACACCCACACCACGTACCTCGTAATTCATTTTTTTTTTTTTTAATTGTTATATAAATTATTGAGAATGATCACCTGTGTGTAAACAATTATTTAAACAATCACGCTCATACCGCAGCTTGTCGGCCACGCACTCCACAGTGGTTAACGGGATATGGTTAGGTAAATCGAGAGCTATCCAACGAGTGGTGAACGATTTTTGTACGATGATAACTGGCGAAGTTAAAGGTCCGTAGCAACGAATTGGTGGTACGTGAAAATCATTAGAAATGTTTCATAACACTTTCTTCGTCACACCGTAATGTCACACTTTTTGAGTTATGTGCCATAACATAAATCATGTAAAGACATAAAATGTCAAAAATCGCTGAAAGTTTCAAGCCGCTAGGTCTGAGTTATAACTTCAAAAAACCGGTGATAATATAATATTATTATATGATTATATGATATTAAGAGTTACCAAAACATTTATAATTTATTCAAGTACTAAATAAAAAATTTCAAATTAGTTCGTACAGATCCACCAATACTAGCTCGTCAATGTAGGCGTTGCCCGAAATGATTCAGTTTATTTTACTCAGAATTGATGTCATTCTTCAGAGTGTATAGAACAAATATTTTCCTTCTCTATCATCCATATCAACTTGTCAATTTGGTCACCTCATTTCGGTACTTCAAACTGGGCGATTCTCACATCTTTCCGTCTTCCACACGTATTATGTGAGGGTTTGTCGAATGAAAATAATATAACAGGACTGAGAAAACTACTTCTAATAATAATATTATAACCAGAGCAAACTACCATGTTGTGGTACTGCTACGGAATGGGTTTTGTACAGTGTTTTTGGAGATGGATATGAAAGTTCACAAGGTTTAGGTAAAGACTGGAGCGTTGTCAAGTGACAATCGTAGGTTCCCGTGAAAGGTGATATAAACCATCACCGGTGGAGTGTGCGGTTAAAAGGGAATCTCCACTCGGTGAAATCGTATATTCGCCAAATGCTCAACTATCGCGTCAAAGACCTCGTAAAGGGACTTTTTGTTCGAGAACAGGAAGACCAATTCGTAGAGGGCCCGAATATCTTCTTTCAAACATCCTCCCACCGCTTTAACCTTCACCAACTGCTAGTCAAAGAGTCTCTGACACTTGCGGTTGACGAGTTTCTTTCTTAACATTGTGAAACATTTAAATACGCCCTCGGCCCCTCCATGGGTTCCACGTTATTATCGGGATACCGCAAGAAAGAAATGGAAGATGTCCCTTCCTCCCCTCACCATTTCAAAGAATCGGATTTCAGATCATTCGAATCTGTCAAGACCGTAATTTAAACCCTGGTTACATACATATTGCGGTTACCAACCTTTTCAAGTATCTTTGAAGGTCTGTAATCGAAGTTACGGTCCTGCGGTTCTTTATTTGGGAGGACGACGAGCGAGTCTTCGAAGGACCTCATGAATTGTCGAACAACTTCAACCTGAAACGACAGGAGACGAGAAGAATTTGGTACATCCGAGCCCAGTTATAGCTCTCTGTCGTAGAAACGGAGACGCGAGAGTTACAAAAGGGTCAGATTCACAGTGATTTGAGCTTACTATACTGGTTTCGGTTGAAACGTACCAGGTAACCGGTAACAGGTCCTTTTCATCATCCAGAGGGAAGATGAAGGTATCAAACCCATAATTTTTTCGTAGTATTTTGTTTGATTACTATGTGTAGTCCCTAGAAGGTATTTTAATCTAAAATATGGTGAATTTTGAACAAAAATTCTCAGTCATGCATGACTATAATTAAGAATTTTCGAAGAAATATCTGGTTTGATGTAAAATGTCTCTATATTACTGGTTTTATAACGAATTAAAACAAAGTCTATGAGACACTTGGTCGGAAATTAAATGTTGAACACGTAGGAGTGCTGTCGAACACCACTCTCGTTACACCCTGTATATAGTCAATCCAGACTATAACCCTCAATAGAATTGAGATAAAAAGTTCCAATTTGGACAAAAAATCTGTTTTGGCAATTGATAGGCTGAGTTCGTAGATGAACAGAATTGGCCGACTCTAAGGGGGGCTTTGGAGAGTTCAAGTTTTAAATATTTTGGACCGAGAACAATACGTTTTCTTCGAAAATTCGCTACAAAAAAGGAAATCCTCATTAAATTTTACCTAAAACCAATTAAAACCAATTTTTTTGACTTTTGACAGTAAAAATAAGTGAGAGATTGGTAACTACCTGTTTACAAAACATAACTTCGAAAACATTTCTGACGGACGTACAAATGTAATTTAAAATTACATTCGTTCACAAGTACAATGTAAAAGAACTGCACTACCTAGTTTATCAATAAAGTCAATCATCCCCTCAATGGTTCGAACCCCAAATATCAATTTTTAGTTGATTTGGACTCTCTTCCAGCCGAAATCAGTGGTTCGAAACACCGCGATGTTGGCCTACTGCAACTCTTTGGGGCGATCGAGTGCCTGACCAAAACGAACATAAAAATTCAGTAAAAATCGGCCGATAAGAATCAGATTTTCGTGACTGTTAGGGCATGAGCAGAGGAATTTCTTCAAGCCCTCAAAATTCCATCCCGTTCGAGCCAATTCGTGCAGCGTCACATTTCCTCCAGCAAAGATTGTCCTCCGTCCTCATGGATGTCGTCCTGCATTATTGATTCAGCCTTATAACAATCCATCACTGGATTCCATCTCAGAGGGTTATTAGGGCTTCGAAAGACCATTTATCTTCGCCTTCCTGCCGGTCTTGATCAACCAGGTGTGAGGAGAGATTTACGCGGAGGGGAAGAAGTTCAATGGGTAGGTATAGTTTATTAACCACGGATCGAACTGAACCTACCCGTTGAGAAACGACTTTCAAAGTACTTTTTTTAGGCGTTATATCGCTCACGTGACCACTCCGAAAATTTGCTCATTCGGTCACGCCTCATGTTCCGGGCACAATTTCAGAGACGAAATGAGAGAGAAGATTATCCATAAACGTATAATCCATGGAGCGACTCAGCCCGGAGGTAGGTACTGTTGCAGAATTACAAATTGCGAAAAGTAGGTCGTCAGACCATGAGTACGATTCAAATTGAGGCCGAATAGCAATGACGTCTTTAATGAAGGCCTAAGTGAGCAGTTGGTAATTATCGTTCACTTCATATGAAAAACATCCTTAGGGTCGCTGACCTCGATTTTTCCGCACCATTAACTGCAATATTCTGTCAAATCCTATCGAAACGACCTCGATACCGTTCGGGTGGCCTTATAACGTGAGTAATCCATTTCCCCGTTGTATCTTCATTCGTTCAATCCGCCCATGCATCGCGAAACAAAATATGCTTCCATCTTCCTCCGTCTCACTTCTACGTTCGGCGACGTGGAAATCTCAATATTCAGCTCTTTTCCACACGGAGCTTTGAAACGTAGGGGGTATGAAATGGATGAAAAACGTGCCGCTCGGAAACGCCAGTCGTCGGTTTCAATCTCAAAAATCTCGAGTTTCTTTCTAAAAATCCGGTATCGTTAGTAGATGCCGCATTCTCTCTCTCTTTTTTTGCGCTTTCCGAGCGTCGATCGCACAGCGATATTCAGAGGGAATTCTTTTCCGATTCGCCCCATCCCTTGAGGTTGAAAGCTCGCGCCACGAACCGGAAGCGACCTTAAATGGCATTTTCGTTTCAGGAATCCTCGCGCATTCGTATTTAACCGTTCCAAACGATTCACTCCGATGCTGTGAACGATTTTGTTAGAACGTTTATGTGATTTCCGCTCTATGGGAAAGCGGAGATGAAAACTATTTACTTACAACAAATTTGATTTTGATGAGATTCGTTTGGGACCTCAAGATGCCGCGTAATTTAATTCGTAGAAAAAAATGAAAGTAAAGTTCTGAGATATAACGGATTTCACCAGACTAGACAGAGGGAACGTATTAAACTAAATTGAAATGAGGTGCCACTTGTCAGACTGCTTCATTTTTGGAATTTATTGGTAATTCCCCCCTTTAAAATTCCCCTAAATCTCCTTTTCTCTCAGTAAAATATGTGTTTTGTTTCTCAAGTTTTTCAACCGGCCTATTCAGCTTGAAGTAAGTTCTAAGGAGGCTACATAAATTACAGCTTCATCTATTACAGCTACCAAATAACAGCATCATAGAGTGAATAGCATAGAAATTAGGGCCCACATGCATTATCGATCTCTCAGCGACTTCATCCCAATTACTCCCCCACAGTCTCATGAGGCTGTGTACCAAATTTCAGCGCCCTATGGTGAACGGGAGAAAATTCAGCTGTATAGCTCACAATGCTGATCCTCCCAATTACTCCCCCTTAGTCGCATAAGGCTGTGTACCAAATTTCAGCCCCCTATAGTGAACGGGAGAGAATTCAGCTCACAATGCTAATCTTAAATCCTCCCAATTAGTTCCCGTGATCTCATGAGGCTGTGTATCATATTTCAGAGCTCTAAGATGAACAGGATGGAAGTTGGAACCGACGTGATGTATAGAACCTTGGCCAACTTCGCTTCACAGTGGTTGGCTTCGCTCACTTGAGAGATTCCTGCAGATAGGTAGACGCATATTCATAGTTATTACTACCATCACGTCGGAATGATTGACAACAGAGAGAAGTTATCTGTATTGTCACCAAGGAAAGCCTCGCTCACGATGTAGGAAGGGGGTATGTGAAATCTAATATCGACAGAAACCATCCCTGCAACTTGCTGATCACAATGGAGCGATCCATGTCAAAATCGGTCCAGCGGTTTGGCTGTCTATAGAGCACAAACCAACAGACAAACTTAATCTGTTATACAAGATTTGTACTAACACATTTGAAATGAAAATAATGAAGTATACTAACTGAAAAGGTACCTACTGAACAAACTCGTAATGCACGTTATAAAATAGCGTTGGGATAACTCCCCTGTATGGGCATTGCTGGTGGGATGAGCAGTGTTCGGGTCGTCTCTAGAAGGTTTAATATCAAAGTATCCGGATGATGCAAAGACGGAGACGGATCTTTGGGCGAATATCAACAATGTTGTTTGATGTTAAAATGAAAATGTAAAACAGTAATAAATTCAAAGAAATAAAATGAAAGAAGGATGATCCTGAAGGAATAACCGTAGAACTGTCGATTATTATCCACGCGCCTACTTATCGACTTGTCCAATATCAAACTGAAGATTTGAAATGGTACCACATTACTTTAAGTACCTATCTATGAAATAAATAAAATAAAGGATACATAAAATTGGGACTTCTTCAATCTGGATCAACCCTACCTAAAAATTCCTTGTGCTCAGTAGGAAATTTCGCTCTAGTTAAGTGACTACTATTCATTCTTGTTCCAACATCGATGTGGTCCTCAAATCGATCGACGACCCATTCGCTTGCTGATGTTCAAAAAAATTTACTCACTGATTGCCTACTTCTTTATTTGTACCCTTTGAATTCGGTAAAGCAAAGTAAAAACTACCATCGTTTCAATCAACCTGACCCAATATGGAGGTGGGCGCGGAATTCGTGGAAAACTTTGACTCAACAGGATTTCCTAATGAAGAGAAATTGCTTCTCCACGAAGTAAACAAGTTCTTCCCCGAAAACTCCTTGGAACAAATAATTGAGAAAACTTTTTCGCGGAAGGTAATATAAATAGAAATGATTAAATTGCTAGTTCCGCGGCATACAGTTTTCTTCGGTCTATAAAAGGATTTTTTATCACCAATTTGTTAGTTATTAGTTCCAAAAGTCGATTCGGCAATCTTAATGAGTGGTCTATAATAGAAGGAAAAAAAGTTGAAGTCAAAGCGTCTTAAAACTGGTTTATAAGGTAAAACTCTTCCAAAAATTATGAACGATCACCTGGGATTCGTAGTTTAGGCTCAAAAAGAATGTCAGAGCGAGTTATTAAGTTTGGGGCCTTGCCTTGAGCTATTTCTGCAAAGAAAGTCCAAGTTATGCAGAAATCTGCGACGCATCCTGATTTGTCAGTAATGAGGTCCTGAGTATTAAAAGTCGCAACTGTCCTGGAAGAAACCAAATCCAACTACGAGAAACATCTTCAAACCAACTGCTTCAACCCTGACTTCGCAGCCATCCACTTAGTAGGAAATGGATCTTTGCCTCTCCAAAACACGATATTGTGAACAGAACAGTTAGGTATCTACAGATATTTAACTGTAGTGAAAAAATATGCAGCGTTTTTGTATTCGAATTTTGGATTCCACGTAACTTGAAACGTAAACCAACCTAATCATGCCTACGTATATTCCATACATCTATGTTAGTAGGTTAAAAGGTCTTCGATAATGAACCTTTGGAATCGCACAAGAAAAAAATAAACCCCCCTCCCCACCACCCTTCAAAACTTTACGTTTCGAGATACACGTGTCTACGTGTAGATTCTGAAAATAGAAGAATCTAATAAAAAAGATAATAAACCAGAATTTGCAGAGTTTTGCATGAATTTGCATGGTTCAAGAATTTGCAGAGTTCTTCTGTTACAAATTTGATTGCCAAATTATGCTGATAACCGTATTGACGGTCACGTTGCCCTAACAGCCCAAAAGAATTGAAGTTTTTCATCACGACACATTAAATTAAAAAACAGTTTTGTTGCTCTCCTGAAAATTAGGAAAAAATCAAGAAATTGCGTCAAACCGAAGTTAAATTTTCGACTCGTCTCCCTACAATTGTACAATTCGGTGTTGGGGCTGTCCTCACACAACATGCTGAATTGGATTTTTCACGTGTTACCTGAATTTCGAAACGAAACTATTCAACTCTGATAGTGGTACTTACCTCAATTATAAATACGAATCAATAGCAATTCAGCCTGCATTACTTATTTTTCTATATGTGGAAGGTACATCACTGAAATCGACGCAGATCAGAAATCAGATGAAAACAGTGAATTTATTCCCGCCGAGCTGTTTGTTTTGCCTCTATCTCGCTTCATCCCCTCCAAATCCCACTCAGTTACCTTCAAGAACCTGAACCCGTATCTGTTAATGGGATCTTTACGTGTCAGCCCGAACTCTTCCCTAAGGAGGACTTTTTTATTCCTTCCAAAAAACCTCCCTTTTTTGCCCTCCACTTACTTTTCAACGGATGAAGATTCAAAGATCTTAATAGTGATCTGGGAAAGCACACATGTTTTCAACGCAGATAACCAAATACCATCTCGGTCAGTGTTACAGAAATCTAGACCGAATCTGAGTGGAGTGGGGGGTTATTTAGTGGTTGTACTTGGAATGCACGACATTTTCATGATTGTCAACCAAACCTACGGTTTAACTTGTCAAGACGGACTTGTCAAGCTCTTGAGAAGGCTTCACAACGGCCAATTTAGAGCTGATCATTCCGTTGGTTAGTGGACAATTTGAGTAGGCCGGTTGCAAAACGCGCTAAATCAATTTTTTGTTACCTACTAAAAATGTTAGAAATAAAAAAATTGTTATTAATATGGTATTGAAATAATAATAACAACAGTAAACCTACAATTCTTAAGATCTTGCGTCCTACTCCCAAAAGTAGCGCTTTTAGCAATTGGACACCAAATTACCGCAAAACTTTTACAAATGACCTTCCAGTTTCGAGACGAGCTAAAAACTCTCCAATGATGCAAAACGCGCTAATTTCCAAACTGAAATTTAAATAACAAAATTTCTTGAACTCGAAAAATGATAAAATTCTGCAGCGGAAATCCTATGATTTTTGAAAAATTAAAACAACAAAATCAAGATCTTTTAGCGCGTTTTCAAAATGCCAACAATTGTACATGTAGATGGCAACACCATTGTTGGGAAAACGATTTTTAAAATCCTGCCCTTATAGTTCAGCCTATCGTCGTTAGTAAAACGGTACCTATTTGTCTAAATTTACGTGTAGAACAATCAATCAATTTACGTAAATATATTTCAATCAACGTTTTATCTTTTAACATATTGTTTCCGAATTGTATTGCTTGGAGTGGACGAAAAAAATGTAATATAAAATTAGAAGACTAAATAGATATTGGGAGTTTGAAAAAAGGCGGGCTGTGTACCGTAGCGGTTGTTTACTGTTGTGATAGGTCTGTTGGAAGGAAGTATGTAGTATCCATGCTGAGGCTGAATGATAGCCCCGTTTGGCGTTGAAATGCATAATTGAGAGATTATCCTGCACAAGATACAAGTTGTGCTCAAATTTTCCAGAAAAAACTTGAAAAGATGCACTTTTTGTTGCTTTGTCAACTTCAAAATTCGTAATTTTGATCTCATAATTTTATGTTCAATTAAGAATGAACTACCTACTAAAATTAATCTTTAGGGCTTGTGTTTCGTTCTTAGTGTATATTGTTATCATACAATAGAACGACAGAAAAGGGAAATTGAATCCGATTTCCAAGATTCTGTAACGACTCGCAGCGCGCAGGAAACAGCGTGTCACATCCTGAACGAAAGAGAGTTTGAGTGTTTTTCTATTACTAAACGCTCTGTTACAGCGTTCGTTCGGATCCCGAGCTCGACGGGTCATCGAACACCCAAATCCCTTCAACAGGCAGACGGATCTCCGGTGTAACAGATACACGGAGTTTGATAGAAAACAGGTAATAACACGACGCCGTATCAGGATCAATAATCGATTTTGTGGGACCTTCGCCAACATTTTCCACTTCTTCCCCACTCGCCGAGCCACCGCTATATCCGAACTCGACTTTATCGCGGACCATAAAACTCAAGTAACGGCCATCTTCGAAATCTCCTTTGTATCTACTGGTGGCCGTCGCCTTTTTCCCCTTCGTTCTTATTTATAGTCTGGACTCCTCCGAGCACATATTGGCTTTTATAATATGTTGTCAGTAGTGATTTTCTTTAGGTTTTCGCTTTAGCTTCCAACCAACTACCGAGACCATCCCTTTCTACAAAACACTTTCCATCTTATTGCCTCCAATGAATTATGACGTACGGCCTTCTCTCAACGCGAATCTCCTTTGTTCAGCTTTGGGCAACGTTCGCGTAAATCACTGCTTTTTGTTGATCGGAATTATGTTTTCTTCAGGTATAGCAGCACTTACGTTGAAATATGATTATGATTTTCAAACAATACGTAGTTATGAGGTACGTGCTGTATATCAAGTTTGGGAATGTTCCATAAATATTATTTATCCAGCCCGACTTGAGGTACCCAAGGGCTGTCGCGATCCACACATTCTAATGAATTCATTGATGCTAATTGTGCTTGGAGACAGTACAAGACACCATCAGGAGCTGTTATACAAGACTGCGCACCCGCACCACGGAACACGAAAATCCAGCAGTGGCTGCAATTGCTGGACCAGCTCCCTACGATGGTCGTAGGTTGAAGAAGCGAGTTCTACGAGACAACTCAATATTGCATGATTGAACTACGCAGCACGTGACGCTAGACCAGCGTACTGTTGGTCAATGCTCCACTCCACTCGTGGTCTGCAGGACTGAGGTGGGACAGCCGTGTTCTACCGAGCGACGAACTCCCACATTGGATCATCCCCAAGTTTAGTCACATCCCCAACATGACGAACCTTCCCCATACTGACTGACACAAAAAATATTACTGATACAAACACCACTCCCTCCCCACATTAGCCTACCAGGCAATATTGTGGATAAAATGATTGATTTGGATTAATGCTAATCTACCAGGATCCATGGCCCGATCCTGTTAGGTACCTGCAAATAAGGTCATTCTACACAAAAAAACCGGACAAAATGTATTTTCATTTCTTTTTGGGGAAGAAGACAGGTTTTGGGGAACAGGAAAACATTGTTGGTGGAGGTTGAGGTAGGAGGATCAATTTTTATATACCCACTCAACATCGAGGTGCGAAGCACCGAGCATCCAATATACGTGGCAGGCAAGCCAAAAGATAGCAATCCTTTGTGAGCCTGAGGAGGTTTTTTGGTGGGCCAGTTTTTACAACAGAGTTGTTTTTTGGGCATATGACATATTTTTGCATTGGTACAGTATACTTTCCTAATATGATTATGATTGATACCATTTCCTGTCCAGTGAAGTTTCCCGGTGCTCGTTAAACTGGTTTCATCGCTGAAAATGTGTACAAGTACACATTATTTGTTGTTTAATTTGTTTGTTTATTTGTTGTGTTTGTTTGAAAATTTAGTTGGCAAATTTCAGGATCCACGGAACGATCCTGTAACCTACAAAACGTATTTGTCCGGACAAAATGTATTTTCATTCTTCTTAATGAAGTCGACCGATCATAGTGAAAATACGAGTACCGTGCAGATCCATCACGACATTGAAGTCAACCTCCGGTATATTTTCGCTTGTACTCGTAGTTGGTTGAAATGATTCTTGTGAGATATTAACGCGTTTTGGGACGGCTGCTGCCATAATTACTTACGGAAAACTGTAGGTAAACAAATAAGGACGATCACGATATTTAGAACACGACTACCTCACGTTACTGACGCCTCCGTGGACAATCTTCAAGGGCAATTTACAATATCAGCGCTTCAAGCGTCTGGTGCTCCAGTTACTATTTTATTTTTATTTTTTATATTTAATTTCCCAAAATTATAAACAATACCAAATAAAGGTAATGAGGTGTTTTACAGCGAGATAAATAAAATGTTGAGGTCAAAAATGCGAATTTCCTACCCTCTGGAAACTCGGAAACATTACAGGCCACTTCCTCGAATAATGACTAACCAGCTCTTTCACTCTCGAGGGCTGTGAGCGTTGGGAAGTCGTCTAAAAGACAAATCCGTTACCATCGAATCGACCAGCGGTTGGTTTCATCCCCGTCACGTCCTTTTTCGACCCCACTTTTCTGGGGGGGGGGGGGACAATTTTTCGTTTGGAAAAACGAGGGAGTTCCAGAGCAGTTTGAGGGCTTGTGAGTGCTGCTCGAGTCCATCCCCCATCAATCTTGGTCAATTAGCCCTTTACTCATCCTCTTGGACAAATCTTTGTCCACTCTTCATCCTTCTGGTTTCCCGGTGCTTTCAGACCTCTCTCACAAGCCAACGCCTTTCTGCTCATTTATCGATCTCAAACGAGTTTCGAGGAAAATGACTCACTTCGAAATAACTTGGGGACGGTTTCGCCAGTGTTTACCGACTAAACCGAAGATCTCAGGTGCGTCAACGACGGATTGCGTCAATCTCGTTAATCAACGATT
This sequence comes from Stenodema calcarata, assembly GCA_963920205.1. Classification (NCBI taxonomy): domain Eukaryota; kingdom Metazoa; phylum Arthropoda; class Insecta; order Hemiptera; family Miridae; genus Stenodema; species Stenodema calcarata. Next base: position 17,522,774 of record OY986060.1, read on the forward strand.
AAAACAATCAACCGAATTTGGTTGATTAGAATCCCAATTCGTCATTTTGCCAGCTACAGTTTTCCTGCAAACCGCTCTACTTGTTTCCCACAACGGTTATATACAAAATGTGTCTACGAACAATGAGGACCATTTTTTCCAAAATGGTTGAAAATATTAAAATCACCTGTTTTCGACCAAGCTATGGTCATTGACCTTCATTTCATTTCTTTGAAGCAGATGGTGGGAGGATAAAGCTATCCGGCTATCCAGTTATCCGGCCTCCAGACAGGGAGGATATTGCGAAGCCTCGATTGACGAAAGATTGGAGCTTATTACTGATTTCTTGCGAATCTAACCAAGTTTCGCATCCATGCAGTAGAACCGACTTCACGTTTGTTTCGAAGATTCGTAGCTTTGTTCAAAGTCCTAACTGCGCGTATCCTAACGCTCCCCGAGCCTTGTTCAATCTGGCTCCCACATCCAGACTTCCGAATCACCGTACAAATAATGAAAATCAGGGTTCAAAATCTATTTTTCAAAAGTTATTGAGGTCGATACAGAAGGAGGGGCTGTCACACAGAGAATAAATCTCCTTTCTGACTAATAGACGTCGGTTTTAGTTTGTTGTTTAGACGAGTCGAATTGGAGATGAGACAAAAAAACACGAAAGAACCACTTTTTGTTCGATTGAATTGTTTCGTTAACGATTTTTGTCGTGAAGGGGATTCGTGAGGCTCCGAACTGGTCACCTGTCATTTGTCTTCGTCAATACGATGAGACTAGAGACGAAAAAACTGCAAATTCTTCCACAACGGCTTATCTCTTCTCTGTGTAGATCGACCTTCCGTCTAATGGCTGTTCCATTTTGATAATAGCGACGTGGCTGTATTATTAAAGGTCACTCTTCTATATTTCCCTCGTTAGCAATTTTTCGAAGAAAAGGACGCTGTTGCTCTAGGTCCAAAATGTTTAAAACCCGAATTTCCGAAATATTTTCATACCAAAATCCGTTCCAGACCATCCTGAATTCACTATCATAAGACAACAAAAATCACATGTATACAAGGTGTCTCAACATAAGTCCGAAGGACTTCAGGAGTCAATTCTACAACTAATTAGCCGATTCTCGCTCAAAGGAATACGACCGTTCCAACCGTCCGATTTTGATTTCGATTTTGAAAAAACGTTCTGTACTTCGTACGATCCCTTGTTTGGTTGCACTACCCCAAATAAACTAGAAAATAAATAAATTAATTTAAATTGAAAATTAGTTTTGAGAACCAAAGCCAGTTGAATGGGGCGTAATGAGCAGATGTTCTCAAGTCCCACTACCGAACGACCAGTAAACACTTTATCAGATGGTCCTCCCAAACCTCCTCCTTCATCAACTTTAATTGGACTCCTCCGTTAGTATTTGTAATTTTGTATTTTTTTCCGGTTTTCTATCGGTTAATCTCATTTTGTTAGTCCACGGCTACTACTTGATTAACGTGTTTTTATTATTAACTTATTTTATTTTTGTTCGTTTCTCCACACGGTATTTTAGTCTTCAGTCGACGTGATAACTTGATGGAGATCATCTCGCGACCAGCGGACACGGAGGAGCTGTTTACCGCTGTTTTCCATGGAACGGAAGAAGACAACTAAAATCGGGTTTCACATTCGGATTTTGTCCCCCCCCCCCCCCCCCCCACACACACACACAAAATAGTAAGAGTGGTTGAAAGTGAAAAATTAATTCGGATATTTTGAACGGCTATTTTAACACTCAAGCTAGAAAATAGACCTGTATATCTCGGCTACACCTGATAACGAAAAAATTTCTCAATTTTTTTGACGAGTTTTATAGATTTATCGATTTTTCAACGCTAACACGGTGGTGAAGTTAGAATTGCGATATCTCATTCCGTTATCAGATTAGAGCAGATGAACAGTGAAGATCATCTCAAGTTCTTCATCTTCCAAGTGCTCCAGTTTGAGAACGGAATAAGATATCGCCATTTCACCATCGCGCTCAGCGTAAAATCGGCGTACTCGGCTAAATAAGGAATTTTCATAATAAACTAAAATTCCTATTATGGTACGTTAACATTGTCCATTTGGGAGAGGATTGAGGGACACAAAAGTTGGTTACTGGTTCAACATGTTGATTTAATTAACAATGTGAACGAATCGATGACAATTTACCAGTGGCTTATTTGATAGATTTGATAAATAAAAGAGAGAAATTCTTACAGGAGTTTTCATGCTAAATCCGAATTCAAAACTAGATGTTTTCCATCTGCCGTAGTTTTTTTTTTTTTTTTTTTCGAAAATGTATTATAAAACAGTGGTTTTTTAATTTTTGTGTGTACTTTGTCATCTTTACCGCTGTTTTTTCGTAGAATGAAAGAAGATAACTATAATCGGATTCTGTACCTCAAACACCATATAAATCGTGATGGAAAGTGAAAAATTAAGTAGGATTTTTTGAAGTACAATTTTTAACACACAAACGTAGCTATCATTGAGTTTCTGCACAAACAAGATAATAAACCGGTGTTTAAAGTTGCAATCAAAATCAAAATCTCAAATTTGATTGATTCGTTTGTTGTAGGTATTCAAAAGTTGCTCATCTCGGGTACAGTCTGGATGAAGAGTCTTCGGATTAGCGGTGATGGTGAGGGGTTAGTGGTGGTGAGGGTTGAGGTGTAATTAGGTGCGTAATGAGGGTGAGGGGAGGGGGGAGAGTGATGCAGCTGAGGTCAGTGGCGGGGGGAGGGGGGCGTTCAATCTTCATTATGCCGGAAGTGGTTTTTTACACCACCCCCTCCCCCTCCCAACACTGCTGCCATAACCGACCGTCATAAGTTAGTAGGAGGATGAAGAGAGGGGGGGAAGAGGTTATGAGAGAAAAGAGAGCGACTGGGGAGTTAGGGGAGGAGGAGGTGGGGGGGGAAGTAATGCGGATGAAGTACTGAAAACCACGAGGTTCCTCCCTCCTCCCTCATCCCTCCTCCCTGCTCCCTCCTCCCTCCCGGTTCAACACCGCTCCCCGGAAGTGAATGAGGGGCGTGAAGAAGAGGAGGCGAAGTTTTCAGGTGGGGAAAACCCGACGAGTTGATGACCGGAACTTATTTCCCGAGGGATCCCCCCCTCCTCAATCATCCGTCCAACAGTCAATGGGAAGTTTTAGTGTTGCAGCATGACCTAATGAGTGAATTTTTGAATTTCACGTCTCCCCGCACAAAACCCTTCCGCGACCAACTGCTGTTCTTACATGTAGTTATTATTTCTGAATAAGATTGAGAATAAGATTAAATTCTTAATCACAGAGTACGATTAAGATTAAACCAACAAATACAGGAATCTGTGATTAATCATAAAAAAATTGTAATTAAATAGGTACCTACTTGTTTGATGTTTTATATTAGTGTTATTCCACTTAGTTACTGTTAGGTTTTGCTTACTTTATCTATTATATTTCTGTATTATATTTATATATTTATCTATTATATTTATAACATTTCAGCTAATTTTATATTTTTAGCTAATTTATATTAAATATAAAATTAGCTGAAATTTAACAAATAATGTATTAAATATAATAGATAAATATAAATTTTGTATAATTTTTTATGGCCCTGGTTTGCTTGTTACTCGTACTCATGCCAGTTATAATTGAATTCAGCGATTAGGCTGCGGTGATAGGCACAGGCTGCCCCCACGAACATGTTAGTCCCAGTCCCAGTCCTTTGGGCGATGGAAAACTCTGGACGAACCATTTCGAGCAAGGAAAACTCGGACCAACTCAGTTAATGATCGAATTGGCCAAATTGGGAAAAGGAAAACTCGACCCACCAGTGAACTAAAGAAATGAACAAAATTAACTCTAAGATTACTCAACGAATAATTTACTCAACATTACTCAACAAATAATTTAACTGGCGATATGTATTCATGACATATGTAATACACAGTCTATAAATAAATAAATAAAATAAAAAAACTCTAAGATCGCATGACTGTATATACTATGTACCATGTATAATGCCAAATAAAATGAATTTAAAAAAAAACGAATTATTTTATTTTAAGAGTTCAAAGTGCCACAATTTAATTTCCTTTTAAATTTATCGAACATAAAAATTATGTAACAGATTTAAATTATTTATTTTAAAATTTTGAATTGTAATACTTAATTACGAAAACTTGGTAAATTTCTATGTACCTAACTTATAATTGTTATAACATACATAGAATTTTACCAAGTTTTCGTTTTCTTTCCTATAATTTCCTACCCCGCAAATAGTATTATTGGATACCACATGTTCAGAGTCGGTATTCAATTCAAAGGAGTTGTTGTCCATCTCCGGCTCTCGTTGTTTTCGAAAATCATTCGATTCTGATCACCGCAGCGTTTCATTATATGACTGCCCTCCGAAATCACTATTTGACACTTTCCCTCAATTCAACTGTGTCCGCTTGTTAGCGTCGGGGGCCCGTTGATGATGTTTTGTCATTTGCCGCTTGTTAACACATCGGGAAACCGGTCGGAGGGGACCGCCATTACGTTCGACGGAAAAGGCGTTTTCCTCGCTCGAGTGAAGGGAAAACTCGAAAACCTCCCCCCCGTCCACTTGACTCGTCGGTTTTGATCGGAGTCAAATGCGATTTTAATTGGTGGTGCGAGGGAAAACTCACCGACACGTCCTCGTCGACGGTGTGTGTTTTCGGACGTTGTCGTCGCAAACCGTCGCGGGGGCCAACGACACAAACGAGAGATGACGTTTCACTTCTAATTGCTAATTAGCGGCCCTTTGAGCGGTCATTTGCCGTCGATATTTGCGCACACAACGGTTTAACATTTTCTGTACAGATCACATTTCTGTCTGGATCCCCGTTCTGCACGGTTCATCCTGTAAATGAGTCCCGTAACTACGAAATAATTTATTTATTTATTCAGATGCAATAAATAAATAAATTATATAAATAAATAAATAATAAATTAAGCAGGCAAAAAAATAAAGGAAAACACAGAACTTCATGGGGAACGGGTAACCGCACTAAGATGAGGCGAGCAATTCGTCGAGCAAACGCTTCTTCCTTGCTCCAATTGCTCATGAAGGCGGCTGTTCCGAAGCATACGACTGTCAAAACACACAAAATTTGGCAGTGAGAGCCACTCCACTGAATGAACAAATATGCAATTTAATGAACGAGCGTGTTGGTGCATCTATGATAATCAATGAACCATCAACAGAGTAAATGAAAAGAATGAAAACGAGTAATCTGAGTTTGTAGGTACCCAACAGGGGTTGAGCCTAACTTTTGGTGCCCCGGAAACGTCAAAATTTTCGGACTTTATTTAGTTTTTCGGTTGTAACTTCTACGCAACGCAACCTGGCGAAGACGTTACCGAGAGACAAATTAAAGAGAATCGGCGGGTATTTGTGGGGTTGTAGGAGGTTTAGTGACCTAAAAATTTGAAAAAACCTTTTTCGGAGCTTTCGGCTTAATTATGTCATCTTCAGGGATTGAGTAGACTGTTTGTCCTCGTCCCAGTCTCTGCTTACCTAACAAGTGGTCTATAAGCAGAGAATTTGACGAGGAGAAACAGTCTACTCGTAATCCCTGAGGATGGTGTATGTCTAGCGAGAACCACAATGACGCATGAGCAGGGTTCCCAACATCATATGAAGTGTCAACCCCAAATGATTGTATTCATTTCATAAAACTCCAATACATACGTGGATATTTTTTACTTGTAACACATAATTAATATTTAAAAAAATGCGCCAAAATACGCCAAAAACTTTGTAACTACAAGATGGAGGGCTCGATAATAAGCAATTTTGGACAACTGAAATGGGGCAAATTCGCGACGTTTAGCGTCACAGTGGCGCGTACGGTTTAAGAGTTGTTATTAGTGGATTAGGGAACGGTATTACGAGTACGTCGAGCAGACTGTAATGGCTCAAGTAAATAAGTACGAGAGCGTTTTTTGCCGTTGTTGGCTTGTTGATTTGGTTGAATTAGACCGAAATTTGCTCCATTCAATCAGGAATGATTGGCGCAGTCGCGTCGAATATTAAGAAATCTCAGTGACTTGACTCACAATCACCTTTGCGTCAGTGTGTAATTTGGTTCAATAGACGTCATTCTTCCCAAGTAATAAATCTTCATGGCAGGTGGTAGTTTCAACAGCGGAATTGAGGCGTAACAACTAGTTGTGAACCGTATGAATGAAACTATTGTAAAAAGAAACCCTTATAACAAAAAAACCTGACTATACGCGGGGGAAGAAACGTTAATATCTCTTTCCCCAACAAATGATTACCTGCACGCGTTCGTCATGCGCGCTGCACGCGTTCCGAGAGCCATTTCGAGAACCGTAATTAAGTTTCACGCTCCTCCCAGGGCCCTTAACCGTCCAAATAGATTATCTACAAACTACCCTACGAGCCGGGGAAAAGTTACCCTTCGGCAAGCGGCTTCTCAATTATACCGTCGTAAAACCCCAAGTTTACGACCTATCAACAGGTTATGAGTGAAGAGTGAATCGTTTAGTCGGGATTTAGAACGAAGGGGAAACGGCCGGTCAATTCATGCGGTGGCGTTACGATTCCGAGCGAATATTTCGAGGTTATTTGCGGTTTCTATGCTCTTTGGGTTTATTCTTGATATTTTCATGCCTTTCTTTGGCACATCGTGAAAAGCAACACCAAAACGCGTGATTTACCATTTTTGATGATTCGCTTACATCCAATGCGACGCTATCCAAGTTCATCTTCGCCATTTGTTATCGTACAAAAATCTCTCACCACTTCTGGATTAGGTTCCACGTAACGACCCGTGTCTAGTTCTGGTCTCGAACTGGCGGTATTCACATTATGGTACGAGTAGTATTATAATATAATACTCGTGATTAAACGTGGAAATGGCGTGGATCCATCATTATATAAATCATATTATGATGGTTCCACGTTTAATCACGAGTTCACACATGAATAGCTCCCTCATAGTTGGACGTCAGAGTTGAGACAGAGCCTTTTTCCATCACGGCCACTCGTCTCAACAACGAGTTATCGAGGCATGAGGCTTTTCTATATTGAACTCCTCCCGTATATAATCGGCTCCAGAGAGGATGATGTGCCGTTTGAAGGGTTAAAAGACGTCACTCCCCGCTAAGCCCTCTCAACCACCCAAGGCTTCCAAATCCTCCCTTTTCGCTTATTAAATACAGACGAAATTTCAACCGGAAACGTAATAACTGGGGGGCGAGCTTCGGGTCGACGAGCTCTAATTTGAAGCCGTTTCGCGTCTCTCGAATTTCGCGCCCTTCCGAGCTCGGGGGTTTCGAAGCCAACGGGTTGAAAATGCGGTTTAATTGTTGTTCGCGACTGGAATCCTACAATCTCTCGGCCTAGTTACCGGGACTGTGACAAATATAATTCGCGTTCCAATGTGAAACTCGACTAAACCGAATATCCAAGCGAAGCGATCAACCTTCTGTACACGCCTTTTTGGTGTGTAATTGTTGGTGATTTTCAACCCACGGAATCGACCAAGAAAAAGCGAATTTAAACATCTCTGATATTATTATAGTTGCTTCAGGCCAGTCCTCCACTAGAAGCGTTTTCGAGCGACTAAGCGTTTTCGTCCGTATACAAGCGACTAATCCCATAAGCTTAAAACGTATTAGAGGTCCTCCACTGAGCTACATGAGCGACGCGACTCGCGCGTTTTGAGGCGACGAGCGACTGATCCCATCCGGTCGTGTCTTTGTTAGGACAGGAGATTACATTCCATACATAACTATTCACAAACATGTATAAATTTTATAGCATTATAGTATTCGTAGGTATTGTACGTTGTTGTTACACATGTACGTTTTTCATAGTACAGCCTTATAAGTGATACCAAATTTCTGTATTTTTTAAGATTCACATGCCACGTTAGCCTGAAATATACCTCAACATTGTACCAAGTGCCTATTTTAAGACAACTTATGAGCTATTTTGCTCAGGCTTATAAGTGATACTGAGTTACGTTACGTTAGTCGTTCGGTCAATTTGAATATTGAGCGCTCACTTATGTCATTGCTGGGTAAACACACTCATTCAATACACAGCACATTTCAGTGGAATTCCTAAGTCAGTTCTTCTTAGGACATGGACTGTTCTAGTGCTTCTTGTGAAGAGTGCGAAAGGTGGATACCTTATGGTGCTGCTGCTGCCAGGATGTAGTAGATGATGCGGAACACCGTAAGGAATTGGCTTCAATAACGTCTGGCCAACATGACACTAGAAGTAGGATTTGCCACGATGTAGCATAGTGAGCAGCATTTGGCCCACAAGTCCAAATAAGTGAGAGTGTCTTGAGAGAAAAGGTACTCGATAAGACTTATCGAGTACCTTTTCTCTCAAGACACTCTCACTTAGTGGAGGAGCACTCCCGAGGACTAAGCCCGAAAATGTGTTAAACAATTTCTTGGTGTGTTCCAACAAAGATTGTAGTGTGGTTTGACTCCTTCAAGTCCAAAATTCCACCTTTGAATCTTGAAGATTCCCTCACCGGCCTCTGAAAAAATTGGATTGAATCCGGTGGATTGTATAAACCTAAAGGAGAACACGAGTTCCGAAATTCTCTCATAGATTTCAACGCCGCTCGAATGAGTTTGCTGACCTCCTTTCAGCCTTAGTGTCTCCTAACGAGCTTTTCATCTAGTCGAATTTCCCGTCTGACTCGTTACGCCCCCAAGTTATTACCTCGAAACTTCAATACCCAAATGAATCTTGTACACCCCCGTCTTGTCCTATTCATCCGCGAACCCGAGAGATGCTTCTTTTTTTCACCCACTTTTCTCCCTTCCGAGATATTTTTTTAAAAAATTCACCGCGGTGGAGAAAAAAAACTAATAACGACGATATTCATTTGGCGGGGTGTAATGGGATGAAGACACTCGTTTCTTCAAGTGGTCGGAAAAATAAGGGAGTGAAAAGTTCAGGGGGCCTTGAAAAGGGCGCAAATAGAGAAAGGGAAGGGAAAAAAACTTGACTAGACCCTCTAATGGAATGGAAACCGATGAAAAGGTGTTTCTCATGATGGAGAACCTTTTCACTCTGAGTCAACAAGAAATTATCAAAAATCCTTCCGTTATTCATAAACGATAATTGTACTTATTTCTTTTTATGTTGGTATGAATGAAAAAACTACACGGAACAAAGGAAGAAATAAAATTTAAAAAATTGGAAGATTCCGATATCAAGGAGACAGATCTTCTTCAATGTACCTTGTGGTGTATCTAGTGATTAATAAAACTCTTGATAAGGACCTCTGACCCTCCTTGTGATCTTCTCGATGTTTGGTCCACACGGTAGCATTCAGATCCGGTGATTTTAGCATAAGATGACTGAGTAAAGTGTTTTCCTTGGTTCGTAAATAAAATATACAATACCCGAGATTGTTGTCAAGACTCTACTTTTCCCTCAGAACCCCCAATTCACTCACTCTATTTCGATGTAAACGGTTTCACGGGTGATAACCCCGACGAAAACTTGTGCTTTTCGATCCTCCTCATCTGGAATCGAAAGCTAAAGGAAACTATCGGGTTCGCGACGAACTATGGGAGGCGATGAAACTGCATTAATCAACTACCCCTACAGGCGGTTTCAAAGGAGCGCGGGAGGAAATTGGAAGGCATTGAATGGAAGTCTATTCGTCTTCAACAGACTAGCACCTCTTGGAAGTGAGTTACTTTACTGAAAGCAGCTGCGTTCATGAATAAGCACTCAACATTAATAACGATAATTTTGTTGGTGTATTATTTTTAATAAGGCACCTTGGCTGTGAGAGCGAAACCACCTTAAAATCCTCTCAACACGGTTTAGAAGCCAAAAGTACTAAATTCTTCCAACATGGTACTGTGGTGGTTGACTTCATAATTAGGTACTCGTTACCTCCATACATGAGGATTATTAAGTGATATCATGGAGGAGAATGTTAAGACCTTGGCTTTGTGACTTGAATTTATTGTTCGGAGGGGTGACTTACCTCAGCACAGTGCACAACCCATCACATCGTAAATCAGAGGATCCATCGTGTAAATCCTATCCGTAACTATGGTGTGATAGTCAGCAGATTGGAGTTGGATAACAATGGCCTCTTGCCTCTAAAGGGGAAGTGCCATCAATTATCTGTCCTTCACAATGTGCCCGTAGTAATTGCTCATTAGACGCCCAGCTATAGTGGGGAAACTACTATAACCCCGATCCCCTACCGACTGGAATCGGTCTATTATGGTTTGAACAGAAGTCCACGAGTGATTCCGAAGGCTGTACGCAATTCCGCCCCCATCAAAACAGCTGAGTGGAATGCCTAAGGGACGGATCACGATTTGGACTCGACCACTGCTGCAATGTTGATTAACCAACCTCTTTATAGCGCTCTATGTCATCAACGGGCCTTCCCCTCACTAAGTCGACCGAAACCTCCTGCTTTTCATTCGAAAACAATATCTTTAGCAGATTGGATATCTGGGCTGGGAGTTGAAAAGGGGGCTATCGCGGGACTAAACCACCATTGCTGGTTACCTTTAGAAAACGGCAGAGTTCCCGATCGAAGTCAATTACAACAGGAATGCTCCGAGCGAAACTTGTGACAATGAGCCAAACCAGATGGGAGTCTTGACACAGGAATCTGCTGTTCGGGTTTGATTTGGGCTAATATTGTAGAACAACAAATGATTTCCCAACTATTATCAGACCGTTCTTGAAAATAACTTGACCGTAAACTATGTGTTGCATTCAATTTCTAGCACTGATGGGTAGACTATGGGCAAACCTTACCGGCTTTGGCTGGAGCTTTTCAGGAGGTTTTGAGGCTGCCATGATTTCTGACATGTGAAAAACGATGTACAGAAATGTATTGTGAGTCCATGAAAATAAATAGCCACCACACTCTTGGTCGTTAGGAATTCAAATCCCTGGGAGTCCCCACAGTTGACATATAATCTATTTCAGATGATCCACCAGTTTGTTAAATTCAATCCTTTCCGCAGAACGGCGAAAAATCACCTTGCGAAAGACAGTGGAACAGACCCACAGTCGACTTGAGTACTGAAGGAGTGGTAAAATAAATTAAGCCTGCGGAAAGGCAATATTCTCCGGCCGAATTTACGGACCTAAATGAAAACTGTCGCTGTAGAATCAGAACAAACCGGCTGACCAAGACCTCGATATTGTCGGTTTCATTAAGAAACCGACGTGTTGGTCGTGTGGAACGCATGGAGAAAGACGCTGTAAAAAAAGGATCAGAAGAAGAAACCCGACCACGGATGAGATGACTGGAAGACCACACATATATACGGCGTTCTTGCGTTAGGGGCAATGACGGTAAAACGCAGTGACTTTGGGTCAATAAGGCAATGCGTTTGGGGCAGCTCACCACTGGAAGTGCGTTTCGTTTGGGTCAATCCCATATGGAGAAATGTCGGGAAAAGGCAGTGACTTGGTGTCAAAAGCTCTGGTGGGCACACATTGAATGAGTGCTGCAAAAACCCAAGAAAGTAAATTGCAAGTATTTTGACGACACAAATTTCTGACAAGTTGGTCAGGAAAAACTGACCAACTGTCATTTTTTTTTTTTTTTTTTTTTTTTAATTAACTTTTCTTATTTGAAGATTAATTTAGTGAAAATAAGGCTTCATCTATAGTCCAAAGTCAAAATTTTGTATATTGAGCGAAAAGTAGACCTTTGGGGGGGTTATTTCGTGATGACCCAAAACACGAAAACTTTGCGTTGCTCTCCTGAAAAATCGTCGGAATGCAGATGATCAGTTTTACCTTACAGCCGACGATATATGAGACTTGTGTAAGATATATTACATGAGACTTGTGTAAGATAGGGTTCTTGAGGTTAGGTCAAGAAATGAAAATTCGTGAGTAGGATCCCAATGATGTGATCCCAATGCTATGGAAAAAGAAGAAGATGCGTCGCCAATTTGTATAATTGATGTCGATGTTTAAACTAAGCTTTCATGTAGAAACTTGAAGAAAGATGATACAATAATGAAGAAATGTTTTTACGAGTATCAAAGCTTGTTTGGAGGATATTGACCACTCGTGGGGAGGTCGGCGACCTAGTTCGAAGCTGGTGAATACAGAGCTGTTTTCGAAAACAGTACTTAATGGGGCTTTTCTTTTCAGAGGTCAACTGTGACAGCTCTCTGTATGGACTCGTAGCGGTTGTATCGAAAAGATATTTTATTTCGGAAACAAACCGGTCACGCCTCGAAACTTGAAAAAGGGGATAGAGGAGAAGAGAGACGAGGAAAAAGGAAAACAACTTCTATTGAGGACATTTTGAGAATTCTGTAGAGTATTTTGGCACGAGGGGAAAAGGAAGTGGCAATTCGTTCCGGACACCAACGCCAGGTTTCGGTTCTTGTTGGGGAACAGTGAAATATTGTGACACGGGCCGCTACCTGGTCAGCGACGCCCACTCCCGAATTTCGATTTACCGTCGACCGTTGGGCGAACTGATGTCTCTATAGAGCCCTCTCCCTATTATTCCAGTCCCATTAGCGGAGGGGGCCGTAAATGTGTCGACGGATGATGGATACGTTTTGGTTGGCAGTGCTGATTTTGGTACTGCACGAGGGCGATGGTAAAATGGTTCATTACGCATTATCGATCCGCTGCCCACTCCCAAACCTCGACTACGGCGTTCGAACATCACTGATAATTTGCTGAACATCGTCGGCCTACCCAGCTCACAACAGGATACCCCTGTACCAAACGCATGCATCACACACTCGACAAGTTGCATTTCTGCTGTGCTCCACTCTACACCTCACGTTCACGTGCCAAATTCAAACAAATTTTTTTGTTTTTTGTTAATAATCAATAATCATTCTTATTTACAAAGTCAACAAAGGTACTGTTAAGGGGACAATTGAGGTGAGTAGTTTCAAAACCGGCTCTATCCAAACTTAAACATTTTTCACCAAACAAAAAACGTTTCCTCGCGAAAACCCCTATTTTAGCCTTGCCAATTTAGCCATTGAGTACACTGGAAGTTTTAAGTTTTCAAATTTTCCTAAATTCAAAATCAAATTGTGGATTGAGCCGATTTTGTTGCAATTTGACTAGGTGGACGTAGCTTTCTTCCTTATGAATTTTCTCTAAAATCTCTATCTATGTAGCAAATTTCATAAATTACCCATAAATTAAAAAAAGGGAACAGGCTGATAAGTGACACAGCATTTCGAAGGTTTATTAATGCTAAACATGATGGTGAACTCAGAATTGCTATATCTTATTCCGCTCTCAAACTGTAGCACTTAGAAGATGAAGAAACGTGGTTGATACTTGAGATGTTCTTCATGGACAACATGGAAACACATGGAGATACATAAAACCAATGATTTCTTCGAAAAATTCGCTCTTATAACTGTAAGGGACTATGGAAACTACGCAGCTCGACGCTAAGAGTCCCTAGTTACCACTTTTCTAGTTTCGTGGTTTTTGCCAGTTCGGCTACAATAAATACTTACTTGTACGAACGGCGTATAGTCTTTACAAGTGGCGCTGCGGAATGGTCAAACCAAAGAGGAAACAGAACAGTCGAAGCATTCCACAGGATGACGATTCATCTGATGATGGAGGCGAACGGCAAGGATCCAGTAGGAAGAGAAATGAGATTTCGGATGAAGAGAGGGTTGGAAAAATTGTAAGTTCTTTTCGTTTTGACACTTTCGATGAAGAAAATGAACAATGGGAGTACTATATTAGTAGGTTCGAAGTTGAGGTACGACGTCGGTGTTATGGGGTGGCTGTACCAGAACACATCCATGCGATGTTATTGCTATCTTCGGTCGGGGCTTGTTCTTTCAAGATTTGTTCTGATCATTTTCGTCCAAAAAACATCAGTGAAGTTTCTTACACAGAGCTAAAGGCTGTGCTCTCTCGGTTTTACACTAAAGCAACTTGCATTTTTGCTGAAAGAAGGGGGTTCATGCTTCGGTTCAGGCAGGAAGGAGAGACAGTTAACAAGTTCGTAAACTCGTTACGTGCACTCGCAGGTACATGTGAGTTTGGGAATACACTTGAGGAAAGGTTGAGAGATCAGTTAGTTGTAGGTATCAACCAGGAACGTTGGCAAGAAGAATTAATTCGAGTACACCCCTCAAACGATGCATCTTTGGCGGATGTAGAAAACACTGCATTGGGTTTGGAGAGGGCTACGGAACAAAGGAAAACATTAAGTAACTTGCAGGGGACGGCTTTGCGGGTGAATAGTGTTAAGTCACAGGGGCAACAGAACCAAAGTCGTATCAAACCACGGAAATTAAAGCCGACGCAAGATTGTTTGCAATGTGGGTTTGAAAAGCACAATTTGAATCAAAGATGCCCTGCTCTTGGCCAAAAGTGTAGCGTTTGTAACAGGGAAAACCATTTTGCAAGGGTTTGCGTTTCTTCAGGTAGAGCCATGATTGACAGGACATCTGAGGGGAAGAGTAAAGGAAAACACGTAAGGCGCTTGGTGAAACCAGTTGCTGAGGAGCAAGAAGGATTTGTCAGTGATGGAAGTCGAAGCACGATAAATAAGATTGCTGGAGGGGGGAACCGGATTATGTTGAGTGTGTCACTAAACAGTTTCGAAGTGGACATGCTTTACGATCCCGGTGCTGCAAGAACGGTGATCAACACCTTACTGTGGGAAAGGATTGGGGCACCACAGTTGGAACGAACCAGTGATTTAATTGCTTATACCGGGGTTCCAGTTAAGACGTTGGGCAAAGCAATTGTGGAAGTGGGGGCTTTTGGGAAAGTATTACACTTACCGGTAGTGGTGGTAAGAGGGACTGATGTTCCGCTGTTTGGGCTCGATTGGTCCTTGCAGTTTAACCTCCCAATGCCAGAAGGAGCCCGGTTGTGTGCAATTAGCAGTAGGTCTAAGCGGGTAGGCGATGGTAACCCGGAACTATATGTGGGGCACAGAAAACTCAACGAGTTGAAAAAGCGTTTTCACTCTGTTTTTGATGGTACTATGGGGAAGATAATTGGGCACAAGGTGAGAATCCATCTGAAGGAAAACGCTACACCAAAGGTTTTCCGTCCCAGGCCAGTTCCAGTTGCTCTCCGAGGGAAAGTGGAAGATGAGCTGGAACGGTTGTTGAAGCAAGATATCATTGAGCCAGTGGATACTACGAAAACTCCATTGACATGGGCTTCTCCGATAGTACTCGCAATCAAAGCTAATGGGGCACTGAGGATTTGTAGCGATTTTAAAGTGACGATAAATCCTCATATTAAAACTGATCTTCATCCATTACCAACATTTGAAGAGATCCTAGCGAAATTGGAAAAAGGGAAATTCTTTACAGTCATCGATTTGAAGGATGCGTATTTGCATCTGGAAGTGGAAGAGGAATTTCGAGAGTATTTAGTTATTGCAACTCACAAAGGGTTTTTCCGGTATAAAAGACTTCCGTTCGGGGTTTGCTTTGCCCCAAATTTTTTTCAGAAAACAATGGATACAATTTTGGCAGGGATAAGGAACGTTGCTTGTTATTTGGATGATATCATTGTGGCTGGAGAGACACTGGAGGAACACTTCCAAGCATTGGAAGAAGTTCTCAGTAGGCTGTCAGCAGCAGGGGTAAAGACTCAAGACACTAAATGCAAATGGCTCCAGGATAGTGTCAAGTACCTAGGGCATATTATAGACAAGGAGGGCATTCATCCTACAGATGAACATTTGGAGGCGATTAGGAGAATGCCAGTACCTCAGAATCCTTCAGAACTTAAATCATTTTTAGGATCTATAAATTATTATGGGCGGTTCATAAGGAACTTACAGCAAATTAGTGTCCCTCTCCACAACCTGACAAGAAAAGGGGTTACTTGGGAGTGGGATGAGGAATGCGATAGGACTTTTACTAAGCTGAAGGAGGCTATTACATCAGCTAGCTCTCTGGTTCACTACTCACTAGATCTTCCACTGATTGTGGCAACGGATGCCAGTTCAAATGGCGTGGGAGCGGTATTATTCCACATCATGCCCAATGGGGAGGAACGGCCTGTAGGGTTTGGATCGAGAGTTTTAACACCAGCTGAAAAACGATATTCAGCGTTGGACAGGGAAGCCTTGGCCATTATTTTCGCCCTCAGGAAATTCGATTATTACTTAAGGGGTCGGAATTTCACACTGCGGACAGATCATAAGCCTCTCATGCAAATTTTAGCTGGAGATAAAGAAATTTCAAAAATGGCTGCAAACCGATTGACGAGGTGGGCTTTAATTTTGAGAAGCTATGATTATAATATTGAATACATCAAAGGCAAAGACAATTGCCCAGCAGATTCGCTATCAAGGTTGCCGCTCAACTATGTGCGCCCAACAAGTATAGAAAAGATGGGGAAACTGGAAGCGGGTCATCTCTTACATCTAAGGCTTCAAGCTAGTCCAATAACAGTATCGGACCTCAAAAGTGCAATGGGTTCAGATAAAGTTATTCAGAAGGTAGCCAGGCATCTTTCTGCAGGGTGGCCAGAAAAGAAAAATTTGGAAACAAGTCTACTGCCTTATTTCGAGAAAAGGGAAGAGATTTCTCTGGAGGAGGAAATCATGATGTGGAATGGTAGAATAGTTGTTCCTCAAACCGTCAGGGAAACGTTTTTTGCGCATGCTACACGCGGGTCATCCAGGAGGAAGAACGATGAAGGAGGTAGCTAGGATTCATTGCTGGTGGCCAGGCTTGAACGCTGATATTGAACAGTTTGTGAAGAGTTGTCATGCTTGCCAGCAGTCTCGTCAAAAACCTGAAGAGTCACCAGTGTATTCCTGGAATGTTCCATCACACCCATGGTCGAGATTGCACGCAGATTTTGCTGGTCCCTTTGAAGGGCTCTATTGGCTTCTTGTGGTTGATTCCACGTCTAAATGGTTGGAGGTTTTCCCAATGAAGAGGACAACAGCAGCTGCAACGATTGAGAAATTCAAGGAACTCTTTTGTACGTTTGGATTGCCGTTTTCCATTGTCACCGACAACGGACCGCAATGGATCTCTTCTGAATTCTCTTCATTCTGCAAAAAAATTGGGACGAAACATATCAGAATTACTCCTTATCATCCCCGGTCAAATGGACTGGCAGAACGGGCTGTCCGAACGTTCAAGACGCGTATGACTTCTTCGAAGAAGCCGGACGCTAGCCTCACCGATCGGCTGAGAGATTTTCTTTTTTCTTATCGCAACGCACCGCACGCAACAACAGGAAGATCTCCAGCCGAAGTGCTTATGGGTCGCAGATTGCGCACGGGTTTTGATTTATTGAAACCTAACCTTGATCGCACATTGGATGATGCTCTCACAAAGCAAAGGAGTTATCAGGCTCAGGGGAAAAGTTTTCGTGAATTTACAGTGGGGGAAGAAGTGTGGGTGTGCAATAAATTAGGAAAAGGCTATTTACTTGGGAAAATCCTGAATCGAACCGGAGATCTCTCTTATGTCGTATTAGTGGATGGCAAAGAGGAAAGGAAGCACGCGGATCAATTGCGGAAAGCATGATGCTGGAGTTCAGAAGGTTGAAGAGGAAGGGGTGAGAAGATGTAAGGGACTATGGAAACTACGCAGCTCGACGCTAAGAGTCCCTAGTTACCACTTTTCTAGTTTCGTGGTTTTTGCCAGTTCGGCTACAATAAATACTTACTTGTACGAACGGCGTATAGTCTTTACAATAACCATGCTGCATGACTGTGGATTTTTTAAAATTTGATGAATTTATGAACCCGTTTTGTACTGTATGTAGGTCCGTAAATAATGTACTCAATTTGTTAAATAGTCACATAGGTAATATGTGTGAATATTATTCATCTTTTTCGTTACATTGTCAATCTTCCTTCATTTGATTACTCGTATCTTGGAACCTGGGAAATGCGGAAAAACTGTTTAATATGGAAAAATTATCTGGTCCCTTGAGATTTCACTACAGCCAGGTTTCACTGTAGTTCTCATTTAGATCAATTTCCAACGTGCTAGGAAATCAAATGATTCCCAGCTGAGAGTTTGAGAACCTTCGAATCAAAGGGCCTATTGGTCATCTCCAGAGCGGACGTGATTGCAATCAGCGGCAGTCGGAGGGGCATCGGCGAGTATTAGGTCGCTCCAGAGCCCTTCACCGCCTTCACTTCCGCCAAATATATTTGCAGCGACAACCTAATCTTAGTTCGTCACGGAGTTGTCAAACTTCCTGTGGACGGCAATACGGCTCGGATTCCCCCTTTGATTCCGAATCCAATCAGAGAGAAACGAGTTTGGATTAGTTCCCTCGACACATATGAGACCCCGAAGCTCTCAGACGACCAAATCCGAATTCTTCCGTAGAGAGCAGTTTTTCACACTGTCAAGTAGGTACGAGACGTGTCCAGAAATTAAGTGTACCCAATTTTTGTAGGATTCAAAAAATTGTATTTAAAAAAAAAAAAAATACGTGATTACATTAATATATTTGGGGTCTGGCGTTGTCGTGCAACAGGCAGACTTCGCTTGTTAACAGAGCTCTCCTTTTATTTTGAATAGCTCTCCTCAATTTGTTAGGGTCTCTCAATACCTTGCATCGTTGATGATCTCCCCCTGAGGTAAACATTCAATCAATATGATGCCTCTGTGGTCCCAAAATACTGATGCCATGATGTTGTTGTATGAAATGGTGGATTTGAACATTTTGGTGGAGGGTGAACTGGTGTGTCGCCACTTTTTGGTCTCTTGGTTTCAGGCGTATAGTGTGCAACCCAAGTTTCATCTCCTCCTGTCGTTAATTACCTCCTGTCGCAGCCCCCGTTTCCAAAACACCTGACAGAGTCGAAACGGGGTTTTCAAGTATTTTTAATTTAATTTCGTTTGAGTAATATTCCCTTTTCTTTGTAGGTGGCGTCATAACAAACCTGAATCTACAAAAAAAACTTAGAATCGTAAAATTAGCAGTTTCTTCCTTGTGGGTAGAAGAGGTCCTGAGGGCGAGTAGAACAGATTCGTCCTGGCGCTGTGCCATCGATTTATATTAGGAATTACATTGTCACTCGATACTACGAAACCACGTGTTGTTCAAACCAGCTGCTCACCAGTAAGGTAACATCACTATTCAGTCAGCCTGGAGTGTAGTTGGGAGACTGTAGGAACCATCACTGATCTAGTTACCGACTCTTCCCCTTTCATTTGGAGATGACCATCTGGCTCCATGACCATCTAGATGACCATCTCGATCGAACCCACAATATTGCTTATTAGTCCAATTATTTACTATAGTTATTGCACTATTGAATACAGAATCAGACATAAAGGCGATCTATGCAGAAAACGCCTCATAAACTGTTGTAGACGAATTTGCAGCGTATTTCTACTACTCGTAGAGCCTTTTTTTTTTTTTTAATTTTATTTTATTGGCATTATATTGTTGTATAGGTACAGCCACAAGAATGGAAGGTAATAGATTATTTACATAATTATATTACAATTCTTGATAAATTTAAACAGTTCTTTGTACACAGAAATGTCTCATATCTATAATTTACTTCTTTTCAACTAAATATACTTTATCGCGATTGTATATCCTTAGGTTCCAGATGAAGCTGTAGAGACAGAGTCCTTACAGAGGGAGACTTTTATGCAACATAATGGGAATATATTTTTATCCAGCCCCAGATGGTCCTTCAAGAGAATCAACACAATTCATACAACGTCAATCTTCCATATGAATTCTGCCCATAACGACTGTGATCATTTCGACCTTCAGAAGATTTATTTCCATTCTACATTCTATTTCAGCAAGTCACATTGTAGAAATCTTGATTAATCATTTTTTATTAAAACTTCCCAATATTGCCAATATGAATAGTTGCAATGATCATTAACTATCAATTCAGTATCAAACTTCGATTTTCACTTAGTCGAACCTACTCACTACTACAATTTCATTTCTAGGGTTCCGATAATTAGGTGTTGATATCCGAACTGCCCTTGAAACCTGACGAAGCATCCAAGGATGATGATATTCCAGGGTATTTCAAGTATTTGTTTTTAATTGTGTATCAAGAGTGTGTTGTTAGTTTATATTACATTTTTCTCTGTAAATATATTTATTTTCATCAACTGACTTTCATAAAAAACTCTGCAAATTCTTGACACAACGGTTCATTATCTTCTTTGTACAGATCACCCTTCTGTCTAGATCACTAGGTCTAAATGTCTAGATCCTAAATCGATACCTTACTTCACAAAGGGAATATGTCCTTAATAATTTATGATGGACATATTCCCATTGTGAATTAAGGTATCGAAATGTTAGATCAATTATTATTATCAATTATCACTAATTATTAACAATTTTATCAAGTACCTAGTGAAAATGATTATAATTTATTGTTAGGTATTATTAATTCGTATTTACTATTAATAATAATAATAATTAATTATGATTAATTAATACGATATAATTCTGGGGTTTTTAATACTACATCGGTAATAATTTTTCTATAAAAGAAGTACCTACGAACAAACATTCGCTCGTGCGTTATAGGCTCTGACGTACTTGTTGGCCTCCTGCTAGCCGTCTTACGTCATACGCTCGTGCGTCATAGGCTCTGACGCACTTGTTGGTCTCCTGCCAGCCGTCTTACGTCATACGCTCGTGCGTCATAGGCTCTGACGTACTTGTTGGCCACCTGCCAGCCGTCTTACGTCATACGCTCGTGCGTCATAGACTCTGACGCACTAGTTATCCTGCCAGCCGTCTTACGTCATACGCTCGTGCGTCATAGGCTCTGACGCAATATTTGGCCTCCTGCCAGCCGTCTTACGTTATACGCTCGTGCGTCATAGGCTCTGACGTACTTGTTGGCCTCCTGCCAGCCGTCTTACGTCATACGCTCGTGCGTCATAGGCTCTGACGTAATGGCCCGCCGGTCGCTTGTGTTCTGACGTGATCTGAGGGAAAGGGTGAATCAAGGGAACAAATTTTTCCCGTTTCAGTTTATGTGCCAAAGCAAAGACATGAAAATGTCAAAAAAATGTGTAAATAGGTAATGCCCAACTGTAATGTCAATTTTCTGACAATGAGTTTTCGACTATAGTTTTCAAACCTTTTTACTTAAGTACTTATTGCAATTTGAGACTGATAATGAGCTGTTTGCAAATAAAAAGTCTGATAACTACTTTATTACATCTTATTAATCTATTTTCAAGTTCCGATTCACAGTTGAATGTATTTTATTTAGATGTCGTAAAATTCGAAAACGATGGAATGACGAAACCTGTCGACTACTGGCTCAAGTGATACTGTCGACTTCTAACACATGTAGGTCGACTACTAGTGCAAAACCATGTCGACTACTGAAGAAAATGTTGGTCACTGGTATCGACTACAGTAGTAACTACCTAGAGCATTGGGATTTTTTACAAAACTTGTTTTTCCCTTTTCAAACCATGTTGAATAATATTTCCCGCTGCCAGGTCTTTTAGGGAAGGATCTCGGGTACACAATGAACAGGTTTGCAATGAGAAAAAAACCGAGTGAATATTGAAATGTCATCCATTTCTGACCTATATTTAAAATTTCAAGTATCGAGCTCATCATCAAAATTTAATTTGTTTAAACAAATAGGTATTATTTAAACAATTTTACAGACAAGAAACCGAGTGAATATTGCATTGTGATCCAGTTCTGACCTATTTTTAAAATTTCAAGTCAATAGCTCAGCATCAAAATTTAATTTGTATTATTACAAAAAGGTATTATTTAAACAATTTTACAGATGAGAAACCGAGTGAATATTGCAATGTGGTCTATCCCCGACTGACGGTTAAAATGTCTAGACTGTAGTTTACCTGGAAGATGAAACACTAGGTCTAAATGTCTAGATCCTAAATGTTAGATTAAGTATTATTATCAATTTTATCAAGTACCTAGTGAAAATTATTATAATTTATTGTTAGGTATTAATAATTTGTATTTATTATTAATAATTATTATTATTAATTATGATTAATTAATACGATATAATTCTGGGGTTTTTAATACTACGTCGGTAATAAAAATTATTTTTCTATAAAAGAAGTAGGTACCTACCAACAAACATTCGAAATTACCTTCATTTCCGTAGCACGAAACGCACCTCAGAACAACAAACTCGACATCAGTTAAGCCATATGATGTTCCAAAGAGCTTGTTAGTATGAAAATGGACCTGTATTTCAACAGTTTGAGTCACGATCGTGTTGTGAGGCACAATCTTTGAGCCGTCATTGTGAACGAACGGCTGGTCGTACACAGCTGCAGATGGTCTTAAAAAATTCTACGGAACAAACTCTATCTAAATATGAAATAAAAAACATACCGTTCTATATGAATTTTTCGAGATATGAGATTTTCAAATTTTCAAAATTCGTTTTGAACCCCTTCCCCTTGACCTAGGGTTATGAAAAGTTTCGAGGACCATTGTGGGGTTGGTCGAAACCCATAAAAAAAATTTCGTAATTTTAACTCAACGCTAACTGGGCAAAGTGGCGCGGACGGCGTACGGCGGACGGCGTACGGCGGACGGACGGATTTTTTTTTATTCGATTTTCTGAATCTACGTATCTTGAAACGTAAACCAACAAATTTTGAGGGGGGGTTAAAATTTTTTTTTCTTTGGGCGATTCCAATGGTTCATTATCGAAGATAATAAACCAAAATTTCCGGTTCATAAACTTTCTTAATACCTAACAAAGCATCCAAGGATGATGCTATTCCAGGGTATTTCAAGCAAATTTGCTTTTAATTGTGTATCAAGGGTGTGTTGTTAGTTTATATTACATTCTTCTCTGGCAATATATTTATTTCATTCCAACTGAATTTCATAAAATCCTCTGGTTCATAAAGGTGTAGAGAGACGGAGAGTCGTTACAGTCTTTTATATATTTTCATTCAGTATACAGATACGATGATACCACAGGCATAATATTTCTATAATAAGATTAGAAATATTATAGAAATGGAAGTATTCATAGAAATATTACAGAATATATTATATTCCACTTATCAACATATTTAGTTGACTGAGGCGAAAACTGGTCTTTGTAGAGACGAATAATTCGTCTCTTGTTTGGTGAATTAATCTTGACTGATTGACTAATCTTGAATAATTGACCTGTAATTTAATGTACAGAAAATGAGTCAAGATTAATTCACCAAACAAGTTTTCGTCAAATTATTTCAATTTTCCGTCAGTTATAAATGTGACACTCAAATCCCTAAAATTTTCGTAATAACGTGTACTCTCGCGGTTTCTTTTTACTCTCCATTCACTCCTCCTGCTTGGAAACCTGTAATTTCCACAGCCCTCTCAACATTTGGGAAATCTTCAGAGGAAAATAAGGGACCCAACCCTCTACAATGAGAGCAGCTGCGACAACAAAAACACCAAACGACATCGGTAGCCTCGTTTTTCTCCTAAAAGCTTCCCATTATTGCGAGCGAAGGTTTTGACGTACGTGATCCACGCACTGACGGCCCTGTTGTTCTAAAAACCCTCATTTCTTCCGCAACTCTCGTTTCGTCGCCTGTTATTATTTGATTTGTTCTTCCTTTTTCATCATTCTCTTCATTTAACGTGTTCTCGTCTTCTTGTCCTTCCGTTTGCCCTCGTTCTCACGTCGGCCTACAGTGAAATAATGCGACCCCCAACTGTTTGCGTTCTCTTCTTTCAAGGGTGATCAAATCAAAGGAAATGTGAGATATTTGAACGAACCCCTGAAGGGCCTAATAGGGACCATGAAACGAACGAATAGATGAACCTAAACAGTAAAGAAAATCGCCACCGATGAACATAACAGATTCCAATTTCAAGAGCCATCTAAATAAACTACCAATCAGAATCTTATGGCCAGGATGGTCCCCAAACATAAACAACCGAAAATGGCAAAAGAGCACTAACGAACAAAATTACTTTTCACTAGCAAGTTTGATTCGATGCAATCATAAATAAGATTCCTGCTGCCTCGTACTTACTCCTAGAACAAGACTTGTAGTTCTTTGTAGTTCTTACTTAGTAGACTTAGTTTCGGATATGAAGGGAAGGTACATGAAATTATGAAGAACAATAGGGGAGAAAAAGAGCAGTAATATAATAACGCAGTATATATATCTTGCAATGGGGATCTTTAACTTTTTAAAGCCACAAACAATCAGTGCTGCTTCCAAGGGAGATTTAAACAAAATAACTTCCATTAAATTCTGTACATCACCCCATTTTGATTACTTAGGTCCTAAAAATTATGTCAGAATGATGGCCGTCAGCGGCAACGCACTGATAAAAGCGACTTCTGAAGTCTTCAGCCGTTCTCTTGCACATCTCGATGGGAATAGCTGTGATAAAATTTCAAATTTTGTTCTCTGAATCAGGCGTTAAGCTCATCCAAATACCGATGTTTGAAAACCTTTTCCTTCAGGAAAAAGTCGCTCACACCTATCCGGCGAGCTCGCAGGCCACGCCAAGTCACCCCTGAAAGAGACGTTTGCTGCAGTTTCACCATAGAAATTTATCCATGTACCAATGTATCTGCATGTTGTGTACAATTCTGTTTCTCTTGAAATTTCCATTAGAGTACCTCCCTCCCCACCCGTCAATGCCAAACTGCCTATGCTTAAGGCTTGACGGACGCGAGCAGAGTTCCCGGTTTATAGAAAATGTTGGGATAAGTCTGAATATACTGCATAAACAATAGCTAAAATAGCCTTCCCGACCACTGTCGAATGAAGGGTAGCTCTTTAGGAGGTGTTAGTTAGTGATATTGTTCCAATTTTGAACGAAGTAATGGGTTTTTATGTTGCATTCTTTGATGTCAAGAAATCTTAGACAATAAAGTGAAAATGTCGTTTTACCTTCCTGTGTGATGGATGCAGCGATAATGAAAGCAGGTGTATTTTATACGGGTATAAAACGAATCAATACAGAGTTGGGTGACAACCTGAGGGGCCCAAGTAAAAAATTGTGTGAGATGACACGTTGAAATGAAGTTGCGGTTGTTTCATTTATAAAACCACGCTATCGCTCCTAAGGGCAAGATAAGGGTAGAAAGAATGGTCTTAGAAGTCCCACCCCACGCTGAGAAGGGTGGAATTTCTTCTGTTCCAACCCTCAACTGTTATCTTGATGGTTCGTTGGTTTGAGGATGAAGACTGAGAAGAAGAAGACGGCGAAGAGGTTGTAAGCCATCCGCCAACCCTCGGTCACAGGGTGTGGCACGGAATTCCGGCTTTTATCTTCAAAACGACATCTCGCAGGGCCATCCTCGTCCTTCAGTGGCTGGACGTTCAAAAAGTCCACAGACTCTCCCTCCTTACTTTAATATCTGGTAGTTACTATCTGGCATGAAAACTTTCAGGATTCGTAATTCAGCTGTCGTAGCTCCCACCTCACCAGCAGATTTCTCCATCAAAGCCACCTTCAGCGGGAAGTCGAACATCTTATCAACACGTGTATGATGAAAGATTTCTTGTTTCCCCTTTTTCACATGTTTAGTTCAATACATCCTAAATTGTTTCTATCGACGTCGAAATTCAGAAAGCGTATTCGTTAGGGTAATCGACTCGGTATATAATAATGCCCTTCGCCCCTCCACACTCACTCTTTTATCCAGTATATAGATATTTACAATGATTATAGTTGAATGGTAATGGATTAGGGGCCTGTTCAGCTGTCGCGAGGACCCGCATAAATCAGGCTGTTACCCCTGACAAACGAGGAATAGAAGAAATATCTTTCCAGGAACCGTTTTTGAAACGTTCCCTGAGTGATTTACCCGACGAGGGGTTCGGACAACGCAAATTGGCCGACCGCCAGCTTCTCGGGGACTCGGATTGTATGTTGACTTTTTATTTCTTCCGTTGCGTTTCATTTTAATTTATTTAGCATTTTATTTTTCCGTGGCCGTCATCTGGAAATTTGCGGCGACGTGAGCCTCCGGCAGCCACTTGAGGATTCCTGAAGAGATGCCTTTCGTCACGAACGGAATTTTGACGACTGGGATACCGGTGGGCGTGAAACGCGACGGGCACTACGTTGTCCTCACTGAGAATCCCAAGTTAGTTGCTACAGTATTCGTTCTGCATTAACATTCGTTACAGTGGCCTTAGACAAACCACTCTTCGCATCAACCCAAAAAAGAAACACTGCAAATTCTACCACGGTTTTTTCCTTTCTAATTAATAGTGCAGACGAGTACAGAAGGTTTCATGTTTTTAAATGGTTTCACGTACAGAAGCGTGAAAAAATCACTTGGACGGGAGACCCACTTACCGGCGGTTACCCATCCAAGTAACATCCACGCCCGACGTCGCTTAACTTCCGTGATCTGACGAGAACGGGTTCGTTGCGACGCCTGCCCCGTACGAGTTATCTATGGTTGCCAACCAAAATATCTATCGCTCCACTTTCTGGAGCCCAAAAACAACATTTTCGGTGTCGTTCCGGGTTTTTTTCAATATGTATCTCGGTAAGGCGTGGTCCCAGCCCTCCGGTCACCAACAGCTCAAAAAAAAAATAAATAAATAAATAATATATGGGGGTACCTTGTAACGCCGGAAGGCTTATACAAATAAAACATTTCATTTCATTTCATAATATATGGGGGTTAGTTAAAGGAGGTGGTGCATCTTCAGGGCTGTAACAAAAACAAAAACCTACCGTCAGGCCTGACCATCGTTACCATTGATGTGTCGATGAGTAACACAAGAAACATAAGAAGATATTTCTAATCTATTCTCATCTGTTTATAGTAAAAGCACAACGCAAAAGATGAATATCACAATTGGGTCCACCTGCTGTCATTCCTAAAGAAGGTGACAAACCGGGTAACTGACCCTGACACTGAAATTGAAAATATATAAAGTTTTTTTTCTTCCACAAATTTCTTACCTAAGCCCATAAACATTTTTCATGAATATGGGAAAATTCAATTTGAACAGTTGTAGAGTGCCTAATGAGCTTAAAGGGTAACAATTGTAGGTAGTTTCGTGTTTAAGTTCAAAAAACCTGCCAGTGACCGGAGAGCTGAGGTTATGCCTTACCAAGATGTGTTGATAAAACCGGAATGGCACCTTTCACGCATTCGTTTTCCGTAACCTATTACATGGTATTACCTGGAATAGTCTCGAATGGTCGGCAACAAAGAGGCCCTCAAAGGCCTTTCCCATAAGTTCTCAAAACAGTTATTCCGGTAATAGGTGTTATCTAGTAATAGGTTACTGGACAGTATTAGGTTATTTGAAGCGGTTACGTTAAATATTCCCCACCCCTAGGGCAGCCATAAAGTGTCTTTTTGGCATCACTACAACTCCTTTTGCATCTATCCGTCCATTGTATATACTTTTTAGTCTCAGAATACACCAGTAAAAATCCAAAAAGCTTATTGAGCTTTCATTCTGGTTGGTCACGTGAAGGTCCTCTGCGTTTGGTGGGCGGTCGGTAACAAGTTTAGGCCTATAGTTCATAGGACCCCTCTCAGTGACGGTATAGTGTAACATTCTAGTGATGTCATGTAGAGATTTCCAGAAAACCTCCATTTTCAGCAACCTAAAAACCTCATTATCCAGCAAAATCGGATTTCTCTTTTGTAGAAACTTAAGAGCTGATAAATAGTTGTATTTCTTGCAACGCTATTTATTATTTCAATCGGACTCTACGAGGAAGTGGAAATGGTTTAAATAAATATTCACATACTGCACACTGTAACCACGGTCGTTTGAACTACCAATGCTCCGGTGCTCTTCGAGGGCTTGGAAAACAAACAACCCTCGTCTGCTTTCAAAGGATGCAGTTGAAATTAGAGCTGACGGTGCAAAAGGTAGTCACATTTTTTTCAAAGAGTTCAATTGAAGGATTCTGATTGGGCAAAGGAGAAAACGTGGAAATGCTCCCGGGAGGAAGGCATTGATACTGAATAAAAGATCAGGGACGATGCCTCCCTTTTTCGACATGGGGGCCTAAAAGAGCAAGACGAGGGTATTTGCTCTGCTAATGGTCCTAAAGAGGTTGAAGGAATTGATTGAGCGGTGACTCACGGCGTAGCAGCCCTCATGAGCTCCGGAAAAATATCGTCTTCCCTTCGCTTATCGATTGTTCTCTCAGTGACAAATCTATCAATCCGAGCTCCGAGGAGAGAAGAGGACATATTTTTTGGCGCATTTTGGGACAATTTTGGCAATAGGTCTAAAATTATCAATAAAGTGATTATTTGATAGTTTTCCCACGCTGACGTTAGGTTATAGCACTTAGATACGTATGCCCGATTCGTTCTGTGGTATTTTATATATTTGATGAATAACTGCAAGTACTATGAAGGTGAGATATCCAAAAAATCTTCCATTTTTCAGGTAATTCGATTTATTCTGGGTAGTGTTTCGATAGCAAATCAGTCACACCTATTCATCCCTTAATTGTCACTCTCACATGCTACGTATTGCTCTATTTTGGCACTGTAAATATCCAAATGTGTAAAAGCAGTAACGTTCCAGTCTGGTTGACTGGACCAATCTATCTGAAAGTTTGCTTACATCTTTCAAATGACACTGGGTCATGTTAATTATTTATAAGTGTTATCCTTGTAAGACAGTTCCAGCGTACAAGCTGGAAATGCACGCAGATACATACCTTGCTAAATGCCACTGTAGGCTGGCTTAATAATTTTGCTACACACGCTATTAAATTTTGATACTACGAGTACTATCTTCACATAGGGAACTAAACAAACGCACTTGTGGATAATTGTACCTAATTATTATTACATAATAATACTATTGCCTCTATAGGTCTTTTCAACTTCAACGACAAAAAGATGTGATATCCCCCCCTCCCAAAAACCTCCGTGTAAAAATCTAAATATCTAAAAGCTAGGTCCACCGAGCGTCACGTGAAAGAGTATAATATATTATAGCAGTGTACAGCTGACACCGATACCAGTATCGCTCAAAGCGTTGCACTCAATGCCACTTGGAATGCCTGCTTGATTACTTGGAGGAGCAAGACTACGCTCTGATGGGTGACAAGCTGGTGTTAGGGAATCTGCGATTGTAGATTGCGTCCCATGGGAAGAGGGAGGTGCAAAACGGCAAATAACGATGACCAACTTCTTTATGCCATCTGCTAAAACGATGTTTACCTAATAAAACGTGGTTTTTCTCCATAATAAGCATTTATGCCTCCTTTTTAATCAGCGGCTTAACCGTGATTTCTCTTATTCGTGGCCTTTTTACCCCCATTACCCCGATTAATCGACGTTCTACTGTATTGAAACAATCGAAGCCCAAAACATCGACTCTTCCTCTGTGTCAAACGTCGGTGTCCACCAACCCCGAAATAATCCGCTCGCCGAAGCGAAATATTCCGGTAGCCGGAACGCCCACCAAAATTCATTCTCCCCAACGTTTACGAAGGGACAGATGTTGACAGAGGGTTTCCAAAGAAGGGATTCGAAGTTGGGGACAGGACACACCATATGATGGACCCCCAAGTCCTCGTCACAGTTGGACATGTCACAAAATGTCGTAACAGCTGAGGATTAGCGCGTCGTTGACTCTTTTTTTTTTTAAATTTTCTCTTGGAAACACGGGATTAGCCTGCCGCACGTCGTAAATAATCCAAATTTTATCGATTTCATGTAGATGAATCACCGCAGTTACATAAACGTCCTAGTTACCGTTTGGACTGAATGAACCCTGTAGGGTCTTGAAATATAAAGACGCCTTTTACCTACACCTGATTTATATAGAATAATAATTATTAAACCGTGTTAGTGTATTGGATCAAAACAGGCACTTGATATTACGCTTTGATATGCTACACATAATGTTTTTCAATTTTTATCATTAATGCCATTAATTATTGATGATTTTTTTGCCCTTAAGGCTTGTTTTTGATCCTGATATTTAGGGTTACGGTGTTTCAAAGTTATTCGACGTTTTTGAGGAGAATCGAAGGTACGTTTCATCCTAAATTACTATCTCTATTCGATTTAGAATCAGCATTTTTCAGTTTATCGACGAGTCTTCTCGAAGGTCCATTTCATCATGAACGACTACCTCGATTGGATTTGAAACCAACTTCTTTCGACGTTTTTGTGGTGAATCCTAGTATTCTCGCAGGTTCATTTCGTCTTAAATGACTACCTATCTCGTTTCAATTCGATAATATCGAAAATAACTCGAAAAAATTTGAAAAATATTTATATTATAAATATTTTTCAAATTTTTTCGAGTTACCAAGGTGAATCGAAATTTTCTCGAAAGTAGTGACTAGAGAGAGATTTAGATTTAGATTTCTAAAAAAATCTCTTAAACTTCTAAAAAAAGAAATCCCTCTGATTCTACTGTATTTTCTCAGGACGTTAATATTTGATCGCCAATTTTAATTGTCGAAACACGTGTAAACCCGACCGCGTTATACGAACCGCTCACCAAACTAAAATATTACCTTTAGCATTATAATTAGGACACATCTGGAACAACTGAACGGAACTTTTTTTTTAATGTTGAAACTATGGGTGGCCCAAAGCCAAAAAAATTCAGTTTTTCCCCCTCGATAAAATTAAAAAAAGTTAATTGCTCCATCACATTCTAGTTATCGGAAAAAAGAAGAAAAATATCCTCGAGTGGTAGACCATAGATAATTATCAATTAATGCTGACGGAATCTCCAATGAACTTCCTAAATGACCAGTAATTATTCGATAATAAGATCACAGTCTCGTTTTTATACTTTTGGGAGCCTCCGCTTTTTCCCGTTATCGATTAAATCGATTATCGATTATTATAAGACCTTCGTCGCCTCCAGAGGAGGAGCCCTCAAAAACTTCATTTGGATCATCTTTCGATGTACAGTAATCCCCGCTTACACCGTGCGCGGTTATAATGATCACCCGTATACATCGATCAAAATGCTACCGAGCAAAACAACAAACTTTAAAATAACGTAGGTGGATAATTGCCCAGCGGGAAGCTAAAGTGTTCAAGAAGTTATTTATTTTTAGTTTGTAACTTTCATTAATTTGATTGTAAATAGCCAGCTTAAAAACGAATAAAATTCACTTTTCTCCACTTAAGAACCAATCACATCAACGACCAGTCCTTCGAAGATAATGCCAGTAGTAATACATACCACCCATATCATATTTTATCGCGTACCTATCTTGAAATACAGCGACCGAGAAAATTAGTTTCTCCGTCCTTTCCAAAGGTTCATTATTGGAAGCAATAAACCAAAAATAAACCAAAAACATGCAAGGGATTGAGGCGTATTCACTTCAAACGGGAATGAAAAAGAAGGTCGACATTTTACCAGAGAAAAAAAGGGTTGAAATAAAGTATCTTGTATTTTTTGTCAACTGAGTAAAGACTTTTTTATGTTTTTTTTTTCTTTTTCATTATATTTCCGCTGTATAATTTTCCTGCAGCTCTTTCATGAATGTACAGTTGGCTGGTCAAAGTTTTACAGCCTTTGTATTGTTAAGTATCGCATTACAAGGTGGGGGAGTAACGGAGAAGAATTATTCTTTTTCCGTCATTTCCAACAGTGTTTCGTTACGATAAGTAGAATGACCTACAAACAACAACTTCGCTGGCTTTTCCCGGGAACAACGTTTCAGCCGCACAGTCGCTAGGATTTAACGAACGAATTTTAGAAGGACCCACTTGCATTATTCTTTTTAGAGAGAGTTTGAGCAAAGTATAAAATATAAAATAAATAAAATATTCTTGAGCCGAAAAACTTGGTTCAAAATTTCACCTGGGCAATTTCAAAATAGAATCAAGTTTGTTGTTGCTATATTACCTCTTGGCTGAAAAACCTGATGCCATTCGACAGTTTCCCGGTCAAATGTGTAGGAAATGTCCAAAAAATTGTAGGATGGTTTCGTCGGGCATAATAGCAATTACATATTTCAAACTTGTGTCGCGTTTTTGCTTGTCAGGCTGAAGAACAGATTGGTTCAGATAAGGCACGAGTACCTGTTGATAACCTTCGTAAGTTTCAGCAAATCATATTGTCGGATGATAATGCAATTTCATAAGGTCATTGTACAGGGTGTAAGGGTTAAGGTCGTACCACCGGCCAGGGATTCTACAACTAATTTCTGATAAAAAGTGTACCATAACTTTTTTTGGACCGCTTTTCTCCACCAATAAAATAATTTTAACTAATTCTGATCATACCGTTGGGGGCCTGAGCTTTTGGGCCAACTTTTTTGGGTTAAAGTGGGAAATTACTCGGAAATTAACTGTAAGGTTTCGAGACTTTACTATTCGGGCTCATTTTTCAACATCTGAATCTTCTTCAAAAAGTTGTACTTAGCAATCGGTAGATAGGGATTTAACGCTCTTTCCAGCGATATGACTACGTTTGAATTTGGCTGAGAAATGAGGGACTTATGGCCATTTTAGTGCGTTAAGGTCGGAAGCAAAATCTTAAAAGTGAAACAATTTTTGGGATTTTAAGTCGTAAAAAAAAAATTATGGGGCACGTTTTATCAGAAATTAGTTGTAGAATCGATTCCTGGACGGTGGTACGACCTTAAGCCTGACACACTGTAGGTATAAATATTGGAGTTCTAATTACTTAAAAAATCTCCTACTGGTAATCACTAACGTCCCGTTATTTTCATGACATTTCTAATTCAATAAAATTAAAATAATGTTTGTCCAAATGATGGGTATCGAGTTTAAAAATCGTGAGGCAATTACAGACTTCGGATTTGGGTTCCTCGAAACCCTAAAACCCACTCATTTTAAAGTGAAACTATTTAACCCCTTTGAGGCTGCGGGCCACATTCGAGTTCCTGTGGATTAGCCCCCAACAGGGAGCCCATTTACTTCGTTACCGCCCTCCGAACCTCTCGATCATTATGCTCGTTTAATCATTCCCACACACACAATTCCCTCCCGTATATATACACTGAACACAGGGGACGATACGCTCCCAGAGCCCTTCCTGACCAAAGACTTTCCCAACGGTAATAAACCAATCTTCCTCCTCTCGGTGAATGACATTTTCGAGGCCGAAACACAGAGAGGCCACTTTCCGAACCGTTGAATAATTGGTTCCCTCTCCCTCTCATCATTGAACCAATTGGCTCCTTTCCCGATGATTGTCCAATTGGACTTTTGAGGGTAGTTCCTGGGGACACGGCCGAGAGTGGGCAACGGTTCCTCATAAACTTCGTTACCAGCTGTCCACATGACCCGTCTTGATGAACTTTTCTAATTGAATTATCCATCTCCAGCTCTATTCGGTGGTAACTCGCCGTTTTTATTTCATTTTGTTTCATGTCGATATATTTCTATTGAGCTCCTCCCCTCGTCTTAATTACCTACTAAGTTAATTTACCCCGTCAATTCATACGCTACTGACAGAATTCGTATGGTCAGCGGACCCTGGATCGGGTCTGGCCTTCGTTTTTTGGTGCACGCCACCTCAGGGTTCATAATGGTCATGAACCCTCCCGAGCCAAAAATCGGCAATATTATCGTAGTTGTGCCCACTGGACACAAACGTTTAGGCAGGGGATCTCCCAAATTTCGAAGGGTTGCTCAAAAGGTCGATACTAAGGCTAAGTTCGAAGAGGAGTTCATTGGCGTGCAAAAAGTGTTTTATACAAAATTTAATAATAATAAAAATAAAAAAGCAAAATCACTAGAAACAAAACTTTGAAATGAGGGGTCACACGTCCGACTTTAATCCCCCCCCCCAAACTCCCCAAAAAACCCCCTAAAACCCCCCTTTAGAGTGGCCCGATTCTACACATATACGAACTTGCCCCATCGATTGCCAGGATAGATTTTTTGTGCAAATTTGAACTAAATAAAATACTTATATAATAAATATATACCTACATAAACTAAGTAAAATATATACATATGATTTTTGGTGTCTTACGGCAGTGAATTCAGTCTGGAACAAATCTTGGCAAGAAAACGTACCGGGAATTCGAGTTGTAAAAATTTTGGACCGAGAACAATAGCTTCAAAATTTCGCTCCGCAAAAGTTCGGATCCGCCCCCGACACTGAAGAAACTCTCCAAAATCAGAATTTGTGTTCCACACAGAATCATAACTTGGTCCAATTACCGCTAAGACCGCAAACCTGTCCAAAACGTAAAAATTTGGGAATTTGAGATAGAGCCCATATTTAGAGTGTTTTTCTTGTTCAAGTGTGACTACAAGTGTGAGGTCGGCTTCAGAAGGTCCAAAAAACGGATTAATGTTCGGCCCCCAAAGCTGTTTGGGCTCCTTGGAGCCTCAGTTTACCTTATTCCCCGTAGCCAACTAGCTCTCTCGACCTGCCACTTTATCACACATATTTACCGAATGGTTTTTCATTCATGTTGCTAATCAACTGTAGTACAACATATAGCAATTTTGTATACTACTGCAGAGCGTTTTTTGTGTTCTGCAGATCACGCAGCAGCTATATACACGACACCTCACTCCACACTTAGTGAGTCCTGTGGAGGTCCTCAAGTTCGGTCCCCTGCAGCCTCCGTACGTCACCTGTTCACTATTGACCAGTCGGCTCAGTACTTTAGAGTTTGGATGTTTGTGGAGCCGACGTTCGTGTTCCATCGCATGTTTTCTTAAACATAGTGTCGCCAACTGTCTCTATGTGTAGGTCACGATGGCGATCAGCCCTTCTTACCAAGGCCCCTCGACGATGCACCACAGAACTTTATTTTCTCAACAAACTGACCCGGTTTTCGTTAACCCCAAGCAATACCTATACAATACGTACTTTAGAGGAAAATTCAAAAAATAAAATGAATAAATGTTAGGAACGCCCCATTTTGAAGTTATTGCGATAGCAATTTCCGTTCGAAAATTCAATAGATAGGTACTACTTTTTTTTTGGGAAGGCGTAAACGGAGGTGGAAAATAAGCGAATTTGTTTGTGTCGTGGGATCGTTTCGGTTCGAAGAAGACGAAGCATATGATAAGGGAAGAATCACGAACTTCTCATCTCCCAACCCCCCGAAAACGGGGAACCCTCTGACAAGTGAGCAGGACCAGGAGGAGGGAACACTCACCGTTACGGACGTTAATGGAATCTGCCCCCCAGAAACTCGATACTGTTCAAACACTTGATTTTGATGGGCTGTGATGATGTCACTTCACTTTCGCTCTTTCCACCGCCCCCCAATACCCCCCCCCCCACCCCATAGTCCTTCACTACGTCAATTTTCTGTCTCCCTTTCCAGAGTTTTTTTTTTGCCTTTTCTGGGTCGCTTTTTCCAAACCTCGTTTTTTGGTGTGTTTAACCTCTCGAGTCTCCCTCTTCCATCATTCAATCCGTTTCCGAATCCATGAAAATGAGTTTTCATCGCCCAACAGCTTCAAACCTCATCTAAATTCAAATCCAAGCTGTGAAACGAGAGAAAATCCATTACAGGCTTCTGTTTTCCAATAATCTAATTTCAGTAGGGAACGTCTTCTTGAATTGCGTCTTCACCGTTTTAGTCGTGCAGAATGAACCAATGAGCGAATTTTCGAAGTAACTCTCAAACTTACCAATACCTAACGACTAACAAACCCTTCAAAATTGGGTTGAAAAAAAGCACCATCCAATTCGAGCCCTATTAATGGAAAATGAATGCCACATCTACCTTCCTCCACGAAAAAATTATATAGTATCCATGATCAGTTCACCTGTTCACCTGCTCAACCAGTCAGCTAGGGATGGATATCAAACTGCAAAACATCGATTACTGGTAATCAATTAATATTTCGTATCATTAAGCGATACACCGATTAATCGACGTGAAAGAAATCGATTAATCGATACAACGATTAATCTTGAGAAAACAACACAAAGTAAAAAACAACAGAAAAATTTTTTTAATCGAATTTCTTTTTGAAATGTAGAGCTAGTAGCTCTACTAGATATCGAAATGGTCGTTAATGGTGATTACACGCTCATAGAGGGACTACTGTCAAAGTCGCGTGATTAAGATTTTTTGAATTGATTTTTAATTTCGTCACGCTCTGAGCTGGTCTTATTATGTTGAGTTTTGCATACTTGTGCCATAATGGCGGCAATGTTATCTTTTTTCTAAATGCTCCCAGACCACACTTTGGAGGCAATTTGACACACTCTTTGGGGGCAACAACAATCGATTCTATATTGTTGCAAAACTTGTCAGTTATCAGTTATTTTGTGAAAATTAGTCCCAACTCTCACGGAAGAATAGAAAAATCCACAGTGATGCAGCATGGTCATAAGAGCAAATATTCGATTAAATAACTGGTTTTATGTAAAATGTCTGCAATTTTCTCGTTTTATAACAAATTTTGTCTTCTTTTCTTGCCGAATATAGACACATCAGTTTATAGAATTTTCAACTTTGAACACGATGATGAAGTCACATTTGCGATAGCTCATTCTGTTACCAGATTAGAGCAGTTGAACCGCGAAGAACATCTCAAGTAACAACGATTTTTCTTCATCTTCAAAGTGCTCCAGTTTGAGAACGGAATAAGATGTCGCAATGCTAACTTCACCATCGTGTTCAGCGTTAAAAAATTTATAATCTGAGGTGTAACACGGTAAAAAACTCTGCAAATTCTTGACACAACGGTTCATTATCTTCTTTGTACAGATCACCCTTCTGTCTAGATCACTAGGTCTAAATGTCTAGATCCTAAATGTTAGATTAATTATTATAGAGTTTTATTAGTAGTACAATGGCCAAAAGCACAATGATGACTGGACATGTGGGGGGGGGGGGCGCAGAAGTAATTATGTAAATAGGGTATACAGGAATTTAGAGGTAGAATATTTCTTCCATGGACATGGATGTAGGCAGTGTCCCCAGGACACTCGTGGAGTTGCCTCGCTGGATGGCCAGCGACAAACGCTGAACTAGGTACCGCTTCGCCCTTCGGTCTCCTGTCTTTTCTGCCAATCTTGAGCCTAGAGCGTCCACCAAATCCCTGGCCTCCTTTGCCCAAGAACCCAATGACTCCACGGCAAAGGCTACAAAATTATTGGTACGCTTGATGGCCTGGTACTTCGGATGCTTCTTTTTGGCCAATAGCTCTGCTGCGTATCCAGGGGTGCGATAGGAGGTAATGTAGCTTGGCGCAAGGGAGTCCGCACACGTCACGTCCCAAACCAGGTTCTTACCTAGGGCCCATGGTATGAGCGTTACCCCATCAGGTCTCTTTCCATCCTCCCTCAACAGACCAGAAGGTTCCAAGCGAACTGGGATGTCTGCAGCACTGAAGGCTTTCTGCAATAACATGTTCAGCTCTGCGTGGCGAGAAAACCTACCAGCACTTCGTTTGCAGCAGACCCCATGCCGGCCAAATGAGTCGACAGGGGAAGAACAGGGACAGTAGTGTGGGCGACAGAGCTTCACTCCCAGACGGAGCCCTACACTGACGCGTAATGCTTCGTTCTGGAGGAATGTTCCAACATTTGGGCATGGTATAGCCTCCAACCAAGCGCCTGAAATGTCATTCTGCAGGATCTTGAACCTTAGGGAATCTGTGGGGTTTGGGAAAGTCATGCTTTCAACAATTTGTTTGAGACTCAGAGCATCCCACTCAGATTGGAGGCTGACTTCTGAAGGACCTGGGACGCTTTGGCCATTCTGTTGTCTCCACACATCCATGGCTTCGGTAAAAAAAGGCAGGATCAACTCGTCATCCGTATTGTTGAGCAGCGAAGATGCTAGCTGCCCCGCCCCATTACACGAAGCCAGGTAGGCTGGCAAACATATGTCCTGTAGCCGGCGGACCCCGATTCCCCCTGATCTGACTGGCAATGAAGACTGCAGCCACTGACCGTCGTCCAAGCTGACATTGAGAATACGCTCCAAGGCTTGTCTGAGGGACCCATCCATGACTGAAAGACATGAGGAAATCTTCCAAAGAGGAGATGTTCGAAGCAAGTACGTGAACTTAGGGACAGCGAAGCAGTTTTTCAAAAGGAACAAGGCGTAGTGAGCCTGGAGCAAATCCAACCGGTGGATGAGCAGCTCGACTTTTTCGAATTTGCTCTTCACATACTGCTCCATCCCTTCTTCCAACAACGGCGATCCCAGCAGCTCAAGTTTGTCCCTTCCCACAACGCGTATTCCTGGCGCTATTGAGTCAAAAGCACTTAGCACATTGACGTTATCCTCACCATCACAGAAGAAGATTTCACACTTGGAAGGGTTGATTTCAAGGCCTACCTCTTTGGCTTTTGATACAATTTCCCGAAAATCTTGTAGGACGTTGTAGGCTGAATCTCCAAGGGTTCCATCATCAAGATACCATGCATTGAGGCTGGACTGAAGAGCCTCAACTATAGGGTGTATTGTCAAGCTGAAAAGCAGAGGTCCAAAGGGATCACCCTGCATACAACCCGTTTGTGATGGTATACAACTATCCCCATACAACAAATGGCAGGGCTTTGAGTAACATTGCCACAGAAAATGGTACATTGACGGAATCCTTTCTCGAACAGCTGTTAGCATGCAATCACGCTCGATGGCATTGAAAGCATTTCTAAAATCAATCTTCAGCACCACCTTGCTTCTGCTCCTGGGATCCATCACAAACGCCCGCGTTGCATGGATTGCTGCTTCGCACCCTGCCATGGACCCAAAACCCAGCTGATGTGGCAGCAGGTATGATGCTGCTTGCTCTCGCACGTGGATACAACCGACTTTAGCCACTAATCTTCTCCACACAGAGCCAATAGCGATGGGCCGCAAACCCCCGTCTTTCTTTTGCAAGGCACACAGAGTTGCACCATACAAGAAAGGGCACACATCGGGGTGGAGTTTTCCGGCCAACATCAGGTTACACATACTCACAATCGATCGCAATAAAGTGATTCCCGCCTCGCCTGCTGATACTGACGTCAAATCCTTTAGGTGTTGAGGGCGAAGTCCGTCCATGCCCCCGCTGGAACCATTCGGAAATGTCTGAATGGCCTGTCGCACTGCCGCCATATCCGTCGTTAGTGGCTCTATAGAATCATCTGGTGCGAGTGGGGGAGTTTGAACTCTTGTAGGGGCTGGATGCTTTTTCAGCAGCTCCGCATAGTTTGTGGTACTATGACGAGCCAATGTATCATTTGAACTTATTACTCTCAGGTGGATGAATAAAGCTTTCAATCAATCAATCTGTCGAAATC
Organism: Stenodema calcarata; assembly: GCA_963920205.1. Lineage (NCBI taxonomy): Eukaryota > Metazoa > Arthropoda > Insecta > Hemiptera > Miridae > Stenodema > Stenodema calcarata. Next base: position 17,561,946 of record OY986060.1, read on the forward strand.
CCTGTTTGTATACAATATTGACCGAATATAACGATACGAAATAGGTAATCAACGTAAAGAGTTATACGAGTATTTAGCATCTTTATAATTCACCAACTTGGACCTGTAACTGAATTTTTTGATTGAAACCAATTTTGGGTCGTTATCAACTGTATCGTGGTGGGACCAAGAGTTGTTTACTTTCGGCCGAAAACAACCCGAGCGGGTCGCATAGTGCGGCTCGGCCGTTAAAACGGCCGCAGAATGCAATAAACGGTTTGAGCAGCAACACGATCGCATTCCAGTTCGTCCGCTGCCGCCGGTCATCTCATCCTCAACAATATCCGACGAAGATGACGTGGGATTCTTCCCCTTCTGGATTATTATTTGGATTATTATTGACATTTTATGTCTTTACTATGGCACATAACTCAAAAAGTGTGACATTGTGACGTTGACGGTGTGACGAAGAAAGCGTTATGAAAAATTTCTAATGATTTTCACGTACAACCGATTCGTTGCTACGGAACTTTAACTTCGCCAGTTATCATCGTACAAAAATCGTTCACCACTCGTTGGATAGCTCTCGATTTACCTAACCATATTACGTTAACCACTGCAGAGTGCGTGGCCGACAAGCTGTGGTATGAGAGGGATTGTTTAAATAATTGTTTACACACAGGTATTTATGAAGTTCACCATAATAATATTATGATAATATTATCATTATTGAAGTACGAGGTACGTGGTGTGGGTGTGGGAGAGGGCGCAAAGACATAAAATGCCCCTCGTGGTTGCGTACTTGTACGAAAGCTGTACCCACCGTTTTCGTTTGAATTTTAAACTGCTGATGCATTTGAGTTATGTGCCATAGTAAAGACATGAAATTTCAAAACAAAGTGTATTTGAAAAGAAGAATCCAGAGATAGGTAGGTACACTTTTACAAACTCAAGAGACCAAGACTACAGTCAATTACACTGTACAAAATAAAAATTCAAATTAATTACCTAAGTCTGCAAATTTTTTTTCACTGAAACCTGATTCCCCTTAGAATAGAGTATTTCTAAAATTTACCCAATCACTTACTTTGTTACAATATCTCCAAATTGTTTTAGATCGCATCCACTAGTGGTCATCAATTTCGAGGAGTAGGTACGAGAGTTTCCCCTGAGCCGTTAGTTGAATTTGGTTGTAAAATAACCAGGCCGGAACCAAAACGCCGTTTTTAATAATGAACTATTGGGATCGCCAAAGAAAAAACTCTCGACAAATTCTTGACAAACGGTTTATTATCTTCTTTGAACAGATCGCCCTTCAACAGATCGTATTAAAATCGCCATTGAAAACGTCATGAACGAAATCACGTACCGTTTCCAATTAGGCCATCATTCATGCGGGTATTACTCGCCACGTAAAGACGTTTCGTTTCCACTTCGTCACAACCAATCGACAACCCTCGAGATCAAAACAGACTGATAGACCCGCAAATGAGAAACTTGGGGTCCCTAATAGAGGGGGGAGGTCGGATAGTTTTGCTAATACGAACGAAGGGTAAGGGCATATTGCAAGGGGAGCAAAGCAATGGGAGATAAAATTGACATGTCACTAGTTGCACGAGAAATCCGTGAAATATGAGATGGGGTTGGGGAATCAGGAAATCAACCAAGCGAGATGTGGAATGGATTGGAGAATTAATTGAGAAGATGCCGTCCTCACAAATCATTTTTACGAATTACTTAGTTCTGTTGTGTACAGTAGGACGTGCTGTTTTACTCTTTTCTTATTCATTTGTTAGCGAATTTTCGAAGAAATATTTCCTTACCTCTATTCTTAACTACTAACTTGATAATATAATATCTTAATATAATACCTTAATTCTACCCTTATTTTTTAGATGGGTGGTAAGATTTGCGGTATTTCCACTTGTCTTATAACTTTTTCCACACAAGTTGCACTGTCCCCCAACGACCGTTTTTGAAAAAAAAAAAGGTCCTAACAGCAGACATTGTGGAAAGTTAAACTAAAACTAGCTAACTAACTAACTAAAAACTAAACTAAAAAGACTCTAAAAACAGAGCACTTCTATATTGCTGGTGGCGTAAAAACAAGCGAAACTGAAGGAATAACAAACAAAGGTTGAGGTGTGTAAGTTTGAGGTTTTAACGTTATAGGTTATGAAAAAAAATATATCGGTGACCGATGTTTGAAAAATTATATCAATGTATCGATATATCAAGCAGAAAAATATCGATATATCGGCAAAAATATCGATATTTCGATATATCGATATTTTTTCAACATCCCTTCACTTGATTCATTTGTGAAGGATTTCGCAGTTCTGAAGGAGGCCCGTAAAGGTCCCCCCCCCCCCCCCTGAAACATTGATGTCTAATAAATATCGGGGAAAAACGATCGATGTTTCGAAACATCGGCGTAAACCTCCTGTAGGGACGTTCAAAACTTCCAAAGTATCGATACCAGTACTCATTTAAGTATTTGGATGGGCCTATTCGATACTACTCCGTTGGAGAAAACATTTATTACAAAACCTGTAAAACGGAGACATTTTACATAAAACCTTTGTTTTCAAAAATTCGCTCCCATAGCAATGCTGCGTGACTGTGGATTTTTTCCTTCTTTATGTGTTTACTTTTTTTGAGCTCTTTCAAGCAGATTCGTCTGTCGTAAATAATTTGCCATTATCTGTTATCCGTAGCGAGTTTTCTTTCTAACTGCATTACCAACAGTATATTGTGGATATCGGGGGTTTTCGTGACCTGTAAGAAAAACACTGGGAAGTGAGAGCACTGCGGACTATCTCCGGCTACAGGTTATACGAGAGCCATCAGATGGTAAGACGGTATTGGGGTGAATTCGAGGCACGAGCTCTCCCTCTCTCGCCTTCTACTTCGCAATGAGGGTCTTTTAATATTAAATAATAAGGACAAGTGACATTGGGACGAGGGAGTGAGACCCGACGATGGTGTACGGTGGGGGTTACTCTGCGCAAAAGGCTGTCGTGCTCCCAGTGCGTGTCGGATATTCTGAAGGGTGAGTTTCCCTTCCGTAAGTGAGTGGATTGAGAATCAATAACTTTACTATGCTGCCAACTTTCCTACACCGCGCTAGTCCGGGCGAAAAGGGGTTTATGATGGTAAAATGGGGTTGTCACGAAATACGAGAGCGATGCGGCGGTTTGATGACTTCAAAGTCCGTTGAATGCTGAGAATACACCAGAGCTTTTCACGGCTTAAAAACAAGTTTGTCTACTCGTTTTACTTCAGCATCAAAATATCGATATTTTCAACAACGGTACTTATGCTGGTATTTCACAATGTGGGTCTAGGATGTTACCTACACCTTTATGAAGTTTTAGCGCTCCTAGCGGCCTTTTTTGAGCAAACACGAAATGTATCTCAGTTCTATGATTATTATAGCTTCCATTGCAACTCTTAGCGTCGAAAAGTATGTTGGGAGTTTATTCACAGTCATGGAAGAAGTGGAACCATTCATTGCTAGTTGCTCTGTTTACTTCCACCCCCCCCCCCCCCCCCCCTCAAAGCTCTTTACACCCTACATCCATTTAGCACCCACAATTTCAATTTACGTAGTGGAAGTCAGCTCAGGATTGACTGATGATGAATGTTGTGATGCATTAATATTCCCGCCTCCTCCCCCCCCCCACCCGTCGACACCAACTCCACATACTCGGCGTCCTCCCCCCCTCGCCCCTTCACACCCCATCTCCATTTAGCACCCACGATTTCAATTGAGCTCATGCATGACTGATGATGAATGTTGTGATGCATTAATACTCCCGCCTCCTCCCCCCAACCGTCGACACCAACTCCACATACTCGGCGTCCTCCCCCCCTCGCCCCTTCACACCACACATCCATTTAGCACCCACGATTTCAATTGAGCTCATGCATGACTGATGATGAATGTTGTGATGCATTAATACTCCCGCCTCCTTTCCCCTGTCACATCAACTCCACATACATACTCGGCGTCCTCCCCCCCTCTCCTTTTTACACCCCAACAACATTTAGCACCCACGATTGCAATTGAGCTCTTGAATGACTGATGATGAATGTTGTGATGCATTAATACTCCCGCCTCCTTTCCCCTTTCGACACCAACTCCACATACATACTCGGCGTCCCCCCCCCCCCCGCCCCTTCACCGCAACCCACCACCATTTAGCACCCACGATTTCAATTTAGGTATCGTGTTTATCATTCATTCACGTCAATTTTACGTATACGTGATCTATACAGAAAATGAGAAACAGTTGTGAAAGAAATTTGCACTATTTATCCGTTTATTGAAGAACAGTTGTTTATCATTCACGTGGTCACAGGTTTGTACTTCGAAGTTTCGCTGTTCTCGACTATTTAATGTTCCCAAACGGTTCAGCTGTGATGCAGTCAGACGAAAACCCTAATACAGAACGCCGAAGAATCTATTTTAGAATAGAACCATTTCGTATACAAACTTTACCGCATACTGTTTGATTTTCAACGACGTCTAGCGCCCTTCGGGCCATCAGCTGCCTCGTGACACAATGCAAGATCTAGGCTTTTGTGCGAATCTGCTATCGTCGTGAAGGGAGGAGGAGCGACGAGGAAGGACGGAGGGTATTCAAATGTGTACAGCTTCGCTTCTTGTCACCCGCAGGAGACGGGAAGAGCATTCACGCCCGAGCTCGTGGTTCTGACAGCCCTTGATGGATTCGCCTTTGGGAAACGGCCTTCTACTTTCAACGATGCTTCAAATATGCTCGGGAGATTGAGAATAGTTCGCGGGAAAACGGAAGTCGACGCTGTAATTGAAACAGATTGTTCAAGGATATTTTCGAGTACTTGGTCGGATGTTGAGCGTTAGGTGGTGGAAATTAACGGTATTCCAGCAATTCACAAAGCACGAGTAGGACCCATTTCATCTCTAGGATCTACTGCTTTCGAGTGAGTCACAAGGTAGCGGAAGCCCTGAGACAGCCTAAGATTTCTCGAATTTTACAATTTTTCATGGCAGTCGTTTTTTAACAAATTTGATTCCCTACTTGTCATAATACGAGTATTATATAATAATAAACTAATAAAAAATGTCGCGCTTTGAACATGCAGGGTTGTGATCCTCGGAAAGATCGCACAGACGATATTCGAGTACAAAATATGCGGAAACTGTATGGCGGGTGAAACAATGTTTGAAGGAAAAAGAAAGAAAAACGGGTCACTTGGTACACGTAGTCAATTCACAGAGAATACTGGTTTGATATGAGCTTGATATAAAGCTCGTATTGTATAAAAAACAATAATACTGTTTCGCGTACCTATTACAAGAATTTGGAGCCACATCGACAAGTAGGGAAACAAATTTGTTAAAAAACGACTACCATGAAAAATTGTCAAATTCGAGAAATCTTAGCCTCTCTTAGGGATTCCGCTACCTTGTGACTCACTCAAAAGCAGTAGATCCTATTATAATCTTGTACCCCAATCATAGACCCTGTCAAAATCCGTTATATTCATATATTTTATTGCGATATCTGTGACCCAGCAGTCTAGTGAGTATTTAACGGTCGAAATACACTGGTATCCGCTTATCATTACTCCGGTTAACAGGCAGCCTACTGTTATGATAAAACGATTTTCACCAGTTGGGCGTTTGAACACAAATCGTGTAAGTACTAAATTTGCTGTTTTTTAATCGAAGAACATAGAAATTTCCAAAAAATGATCGACATGTTACAATTCGACATTCATAAAGTTTCCCAACCTCAAGTGAGCCTGAATGTTTCAAAATGGCGATAACACACTGAAACATTTGCATTCAATTCAAGTTCTTCTTCATTTGTAGCTCTACAGTCCACAAGGAATCACGCCTCATCCAACCGTTTTCGCCAGTTGCCCAGTTCTGCTAAATTCAATAATGCCTCCTGACTGGTCCCATCAACTCAACCGCGGTATGCTGTTACAGCTGGGCATCCAACATTCTCTATGGGATCTCCCTGTCTTCCATTTTGGATTCACAACAGCTCAACGAAGACGACCAATCCTAACGAGCTCTTTCCCCGAACAGCTGCAGTCCTCCAGGATTGTCCATCTCGTACTGCTCCATAAACTAAAAGAACTGTCTCATTGTGAACAGAGAGTCTGGTTCATCAAACCGGTCCTTATAGACGGACCCGATGAATGTCGTTCACAGCTGAACCTTTGTAGCTCTTGACAGGAATCTATTTTTATATGCTTAAGGAGTTTAAGTATAATCGATTAACTGAAGTGATTCTTTGTTCAATTTCTAGGCTCATCAAGGATTTCGACCTGCTGGACTTGCTCGGGAGTTTGTTATTAACGCTTCGACTCTGGATTTTGAAGGATATGATGCGATGCTGCAGTCAACCTTTCGTTAATTAACTTATCCATAAATACCATTTACCCAGGTCAAAGTAATTCTCCCTCCCTCAACCAACAAAGGGAGCGAAAGCTCATCAAAAACAACAAACACAAAGCCAATTCTGAAACAAAGGCCTCGTTCATCACCGGAGGAGCCGATCGAATCGATCTCGATGGACTAATTTTCCGGTTTTTCGCTTCGCTCGAATAACAAGTCAAATACATAATCTCTTCCCCTCATAATTACGCATCAGGGGATAAGTGACTCCAGTGAGCGTTCTAAGCTGGCGTCAACTCGGGAAGTTAATCTTGAAGTTGAAAAGGAGCTTTGATGTTTAGATTACGATCCCGACCTTCGCCTGCCTTGAATATGGGGAAACCTCCTAAGCTCTGGAAGGGGAACCCGTTTGAAAAGGGTCGATTACTACGAGATGTACCTAATTCACGTAAACGGTTGAGAAATATGGATTAGAACAGTATAATTCAATAGGCGATACACACGTATTTTTTTCGAAAACTATTCACTTGCATGTAGATACATCACATGGTAGGTACATACGAGTACATCACTTGGTTTTGCACTAAACATTCGCAATTATCTTATTGAAAAAAGACGATACATAACTTCTATGTTAAACTCAACGACACATGGACCAAAATTTGGTCCATGTGTCGTTGAGTTTAACATAGAATGCATAGTTTAACATTTAATGCCGATGAATCGAAGATCGTTTCTTACCAAAGAACCACCTCTGGCCTAATGAGCGCTATTTGAATTTGTGTAATTCCAGCTTCATCTTTGCAACGAAACCCGGAGGCCCTTGTGCACAAGGGTTTGAGAACCCTTCAGAGTTCAAAAGCATATCATTAGCCGAAAAATGCAGGATTTACAATCTTGGCATATCATGGGATCCATTAAATTCGTGGTTAAGATCTAATAGGCCATCTAAAGTTGCACTTGCTGCTGCCTCCAACCTCGGAAGAATAATCTAATTTTCATTTAAGATCATTTAATCGCCCACTTTTTCAGTGAAGAAAAGCCTTCATGCTCCTTCCTTTTGACACTGGGTTATGAAGAGTTTCAAGTCTCGTCCTCGGCCCTCATAACTCTCGGTTTATTTTAACGAATTTGGTTTTAATTCGATTTATTGATGTTACGAAAAACCCGCTAATTTTGAGGTGGAGGTAAAACTTGTTTTGTTCTCCTTCGATTCGAACGGTTCATTACTGACCATAGCAAACCAAACTGAAAACTCATTACGGAGCGGTCCGGTCACGAGCAGCACAGGTTATTAGCGTCCGGTAATAGTTCTGTACTCACTCGTACTGATGGATATTATTTAGAAGCCATTCGCAAAATGCGCCACGAGCTCGCTTTTAAGCTAAAAGGGCAACCGAACAACAAGTGCGGCTGAGCGAACTCGGAGCGTCCATATTGAAATCAACGGTAGTAACTATAAACTTGGAATCCTCACTTGCAGTTTGGATTTTCTCAATTTGGTCGAGTGGCTTTTGATGCACTGTAGTACTGTTTTGTCAGTATTAGCTTTGTGATTGAGCGAATCGAGCACGCTGACTGGACCACACGTCCTCACCGTCATACACTCATTGACAGAGATGACAACCTATTGAACAAGCCTAAAAACATGTCAAAATCTATTCAATTAAATAATGGCACTGTGGGCCACCGGATTGTGGTGGCAGGAGGGGGCGTTATTGAATGCTGAAAATATTATTCTAAAAACGATATTTTTACGTGTTTCTGAACACCTTTAAAAATTAACCAGTGGACAAAATAGCAATCTAATTATGATTTTAGTATTGAATTGAATACGATAGCCTATATTAAATTTTAATGTAACAATGGCCGTCGAATGTTCTAAACGGGACGTTGGGCGGGGAAGTTAAGGTTAGTGATAGTATTTTCATGTCAAATTTACCCTTTTACAAATCAAATTCGCCCTATTACCATTCGAATTCACCCTCTTACAAATCAAAGCCTCCCAATTACAAACCAATTTCACCCTTTTACAAATCAACCGCCTTTTGAACTTACGGAAGTCGTTTCTCATTAGCAACACTGATTGTTCAAATTATGTTGTTTACGTACTTTTGAAACTTCCTACAGTTTCCGCAGGCCAGCCATTGGTTTAACGGATTTTCGATTTTCTTGTTTTTCGGGACTCTATTAATATACTCGTACTTAGGGCCTACCTACTTTTTAGTTGGAAAATTTATAAAGGTATAAGTAATTTGATAATATAACTAATAAGTAGTTATTTAATATTTATATAAGTATTTAAGTCTTTAATATTATATGAGTATGTAAGTATTACTTAAGTATTACTTAATATTTATATAAGTATTTTGATATTTATAACATATATATAGGTAGGTACGAATATTATTACACGTATTCTGTCGTATTCAATTCGTTTAACCTTCAACGCATTTCTCACATTGTTTGATATGTAAAAAGGGTAAATCTGATTGGTAAAAGGGTGAATTCGACTTGAAAAATAAAAATTTCTACTTCTTCTATATTTTACCGTGAGTATCATTCAGGAAAATTATCACTCGTTAATATAACATTTTCCGTTGTATTCCTTAAATCCACGAAAAATTGCATTTAAAATCCGCCTGAAATCCCGTAGAAAGGCCCACTTCCGACGAACAACGGATCCAAAATATAAATAAATAAATTGAAACGCGATATATTTTAATGATTCCCTTCGTTAAAACGGATATCGGGAGCCGGCGTTTCCTCTTCTTCAGTTCAAAGCTCAAATCAGACTCTTCGTAAAGGCTTCTCATCAATTCTGATCAATTTACCGGACTTGACGACCCAAACCCCCGCCACCGCCCGGCCCTAACGAACTTCTCCGCTGCTCCGTTTATTGTGATGGACCGTCATTTTTCAACTCGTCGAGAGGAGAAAATAAAAAAAATTGAAATCTTCATAACGAGGAACAACAAACATGTGGCCATAATGAGAACGAATGGGGGCTGACCCCGATTTATCACTCGCATCTTCGTTTGCCCGCAATTAATTCTTGTGAGTCTCAGTTAAGATTTATATCTTTCTTCAGAAGCTTCTTCCAATTTGTTTTTCATTTATATCAATAACAGTATTGCATAACCGTTCGAGACTCCGTCCCCCACGCCTCGTCAAAGGTGAAGATCCTTACGAAATGACAGCCCCCCCCCCCCCCCAACAACCCACGCTGGCGTAATTTTGCAAATCAGTCCAAAACTAAGGCCCCAAAAAGAAACATCAGGGTTTTTAGGAAAGCATTCGCACCACTCCACGGTATATCGGTAGGGATGGCAAAAAAAGAAAACATCGATGTATCGATGCATCGACAGGCCGGCATCGATGCTCCAAAAACATCGATGTTTAAAAAAAAAAAAACATCGATGTATCGATGGTTTCCAATCAATTTTTTATTTTATTTCTATTATTTTCTTTCATGCAAGACGGAAAGAACAAAAGGTTAAGCTCTGAAAAAGAACAATACTTTTATTTTCAGTTTTATTTTAGTTGTTACCATTATAATTCAGTTTCAAGAAAGAAAAAAATTGTAAGTATACCTAACGTGAACGTACGGGTTAGGAAACGGAATCGAAGCCAGAAACGAGAAGGAGAAGCGAAAGCGAACCTTGACAATAAAGTGGAAAAAGAAGATTATTATAAGGCTATTATTATTATTAAGAAGGTTATTATAAGGCTACAGCGTCTGGACAAGAAAAGAGAAGAAGAAGGTTATTATAAGGGACATCACGAGACTTCCGATACATCAGAGATATCCGTATCGATACTATTCGGAAGAAATATTGGAAGTATCGATACTTTTCATCCAACACGCCTCGACATTTTCATTTAAAGGAAATGAAAATTCAGAAATAATATTCCTAGGTATGTGAGAAAAACGTTAGAACATTCAGCAGCCTATGGCAAAAAAAAATTGAAACATCGATGTATCGATGTGCCGATGCATCGAAACCCCGACATCGATGTTCCAAAAACATCGACACAGAAACATCGATGGAGAAACATCGTTGTTTCAAAAACATCGATGTATGATTGTCACCCCTACATATCGGTAAAGGGAGTAGAACTCACAGCTAAGCTCTAAGAAAACCGCGGGAAACACCACAATCGACCTCGTGCTATTTCTGGAGCTCTTGCCCAAAAAGTGACCGACCACATCAACAGTAACTGATAAGGAGGTAAGAACCAAAAGCGCATAAGTCCACTGCAACTAATTTTTCAGTATGGGCGAAAAACGTTTTTCATGAGTTCTATTAGCAATATCTTCTCTCAATTTGATCAGTTAGGTCTGAAACTGCGAGAAACTCGGTAATTTTAAATGAAAAAATGATAGGAAGACGGATATGTACGAATAAAGTTTGGACTTGTGATGTTTTGCTTGATTGACTTTTTGCATGAACTCACCATGGACTTGTGAGTTTTGGACTGAACAACATGAAAAATCTGCAGGGTAGCTTTTGATGGTTTTTGTACACTTCCACAAGTTATAACCCAATCAAAGTACAAAGAATTAATCAACAAAAAAAAAAATTATATTTATTAGGATTCTTATTATATTTATTGCTGCATGAATCAGATTCGTACATTAATAAAATATTATTATATTTCACTCAGGTATTGGTTAACATACGATATTGAATGTGATGCGAATAATCATGGGAGGCGTCAGCAAAACCATTTCCGATTCCCCTTCGTTTCGTACGGAAAAATGAGGGGAATAAAGAATGAAAACATTTCAAAAGAATATGGAAGACTGCACTTTTCGATAACAAACGCATTGTTAGAAACTTTTAACCGTAACTCAAAAATATTCGGGCCTAAGCGTTTTAAATTCATCCGGATGTGAAGGGAGCGAAAAACTTGAGCCTTCAACAAAGCTTATGCGGGGGCTTCATGAATAAACGATTCTTCTTTCATATCTACCGGTTTCCCTCGACTTCGTGGTATAATGCTATTGACGGGGACCGTGTACTTCGGTATTATACGAATTCAGTGCATATTTCATGGAATCAATAGTCAGGTAGATAAGACGGGATATGGCTGCTATAAAAATAACGTAATACAAGGTGGCCAAGTTGATAGCGAAAGAAGCGAAGTGTGTGTGTTGGGACAATGTAGGGACCAATCAGTGAAACAATCGGTATTGCAGGAACCAATCGATTTTGGAAAATGTATTTATACAGACCACTTTATTCTGTAATCAATGGTCATTGTTGGAGGGAAAGAGGTTAAAAGCTACACATGTACATAATTGATCCATTAATTGATAGAAAGGTACGTCCGATTTCGTATAGGTACAGTTAAATTACCCTATCGAAATCCACAGTCGTGCAGCATGGCTATAAGAGCGAAAAACTGGTTTTATGTGAAATGTCTCCATTTTACTGATTTTATAACACATTTTGTCGCCATTTTTGCCGAGTAACACCTCAGTTTACAAAATTTGTACATTTAATGTTTTTAACGCTGAACACGATGGTGAAATCAGAATTTCGATATCTCATTCCGTTATCAGGTTAGAATGAAGAACATCTCAAGTGACAGCCCCGTTTCTTCACCTTCAAAGTGCTCCATTTTTAGTGCAAATTGGAACTTTTTATCTCAATTCTATCGAGAGATATCATCTGGAATAACACGTACATATAAGTTATATACCCGAACCCACTGGGTGCTGCATGAGCAGGCCTTGTGTCTATAAGTAGAAGCTCCGAGCGCGGAGCTCGCTAGTCTGCCGTATGTCTTTGTTCATTCCAGTAATGTTGGTAAACGGACCCCTAAATTTGGCCAAGTTTGGCCTAAAGTTGGCCAAGTTCGCCTTTGGTTCCTTTTCTAGAGCTCTTTAACGGTTGAATGACGGCAAACCCACAATTGGAACTAGTGGAGTTGAACTTCATCCTAATAATTATCAATTATTGATGTGTAAAATTCGCAATTTCCAAATATCTAAAAATTCACAAGGTTTTTCCACGGTCCTTTGTAGAAACATTGGCTCTGAATCGAATGATATTTCAACTCAGTAACGGGGATTGATTGATTGGTGGCTTTTATGTAAATAAACAGGACAATGATTAGGTCTATAATATAGACCATATTATGGTCCTCTCTTACATCCCTCCTGTACAAATTAGCCTACGAATCCCCATACAATCATATAGGTTTTACAGGTGTCACAGACAATGAATACCAATATGATACAAAATAATGACTACTACTAATAAATTATGTATAATACTTCTTATAATGATTCACACAATATATAGTTACATTTCATTTTCTTTAGGCTTTGTAATTTATGTGTTTTGGAACGTATTCTGTATGTGATGTGGTTTTTAGAACGAATTTCATAGAAAACAACATGATATTTTACGGCTTTAGGCCTTCTTTATGGACTTTATAAGGATATTGCAAACGGTTACCTGTACGTAATAGATTTTCTTCTCGTCGTAATAAATTTATGTCTTCAAAATGAATTCGTAAATAGCGGAAGGTACTTGAGGACAGATATAATATTTTGAAGGTTCAACGACATCCTCTGAAACCGCACGAAAATTGTTTCAGCCAACAAAAGCTGATATGTGAAGTGACGGAGGGTAAAAAATGACAGGAAGCTCCAACTTTATTTGTTTTCTTCACCCTGTGCGAAACGAAATTTCAAACCACTCGGCCGCATTTCCGGGTCGGAGAGGGTTTTTCGCATCAAAAATATAATTCGCGAGGCGAAGAGGCGGAAGAGTCACAGCCGGCAGGAAGCCCGTCGTTTTCGGGCTCTGGTCGTGAAGTTTACAACTTTCGAAACGACCCGAGAATCTGTTCGTATTTAGGAATTTTCGGAATACTCTTATATTGATTCGTCGAAATTTCACGTACGTAGAAAAACACCATTGAAATCCCTGTCACAGCGCGGTATGGGTCGGTTAACTCTTTTGCCTAAATCAGAAGTCGGTAAATAGTCAAGCCGATCGAGCAATTGAAAAGGTGGTGTAAAAGATTTTACTGCTTTAATCGGTCTGTTTGAGACCCAATAACATGAATTCAGAGTTTGCACACAAAATGTCGAACGGCAAAACTTTTGGTAGCCAAGAAACTTCGAAACTTTCGGACTTTTTTCGGTTTTTGGCTTATAACTCCAAAACTGTCAATCTTACGCCAAAAAGCACTATATAAAAAACTAAAGTTGATAAAATTTAGCGTCGATCAAAAAAAACTCTGCAAATTCTTGACACATCGGTTCATTATCTTCTTTGTACAGATCACCCTTCTGTCTAGATCACTAGGTCTAAATGTCTAGATCCTAAATGTTAGATTAATTATTATTATCAATTATCACTAATTATTAACAATTTTATCAAGTACCTAGTGAAAATTATTATAATTTATTGTTAGGTATTAATAATTCGTATTTATTATTTATAATAATTATTATTAATTATGATTAATTAATACGATATAATTCTGGGGTTTTTAATACTACGTCGGTAATAATTTTTCTATAAAAGAAGTACCTACCAACAAACATTCGAAATTACGTTCATTTCCGTAGCACGAAACGCACCTCAGAACAACAAACTCGACTTCACTTAAGCCATATGATGTTCCAAAGAGCTTGTATGAAAATGGACCTGTATTTCAACAGTTTGATACACGATCGTGTTGTGAGGCACAATCTTTGAGCCGTCATGGTGAACGAGCGGCTGGACGTACAAAGCTGCGGATGGTCTTAAAAATTCTACGGAACAAACTCTATCTAAATATGAAATAAAAAACTCTGCAAATTCTTGACACAACGGTTCATTATCTTCTTTGTACAGATCACCCTTCTGTCTAGATCACTAGGTCTAAATGTCTAGATCCTAAATGTTAGATTAATTATTATTATCAATTATCACTAATTATTAACAATTTTATCAAGTACCTAGTGAAAATTATTATAATTTATTGTTAGGTATTAATCATTGTTAGCTATATTGGGCTGCCAAAACGCTAATGGCCGAAGAGCCGTAAACGCTCGGCGTAGGGAAAAAAAAAAAAAAAAAAAAAATCATTCGTATTTATTATTAATAATAATTATTATTAATTATGATTAATTAATACGATATAATTCTGGGGTTTTTAATACTACGTCGGTAATAATTTTTCTATAAAAGAAGTACCTACCAACAAACATTCGAAATTACCTTCATTTCCGTAGCACGAAACGCACCTCAGAACAACAAACTCGACATCACCCATATGATGTTTGAAAGAGCTTGTTAGAATGAAAATGGACCTGTATTTCAACAGTTTGATTCACGATCGTGATGTGAGGCACAATCTTTGAGCCGTCATTGTGAACGAACGGCTGGTCGTACAAAGCTGCGGATGGTCTTAAAAAATTCTACGGAACAAACTCTATCTAAATATGAAATAAAAAACATAGCGTTCTATATGAATTTTTCGAGATATGAAATTTTCAAAATTTCAAAATTCGTTTTGAACCCCTTCCCCTTGACCTAGGGTTATGAAAAGTTTCGAGGACCATTGTGGGGTTGGTCGAAACCCATAAAAAAAATTTCGTAATTTTAACTCAACGCTAACTGGGCAAAGTGGCGCGGACGGCGTACGGCGGACGGACGGATTTTTTTTTATTCGATTTTCTGAATCTACGTATCTTGAAACGTAAACCAACAAATTTTGAGGGGGGGTTAAAAAAATTTTTTCTTTGGGCGATTCCAATGGTTCATTATCGAAGATAATAAACCAAAACATAACGTTTAATGGGAATTTTTCGAGATATGGAATTTTCAAAATTTCAAAATTCGTTTTGAACCCCTTCCCCCTGACCTAGGGTTATGAAAAGTTTCGAGGACCATTGTGGGGTTGGTCGAAACGCATAAAAAAAATTTCGTAATTTTAACTCAACGCTAACTGGGCAAAGTGGCGCGGACGGCGTACGGCGGACGGCGTACGGCGTATTGTTAGGTATTAATAATCCGTATTTATTAATAATAATAATTATTATTAATTATGATTAATTAATACGATATAATTCTGGGGTTTTTAATACTACGTCGGTAATAAAAATTATTTTTCTATAAAAGAAGTAGGTACCTACCAACAAACATTCGAAATTACCTTCATTTCCGTAGCACGAAACGCACCTCAGAACAACAAACTCGACATTACTTAAGCCATATGATGTTCCAAAGAGCTTGTTAGTATGAAAATGGACCTGTATTTCAACAGTTTGAGTCACGATCGTGTTGTGAGGCACAATCTTTGAGCCGTCATTGTGAACGAACGGCTGGTCGTACACAGCTGCAGATGGTCTTAAAAAATTCTACGGAACAAACTCTATCTAAATATGAAATAAAAAACATACCGTTCTATATGAATTTTTCGAGATATGAGATTTTCAAATTTTCAAAATTCGTTTTGAACCCCTTCCCCTTGACCTAGGGTTATGAAAAGTTTCGAGGACCATTGTGGGGTTGGTCGAAACCCATAAAAAAAATTTCGTAATTTTAGCTCAACATTAACTGGGCAAAGTGGCGCGGACGGCGTACGGCGGACGGCGTACGGCGGACGGCGTACGGCGGACGGACGGATTTTTTTTTATTCGATTTTCTGAATCTACGTATCTTGAAACGTAAACCAACAAATTTTGAGGGGGGGTTAAAATTTTTTTTTCTTTGGGCGATTCTAATGGTTCATTATCGAAGATAATAAACCAAAAGGAAGTCCGAAATCGGTCGAAAAGAAAATGTTTTACGATCGATCAAAAAATGGCGACTTTTCCAATTTTTGCAAGAACTGACATCATCAAACCCGATTGGCAACCCCTCGCCCTACCCTAGATGTTTCTTGGCTACCAAAAGCTTTGCCGTTCCAAATTTTTTGTGCAAACAGAAGTCGGTAAATTCATGTTGTTGGGTCCCACACAGACCGAGTAAAACAATAAAATCTTTTACACCACTTTTGCAAGATAAATGTCTATACCGACTGGACTAAAAATGTTATGGCCACACCCAAATTGAACAATTTTAAGCTTCACGGACCGGATGCTGAAATTCCAAGGTATTAAGACAAAAACTTCACTTAAAGCGCAACAATTCATCAACCACCAATGAACTACTGAAATAGATTCGAATACGTTTATGTATTTATTGTTATTATTTTTTTTTTTATTATTCGCGTGCTGGATCAAGTGATTTTTGTAAGTTCATTATGTACATTACTTTTAAATATTAAACAAAATCATAAACGTTTGGCCGGACGAAACCCAGTGGCCCATGTAGTTTGCTATGGTATAGATAAGTGTTTTTAGTCTGTGTATTGTCACGATTGAGTTTCTGTTCTCAATATCCTTAACGCCTCCATAACGGACGGATGTTTGAAAACGTCACCTAAAAACCCCTGAAAACAAAATTGGTTTTGAAAAAAAAAAAAAATAAAATAAATACCTAATAACAAAAAATTCCACTCCTTTCTTCCTTGTTGAGAATAACGAAACCATCGAACCCTCTTCAAATGTTTTGTGTCTCATCGGAAATTATATTCACTGACTGCGTAACGTGACTTGAGCAAGGGTAAGGATTTTGAAGGCTTTATCAACAATCGAAAATCACCCGTGCGTTCTCGGGGAGGCGAGCTCGAAAGGTCGGTGAAGCAAATTAAACGTAACGAGGTAAAGGAAGAGCAGCGAGGGTGTTTTCAAGGGGAATAAAGGGAAATGGAATATAGGAAAGATGTTGAATAGATACAATAATAATAACCCCCTTTTAAAACAAGAGGTTTCGTATTTCCGCTTGGGTTCGTCCCATGAAATGCTAGGATATTCCGTTTCTGATGTTTAAAAGCCAATAGAGCCTTGCCGTTCTTTTGCTGTATAAAGTTTTCCTTTTTGTCGTACCATAAACGGGAGTTACTGGTCACAATGGTCGGTCACTAAGGGGATAGAAAGGGAGAAACAGAACCGTTTTCGGATGATAAAAGGAACTTGTTGCTCCACGGTTGCCGACAAGCCTAAATCTCTACGCGGAATAACAAGATACGAAGCCGAATGTACAGACTTTTTCGTGGGGCCTACAAAGGATTTTGACGGTTCTCCGCGGAAGTTTCCAACTTCCATTTACTCGTTCTGCATTGTTAGTGAACCAACCGAGCGGGAGTTTCATTTCAAGTCTTATTCCCCGTCACAGTTATGGAGGAAGCAACAAATGAAGGTAACATGATGGTATCATTTCTTGTGGATCTTGTGAATTGGAATAAAGACAGAAGAAGAAGAAGCAAGAACTGAGGATCAACTTCAGAAGCACGTATTGGCTGATGGGAAGGAATTCCGTTCTTTCACTTCACAACAAACTGCTAATATACAAGCAGATTCTTCACCCTACCTGTACCTACGGGATACAACTCTGGGGGTGTGCAAAAAAGTCAAATATTAAAAAAAGCCAAACCTCGCAGAACAAAATACTGAGAAGTACGGTAGGTGCGATTATTCACATTCACCAATTAATTACGTTTCTGCATTTTGCTCTGAATATTCACATCGACTAATACTACATTTTATTTTGCTCTGAATATTTACCTTGAATTTTACTTGAAAAAATAGCTCAAGTGTTGGGTCAGTCATAAACTGTGCCATGTGAAGAAGGTGCTCTTTCTTTTCCTTGCTTATGGGCAACAGACATGTGAACAAGAAGTAGATGGTGACGTTCTGGAATGTTGACCATTGGGTCAAAAATCTTGAACGTTTTCCAGGGTCTTAATATGTTATGGGACTCTCTAGCATACGTTTGTACCACATGTACTTAGTAATTTGGAATTTGGGTTCTTTCCACTATTCAAATCGTAGTGCCCCAACACAAATTCTAATCAATTTCAATAACGCAATAAAACAAGACTACAAGCGATAATGCTGGATACCTCCTCCCCTTCCTACCTAAGGCCTACTACCCCATCTGGCCTAAGCCTATGGAAGGTATAAAACAACAACAGCGCCCTCAGTCAATTCTCATTCTCACTAGTCAATCATTCTCACTGTGCCATTTCCTTGAAAACACAATCAGTTCTTATTATTTGACTTGGAAAATGAAAAGTCACTTTGATTTGAGGTGCCTATTTTCCAGTGGTAACCAAGATATTAAATATTTGGATAAATGATTTATGATTTATATTTGGATAAATGGAATTTTCAGTGGTTGAGCATTTTGGCTTAAAATGTCGATGCGACCATATTATGCATACAAAAAGCCAAATGCAACTTTGCCAGCCTTCAGCAAGCCTGTTCTATGTCAATACACTCTTAGTTCTACCCATTTGTTCTGTTCATATACCGTACTTACTATAATTGTCCACAAACCGTCCGGTGGATGATACCGACAATACTTGCACAATTCAACCATAAAACTCTCTTCATTTATACTTGAAACGGCCTCTGAAATTCAAGTAATCTCAAATCTTTCAAAACCCCTCCGGCCGGATAATTCAAGGGCGATACCTTTCAAGTTTCGAGCGGCGTATTTCAACTCCTTCCCTTTGATATTGTCTTGTGAGAGGGATCTGAGAGGTTCAGAGGTTTATATTGATCGAATAGCTTCCTGATTGCCACTTGCCCTCGTCCAATATCGCGTTCCTTAAGGCTTCCTTCAGTTTCCTTTTGATTCGCGAAACCATTTCCATTCAACGGTTAGTTGTAAAAAGCGGGTTCGTTCCCCACGTTGCAATACTCATCCGTATCACGGTGAGAAGACCCCAATAAGTTCCGTTGAAAGAAATTCCACTTTGTTGAAATTTCTGATTGGTTGAGCGCTAAAGCGTGATTGATTTTGCCTCGTTCCCAGGACTGGTTTTCAATGGTTGTTGAATGCGGAAAAGGTCCGACCTCCGGTGTTATTTTAGAACGCATTGTTGCCCAATATTTCCTTTCAATATTCTTTATCCATATACACTAATAATTATGTGTGTACTGCCACGAAATAAAGCTCTTTCCCTTCGTTAGAGGTTCTGATGTGGGCAAATGAAGGCGTACGGCAAACGACGCTAAAATCTTGAAAACTTCATATTTCAAATTTTTTTATTCTTTGCGCAATTTGGAACAGATTTGGATTTAGAGAATTTTTCAAGACCGCCCAGAGCGTTGTGCGACCAGACGTTCGTTAACAACGAGGACTCAAAGGTAGAAACGAGAAAAAAATCATCAACATGAGAACTTTAGGTCTGTTTTGATAATCGGGAACCGCTGAATAAAACAACACATGGTTTCGTATAAACCATGAATGTGTCAAAAATCGAAATTTGAGTTCGGCATCACTTGCAGGCGATATTGACCTCCTCTATTTATAAAAAAATCCTTAGTAATGCTCAGGAAAATCTTCAGAAATCCTTAGAAAACACCTGAGCTTTTCTAAGATCAATACCTCCCGCAAGACTTGGTGATGCCGAACTCAAATTTCGAGATTTGGCACATTCATGGTTTTGGCATGAAGTGGACGATATTGAGTTTAATCCTCTTTAGTTGTTTCTAAAAAATAGGACATTTCAAGTGTTATTTTTGGAGGGTAGTTCTATAATTTATTTTTGATATTACGAGTATAATCCATTTTAATTATACTTAGGTTATTAATTATACTTAGGTTGTAATTATTAGATACTTAGGTTAGCCCGAAATGTAGTAGGAAAACTGTTTCGTGTGAAAGTTGTTTCGCAAAGTTCCTGTAACTCAAAAGGATATTGTACACAGAAAGTTGATCTACACAGAAAATTATCAACCGTTGTGAAAGATTTGCTGCGTTGCTTTGTATGGAAACTTACTGGACACAATTCCAACCGTTTTGGCGGAATACAGTCTCCGTTGGGGTTTCTCTGCACTTGACAACCTCCACACCACACCGTGTTCATTATCTGCCCCGTTGTCCGGTCACTACCTTCAAACATCACATTTCCACAGCGATCCAACTCGAATTTTCACCCCTCGCCAAATCAACTCACTCGTTCACCCTCAATATAGTTTTGTCGTTTCTCATTTTCTCATTCCAACTTTTTCTTCTTCTTCGCCTTCTTCTTTTTTTCTCTTCTACCACTTCGCATTAATGTTTTTGGCAGGTTTCTTGATTGAGATCCGAGTCCGCCAATCACAGGGTATTTTACTCTTTTGGGTCCGAAACTCGAACCAATTTAACTTGAAATCCTCTTAGCGAGTTTTGCTTTGCTTCTCCGAGTTCTCTTCAGCCCATCACTCCTCCCCGCTGACGCCTTTCAACATTTCAATGCTCCCCTTCTCTCACTATTCCCAATGTTATTATGGACGTTCCCTTCTATCAACAAATGACGTCTAAGAGACCACCAATCAGGTTACCTCGACTGAGATAGCTGTTATCTTGACGTCACGAGGAAATCCAACAGCCATCTGAATTTCGTGTTGTGAAAAATCCAAGGCAATACTGCTTCAATATAGCTGCCAGAGCACCACGTGTCTTTTACATCCAAATCCGGTAGTAGCTTTCAAGAAGTCAACAAGTGAGGATTTCACAACAGTATTTTAATACGTTCTCTCTCCCTACAACCACCTCATCAATTAAGGTAACTACTTAATTGGTTAAATAATAATCAATTGTTGTGAATACGACTGTCATGATGTTGTGTTTATTCTTTTTTGACATTTTCATGTCTTTCATATGGCACATAGAAAAAAAAATCGTCACGAAATTTGTCCCAAGTCGCCACAATGATGATTATGACCATCAGAAGTGAAGTTGTTCGTTATTGGAATTAGGTAGGTACTTTACAGTTTGATATTACTTCCCAGTTTCGGCCCTAATCATCCTAGAAAGCTGATACTCGGTATACAAACTCTTGAGGGAACTCTAAATTCGAATTATGATACGCAAATCACCTGAGTGGCTCCTGAAGCCAGTTTCGGCCGTGATCGTCCTAGCATGAAAATGTTTCAATGTGTTGCAGACTCGTATGCAAGCGTTTACTTTGAATTTCAGTTTTATGAACCCCCACCCCTACGCATCGGATCCGGAAGCGAACCAAGTTATGTCCTTCCCCGGTCACAGAAACATTCAAAAACGGAAGAAAAGTTCGATCCATTTTCTATAAAAGAAGAACCTACCAACAAACATTCGAAATTACCTTCATTTCCATAGCACGAAACGTACCTCAAAACAAAACAAGTGGCTGGTAAGAACACCTCACTGGATATGACATACGTGGACCGGAAGGGGGTTGATGACGTCAGATAAGTGGCTGGTAAGAACACCTCACAGGATATGATATACGTGGACCGGCAGGGGGTGGCTGACGTCAGACAACTGGCTGGTGAGAACACCTCACAGGATATGACGTACGTGGACCGGCAGGAGGTGGATGACGTCAAACAAGTGGCCGGCAAGAACACCTCACAGGATATGACGTACGTGGACCGGCAGAGGGTGGATGACGTCAGACAAGTGGCCGGCAAGAACACCTCACAGGATATGACGTACGCGGACCGGCAGGGGGTGGATGACGTCAGACAAGTGGCTGGCAAGAACACCTCACAGGATATGATGACGTACGTGTACCAGCAGTGGGTGGATGACGTCAGAAAACGGCCGGCAAACACATCACAGGATATGACGTACGTGGACCGGCAGGGGGTGGTTGACGTCAGACAAGCGGCCGGCAAGAACACCTCACAAGATATGACCTACGTGGACCGGCAGGAATGGATGACGTACTTGAACTGGCAGGAATGGATGACGTCAGAGGGATTAAGGGAGCCAAATAATGATTAATTTATACCATATAATTCTGGGGTTTTTAACAAAAATCTCCAACCTCTGCGCTGCATGACATTACAACCTCCAAAACCTCTCTCCCTACAACTTCTCTCCCTACAACTAATCGAAACATTTGGATTTGTAGGGAGAAATAATGGAATTTCACACTCTGCGTTCTTATTAATACCCAACATGTAATTATGTTGTACTAAGTCTGAGATACCGCTGATCGGCCGTTGAGATTCATTATACAATTTTAATCGAATATAGCAACACAAAAGAGAAACAAAAGGGCAGACTTGAAATGATTTCAAAGCTAAATCCGAAGGAAAATGAATGTTTTTTCTCCCTAACAGATACGACAGGGCCCTCGAGAGGGGTGATTCACAGATCCACGGGAAGCGAAATCGCTGAAGAAAAGAAATCCGTGAGGGGCACGAAATGGAAAGATACGCGACTTAATAACTGAAACCGCCCTCCAACGCCCTTTTTGTATTCGAAACAATAAAACCGTTTTTCACTGCCACTCGGGGGAGTTGAAACGTTGATATCGCGTTTCGTTTATTCCCACTGCCTCGTCCAATCTCCCAATGAAAATTACTTCTTCATATCATATACTCGAGTATATTCTCGTTCTTCCGCCGTCATTTTGTTCTTGACAAGGGTGAAAAGAAAAAGAAAAAAAAACCGAGCGAGAAAAGAAAAAATCCGATCTTCGCGGAGTCATCCTCTTTTATAGAAAACAAACGAGACTTCCACGAGCAGTTGAAGGAGGCACTTGAGATTTTCTCTTTCGTTCTTCTTTCCCTCTCCAAAGCTGTTCCGTTTTTGTTGGCGAATGAACCACAATTATGACAGTAACTGTTAGCAGGTACCAGGCGGCTGTTCTGCTCTCGCTGGGAATTCGAAGTTTGAGGCCGCCATCAGGCGTTGGGAGCTGATGAGTTACCGGAAATTAAAGTCTGCCTGGCGAGCGGAGGAAATCATTTCTGGAGAAGGTTCCGATTCCCTGTGAATTCTCTGCAGCCGTCTCAGATACAACGGAGTTTATGTAACCGTTGCCTGTTCGTGCAGAGAACCAAATCTCTTTGTAGCGGCGGAACGTGTTGTATAAATAAATTAAATTTAATGAACTTTCATTGAGCACAATAAGACCTTACAAATTAACCAGTCCGGTTAATCAGTGTAATTTGAACAGCCGCTTAGGCTAATTTATTCAGCCGATATTCGTTACCGCAAAAACGGGCGTCGATCAATCCCCGTTCAGGGCTAATCAAGCTTCACGTTTTAGCGTGTCTTTGGATGGCGGGTGAAGGTTTAACCAAAGGATTTAATTAACCGAAGAATTATTCTAACTGAGAGGTGGTTTCTTGGTTATTTTACCCCACACCCTCATTTAACGGTTAATTTAATAATCGTTCTTTTCCACATTATCCACGAAGTATTCATCAGCTCCTTATTACGTTGATATTGATAAACTCTTTCACCAGTTAGTTGTTACCAGTCTATTAATTAATCATTGTAACTGTCGTCAAACAATCCACCCGTTCATCTCGACAATTGAGACACTGGCCCTTAGTTAACTAGAGTTCCTGTTACAAACTCCAACTTGTCACTGTTGTGGTAACATTAACGATTGTCTTTAAGGTTGCAGGGTGTTCCAGAAATGCCTTGGATTTTCTACGGGAAGTAGAAGAAAATCAAGACTATTAAGGATTTCAAAACGAAGAAAACCTCCAAGTTAATTTTGATGTAGAATCTGAATATGGAATCAAAGATTGTCCCAGGTATACATTCCATTTTTCTAGTAGCTAGATCGAAGTTGGCTAGGAGTGTAACCAACAACAACCAATTATTACCATTGATCAAGAACAGTTTGACTCATTCATTCATTAGTAAAATTGACGAACCAAAATCATTCCACGTGTCCGGCTACACTAGTGAACAGTTCCGAGTATACAGTTACTGAGTTAGTTATGATTTTGGTTCGTCAATTTTACTAATGAATGAATGAGTCAAATTGACTGAGAGTGAACCAAAACTTGTTTAGACCCCTTGTTCAATATTCTTGGGTTTTCTTACCGTTGTACTGTACATCTGTCGAGAGGTAAGGAAATTCTTGGACCCAAGCACAAAGCGTATGCTGTACTTCTTACTGGCTCAGTCTATCCTCATTTGGGGGACGACTTTGATGGATCAGGTGTTTTTGGTCTAGTTTCTAGAGGGTTCTAGTGGATCAAGGTTTTATTGAAAAAAGACCCCGAATTCCCCATGGGGGGCCTCTTCAAGGAATTCAAGAGCTAACAGAGCAACTATTACCAAGATATTATAGGACGTACAAGAAGGAAACTTGGAATCAATCAGCAGTGGCTTCACAATATCAAGTAATTAGTCCCTCCTCAAAGTACCCTTCTTACGAACGTTCTATGGTCAGTCTTGGTTTCTGCAAAGGTCCATTACTATAATGAAAGATAGGTGGGATAGTATGGTAACTTGATTAGTAGCTCAAACGACCACTCAGTTTGACTGAGAAAATAAAACAGTGATAAACTAGTAATAATAGGAACTGTGGTTGTTCAAATTGAAGGCAATATTACATGTAGAAACGCTATACTCGTATATAGAAACGAAAGATCTTGTTCAGAGTACAAATCGCTCTTACAGCCATGCATGACTGGAACTTTTTTAAAGCACAATATGCTTATTGCTATACGTTGCAATATGCAGTGTACATTATGAGCCTACGTTCGGTAGAACAAGCTAAAGCGCGTAAAGTCTTTACTGCCCACCCACACGGCAGACTTACTCCGTGTATTTCGTTTTCATAAAATGTTTTTTCCCCCTCGACTTAGAAATACCTTACGAAGAATCTCCTGCAAGTCCTTCATCAACTGCCTCCGACGAGTTTTGCTTGGTTTTCATTACTTGTCGCGTAATGTGTTTACCGCCAGAGATGGAAAATTTCCGAAATAATTACGAAACTCCTCGTCCTCATTCCATCGCTGGTTTAAAAAGTTTTTTTTTCTATTCCGCTCGAGAAATCCTGAAGTTGAAATAATTCCGTCCAACGTCCCCCGACCGAAATAATCGCTAAAGTTTGGTGTACGCTCTGCCAGAAGACGAGTTACGAAACAAAACTTGTATTTTCCCCCAAAACGAATCAATAGAACTTCGAAATTCGTTACGGACTAAATAATGGACAAACCCAGCAAAATAAGTTGTCATAAATATTATTCAATGACCGTATTGTTCCCATCAAGAGCCGTCATGGTTGTCGAAGACGCTCCTCAGGTGGTGTTGTAAATCCGTTGGTTTCGAAGGAACAAGGAACCATCAGGTACCTAAAAGGGCGAGAAACCTTCAAGAAGGCGTGTGACGTTGAATAGTCTCGTTATAAGGGACAGGGACCCCCGTGTGAAAGAAAAGAAGGATGACATTTACGGGGGCCCCCATGAACGGTGATGGTGACCGGACTTTCTAGGAACGGAGTATTTTTTCGCTATTCGAAGATGGACGAGAAGACCGACCTGAGGGTTCGTCTCGTCAAGAGAAGACCCAAAGATAACTTATCTGACAGCCCTCAGTCACTTCGTGTCTGAAAACGCCAATATTTCCACTATGGATCACCATCCGTCTGTCTAAGACACTGTTCTGTATGAAATACCCCTGTAAGTCCCATAAAAGTACGAAACGATTTGACTAATCAGCTAAAATATTGTGTGTTTCTAGAAGGCAACCAGATCCTCTTCGGGAAGTCAAGAATTCAGGCTCGTCCTTATCCATTTAGGTATAGGAGGCTAAATGTAATAATGACATGATAACATCTATGACATCAATTCATGACATAAATATTGGTTTTTTGGTTTATTATCTTCGATAATGAACCATTGGAATCGCCCAAAGAAAAAATTTTTTTAACCCCCCCTCAAAATTTGTTGGTTTACGTTTCAAGATACGTAGATTCAGAAAATCGAATAAAAAAAAATCCGTCCGTCCGCCGTCCGCCGTCCGCACCACTTTGCCCAGTTAGCGTTGAGTTAAAATTACGAAATTTTTTTTATGGGTTTCGACCAACCCCACAATGGTCCTCGAAACTTTTCATAACCCTAGGTCAAGGGGAAGGGGTTCAAAACGAATTTTGAAAATTTCATATCTCGAAAAATTCATATAGAACGGTATGTTTTTTATTTCATATTTAGATAGAGTTTGTTCCGTAGAATTTTTTAAGACCATCCGCAGCTTTGTACGACCAGCCGTTCGTTCACAATGACGGCTCAAAGATTGTGCCTCACAACACGATCTTGACTCAAACTGTTGAAATACCGGTCCATTTTCATATAACAAGCTCTTTGGAACATCATATGGCTTAAGTGATGTCGAGTTTGTTGTTCTGAGGTGCGTTTCGTGCTACGGAAATGAAGGTAATTTCGAATGTTTGTTGGTAGGTACTTCTTTTATAGAAAAATTATTACCGACGTAGTATTAAAAACCCCAGAATTATATCGTATAATATAATATTATATCGTACAATCATAATTAATAATAATTGTTATTAATAATAAATACGAATTATTAATACCTAACAGTAAATTATAATAATTTTCACTAGGTACTTGATAAAATTGTTGATAATTAGTGATAATTGATAATAATAATTAATCTAACATTTAGGATCTAGACATTTAGACCTAGTGATCTAGACATTTAGGATCTAGACATTTAGACCTAGTGATCTACAAAGAAGATAATGAACCGTTGTGTCAAGAATTTGCAGAGTTTCTTATACCATTCTAAGCCGGCAATAATTTCTGTGCTTGTTGGGGAAAGGGGGTTAATTCCAAAATTATAGTTTTGTAATTTAAGAGTTTGAAATTTTTTCATGATTCCTACCTACCATAAAATTAATTTTTTAGGTGCTATTTCTATTCGTTTTCAGATATCAAATAGAAATAGCACCTAACACGTTATTCCTCACTCAAGTGAACAAAGTGAACGTATCAGAGGAAAATTTATCAGTGGCTTATTTTATAGATTTGACAAATAAAAGAGAGAAATTCTTAGGGGGTTTTCATGCTGAATCCGAATTTAGAAATAGATTGTTTCTATCTGCCGTCATTTTTTCAAAAAATGCATTTAAAAAGGTCCAAAACAAGTGTTTTTTTGGGATTTTTTGTGTATTTTGTCAACTTTACCGCTGTTTTCTGTGGAACGAAAGAAGACAACTAAAATCGGATTTCAAATTCGGATTCTGCACTGAAAGTGAAAAATTAACTAGGATTTTTTTAAGTACTTACCTACAATTTTTACCACGCAAACGTAGCTAGAAAAGAGGTATATGAGCTACATCTCAAAAACTAGACCTAATGGCGACAAACGGATTTCAGGTTTGGATTTAACTCACCAAAAAACCCCAACACCAACCCTTACCTCCTCTGCGCCAATAAACGTATCAATAGTACCTACCTATAACATGAAAAAAATCAAAACCAATTGAGTTTCGAGAATTTCGAATGGCAAGTTGTAAGGGGTCCTCAATTTAGGAGTCCGTTGATTTTCATTGTATGACTTGTTCGTATTTTATGTAGGGAATTATGTACGGAACGTTGACGCAGTTATGCTGATTATCCCAAGATCGTTAAGAAAAAGTGAACCAGCGCTACCGCTTTCGAGTTGCCTCGACCAAATATTGTCTTTTCCCGAGGGAATCTTTGTTGTCCTCGCCGTCTTCAGCGATGAAAGGCGTGGAAGATTCAACACCACGTTAGCGTCACATCAAGGCTCCAAACCCGTCAGCGAGTTCACGCTCAGGTATTGTTACAAGAAGCCGAGCAAACACACGGATCAAGAGAACCTTCCTTATGCTAATCGATGTTTGTCTACTTACTTAATCAATTGGCGTCCTTCTTGTCTTCCTTCATCTTCCACGAGGACGCCCCTTCCCATCTTCTCGAGTTTGCTTCCTTTCGCCCAGACACTCACATACCGAACAGTGTCGCCTCTTTTGCATCTCAAGGCTCACGAAGAATCTCCTTCTCGACGTTGAATTATCAATCTAGTCCAAACAGAGGCCGGAGTTTGTTGTTTGTCCACTTCCACGAAGATCAAAGAAGCCCCTTGCAGATCACTGAGTCATCGAATATTCAACTTTTATAGGAAACTTCGAATTTATTCAACAATATTGAAACGCTATCGCTATGCGCCTTTTCAGCCGCAATTTTGCCTTTTACGATGGTCTGAAACGGATTTTGGTATACAGATTTTTCGGAAATTCGAGTTTCAAACATTTTGGACCGAGTTAATGGCTTTCGCTAAAACGGTGAAATATTATTAAGAATTACAGCATAAGTGAAAACTGGTCGATTTTGATTGGATTTTTAAGTAAAAGGATCTATACAGAGGGTAAGGAGCCAATATTAAGGGGACTCATCCTGGAAAATGGAGGGTTACTAATACTATTAAGAAATACACCCTTCAAACGTTAACCTAACCTGCTACTTCTTAAATAATATTTATATTATGTCGATTTTCTTCAAAACATCCACCATTTTTATACGTAAGTTAACGTAAATTGGTATTGGTCTATTAGGTGGACGTTAATCAGGAGAACCGAAGGTAACACACGTTTCTGAGCTTATTGACCAACTTCACTCTACAACTGACGCCTTCACGTTCAACTTGTTAGAGCCGGTTTTGTCTCATTACTCACTCATTAACATCGTTAACCTCTTAGTTAAACTTGACGGGGCCTCCGCTTCATGATCGGGGGCTCGACGTATTTAGCGTCACTCGAGAAGGAGGAACTGCATAACTAGAAGATCAAAGAGTACGATAGGCCAATGGGAAATGGTTAGTTAGCGCAGTTTGAACGTACTTTATGATTGTACGGTTCGTTTGGTAGTGTAGAACAATTTCCACCTGGTAGATGCAACCCGTTGCTTATTTGTTTGTAAGTTCAAATCGGCGTACTGATCAGTACTCGAGTCCCTTAGTAAATCGGCGTACTAAGAGACTCGAGTCCCTTAGTAAATAAAGCAATCCGGCATCCAAGTATGGTTTTTGTTGAAATTTAATTTCGGCAAAATTGATATCTTCGAAGGTGTTCTCGAATATTCTCATAACCTACAACGTTTTAATTGTATGAAAAAATAGTTATAAAAGTAACTATAGTCGCATTTCTTTGAGTTTATTAATTGGCTTCCTCGAAGGGACTGAGCCTGTACCAAATATGGCATTAGTGTAGCGCTCTACGTTGCTCCCTAGTGGCTCAGAGGTCGAAGACACCGGGATTCGAACCCGATCCTCCTAGCGACAATGTTGTAAATTTCAGTTTAAGTTTGGCCCATTTTTCTTCAACATAGGGGCATTCTCACAAAAACGTGAAATTTTAAGTAGACATTTTCAAAAATTTAAATGTTCACATAATATCCTGAAACAAATTCACCAAAGTCACCAAAATTCACCAGTTAATGTATTTGTGATGAAATGAGACCTCCAGCTGCGCTTAAATAACTTTATTATTCGAATAAAAAATGTAAAAAATGAGTGCCAAATTCAATCACTTAGCAACGTTACTGATTGATATATTTCTGATTACATACAGAAACATTATGAGGAATATATCAATCAGTAACGTTGCTCGGAGATTGAATTTGGTAATCAACAGTTTGTGAAATGGTGAAGGACTGATTTTTGAACATTTAATCAAGTTTTTAGTAATTAAACAATTACTTCAACACTCTGGGAAGCAAGTACGCAAAATTGTCGATAGATATAATACCTTTTAGTACCGAAAACCATTACCATTTGTTCAAATCTTACCCATAACCATAATTTTACGTTTTCGTGAGAATGACTCATATAAGTATATTTATACCTACAAGTAAGTACTTATATTCTTTTTTATTTTTTCAACATGAGGGTGAATCATGTTCGTACTGGCCTGGCTGATTCAAATAGCCCATTGGTGTTGAGACATCGAGTTAATTGATGGTAATAATTCATAATAATTAATAACGATCAATAATAATTATTAATACTTTTGAGTGATTATTAAGTATTAATTAATTAATCATTAATTATTATTAAATTACTGTCTAAGTAGTTTAAATACTCGTAAATTACGTGTAGAAACTCCAGAATCATACAGGTGCAATTATTAGTAAATAATTCATCATCTCTACAAATGTTTCAACTGCACAACGCAGACAATAAACCACTGTCAAGAATTTGCAGAGTTTTTAACGTTCCTGAGCACTTCCTTAGTCGTTCCCTACCCCCTCCACCATCCTCGACCCTAACTCCGGGAAGTACAGAAAATAATAGGCCAGACCCACAGATAGCGGTTTATATTAAGTTTTCAATAAACAAAGAAATTCTCCTCGTTTTCCATAAACTTTTCCAGACACGCTTTGATTTTTTATAGATTCGCCGTATTTTCTCGAACAACCTCGGAAAGTTTTATCGTCGGAAAAATATCAGCTCAGAATCGATGAAGCGGACATTTTTTTTCGTATCTCTCCTCTCGAAGTTCGCATTGAATAAACTAATTTTGAACGGGAGGGAAAGCCTTCCGCTACGCCAACGAGAGGGATAAAGATAAAGCTAGTGTTCACGGCCCGATGAGCGGGTATAAAAGCAACGCCATATCTCTTTGGCGTAGAGCGTTTGTTCATTTTTTCTTCTCCCGAGTAAAGATGGATATTTGCAGGGAGCCACTTTTGTTCTACATGCCTACGCTTTAGTGGGCTGATCCCTAATTGAACGTGTTCCAATTTGACGATCAAATCTAGGAATTTGTAATGGAGGCCACGCGCAGGGTTTTCGGTTTTAGGCGATCTTATTTCTTGAGCTTGAAAAGAATTGTATAAGAAATGCTACTCCGATTTCGGGTATACTTCTTGTTATTTCACGTGAAATAGCTCGGTGACATTTCAGGCCAACAATTATACTTCTACTGTCTAATACTGGTATTACAAACTCACTGCTTTAAGCAGTTATTCAAGTATCGTCACTTGAAAGCCCAAAGTTACAGCCCGTTTTAAATCATACTAGTTGGTTCACAACTCGACGCGACTTCCTTCTAAGTGGACTCTGTTATAATAATGAAGTTTGGATTGAGCCGAATTTACGATTTAATAGCAAAAGCCCGGAGGCTCCCTCAGAGGTCGCCGGCCGCTTTGATTATAATCTTGTAAACCTGGAAAGGAAATTCGTTAAACACTCTCGACTTCTTTTGGGAAGTTTTCATCTCAAAAATGAACTCCAAAGGGGGTCTGTGTAGAGTTCATTAAGCCTTCAAAAGAGATACAGTAAGTAATGGAGTAGAAGTTTAATAGCGTCAGCCCGCCAGAGTTACTCGTACTCAAGTTGGCAGCGATCGAGAACAACGATTTGACGACTGTCTGAAGGGAAAATTTATCCAAAACCAATCAAGGCCAATTATTCACCCTGCCGGATCTGATTTTTTCATATTCGTTCATCTCTTATTATTTCACCATTATATCATTACATCACTTATTAGTTCGTCTCTTCTTATCCATCTCGTATTATTAGATCATCTATTGGTGGGTCATCCCCAAGCTTAGTCAAGGGTTCCTTCACATCCCCAAGATTACGAACATTCCCCATACTGAAAGTCTCGATCGTCCCGGGGGCGGCTTGGCGTTTTACCTAAGAATCCTGCGATTCAATGGGCAAAACCGCTAATCTAGCTGAACAAAACCTCAGAGTAAAATTTCCTTAAAAATACGAAATTCCTGTAGAAAATCAAAGTACAGATGTATACAGGACGATTCATGACTGGCCCCGTCCTTAGGAACGTTGCAGAAAGTAAACAACGTCGTTTGATCCCTCACATTAGTCGAAACTGAGCCTCTGAACGGTGACTCTATTCTGGTGCTTGAAACATCCGTCCAAGGAGGCCAACTAGTATGTCAGAGCCTATGACGCACGAGCGTATGACGTCAGAGGGCTGGCAGAAGGCCAACTAGTACGTCAAGGCCTATGACGTCAGAGGGCTGGCTGTCTAGGTGATCGGGTGGTAGCGAAGGGAGGTGGTGATGACGTCAGAGGGGCCAGAGGGAGGCAGATATCTGAAACCCCCATTTCTTCCTCACTACATTCGTGATCACCGTGAAATTTCCTAAAGGATCTCCGAGTTTCAGATTTCAGACACCCCCTGTCGACTAATAAATATGACCCGAAATTTATGTCAGTAGTCGACACCCTCCCCGAACCAATCAAAACATCATTGGATACGGAAATAAACTGAATAATTGTTGCCTAGAAGCAATAAACGACACAGAAATTTAAAAGATATTTTATTACACTATCTCTTAGTATTACATCACCTACTCGTCCATCTCTCATCAAACCCCATATTAGTCCATATCTTATCATTACACCTTCCTTACTAGTACATCTCTTATTATTAAATCATCTATTAGGCCATCTCTTGTTATTACATCACCTATTAGTTCGTATCTTATTATTACATCAACTATTATCCCATCTCTTCTTATTACATCATCTATTAGTACATCATTAGTTTATCATTAGACGATGTGAATCGCGATTTACGTTCGTTAATCATGATCCGAAGTGCTGTTGGATTTCACCACATTCGGTTAAGCATTAATCGTGATTAATGACTAACCAGCCGAATTCGGCCGATTAGCGTCCTTAATCATGATTACACTTTCTTTGTTTACATCAACGTTTCTTACATCGAGTGTTTACCTACGTCATGACGTCAGTGCTATTTCGTACGGTTTTCTCGTGCTTTCCTGTTCGGAATACCTCGTGCATTAGTGCGTTCATTCGCATTAGCGTTTGAGGAAGAGAAGTTCTTTATCCTCCGACCTTGATGGATAAAGCAACGGATGGAAGATTCTCTTGATTTGGATGAGGACGACTTCGCAATGCGATACCGGTTGACTAAAGAGGCGGTTCTCAGGGTGGTAGAGCAAATAGGTCAGTACCCGAAAGAAATTATACGAAAGAAAGAAAAATATGCGAAAGGAATACGAAAGAGACGGTTCTCAGGGTGCTAGAGCAAATAGAAGGTCAGAAATTATACGAATGAAATGGGAGTATTATTTGAAAGGTTAATGTTGACTATAATCCAACGGTGGCTTCTGCGCATGCCTAGATTTATGTAGGAAACTGACTGGCACATAATCCCGAGGTCGAAAATATCTACTCAATCACACTTCCTCTTTATCATTATGAATACAGAAAAGCATTATAAACAATTATATTTAACAAACGTTCATAAATCCAACCATTTTTGTATGTGTTTTTTTTTTCTCCCGTCTCGAGCGTCGACTAATCGCATTATGTAGGGATAGAAAATTGAAATATTAGGTGGGAAATATTTTCAACACTTGATTCTCATTCTTCTTGCCAACGCGGTTTAATTTACTGGTAGCGACGGCACCGAAATGAGACCCCATCCATTTCTATTACAAGGACCCGTGGGCTATAATTTTGCTTCCCTTAGGTTTTCATATACACCCCCGCCACCGCTACTATCCGCACTCCTTCAACCACTGAATTTTTCTCACCACTCGCCCTACGTTATTAGAGAGAAGAGTGTGGACCAGGGTCTTAGGATGCACGGCCATTCCAGTTAGGGCTTTCTTTCGGGGTCGGCTGATAAATCAAAAGTCCTGGGCGCTATTCAGGTCATTCCGGTACACATGGGATTATCATACCCTGCAGTGGAATAATTCACTGGTGGAATATTCCTTGAGAATAATGGCTCTAGTTTTCATTGGGTGACGTATAAAATTATCTTCACCTCGTGAAAATGTATTATTCTGTTACACTAGCCTAATTTCGCTACCCTCGGCTTCCCTTCTTAAATTAATAGCGTCTCCTGACCTCAAAAGAGTCGAATAAATACTTAGTTTTAGTGAATTTTTGTATGCGACAC
This sequence comes from Stenodema calcarata, assembly GCA_963920205.1. Classification (NCBI taxonomy): domain Eukaryota; kingdom Metazoa; phylum Arthropoda; class Insecta; order Hemiptera; family Miridae; genus Stenodema; species Stenodema calcarata. The sequence continues at coordinate 17,596,057 of OY986060.1, forward strand.
CACATTGATTTCATATGCATTCATAAACCTGTGAAGCCCAGAATCGGTTTTTTAGTGAAACGGCCAGACACTTGTACAGAGGAACGTGGGGCCCAACGAAACACAAAAGATGGTTTTGCCTATAACTCCCCTCGTGAGATTTGTTTCAACTTTTTTTTACATTTTCCTGTTACTTTTAGGATCAAATCTATGAAAGAAATGCGTCAATCAGTATTTTATACATCATGTCGTCGGGTTGGTGGCAAAAGTGATCAAGTGTATGATTGTGAAACTATCCAATACATTTTTATTGATATTTCGGCGACTGTTCCTTGGGGAACGCTATAAAATTGTTTTAGGCTTAACCTTCTATCCGTATCGCGGTATTGGGTACCGAGCCCCTCAGTACCCTCCTAACATTCGACAAGAACGGTCACATTAGTGTCTTTCGGTTGTTTCTATATGTCTGTTATTCTCCTGTAGCCTATGTATGAGTAATCTGAGTTATGTACCGAGATAAATAAATATCACATTATAAATCAAATTATCAATTATTTCTAATATGGGGTTAACTATACAGTAACAAGATGCGCCATGGTTAATGGTTTCTGGAACTTCGATAGAATCGTGTGTCGTTCCTATTCACCCTACAGAAGTGGTACAAATTGCATCACATTCCTTGAGATCTACAGGTCCTATCTTTAGAAGCTATCGTTCTACAGAAGCTACCATTTTCCTTTCGAACATCATGGTAACGGGCCAGTTAATTCTGCATTAGGACGTTCCGTTTCGTAATGGGCCACCTCATTTTTTTTAAAATTGGTTCTAAGGCTACAAGAGTCGTTGTTTTTGACTTACCTTGAAATTCTGACGACGTACCTACCTGGACGTCTGGAGACCTATAAAATAATATTGAAGATTGTATTAAATTACAGCTTGTTATTGCATCATAGTATTATTAACATCATGTTATCGGTTGCCTTAGAATGGTGTGGAAAAATCACTTAGTGAAGGCTTGGTTTTCAAAAAACCTCCCTCCATCGATACCATATAAACTTATATCCACCAATTTTGAGGGGGGAATGAAACATTATTTTTCCTTTGCTTCTATGACGTCATTGTTTTCTGCATAGATAACCTTTAATCATTCTCTATAGATTATTTCATTTCGTGACGAAACTGAGGTTTTTAGTGTCAGAGTTTTTATAGTCTGAGTGTTTCACTCAGACTCAGTTTTCCTTCACATCCAAGTTGAAGAATATTATTCTTCAACTTGGATGTGAAGGAAAACTGGGGTGAAGAAATTGCAAACTGGTTTTTACCAAATTTGAGACCTGTACTTACCTGTTGAATAACGAATACACTGGAAATAGTTTTCACTACAGACATTTTACGGTTGGTCCTTACCCAGACTGTTATCCCGAGAAACATGAACATCAATTCGCTCACTCCTGTGAAGAAAAAACAACTCCAGTTGAGGTATTGGAATTTCTTGTCAAATATTTACATCGGAAAGAGGGTTCGGGGACGATAAACCCGCGTGGTTATTGCTAGAACTCGTTTTCTTCTATAACTCACTCGGAAACGGAGAGTTTTAACAGATTCAACGGTCTCTCAAAGTGGATGGAGCCGTAAATGTCTCTCTGGGATGAGGCAACCGTTCCGGCCGTTATTACACCGTACACGCACAGTTCCGTTTCGGCGTGCAAATGGCGTGCTGTTAGTGCGAGAGAGGAACGAGGGCTTGGGAAGTTGTGTTGAAGCAATAAAAATGTTTAAAAAAGTTTCTTTACATTTTAAAGGGCCAGGAAAAAAAGGCCGTAGTGTGGCGTTATGTGGTGGAAACAAATTTTATGGGAGGCGAAGGCGAAAGTTCGCTCATCTTACAGTGCGGGGCCGGAAACGATTAAAAATTTATACAACGTGTCGCCGTAACTAACGATAAAAGTTGAAGGTCTTACAGGGAATTTTACTGATCATGAATATGCCACACACAAGGGCCGCTTTAGCGCTTTATAAGTAGACGAATCGACGGTCATCAATTTTGCACATTTGAAGCGAAATTAGAATTATGAAATTCGGGATGGAAGTTTAGACCCAGAGGAGGGTGATCCTTGTAGCGTTTCATAGGCACAAGTCGACTGTTGACGTTTTCAAAACTCCACATCTCTGTAATTTTGAATTGTAACAGTGTATTTTTGTACGAATTTGGGTAAGATTAGGGGAAGTTTCTTCGAAGATTACAGTTGTTTGCATTGCCGACTTTTCGAAGAAAATGAAGCTATAATAGCTTCAACAAAAGTTGTTGAAGCTAAATTAGCTATATTAAATCTATATTAATCTATATTATGAATCTATATTAAATATAGATTCATTTTCGTCAAAAATGTGCTAAAACAAACAACAATAATTATTATTGTTCTCGGTCCCAAATTTTTAAAACTCGAATTTGCGAAATATTTTTATACCAAAATCCGTTTCAGACCACCCTGAATCCACTGCCAAAAGACACCAAAAATTATAATATAATAAATGTACATATCATGTACACATACATATATTTATGTATGTGTCACTCCAGACACATACATAAATTGTATAACCCCCGATACAATTGAGATTAAAAAAAATTCAAATTTGCACAAAACATCTGTCCTGGCAATCGAAAGTTCGTAGATGGGTAGAAACGAGCCACTCTAAGGGTGGATTTTGGGGAGTTTTAGGGTGTAAAAATTACCCGTAAATTCCCAAAATGAGACAATTTGACAAGTGCCCAATCATTTTGAAGGATTTTTTAAACCGAACACGATGATGAAATCGGAATGGCGATATCTTATCCGGTTCTCGAACTGGAGCGCTTTGAAGATGAAGAAACGTCGATGATAATGTTCTTCGTGGTTCATCGCCTCTAATCTGATAACGGAACGAGATATCGCAATTCTGACTTCACCATCGTGTTCAGCGTTGAAAAATCAATAAGCTGAGGGGGGTGGGGGTGGAATATCTATAAATTCGCTAAATGAAACAGTCTTATTATAATAAGTGACACCTCATTTTAAAGGTTTTTTTTTTAACGATGAACACGAAGGTGAAATCAGAATTGCGATATCTTATTCCGTACCAAGACCTGAGCACTTTGAAGATGAAGAAACGTGGTTGATGCTTGAGGTGTTCTTCGTGGACATTATGTAGGCACTTCAAAAGAGAAATTTTACATAAAAACCACTTATTTTGTCGAAAATTCACTCTTATAGCCATACTGCATGACTGTTGATTTTTTTTTTCTTTTTTAATCATGAAACTTCGGACAGTTTTGGATTTTCGCGTGAAATTCTGCAGGGGCATCCCACCTTCGAGCCAATGAACAGCTCGATTGCCCCGAGCGCCAATAATTTGATGAAAACTGTCGATATTTCGGTGAATATTCGTATATGGTCGTCGAACGGACCAGACAGTGTTGAGGGAGGACGGCCGTCCCATTAGGGATTCGTCCCCAGAGCTACAGCCCTGTCACCTGTCAGTGTTCCTAGTTCCAGAACGTGGCCACCGCATGTAACTCCTTCCTCCTTCTATTCACAACCTGGAACGAGGGGAGATCATCCTGAACGACAGCCCTCGTTCGGGGTGGTCGACCGGAATATTTCCCACAGAGGCCGATAAGTGCTTTTGAAAGGTCCCTCACCGAGTCAAAACGGTTTTTGTGGGACAGACTTCATTCGATTAACTTATCGACTGCTTTCTACTTTAATGGGTTGCTTCCACCTTCAATTTTCTTCTTGGACATAATCACGGCCCACTTAGTTTCACCTGATGATAAATACGTCCATCAAGCAAGCATCGCACCATTCCGCCATAAATGCAATATTAATATTTTGAAAACTCAAACCAATTCTTCAAGTTTTGTGATGGATCGAGGTGCTTTTTTCAACTATAAATTGCATGAATGGTACCAACCACTCCCGAATACTGAATAACTCAACTGGGGATGTACCATTTTCCAAGGGCATAATGACCGAAACTGGTGGATGATGAAGATTCGAAAGGCATCACCATATTGCCAGTTTTCATTTGTACAGGATAAGTGATACGGCCAAACTCGAAATTGGTATAACATCATCGTGTTTGGACACCAAGAATATTTACCAATGGGACATTTCAAGCTTGTGAACATGAACGGAAAATCTCTGGAGGAGAAAAAAGGTTGTTCAGCTATTTTCCTCGATGAAACTCAGGCCTTCGACAAAGTGTGGCACGAAGGGCTGAAATATAAACGGCCAAAACATTTCTCAGGAATGCTGATTCATATCTTTCAAATAGGTTCTTCAGAATCACAGGAAGACGCCTACCTGAAGGTCGAAGAGATCAGAGCTGGAGTGCCACAAGGCAGTGTATTGGGACCTACTCGAGCTACTCGTACATACACTGTTGACAAGTTCAGCAGGAGTATTTTTCAACAATTCACCACCATGTGCGTCAAATCTCCTACTGCTTGACACCCTGGATTTCTCTTGAGGACTGACAGTCATTTCTCCCTGCAAGCCTTCCCGACTTCTGCTGTCCAAGTGTTCGACTTCTTCTCCAATTCTCCTATCAAATCGACGGCCGTGCAGAGTTCCATCCCCTGGGTCTCCAATTTCTTTTATCAGAGAAGGGATAGGCCTTTACAAAAGCCAGTTTTTGACTTGTTCATCGTCTTTTTGATGGCTCTATTTGAAGATTCGTCAAACTCCGCCACAACCTGCAGGCAACCAAAACACCATTGATGCTTAAATGTGGGGTTAAGAAACATCACTAAAACAGTTATCCTTTAAATTCAAAGCAAAAACCGCGTACATATTTTTAAGTAGCTATTTACTTGATTCCTTGATACACACGGTATCAGTTCCTTACCTTTTTAAATGTTTCACGATTTTCGGCATGATACACATAAACAGTGTTTTTTATTCATGTATAAATAGACAACGTTTTGAAACTCCGTTTCTCATTCGACTTAACAACCCTTCCACCTGATGACGACTCGCTCTGTCTATTTTGACTTGTCACTGAACCGAATAAGCCCTCAGGTGACGATTCTGCCATGCGGATGATCTTCTTTCCCTGTGATTATAGACCTGAGAAGATGACAGTTGAACGCCAAACACCTTTTTCAAAGAGCGCTAAAAGATCGAGGCGAACCGTCTGGGAAAGTCTTCCTGACAGTGAAAAGGGTCCTTAAGACGTTTCCCAGACGGTTGTCGACCCCCGTTGAAACGTCCCGGGAAACGCCATGAATTAAATATGAATCTCCGTCTTCAAAAACCCTGGAAAAGCGACGTTGTTTATTTTCCGTTTAGGGAGGTTAACGTCCGCGTTCGACGGGGTCTTTCGTATAATTTTAACCCTGTTTTACACGGTGTGATTCTCTAAACGTTACGTGGAGTTCTCTGGTAGTCAACGTGTTAAGGACGAAAGTAAAAAATATGAAGAAATCCAGAGATATGATGAAAGGGGTTCGTAATATTTACCTCGTACGTCCTCAAACATTCGGTATTAGTATTCGCCAAGACGCCTCTTTTACGAAGGAACAAACGCGTTGTTTTGTCCTAGATACCGTCTTTTGTGACATATCCGGGTGTATATAAAAAGGAGGACGTCTCATGACGCCCCAGGACATAGAAAGAGACTAATTTGCGAATGAGAACGACGCCTTCTAATGAAAATGAAAAGTAACGAGGTACCCGGTCCCATTTACAAGGCCCCCTCACTATTATGCTACGTCCGACATTTCCAGGGTTATCCTTATCAGCTAATATCACCCCTGGGAGGTGTAAATATTCGCCTTTTTCCTCACGATCTCGCCAAACCCTTTGGACTTCTTGCGAACTCCTTTTACCCTCTCCCTTCGTTCACCTTTTTGGTTTTCTCCTACTTTATATTCACCGACTGTAAATTTCCATTGCGAGACCACCCGAAGGAAAAGAAAAGTTTCTCTTATTTTGATTCATTCAAATGATGTTGTATTTCTCTTTACACCTCTTTCTCGCCTTCGAACCATACGGGAAAAGCGGGGAAAATACGAGACAATGAAAGACGGAGAAACTCGATGTTTTCCATCTGCAAGTAGTTATATGCATATCACCCTCTTATTTTCACGGCCGTGAATTCCCACCGGAATCGTTTTTATTTTTTTGCATCAGAACGGTCTTTCGAACCAATAATTCATAACCGTTCAGTTTGTGAGAGATCAATTGTAGCTAAAACTCGGCAAGCCCCCCTGAATGCTATCTAGATAACGGAGAGAGATTGATTGATTGTATGGTTTTATTTAGCCATCAGGGAAAGGTTAGGGCCTGGTGGCCCTCTCTTCCACCTTCCCTGGATAAATGTAATTACAATCGAATTCGCAACATGTTATATGCAAAAACAAATAAAATAAAAAACATAAATTCAATATTCGTCTAATAACCTCTTCTTTAAACTGTTCCGAAATGTTTCGGTACGTTCCTCTAATTTAAACAAACCAAAAAACTCATTGTACAATTTCGTTCCCTGAAAAATTTTATTCCTGCAGGATGAAAAAAACTGCAAATTCTTAACACAACGGTTCATTATCTTCTTTGTACAGATCACCCTTCTGTCTAGATCACTAGGTCTAAATGTCTAGACCCTCCCCAATGTTCACACAACACAATTTCAAAGTTTCACTCCAATTCGTCAAGTAGTTTTTGGATTGCCTGTGGACCCCCCCCCCCCCTCACACACAACCTGTACCCCCCCCCCCTCCTAAATTGGTCAGAAACCTTCCCCAATGTTCACTCAACATAATATGAATATTATTCCCGAAGTTTCTTTCAGATCGGTCAAGTAGTTTTGAAATCCCGGTAATACCCCCCCTACCCTAACTGCCTTTACCCCCCCCCCCCCCATACTATTGACCCACCCTACCTGTTTAGAAACATTCCTCAATGTTCACACAACAAATTCCCAAAGTTGCACTCCAACTGGTCAAGTAGTTTTGAATGCCTGTAGATCCCCCCCCCCCCCCCTCTCAACCTGCACTCCGCCCCCTCCCTCTAACATCCTGATTGAAGTACCACTTGAAAGTACTCGTCGAGCTGAATCCAGAGACTACTTACAATCTGATTTACGTTCAACCGTTCAAAAGTTATAAGCATAAACGTCCTCATAGAAGTGATTATAACACGTTTTTTAGTAGTATTTCATTCATAGCGTTTCAACGGATGGACAGATTTAAACGCGGATTTTTCATAAACCTTCCCAGATAAATTCTGCGTCAAATGGTACCAGCCGCAACTTTCTACGTTCAGCCGTTCTCAATTGATGATGAGACAAACAGACAAACAGACACGATTTTATTATATAGTATAGATTTCGACCGAAAATTGGCTCTCAATCGATGTCCGAATTTGTCTCCCATCGATGTCCGCTATTGAGAAAGTTTCGTAGTAGTTGTGACAATTCGTTCGATGAATCTTTTAGTTGTTGGAGGTGAATAAAGAAGACAGCGGGAAGGGAAGGTGGGTGAGGCGTCGACGAAGGGGGAGCGATGTGGGTGAGGCAGGAGAGAACCGGGTGCGGCAGAGGGGCAACGTGGGTGAGGCAGTGGGGAAGTTGGGTGAATGGTGAATGGCACGGAGCGGCAGGTCGGTGGAAGGGGGGGGGGGAGGACGACCACCCCGTACAGAAATGATGGAAAGCGAAGGGCGGTGGCGGTGTTGTCGAGAGAGGGAGGGTTGAATAGTGGAGTAGTGATGAGGGGGGGGGGGGTTGTCGGGGTGTCACGTGGGGGTGGAAGGTTGAAACGTCGCAACTGTCCACTCGCAGCCCACGAGACGAAGGCCCGGAGAACGGCGCCTACAGAAATCAAACACGTACTTATCCTATTTACCCGGAATATTATTATTGACCATCGTATTAGAAATTTCATAATAATTATATTCATAATAATAATAATAATAATTCATAATAATATTCATTATATAGGTATTCATCAAACATGTAGTTGAGATTTCAGATTTCAATTGAGATTTAACATTTAAGATTTCACCCTAGTAAGAAACTCATTTGGGACAATTTTCGTAACGGTTTTTGACTGCCATAATTATGAATGACATGAAAATGTCAAAAAACCCAGTCATGCAGCATGATCGTATGAGCGAATTTTCGAAGCAGTAAGTATTCGTAAATATGTTGCTAATAAGTTGTTACTTGGTGCAATAAATCATTTGAAAGAAAAAAAAAGTAAGTATTCGTACAAATAAGTAAAACAGGAGTAGTTTTACGCAAAGTAAAATTTGGACTGAAAGGGGCAGAATCAAAAATGTTTTGAATACCAGAAGGGTATTGGATACCTACGTAACAAATTTTGTCTCCATTTTTTGCCGAGAAAACACCTCATTGTATAAATGTTTCAACGCTGAACACGATGGTGAAGTCAGAATTGCGATATCTCATTCCGTTATCATATTAGAGCAGATGAACCGTGAAAACCCCCCTAAGTTGGGCCTGATTCTGCCCAACTACGAACTTAGCTGAAATTAGCCTTTCGATTGCCAAGACAGATTTTTGAGATATGCGATATCCAATGGATATCGCATATCTCCAAAACATATTATCCATATAAAGATATTATCCATGTCCAAAAGGCACGGAAAAAACGGCTAGTGAACTAGTGAAGGCCTGTACGCCGAAGCAAAGGCCTGTAATCCCGTAGGCTGCGCTTCACCCTCGGCATCCCCTTCGGCCCACGATACGGCGGGGGACGACACCACCACCGCCACCTCCTTCCCCTCCATCACCTCTCGCCCCCTCCACCTCCTCAGATGCACTTCCCCTCCACCGACGGTCGCCTTCGCCCCTCCGGTTTTTCCAGTCAGTTCGGTGGAAGGCGTCGCGCCGTTCGTTCTCGTTCACGTTGTTCGTTCTCCCTTGTGCGCTCTCGGCCTCGTCCGTCCGCGAGTTGTTCGTCCTCAAACCTGACGCACACTCAACTTTACGGATACTTAACCCTCTAAAGCACAAGGTTCGTCTCGTCGCCAATTTCTTCTTGTTACTGACGTTTCCCCAGAAACTCCGACCCTTTTGCTATTTTTCAAATTATGAACGAAAACATCCATAAAACACCAAGAAATCAGTGATTTTTACACCTAAAAACTCAAAACTGCTAATTTACACCTTCAGATATTTGGACTCGTAGAACAGTTTAATATTGACGTATATCATCTTGAATTTGATTAAAACCATAGTAAGTAACATTCGAACCAATGAAAATAAGAACGAAAACATCATAAAATTGTTAAAATTAATCAACGTTAAATTACACACATGATTACTCCTCATAAAACACCCATCAAGAGGTAATTACACCCATAAAACACCAAGGAATCAGTGATATTTACACCTAAAAACTCAAACTTCTAATTTAGATCTTCACATATTTGGACATGAATAACAGTGTAATATTGACGTATATTATGACCATAACAAGTAATATTCACACCTATTAAACAGTAAACTATTAACTTACGTGACTAATATGCGAACCCATAAAAACAGTGAGAAATCGAGTGATTTTTGACGTACATTCAGTGACATTTAGGCCCCTAGAAACTCAAATTATTAATTTACATTTTCAGATATGTGGTAGAATAGTGAAATATTGACGTATGTCACTAGAAATCGAGTAAGACCGTAACATGTGATATGAACAAATTTCATTTGTTTAACATTTAATTAATGTGATATGAACAAATTATACCTTTTGAACAAATTATAAGTTGTATGCCTTTGAATAAATATTATTTGAATTCAAATATTTATGAATATTTGAAACCATAAAAACAGTGAGAAATTGGGTCTTTTGTGTGTACCTACTGTAATAGTACACCAATAATTATTGTAGATCAATTGGTATTTAAACCCTTAAAAACTCAAACTATTCATCTGTATCGACTGATATTTGGACCTATAAAACAGTGAACCATAAAGTAATATTTGCCCCTAGAAAATAGTGTAATATTGACTATATCTTGAGATATTAACACCGATAAATCCTAGAACCATAAGCTCATAATAAGTGATATTTAGACATACTAAACTTTAAACTACTGTCGTATATGACTAATATTTGAACACGCGTAACTGTGAGAAATCAAGTGACACTGTACTTTGGACCCGTAAAATACTGTACTTTGGACCCGTAAAAACTCAAACTATTCATTTATGTCGTCTGATATTTGAACCTGTACACCACTGGACCATCAAGTGATATTAAATATTTAGCCCCCTGAAAATTGTGTAATATTGACTTATATCATGAGATATTTGGACCTATAACTACTGACTTATACCAAGTGATATTTATATCCATGAAACCTTCAGCCATTACCTTCCAGCATGAGATAGTTGAACTACATATTAGAATTTGTATAAATTGTTATTCAGACCTATGAAATAGTGAGCTGAATCGTTAGATTGCTGTCCGGTCTACAATAAGTCCCCAACCCCTCGTAAGTCCCACAACTAACTACCTAAATAATTGAAGAAATGCGGTGAGATATTGTGTTTAGTCAATTCGCCTACTGAATTCGTATAATTCGTGTGTAATCATTTATGTAATTAACGTCCCGTCCGTAGCGACGTAAAACATCACAGAACGACATGCGCGGTTTGATCTGCTGTTTCGTCAGTATGAAAATCGTTCCACCGTTCAATTCACCCTCAAATCGATGATTTTTGTTTGGCGAAATTTTCTTTGTCGCCACAACGCTCCGAGTGGTGTTAAAAAACACTCTAAATCCAAATACGATCTCCGTATCAAATCTATTCAAATTCGAAAACGAGAAAACCTTCAATTCATCCTGTTCAAATTTTGGCGCTTTGAACGTTAGTTCCAAGTTACAAATATTCGAAATTAATAAAATAAGTAGCCAATACCCGAGCGTTGCACAGGTCCCCGTGCATTATCGCTCTCTCAGCTGATGCGACTTCATTCCAATCACTTCCCTGTAGTCTGATGAAGCTGTGTAATAAATTTTAGCGCCCTTGGGTGAATAGAAGAAAATTTAGCTGTATAGCTCACAAAGCCGATCTTGAATCCTCCCTATCACTCCCCGTCGTTTCATGACGCTTTGTATAAAATCAGAACCTTCGCTCGCGTGAGACATTCCTGTAGATAGGTAGACGCATATTCATAATTATCACTACCATCATGTCGGAATGCTTGACAACAGAGAGAAGTTATCCTTATTCACGATGTAGGAAGCGGGAGTGTGAAATCTTATCGACAGAAGCCATCTCCGCAACTTGCTCATCACAATGGAGCAATCCATGTCAAAATCCGTTCAGCGGTTTGGACGACTATAGTATGGTTTTGACGTCCTGAATGCTGCATGACCACTAAATTTTCCCTACTTTTCAGGAGAGCAACACTACAATTATTGTGGTTTTAAGCTTATTTCATGTTTGAACCAGCTTTTTTAAGCTTATTTTGTGATTTTTGAGCTTATTTCTCTCGATTCTCTTGATTCTCTCTAACATCTGTAGGGCAAGTTTTCACTATCAGCATAATTTTGCTATAAAGTTCGTATATAGAAAAATCTCTCTCTACAGCATATGTACAGCTCATCACGATCAAAATGGGATTTATGTCATGTTGCCGTTCAAAGGAAACAAATATCATACTTCGACGTTATTGTAAGGAGATTATGACATGATCATGACATTGTAAACCAGAAAAACAGTTAATCTCCAGACCTCTTTTATTTGAATGTTTTTTAACTGATAAAAAGATTTTATTGCGAATGACCTATCTGTAAGCTCCATAGTGAGGGGGTGGACGGTCTAGTTGCGGGAATGTTTTGCAAACGTCCATTTTTTCTCCTTAGCTTGTGGTGTGACGGACATTGGCTACTCTCTGGACAAACCGAGTCTCATTCCTGCTCCATCGAGAAACCCCAGTAGTTCATTACTCCGACTGTAATTATGAACTCCCTCTCGGTTGTCTTAGAATTTTAATTAGAATTAAACCAGAATTTTAATTAGAATGTTTTACTTGATAATTTACCTGTTCACAAGTAGCCCTCAACCAAAACACCACTGATTTAGCGTCCTAGCGATATTGAAACTTCGACTTGTTCGAAACACTGTTGAGTGGATAATCACCGTTTTTCCTCCTCACTCTTCATTTTTAATTGATGTTTGGGCTCGCAATTGAGCGTAACAGATTCGTTTTGTTAAGTACCGTCGATAAAACGGACTGGATGACGCAGGCACAACCGCATCTGATCGCAGACTTTTTCTACCTTCGGACTGCGATTTCGCTCATAACAACGCATGTCCGGTCGTATCGCAACCGTCCGATCTCAAGACTTTTCTTCCACCTCTTCGCCCGTAAATTCACCGCCGCAGTTAATTAACTCGAAGATTTTAACAAGTCAAACATCGACGTTCGACTCGGTTCTTCGCCTTCTTCGTTTTTCGGGCGCGACAGGAGTTAAATTCGACTTTAATGAAGATCTCGTTATCTTTTGATCGCAAGACCAACGAAACACCCTCTTGGAACGGACTCTGATAACGCGGAACTCCGACTGTAATTATGAACTCCCTCTCGGTTGTCTTAGAATTTTAATTAGAATTAAACCAGTATCGGCGTCGGGCCTTTGCCGTTCGAATTATGGTTCAAATTTGGCGAATACGTCATTGGCCCCAATATTGTAATATTACTTCCTACATCGTACATAATAAACAATGTTATGCGTAAAGAAACTGTTGTGGGAAAATATGGTGTACCTCAAGTTGCAGTACTTCGGCCGGTTCTTAGTAGTTAGATATCAGTACTTAGGACCTCGGTACTTCAGTTTGCGGACGATAACCGTACAACCGGACTCACAATAAATTCGCCATAAATATTTAAAAAAAATGTTATGACATAACAAAATGTTATGCCATAACATTTATAAGCGTTTGAAGTCTTAAATTAGTATGAAACATTGTTTCATACTAATTTAAGACTTCAAACGCTTATACCTATCTGAAAACTCTTTTCTACCTACCGCACAGTTTTACAGAACACCGATTCAGTGCGACAAAAATCTTAGTAGTCACAAAAGCGCTTAAATCGACTAAATATTAGTTGAGTATACTTTATTTGGTGCTAAAAGTGAGTGACTCAAATTTGACGACGTCGTCTAATCATGCTCTAATGACTGCCAACGTTACCAAGAAATAAGAATTACCGCTAAGTGACGAGCGACAGAAACACGACTATGCTTCCTCAGGGTTCACATTGGTCCAAATGAAGATGTCATGGAAAGCCAGACCTCTATTGGTGCCGGTCGCGCCACTAGAGGGAAAATCGTGAACCACACCCGTCATAATGACGGGTGTTCCGGGCAGAGGGTTAAAACAGCAGACAACTAATTCATAGTAAAAGAAACAGCAAACAAATAAAACACGGCTAAACCATGTTCCGTGTTTCTTGAATTTTAGCCGAAGGCTCTAACAGTAACCATGCGTGGGTCCAGGGGGCTTGCCGCTCTAAATTGTCGCTCCTGTCTAGGGATGTATAAAAAATATCGATATATCGAAATAGCCGATATTTTTCTTGCGATATATCGATGTTTATTGCCGATATGTTTTATCCCGATATATCGGAATATCGATATCAAACTGGCACTATCGGGTCTGATATATATATAATAATAAAAATATATTATATTTGCATAAATTTATAAATATTATATTGCGTTTAATGTCCAATGAGTAGGTAGCCAACAAGTTTCTTCGCCCTAAGGGTTCTACCCTTGACCTTCCCTTTGACTGATAGTTTTGAAAATTTTTCTGCTGAACCCGAAGGTTCTGGTCCTCTGGCAACACTGTAGGTCGTATCCTATCACGGACACCCTTGGCAACAAAAATCGAGCATCCGGAAGAAGAAATCAAGGTAACAAGCGGAAGAAGAAGAAGAGCATTCATTCATCCGCCTTAGAGCACTTGTAAAATTACAATTTTAGGAACCACTCCAGCGTTAGGAGAACAACATGGAGCTACACTGGGTTGGAAAAGGAAATGGAAGGGACTTCCATACAGAGCAAACTTTACGGGAGGATAACCCTCGAACGTGAAACCTTCCTCATTTCGCTGTAATGTGCATTTTTGTATGGGTGAATTTTTTATGCACACCTACATCCACCTACAGAACATTGAGGTTATTGAGACATTGATTTATAAATTGAATCGGTAATCTGGAATTTTGAAATTTAGATTTCTTCTGTTGGGAAGAAAATTAGACAAGAAAATACATATTATATCGAAGACCGATGTATGGAAATATCGATATTTTTACCGATATATCAAATTACTATTTCGATATAATTTTAATGTATCGATAGTCGATATATCGATAGTTTTTCTCCGATATTGCATCCCTACTCCTGTCCTTTTTGTCGCTCTAAATTGGTATTCTGAAACACTGTGTATCGCTTCAATTGTATTTATTTCAACATTTATACTCTTAACTGGGAGAACTGTTCAGGAAACGACAGCGCGAACAACTGCTCTACGTTCACCGCCAGGTTTATCTTTACGGTTGGACGAGGCGTCCGGCCCGGGGGTGGAAAAAAAAGCCGAAAAATTTCGGGGTTTATCAACTCCTCGGGAAATGGAGTCATCTGGGGAAATATCTTTTCGTACGACAAAAGCCCAAACGGCAGAGGGAAAAGCAAAAGGGGAACATTTCGAAAGAAAAAAAGGAAGATGTTATCAGCTTTTATACGGTTCGATTGCGTGAAGTTGCCCCATTCCCTCGAACTCTTACTCCAGTTAACCTTTAGGTAGGCAATACTCCCTTTATTAACTCGGAAGGCTCCTTTTTTTAGTCCCGATTTCCATTTTGGTGATGAATATCGAGGAATTTAAAGGCTTTATTTATATTTTTTTCTACCTTGTGGAAACGACGTACAAACGACACAACATCGACGGCTCAATATCGAAAAGACACAACCATTCAGAATCGTACACCCAATCGTATTGAAATTTCACGGTGTTTTTTCAACTCAATCTTCCTTGTATTATTTTCAATAATGAAACTCTCGAGTCGAACACAAAAACACAAAATTTGTGTTTAATGAAACCTCCAAATTATTATTCACGGCGTTTTGATCATTTCTGAACGGATGAACTGAAATAAACGTTGAAACGGATTTATCTCGTTTCCGAGTACAGGATTATCGTTATATTCTCGCCGGAAGTTCCCCCGAAAAACGTCATCTCTCCGAAACCATTAGTCGTTGAGAGTTGTAATTGGCCTCATTTGATTCAGAATTCAATTTTAAATTTAGATCTTTTGAATGACTAATACACCTCAGTGACAAAGTGTATGCAACACTTGTATTTCACTTATTCAGGACTTACCTATCATGGCGACAGTCATTGGACGAAGAGTTCACGATAATTATTGACAATGCCACAGGAATACCTTGGTCTGATGAGAAGAGGTAGGGACGGTACGATACCACCGATATATCGGAGTATCGGTACTGTTTCTGTATCGATATCGATATTTGTGTCGATAATTTTCTTAAAAATATCGGAAGAACATATCAATACTTTTTAACGATTCATTGGCACATTTTTCCCAGAAGTTAATCAACTAAAAATAATTTCGTCGCCCATCACCAGATCAATTGAATCGAATGATCGCTCGCTTCCAACATCTTTCATATATACCTACCTACCTTCTGCAATTCGGGTACTAAAACATCGGATGAGTTGGCAGTCTACCTTGGGAATTCTGTCATCCCCGTCCTGAATTCAAATCCTCTCGAATCACGGTGAAGCTTGCAAAATGCTCATCGTTACATGCGAACGGCTTTTTTGTAAGGCAGGGGCACTCTTTAGTCAAGTTAGGAGTAGGTTATTGATACAGGTTATCTGCCAAAATGTTCAAGAAAGGGATATTCCTGGGAAGTGTTCTCCAGGAAGAATGGGCAATTCCAGTCAATTTTTTTTATTTATTTTTTCCAAAGTGCCTTGTCTAATGTTAGCGAAAATCGGGTCCGAGTAACCCGGTGTGACGTCAAGACGTCACCATTATGGATACTAGATCATGAAGCTATCCATGCATAAAGCATCCATGGATTCCTGTGGCGTGCGGAAGGTTCAATCCTTGTTACCAATCAATTTGTTATGGCGAACGGCGATAATCAAGGGATAATGTAGAATAGAGATCGAGAATGCTGGAGTGACGCAAAGATGGAGTGACGCGAATGCATGGATCATTTTTCTTGAAACATCGTGGATACTACAACTAACGATATTGTCTATCCATCCTCGTTTGAGGTGTACGATGACGTCAATGTTTCAGCGCGCACAGTACGAACAAGTACTAGTTTTGATTGCATTTCCTACCAAACTTAACGAAAAAACTGATCAACTCATGCTATTTTCGTAATCTTCACACGTCCCTTGACCGAAAAATACTGTCCTATTGTAAATTTTCGGACCCAATGGAATTGCCCATTCTTGGCAGCTCATTTTTCGACTAATAGACTTTTCGATGTTTTTGTGTTTTGATGTTCTTTTGTGTCTTCGTTCATACTAGGGACTTTGAGAAGAATAATCGATTTTCATTTGATACATATTTTTTAAATATCTGGTTTATCACTTGATCCTCTTAGCTAATGTCAATCATATTATGCAGTACAAAGTGTGTACAGTTTTCAATTAAAATTTGTATTTAATACAACATTTTGACCCTCCATTTAGTGCGCCATTGTCCCAATGTTTCCAGCATGGCTTCGAGGAGTTGATGGAGGCCGCTAACAGCATAATTTTACTGTGAGTAAGATACACTATACTAAGTAGTTGGCATACCCAAAATTAAGGTTTTGAGCTTCACTGGTTAATAGGAACAGAATCGAGCTACAGCGCTTCATTTCTCCTCAAAGGATGTTTGAAGTAACCTGCTACATGGTAACAGTTACTATTGGAAAACAGTTTTTATCGTTTCCCGAACATTTTTAACATTTGTACACACAGGCTTTTGCACTGTAGCTGTATACTCCTGCGACGTCTAGAGGGCCATGGGGCATGTCTTACCAATACAGGCGTAACGCTATGGGGCATTCAAGCGCATACCAGGCGTTCAAATACGTTGAATAGCTCTGGTAATGGACAGATTGGTCTCTATGACGAGGGTCCATGCTCCGGTCTGGTGGGCTTTGTGATCGTGCAAACCAACATTAAATTTTGTTTCAATTATTGGGGGGAAATAGACCAGTTCCGCAGCAGCTTTGTATATTTTCTATGACCTTTCTTTAGGAGTGTGTTCTTTGTTTAGGAGCTTTCTTGAGATGTTCTTCACGGGTAATCTGCTCTAATATGATAACGGAATGAGATATCGCAATTCTGACTTCACCATCATGTTAGCGTTTAAAAATGTATAAACTTAGTTATTGAGACAAAATTTGTTGTAAAACCAGTAAAATAGAGACATTTTACATAAAACCAATTATTTCTTCCAAAAGGCTGTGGATTATTTCTTTGTTAGAGTCGAGCTTCAAACCGAACTTCAAGGGAATGTATCACGGTTTGGTCCACTTGGTTTACCAAAATGAACAGTTCATGACGATTCACCTCCTGATGCAGTTTTCCCTTGTTTATATCGACCGGCGGAAGCTTTCGAAATACCATACGAGCAGAATACTATGCAATGAGTTGGCAAGTATTTGGTGACCAGTTTTTAATGAATCTACGTTGTAGCAATAGAACTTGACCAAGAAAATGCGAGCACAACGAGAAGCAAGCAAAGGTCAGACACAAGAGCCCTGACAAGTGGAGGAAGGTGGTACCAGTAATTCAAGACAGCATAATATGCGGTTAGCTGAAGAAGGCACCGAATTCGTGCGTTTCTGATCATCGGAAATGCGCCATTTTGAAAAGATCCAATGCACAGTCATAAAATTTCCCTATCACGTCTTTTAAACGTCATTTAGAATACCTTTAACTGCCCAAAATGAAGAAATAGGTGGTTTTACCATAATATTCACCAGAACATGACTTTAAGCTGCTGTCGATTTGTGAGCATTTTTGAGCCGAATACGGCCGCAAATCGTCAGTTATGCCAACGCGATATTTAGTTTTTTTATGTACTACAGGGTAAATGAAGAGGTTTTGATCGGTATCTGACGTTCGAGTGCCATTTAAGTGAATGTTCCAAAGTGTTTCAAAGTTATTTCGAAAATTCTCTCATTAGGTCCATTATGTGTCAGCCCCCAGCTCTCTCTCCCCTCCGTTATTAAACTGCATGTAATCACAAGAGGGTCACAGGACCGCCACTCGGGGACCACCCGCGAGTTATCGATCCAAATAGATTTTTTTTCTTTCACATCCACAACAGCTTCGTCCGCTCTCCCCCTTTTCGACAACAGCTGAATGAACTGGAAACGTCCGAAAACCACGAAGGGGTCGTTCCGCCGTCGAAATTACACTGAAATCGACCGTATAATTTTCCGTATTTCGACGACGAATTCACCGACCGATGAGAGTCGAAAATGACGACATTGAAGTCCGGCGGTTGTTCGAAATATTTAACGGATCTCACTACGAATCAAGAGGCGACTTTGTGGGGGACTTTGTTTCGACTGTAGTGTTTATTGCACGGGTTGTTTAACGACTCGTTCCCCCATCGTGAATGGGAGGAAGCGATAAAAATTGCGTGACATGGCAATAAACGGATTTATTTTTTTGTCTGTCGTGTCATCAGATAATGAATGGAATGCATTGAATTCGTTGACCCTAGCGAATATTTTCGTTCATATCTGTGTGTCGAACGAAACGACAAGTGTACAAAATGGTGAAAAAAACGACTTAACTCATCCCCCTCCGCATTAGGCATGGATAATACGGTTATATCTTGGTAGTAGGTTATCTGGTAATAGGTTGTGGCATTAGGTTATTTTGGTAATAGGTTCTCGAATCGCTGTTACTCGAAACTAACTCAATCCAGAGAACCAACCCTCGAGAACCTATCCCTATTAATCAAGTGGTCAAGAATCTCAGAACCTGATAACTCAATACTCACTCAAATAACTGATCGCACACCTTTCACGCATTCGTTTCCCGTAACCTATTACCTGGTATTAGGTCCCAGCCAACCTACTATCACGGAATCCCGAATGGCCGGCGATAAAGAGGCCCTCAAAGGCGTTTCCCCCATGTTCTAAGAACAGTTATTCCAGTAATAGAGTTTTCTGGTATTAGGTTACTGGACAGTATCAGGTTATTTGAAGCGGTCATGTTGAAATATTTAATATTCCCCACCCCTACTCCCCTTATAGTTGTCTAGGGCTAAACTTTAATTTTTCTTATTGGACTTCCCTATCCGTACAGGGTTAGCAAAGAGAAGACGAAAGACCTTTCTTTCATTGCTGCCTTTGATTAGAGGTCTTCAACTCATTCTACAAAAATCTTCCATGTTGCAACCAAACTGAACACATTCACCCAGACTTGGCTGATTTTTCCGAGGAACACGTTACAGTAAAATGACGGAAGGACCTCGAAGTTAGGGATGTAAATCGATTATCACCGAATCGGGTAATCGATTATTTAACCCCGATTCATATACCTATATAAAACCTTAAGAATTACGGCTTAGGCAAAATAGATCCAGGATCAGCTGAGGTGCAGACATATCCTCAGCTGATACTGGATCTATTTTGCCGTAATTCTTAAGGAGGCTACAACCCGAATTTAAGCTTCATAGAGCGAATAACATAACTCAGCTGTTAAAGAAGAAGAAGAAGAAGAAGTTAAAGTTCTAAGGAAGCTACATACCAAATTACCTTTAGGAACCACTCAGCTGATCTCGGCCTATGTTGTTTAAAGTGTAAGTCCTAAGGAGGCTATATGCCAAAGTCTCAATCGCCACGAGAATTGCGCCAAAAAAGTCAAATTTTGTTGTTATATCACGCCAATTTTGGAATGACCCCCAGCCATTAGACGTATCCATGTCAAAACTACTTTATGCAATTTTATTCGTTTTGGCATTCCCTTATCTTCATTGGCCTTAAAATTTAACAATAGGTCGTCACCTACAGACGGAGAAAACTATCGGATTTTTAGGAGAAAACAAAATTAGTTGCTTTCGATTAATCATTTGATGTTATAATCGATTATTTGGTTCCGATGTTGCACCCCTACTGGAGAAAGCAGGAAATCGTTCTAAAACCTCAATAAAGTCCTGAAAACGAGTAATCTGAGTTACTACTCCTTCAGGGGTTGAGCGTTAACGTTATGTGTCCTGAAAACGTCGAAATATTCGGACTTTTTTCAGTTTTTCGCTTATAATTCCTAAACAACGCCTCCTAGCGTAGACCTTACCATTAGACAATTAAAGGGCATTAGATTAAAGGAGGACCAATTAATAGGGTAGCAATCGACGGCTGAAAACGACAATAATTATTTTCTGTTTGAAATCAGACGTTTTTATAAGTATTAGTATTTTCATGCTCCCACTCACCGCGATTGACAACACGTAGTACCATGTTTCATGACAATATTCCAATGGTACAAGATTTAACGGCTTTTCGAGGACTCGCGGCACTTAGAGTTCGACATCCGAACCAACTCGAATAGCACGTTAAATGTATACGAAATGTTATAAACAAAAGATTTCAAACATCGACGTCCTCGCTAAAGTACCTTCGAACGGACTTTTATCATAACAAAAGGGGACCGGGGGGAATTTCAAGAGTCGAGTTGTTAAATGAATAACCTGCGCCGCGGCTTTTCCGTAATAAACGATGACAAATAATCTCGGGGGCGGGAAGTTGAAAACAATAGCTTTTTGCCCCTCGGAGCGGAGTTGAGTTGCCTCGCGTTTCTCCGTTTTCGAGTTAACCGAGAAAGATAACTTTCGGATGACTTTCGGAGCGTGTGGGATCGAAAAACAATCGACGATCCGCAAGGCCGTAGCGAAAAGGAAACCCTGGGGGGGGGGGGGGGGAGTCCAAATTTTCCCAATTCCACCAGCGAAATTTCCCAACTTTCCAAAAAGAGAAAGCCAAGGAATTAAGTCCTATTAAAATACGAGTATATTTATTTTCTTACTTATCTACAAGGTCCTTTGTCTTCCACCATATTCACCATGTATAGGAATATTCAATCCGAATGAAGTGAAATAATTTTAACTTCTTTTATTTTTTATCATTATTACATTTTTCTATCTTCTCGGCTCAAAATTTTCCTAGTTGTGTAAGTCCAAAAAGTTGGGAATTTTGAGAAATCGTCAATTCAAAATTTTTACTGATCCAAGCTGGGATTATATAAGCAGGACTGTTTCCTTACTTGGAAAAAATCAAACGTTTTTGAACTTCTCACAAAAATCAGAATTTCAGAGTATGGGAGTCAAATTTAAGAGTACACCCCCCTCCCCCTGGCGTCGGCCCTCAGAATCCGAAATTGAACGAGTGGCTCCGATTTTGACAACGCGGGATCGAGAAATTGGAGAGTTGTCGAATGTAGTTGAGATTCTCTGCTCAAGAATTATGGGCAACGGAAAAGGAACAAAAGAACGCGAAACGTTACGAATAGCGTTAACGCCGTTGAAAAGGGGAAACGGCTTGAGGCCGCCCCCGAACAATAAAACCGAAGCACTTTTCCCTTTTTTTTTTTTTTTTTGGGAAAGCATTCATTATGTGCAGTGGGGCGGTAGAAAATAGCTACGATAGAAAATCGCATTGGTCCCCCGAGGTACACGATCGTAATCCTATATCATTCTGAATAGTACCTACAACTACCCGAACGCTGGATATTTCCTAGTTGGAGTCAAGTGGGGGTAATTGGGAACAAACGCCATTAGCGTTCCAGTGGGATTTCGGAGAACCAAATTGACGTTGAACACGAAAGTTCCACTACACAAAGAAGTAATAGACACTATTCAGCGTTATGTGTTTTTTACCCGTTCTTAACAGAGCAACACTGGAAACTTAAAATATGAAGGAACGAGTTGCATGCTGATTGTCAATACTTGGGTTCTCAATTAATTAATTCGCTGTGTTGTGATCTTTTTGGCTACTCACGCCCGAAAATAGGCAAACTTTGTATTCATACGAGGAACGGCCCAAAAAAACTCGATATTTCCATTGGCTTTTGCATTTCACAGCTTCCTGAACGTCTTTCCGTAAATATAATATTCAACGAGAGAGATTGATTAAAGTTAAAATTATTAATATAACCAGTTATTTCGTCGAAAATTTGCTCGTATAGCCATGCTGCACGACTGTGGATTTTCATTTTTGTAATCCATAAACGGAGGTGTTACGCGGCCAAAAATGGAGACAAAATTTGTTGTAAAACCAGTAAAATGGAAACATTTGACATAAAGCCAGTTAAATTCAAAAATTGGCACTTAAAGCCATGCTGGATGACTGCATTTTCATTTTTCTAATCTATAAACGGAGGTGTTACTGGGCAAAATTGGAGACAAAATTTGTTGTAAAATGGAGACATTTTACATAAGACCAGTTATTTATTCAAAAATTCGCACTTAAAGCCATGCTGCCTGACTGTGGATTTTCACTTATAGCCATGCTAAACGGAGGTGTTACTCGGCAAAAATGGAGACAAAATTTGTTATAAAACCAGTAAAATGGAGTCATTTTACACAATACCAGTGATTTATTCAAAAATTCGCACTTGAAGCTATTTTTTCTTTCTTCCCACAGATTGTAGTTATTTTTTGAATTTCTGTATTATATGAGCTTGTATGATTTCCACTAACCACTCTTCTGTCATTGGGCCGTGTGTTTTTAAAGAAATAAGTAAATAAACGTTGGGTGAAAAACGCGTCCAAAATGGTCCGAGCCCTTCCGGTATAAAGACCATCGTCGCCGGTATTTTTCATTTTTTACGGTCGTGAAATAGTTCGTGTTTCTACCTTGTTTTCGCCTAACGGTGAACCACTGACGGATACGATCACGTCACGGGTACGTTTGGAACCTCGACAATCTCACTCGTACCAACTTAGATAGAGTGAAATTAACGAAAAGATATCAATAATATCTAGAGTGACGGGAATCCGATGATGATGTTACGTAATGTTACGTGACGTCACAAGAACCGGGAACATGATCGAACATCCCTCCCAAACTTGTTTGTTGCAGTATAACGACGAAAAGCCCTCATTATCCTCTCATAAGCTCCCGGAAGTTATTTCGGCTAAAACCTTAATGCAGACGCGTCGTGCGAACGATTTCCTCGTCATAGTTGATGAGCAATAAAGTTTGACTCAGTCGCCCGAAGAGTACACTTTGTTGTGAAGGGGGTTTTGTTTGAGTGACAAAAGACGTTGATGAATGGTCCGCCTTCCATCAGTGGATGATGGATCGCCGAAACCTCTCGCGATAAGGAAATTAACGTGTGTCCGTTACCTCGTGTGACTTACCGTTTCGCTTGTCGCACGTGAATGTTGAAATGGGAAAGTTGTATCAGATGTACCAACTACAGAGAAATATTCCTCCTCCATTGGGGTTTGGCTTGAAGAAGTTGAAAATAATTAATTATAAAGACGGAATAAAGAATTAACGTCAACACTTGAAGCTCTATTGGAAATTCTACGGTGATATTCGAATGTGTACAACTAAACGCTCCAAATTGTTACATGTGTACAAGTAAACTCTCCAAATCTTTACAGGGCGGTTAAAATATTTCCTGTTTTGATATCCATTTCATCTACTTGTTGAAGTGTTCTGTACGTAATTTTCTAAACATTCATCAATATTAAGAAAAATATGGTCGGAATTAAGTGCAATATTGTGTGACCTGTTAATCGCAACCTGTTCGTACCCCAACACTGAAAATAGAACATGTTAGGAATACCATCTATAGAAGATATATTTGTCAATATTAATGTTCCCTATCTAACAATAATCTGACTCCCTACAGCGATTAAAGTGGTTAAATGGCAAAATAAAACTTGAAGATGTTAACGTAAGAGTCTTCAATTCATCATAATTTTTTGAAATAATTAATGAATTAACTGATTCCCATCGCACTTTATTCAGGCTTTGGACCCTGTCAGCTTAGCGACATCTGGTGATTTGGAAGCGACCTCAAGCATCTTCAGGCCGAAGAAACGTCAGCACACATTTGCAGTCTCTCTTCCTCATTTTCGCATTATACCCATAGGATAGGCCCTTCGACGAGGAAAATCACTAAATAAAATATAACGTTACATATTGCTAACCATGTTTTTTATAGTTAACACATGAAAAGGGAATCTCAAATCCTCAACCAATGACTCGTGAATGAGTTATACTTACTATGTACCTCATCGACGTCTCTTGTGCTTCTGCAGAAATAACTGCAGGTTTTAGTTATACAAGTATAAGTTTATACATGTATAAGTTTATACTTGTGGCGATGACTCGTAGGGACCAAGTATTCAGTTGGAAGGAATACTTGAACTGGGCTCCAATGTGTTGCAGACTCGTATGCAAGCATTTAATTCTCGACTGTATCAACAACAGGATGGAGTTGACATTCTTTTGACATTTTCATGTCTTTGCTTTGGCACATAAACTGAAACGGGAAAAATTTGTTCCCTTGATTCACCCTTTCCCTCAGATCACGTCAGAACACAAGCGACAGGCGGGCCACTACGTCAGAGCCTATGACGCACGAGCGTATGACGTCAGACGGATGGCCGGAGGCCAACTAGTACGTCAGAGCATATGACGCACGAGCGTATGACGTCAGAAGGCCAACTAGTACGTCAAAGCCTATGACGTCAGACGGCCGGCCGGAGGCCAACTTGTACGTCACAGCCTATGCCGTAAGAGCCTATGACGTCAGAG
The DNA here is from genome assembly GCA_963920205.1 of Stenodema calcarata. Taxonomy (NCBI): domain Eukaryota; kingdom Metazoa; phylum Arthropoda; class Insecta; order Hemiptera; family Miridae; genus Stenodema; species Stenodema calcarata. The sequence continues at coordinate 17,620,890 of OY986060.1, forward strand.
GGCTGGCTGGCTAGGTGATCGGGTCTTAATAAGCCTCTGGAATTCCGCGCCTTCATTTTGCATTCATTTACATCTTCACGTTGAAAAATCCTTCATCTTGTCGGTAATTTTTACTTGTTCTTGAACAATGACATGTGATTATTTGTAAGAATGTAAGTGGGCTTGCCGGTAAAGATAACAATAAACAAAAATACTCTTATTTGGGACGTCAGAAGTGGTTTACAGTCATTTCCAACATTCTGTGAATTAGTGAAAGGCAAACGCCCAAAATGGGTATGACGAATGTAAAGAGTAGTTGGGAACGAGCTCAGTTAGGGCCTTTAAACTCGACCATTACCTAACGAAATACTCGTAAATAAGCGCCTTTTAGATACAATACGGCTCGCGGGCGCATAATTGTGTTTAACAAGTAAATATAAACGCATTAAAGGTGGTTGGCAACCGAGACAGGGAATTCCTCCTTTACCTTGTCGGTGCCCCAAACCCACCCCTGGGGAAGATACGCCCCCAGCACTTATCTCTCTCCCGGCAACCGCGATCCCTCGGGACCGCCTCGCTGTGATGTATGTACAACCGGCACTATCTGCCATTATTAATCCTAGTTACCATAGGAACGTCCGCGCGGATTTATCCCGTTGAACGAAGATCGAGTTTATCTGTCTCAAACAGCTCGCGTCGCTCTTCCACTAGCAGCCATTAGGTGATTGTTTATACGGGGGAGTATGAATATTTACTTATCACGTTTAGGACCCAACGGTCTGAACTGGTTCCTCACCTTCAGACTATTACACACATCATTGACTCATATTAATTTCATAACACAATCTATATACCACATTATGTGAGGTGGAAAGCGAAAGCGAAACCTCCTTTCGGCAAAGTTGATTTCGAGAAAAAGCCTAAATATAAGAACGAATTTTCGAAGACATAACTGGTTTTATGTAAAATGTCTCCATTTAGCTGGTTTTATAACAAAATTTAATTTTTGTCTCCATTTTTCCCCGAGTAACACCTCAGTTTATAGATTTTTCAACGCTGAACACGATGGTGAAGTCAGAATTGCGATATCTCTTTCCGGTATCAGATTAGAGCAGATGAACTGTGAAGAACATATTGTAGAAGATATTGCAATTCTGATTTCACCATCGTATTCAGCGTAAAACGCCCTTTAAAATGAAGGGTCACTTGTCAGACCCAAGAACTTTTCAAACTTCTTCCGGTCTTTACCATTCGCCAATTATATTTAAAAGAAGTACTTTGCTTCTTTCATAAGCACCCTGATTATTTCAACTTCCCCCGTACTTCGGCATATCGAGGGTCTCACGGCAACACCCCACATCGTCACTTTTAGCCAAAATGAGTTATGCATACCATTCGAAGCGTCTTCCCCCGGCGGATCGATATACCTAACTAATTATGAGTACCTATAAGAATTACTCAGTGAACATAGTTAATGGCAGATGGTTTTTTGACTCTGCTGAAAACTGACGATGTGTGAAGTTCTCGTGAAGCTACTCGCCCAACTACCCGGTCCCTCTCGCCCGCTTATGGTCCACGTCTCGTCGTGTTTATTACGGTTTTCCCTATATTCTTCGAGCTTTCCCAATATTCTTCAGCCACCTGTAGAGTTTTCTCGCTCAAATTGTGAGAAAAAAACTTTTCTCTTGGATTATTTCACTAGGGCCAGATACTAGTAAAAAGCCAGTGAGCAGTAGACCTACGTTACCATATTATCTTTATAATTTCTTTCTCAATGCATGGATTCCGTATAATTCTGTACCACCCACTACCATTTAACTTTTCATTCATTCATTCAGGCTGTTTCATTTTGGGAATTTATGGGTAATTTTTTCCCCCCTAAAACTCCCCAATATCCCCTTAAAGAGGCCCGATTCTGCTTCGATTGCCAGGACGACTTTTTCGTGCAAATTTGAACTTTTTATCTCTATTATATAGAGAATTGTCGTCTGGAGTGACGGATTCGTAATCAGCGACCCCTGAAGCACCCGAGAGCAGATTTTCAGATCAATTTATTCATTTAAGGCATTTTAGGGTAAAACACGACGAAGAATACTCCCAATTGCGGGACATAAAAGCAGGAGTACCTCAGGGTAGCGTCCTTGGGCCAGTACTCTATCTACTATACACGAGGGATCTCCCAAAACCAACAGAAGCGGTGACAGCGACGTTTGCAGATGACACCGCAATCCTGGCTGTTGGTCCCACAGTTGAAGAAGCCTCGAGTAAACTACAGGAATCCGTAAACAGTATCCATCAATGAACCAAAAGATGGAGAGTAAAACTCAACGAAGCGAAGTCAACACACATTAACTTTACATACAGGAAAGTGAGACCAATACCTATAGAACTTAAACTCCCGAATCGTCCCATATGCTGATACTGCTAAGTTCCTTGGAATGACCCTGGACGCCAAGCTCCGCTGGAAGGAGCACGTAAAGAAGAAGAAGGAAGAAATCAACCTAAAATTCAAGAAGATGTACTGGCTCATTGGGAGAAAATCCCAACTTGGCTTGATCACTTGCTCGTACAGTAGCATTTTGTTATGTATAGGCAGTTGGGATTTTCTCCCAATGAGCCAGTACATCTTCTTGAATTTTAAGTTGATTTCTTCCATCTTCTTCTTTAATAATCCAAACAACGCAAAACAAAATTCTCAGGACCATAGTTAATGCCCCCTGGTATGTTCGAACGAATGATCTCCATCGCGATCTTAAAGTCAAGATGGTGAACGAAGTTGTTAAATTCTGAGCAACGGAACATGAAAATCGTCTCCACAAGCACATGAATGTTGAAGTACATACTGAACCTTCTGGACAACAGTGGCGACGTACGAAGGCTGAAAAGGACCAAACCCCTGGACCTAGTTACATCTCACTAATGTGATGTGATGAGTGGTAGTACGTCCAGGGGGTGGTATCTATGAACCACAATACGTTAAAATTAACTAACAGAGTGAAGTCACTAGATGTATAATATACAGTTGTAACAATAAAGATGATTAAAAAAATTTATTGACTTTTTGAAATTTGACCGGGTTTTTGGGATTTGGCTCCACTGTGCGTCAGCCTCGTGTTAACCGCGGGATCGCTCCACAGGGGAAAACGGATACTCTTTTTAATAACAAGATCTTTGGAGATCCGTTTCGAGTGGGCCTCATACAACGCAACACGGCCCTGCGGGACCAGTCAACAAACCTGCGACAGCCGATAAATCACTCCGTACAAGGAGCGTACGATCCAACAAAAGGAATCGCCCTCCCTGATGTGTTTTGAAGATAGTGAAAGGAGAGTCGTCAACCGCCTTTCTCGCTCGTTTATGAGTTATCGGCCAATTTGAATAAAACCTGATAAAAATCAAAAAGACGAGGGCGCTCCTCAGCAGGGATTTTTACCTTCAGCGTCATCTTTTCCCTGTCTCTCTCGTTGAAGAATAAAAGAGTCGTAAATCATCTCGTCTTCTGCCTTTATGTAAATATTATCGTTGGCAATGCCTCACGCCTTGCACAACTAAACAAAGCAGTGAATAAGCCCCGTCACTCCCCAAAGGAAAGTGTCCTTTGACTAAGTACAGCCCACGCTTGGATCCCCCGTGACCCTCGTTGACTTCATAACTCGAAAACCGTCGAGGAACAAATTTCACTAACTAAAATTGAATGCTTCCAAATATTGTATTATCTTTCTTGTCCCAATAATGAACAACCATTTATTTAATGTTTGAGTTTAATAGTGAGTAGGGACGTTCGATACCAATCGATACCAGTAATGTATCGAATATTTCCTTTCGATACTGACAGTTTAACACAATAAACTGAACACAAATTAGTTGATGAATGATAGTTTAATCAATAAATAAACCAAAAACATCGGCGAGTAAATTAGATGACATGAAAACGGATAATAAATTTTTAACTTGGAAAACAGAACGTAAGATGGCGAACATAAGTGATGAAGAAGTGGTGGTGTTCGAAGAGGGGACCGCTACCACCCGGTCTGAGGAGAGCAAATTAGAAGCTAGTTAGTTGATGGGTCAGATGAAATATCTTAGGCGTCAAAAACATTCTGGACTCCTAGTGCGTTGAGTAATTAATTATTTAGAATGTTTTAGAATGTTTCAATTAATGTAATTAGAATGTTTTTGACGCCTAAGATATTTCATCTGACCCATTAAAACAATACTCAACTGATCAACATTAAATTATTTAATGTTGATCAGTTGAGTATTGTTTTAATAAGAAACTAAGTAGAGAGAGGAAAGTTAGGGTCGATCCTGTTGCTGTCGCTAGCAGTTGAAAGATGAGTATGGACGGAGAGAAGGACGAGCATGGAGGAAGAGAAGCAAGGGAGTTGGGGGCGGTGAGAGCGCTCTGAATGGCGGAGGTGTAAGCTGTGCAAGTTGTGAGTCCTACGTGGGGGACGAACAGATACCAAGTATTTTTGGTACCTATCTATTCTCATGATTTGAGTATGAGTACTCATATCGATACTTTGGTCCGTATCGAAAGAAATACTCAACTACCGCATTGAGAAATTTCCATTAAATGACCAGAAAGAAACAAAAATACAATAAAATACAAAAACTTATATTTCAACAAAATTGGTGAGAATCTATTCCAGGAACGAGTTTTCCTGGTGCCGAATTAAACAACTCTGCTGATTCTTGACACAACGGTTTATTCGTATCTTCTTTGTTCAGATCCTCCGTCTGTCTAATTCACGAAAACAAATAGGTATTGTTCAAACAATTCTAAAGACGAGAACCTCACTGAATATTACATTATCATCCATCCTCGACCCATGTTTAAAATTTCAAATTCTACCTCATCAACCAAATTTAATTTGTTTAAACGAAATTTGTTTAGGTTGTTTACCCATTTAATAAGTATTGATTAAACAATTTTACAAACAAGAAACCGAGTGAATAACATTGTCAAGATAATAACCTTCCGTTGCAAATTCAGTTAAGTAGTATAGATTTTTTGTTTTTTAATGGTTGAGCTCAGATTAAGCTTGGTTGAATTCAGTTATGTTTAAGGGTATAGGTAACCAGTATTTACATGATTATTTACAATTATAACATTTGCTTATAATATAAATAAGTACATATTAGGTATGTACTTATTTAAGGACACAAAAAAACACACTTAGTCAAAAATTGACTAAGTTTTTCCTCAACAAATAATTACCACAGATGAATTAATTCTTGCTTCAGTGGTAAACTTTATAATGGTTTTGTATGTAGTGCCCTTTACTACCTTCATTGCTACCGGAAGATCCTGGTGATTTTGTACCATTGGAGTATAAAGGGCACAAGGCGTCTTCACAGTAGTCGCACCTATCGTGTTTCGCTAGGCCTATCGTATTGAGGCATCTGTTCACCATACCATACCCTGTCCTTAGTCTTATCAGCTATACCATATCTTCAGAAATTCAGGGTTTGTCCTTATTAATTTAATTTTAATTTATTTATAAATTCCATTTACATCCAAAAATACAAACTGCATAATTCTTTGCACATAATATCGCTACATAGTAGTTATGAAAGATAATGCTTCTCGCTGACACAAACAGTATGGCCAAAAGAAACGACTGAATTTGGAATTTTAATTCTCCATATGAGCCCGTGGAGGAGAATGAGCATCATCTATGGCAATGACCAATGACAAGAATGCTAACAAACAGTGAATCTTAGTGATATTAAAAACACTCGTTTTTTGACATTTTATGTCTTTACTTTGCTACATAAACTCGAAACTGTAACGCGGGACATGCAACGGAGAAGCGTCACGAAAATATTTCTGATGATTTTCGCTTACAATCGATTCGTTGCTACGGAACTTTATCTTCGCCAGTCATCATCGTACAAAAATTGTTCACCACTCGTTGGATAGCTCTCGATTTACCTAACCATATTACGTTAACCACTGCGGAGTGCGTGGCCGACAAGCTGCGGTATGAGCGTGATTGTTTAAATAATTGTTTACACACAGGTGATTATTCTCAATAATTAAATTGTCAACACGAATGCAAGCTTCATATAAGTTTCTGATGGGAGGGGGCGCTAAGACATAAAATGTCCCTCGTGGTGCGTACTTGTACGAAAGCTGTACCCACCGTTTGTGTTTTTTTGACATTTTATGTCTTTACTTTGCTACATAAACTCGAAAATGAAACGCGGATTTTGTCTCCTTAATTCACTTCATCCACGGGCCTCTCAGATAATATGACGTCGCAACACAAGCGACCAACTACGTTAAAAGATATGACGTCAAACAGGTGCCGGCAAGAACACCTCACAGGATATGACGTACGTGGACCGGCAGGGGGTGGATGACGTCAGACAAGTGGCCGGCAAGAACACCTCACAGGATATGACGTACGTGGACCGGCAGGGGGTGGATGACGTCAGACAAGTGGCCGGCAAGAACACCTCACAGGATATGACGTACGTGGACCGGCAGGAATGGATGACGTACGTGAACCGGCAGGAATGGATGACGTCAGAGGGGTCAAGGGGAGCCAATAAACTCGAAATGTCACGCTTTTGACATTTTATGTCTTTGCTTTGGCTCATGAAATAAAAAACTCTGCAAATTCTTGACACAACGGTTCATTATCTTCTTTGTACAGATCACCCTTCTGTCTAGATCACTAGGTCTAAATGTCTAGATCCTAAATGTTAGATTAATTATTATTATCAATTATCACTAATTATTAACAATTTTATCAAGTACCTAGTGAAAATTATTATAATTTATTGTTAGGTATTAATAGTTTGTATTCATTATTAATAATGATTATTATTAATTATGATTAATTAGTACGATATAATTCTGTGGTTTTTAATACTACGTCGGTAATAATTTTTCTATAAAAGAAGTACCTACCAACAAACATTCGAAATTACCTTCATTTCCGTAGCACGAAACGCACCTCAGAACAACAAACTCGACATCATTTAAGCCATATGATGTTCCAAAGAGCTTGTTAGTATAAAAATGGACCTGTATTTTAACAGTTTGAGTCACGATCGTGTTGTGAGGCACAATCTTTGAGCCGTCATTGTGAACGAACGGCTGGTCGTACAAAGCTGCGGATGGTCTTAAAAAATTCTACGGAACAAACTCTATCGAAATATGAAATAAAAAACATACCGTTCTATATGGATTTTTCGAGATATGAGATTTTCAAATTTTCAAAATTCGTTTTGAACCCCTTCCCCTTGACCTAGGGTTATGAAAAGTTTCGAGGATCATTGTGGGGCTGGTCCAAACCCAGAAACCAAATTTCGTAATTTTAGCTCAACGTTAACTGGGCAAAGTGGCGCGGACGGCGGACGGCGTACGGCGTACGGCGGACGGACGGATTTTTTTTTATTCGATTTTCTGAATCTACGTATCTTGAAACGTAAACCAACAAATTTTGAGGGGGGGTTAAAAAAATTTTTTCTTTGGGCGATTCCAATGGTTCATTATCGAAGATAATAAACCAAAACTGTCACGAAAAAGTGTCCTCGAAAAGCGTTACCTACATTTTACGATAATTTGTTAACATTGGGATTGACAATGTAACATAGGGGCAGGCAAGATCCTCAATACAAAGGGCAAACTGTAATAAATATGCTGCACGGTGCATCTCGTTCAAGAGGGAGGTTAAGAAATTTTTATTTTAGGGATAGCCAAATAATAACTAGCAGAAAATCTCGTGTGAAACGTTTGTGTGGAGGCTGAAATTTCTTTACTTTTCAAAGTTTGGTAGACAGCACTCTTAGCAAATAAGTCGCTCAGCCTCAGCAATCGTTGTTCCCTGAAAAGGAGCGTTCTACCTATTGATCTGATGGAAAAAACTTTTGAAAATGTACCAAGTCCGACATTCTGTGTGTATTTGTGTTTTTGCTCCGTATTTGGCATCTAGCAAAGACGCCTCATTCCAATGAGGATCCTATCCTTGCTGCTTCACATCTGCTCTACCATTTCCCTTGACTTCAATATGACACATTGTGATGGCACACGTTGCACTTCTTTGAAAAATATGATTTGTAATGGTTTGCTGAGTTTGCTTCCTTCCCGAAGTTGTGTTTCGACCAGGAGATAGCTAGGCATAATTGCCTAACCTCCCCAGGTTACAGGGGAAACCTTCATTAAAGATTCTTAGTGGTGTTCGACACATTCGCTATATCGTCAACTAGAAAGTTTGTCCATTTTGAGGCATGCGGTCTTTGAATCTGTGAAAATAACAATTTTCGTTGATTTATTGCTGTATTCGTCAAAGATAATATAGCGGTACAATAAATATTTTTTAAATAAATTTAATATTTATGGCCCCCAGAAGGAGCTTGTACTCAATTGATGGACCTCCCCAAATCCCCATCCTCTACCTGATTATGGTGCTCTTGTGGTTGAGGAGGAACAAAATTTCTTCGGTGAATATCGAAAGGATACGGTAAAGGGATTTGGAAAATATCGACTGGTTCTTGGGAATCTGAACATTAGTCGGATTCGTGTGTGCAGTGGATTACCGACGAATAAAATTCAAGGAATATCTCGAGAGTTCAACTGCGTTACCGGGTGAAAGCCGTTTTAGAACAGGCCGTGGTGATATCGTGTAACGTGACACCCATTCGAAGCAAGGTCGTGTCAATGGCGTTTTGAAGGGTTTGCGGCGGCGGGGATTTCGACTGTACAAAACGTCGATTCCGCGATGCGTTCGGGGTTTCGTTCCCATTCAAGGGGGTGTGACGCTGAGCGAAAATACTCGGTAGGTCCCCCATCCGCGAGTCCTTTGTTTCTCACCTCGTGAAAAGGACAGCTTTTTTTTTACAAAACCGGGGATTTGTATGGAAGGTCGCGGTATCTGTTTCCTCTAAAACACCAGTCTCTGGTGGTTTTTGAACAAAAAAAATTGAACCGACCCCCTTGACTTTAGTGGCATTTACCCGATAAATATTCTGCCTACCAAGGTAAAATGACCTCAAATATGAATTTTGGCATTTATGAGGTTTTGATATGGTTGAATTCGTCTTTTTCCCATATTCATTTGGTTACCCAGGAGAACAAATTGAGAAACAAGATTCCGAAGAGTTATTTCGGATAAACGATGTTACCAGTAGACCATAGGTTTTCTATATCAAAAACCCTTGAATAACGGTACTTCCCAGAATATGTGTTTTCTGGTCGTGGAATAACGCGTTTTAATAAAAATGCCCTTGGGTCCAAAAACTGGAAGCTGATAAACCCCTTTAGCCTTCTTGAGCTTAGGTTTGACTCCCTCAGTGTCCTAATGACCGTTGAATCCGAAATTGATATCTTTCGAACACCAGCGATCAAGCTTTTAATGGAAGAAGCTGTAGAATTACGAATCCGAAGAGCCATTTTAACCATTCCATCATATGTTGGTAAACAGTGAATAACATAAATGTATCTAACCCCTCATTTCTCTCATTTACTAAACAATATTGCTGTAAATATGAACAAAGTACGGATTCAAGTCAAAACCAAGAAAATCTCGAGAATTATTGGTGTTGCAATACATTTGACGGGGAGTGTATTTCCTTTGATAAAAGTAGAAAGGAATTTTCATATAAAACCGACATTTTACATGTTATGAGACAAAAACTGAAAAAAGTCCCAAAATTTCGAGGGTTTTTGGGTCCCAAAATGTTTTCCTAGGGATTTCGAAGTTGCAAACTTGGTGTAATACTACTCAAACATGTCCTAACAACACACCAAAAAATCAGCTTCCTGTAATGTTTTTGGATCTAAGGGCATTTTTATGTCTGGCCTAAAACGCGTTATTCCATGACCAGAAAACCCATATTCTGGGATCTACCGTTATTCAACGGTTTTCAACGTAGAAAATCTATGGTCAACTGGTTACATCGTTTATCCGAAATAACTCTTCGGAGTCTTGTTCGGCAGAACACTAACGGAGAAGAACAGTTGCTTTTGGTTTATTATCTTCGATAATGAACCATTAGAATCGCCCAAAGAAAACAATTTTTTTTTAAATTGTGCAATTTTCATCAGAAATTGATGCGTGTAGCTCATATTGACGCAGAAACTACTTTTGAATCGATTTGTGAAATAATCGTACGAAAATGTCGAAAAACCTCTCATCGAGGATGTGGACGACTCATGTACTGGCAGAAGCTGATTTTAAGGGAAATGTAAAGTAGCATTTTGCGGGAAGTAAATACGGGTTTCTGAAGACGGAGAGTGGGATTTGCGCCTGATATTGGGATGTTAGTCTAAAACTGGATTTGGCCTCCGGTCGTTATTCCGTTAGGTGTAGAAGCAGTTACTTGTTGTGCCATCCTCAACCTGGAAAAGTCTACCCTTCGCGTTACCGACCAACCCCTCGGAGTCCCCTGAATTCCCTCAGGAACGTGACCGGGGTTCGTGGAAGATCTTCCCTTTCCCTTCAAGGTCGGGAAACCTGAAGGGAAAAGAGGGCGAATGCGTTCCTAGAGCTCCCTCCCGTGGGAATGGAACGAGGACTGGATCTCCCCTTGACGTATAGCTTTCCCGACCCCAAACGGAGGGGTTTTTCCTGGGGATGTCTCGTCGTCATGGAAACACCCTAACCCAAACCGTTTGAACCACCAAGGTTTCCCTGTCTTAAAACTCGACCCCCACTTTCGACATCGATGTGTGAAATCGATTTTTCCGGGAGCGGGCAAAAAAAACGGAGACCTCGACCGACACCAAAGAGCGGTAGCGGCACTGCTGGGGTTTTTTAAATATACGTTCTCCATCAAAGGGAAGCTCGAGGTGTGAAGTGCGCCTACTTAGAAACATGATAACCTCAAGGGGTCCTAATTAAAGGGGTTGGACAGAAAACGAGGCAGTTTCTGAAAAAACGTAGACTGTTTTTTCCCCTTGAAGCAACCCGACTGGCGTTAATGGAATTTCTTAAAATAATACAATGCTCAACGCGTTAACTAATGATTTGCAGAGGAAAAAACGGCGTTGAGGTGTTAGCAACCTACTCGTTCACTGTTTTGGAGTAGAGCAGATGTTTGCTTATACCAGTAGCCTCTGTGTGGAAAGCCGTAGGTCGTGTAGGAAAGCTGGTTCATGGGATGGCCGGTGAGGGTTTCATAGATGGCCCTAACAAGCACGGGATGGAGCTCCTGGTGGTCCCAAAGGCATGTTAACGCAGGTGTGCGCTGTACTTGAGCACGTAAAAGAAGCTTTTGTAGAAAACCGTAAAGTGAGAGCTCGTACAGCGCAGTTCCAAGAGGTTTGTGAACAGTTGGACCCGCCAAGCTCTGTGATGGTTGAGAACCTGGATCAACTTCTTGTCCTAAGTATTAAATACAAATACTTCGAACTTACAAATTTGGTAAGTCCGAAGTATTTATAATCAGAGGCAGCGTATGAATTCGTGGCAACGAAATAGCTGATGAACTTGCCCGAAACGAATTTATCGAGCCATAACTCCCCACTACGGATCTTTATAACTATTTGGCAGCCCTGGCAAGAACTGAATGGCGAACGAAGTATTCCAATTACCATGCACGGAGAGACTACATTTTCAACATCCCACTACCACCACGAATACCATGGTTTTATAGCTTTTTTGGAAACTCCAAGAGGTTTTACAAATGTATGTCCAGGAGTCGATGTGGAACAGAAGTCACCAAAGTAAATTTACAGAAGATTAGACGAGAAATCTCACCAGCTTGCCTTGAACTGTTGAACACGTTTTGTTATTATACCCTATTCTGGAGGATGACAGGACACCCTTTATCGAGACGATCGTCCGCAACCTTCAGCAACCTTTCTCGATGTCCACGATCATACAGACTGAAAATTCAAAAGTGTATAGTGATGTATTTACATTCCTGTGTAAGATCAATTTCAACCCTAGAAGAAATCATGAATTAATATGTTATACAAATAATCAATGTTATGATGTTGGCTAATCTAAAATAAAGGCCGTAGCCAAGAAAAAAAATGTAATCGGATTTTCAGATCGGATTTTCACCTGTAATTCAAGGAAAGATGAGGATGTTCTCCATTTTTTTGGGCCACTGCCGTATTTTGAAAGGGATCTGTTTTGGCAACTTTTACAGGTTTACTAAAATCTGAATGGAAAGAACTGGGTGGCGAAACTGAGAGGTTCGTCGTGAGAGCGGGAAGGTACAAGAAGGCGCTGAAGATGAGTGGAATTTTTGATATGCTGCAATAATAGTGCCGTAGGAATATATGAATGAAGTAACAAATTGAATGTAAGACAATGTAAATGAGGAGACTGTCTAATGATGTGTTACTTATTTGATGATAATAAGATTCAAAAGCGTATTACAACATGGGGCTTATTGGCCCGTCTGTAGGAGATACAGATGAGTCCCGGCAACTGTGCCAAAACTCACTCAAAATTGATGTGATTCAAGTCATGTGTTCGATTTATACACTACTATGTGTTCTTTATACATTTATACATTCCTACAGAATCCTGCCAGCACAGCCCAGTGCTGCTCCTGGTTCAACATCTCCACTATTTCATATCTTGACAGTGACCTCTGCCCCAAATAACTCTGATTTCATTCATTACAGGACACACTCGTAGGAAGTGAAGGACGTCTTCGGTGCGACCAAGATTGCGCATTGAGCAATTTTCACACCAGGAGTTTTCAGGTATGTAAGGCTTATGGTTATGGCTTATGTCAATCCAATACACCACATTTGTAGGGTGCCTTTGAAATTTGTTTACCATTCCCAAAGATTCAAAGCTGTGGTCGAGATCGCGGTACAAGTGGTTTGCCTTCTGAATAACAGCAATCAGCTTCTCAGGCTGCTCTCTCCAAACCTCCATGTTACCCGCGTCTCCGGGAAATGAACATTGGTGAGCACTTGCCAAACTCTAGAGGTCCCTGAACCAATGAACGACATGGCTGACAACCTCCTTCGCAACCATGTGAGGCAGTTTAGGACTAGGCACCTTCTGAAGATATCTACAAATTTATTAGTAAAGCACCTGAAGTACAACATACAAATACACTAAAACCAGGGGATTTCGGTGGTGATCTCATAAGTACCAAAGAAGTTATCGTTTCAAGATCAACGTTTAATTCTGTTCGACAGTTCAGACGCAGAAGTTACCACAGTAAGATAAACGTGAAATTCTCTACAAGGCACTTCAGAAACGTGATGCTGATCGTAAGTGGTTGGTGCACCTATCAAAGTTTGAAAAGTTACAGTTGTAAGATCAACGTTAAAGTCTGTTGCTTTGGGCTCTCCTTACGGTTCGGTGGTTAGCGATTATGAAATTGTGAAATTACCACTGAAGTGCCGTATCAGAAACCCTAATAAAATGAGTTTGGAGCACCCGAACAACCCTCGAGCTCCGTCAAAATCACCGAAATATTTCACGTTTTGCGTGAAACTTATGATTTACTTCGGCGAATTTTCTCCGTATGAAAACTCGTTGGCGAAGAGGGTTAATTAACTAGGGACGGATAATCTCGTCGTCGGCTCCAAGAGGTCTTAATTAAGATAAGATGGGTCGTGGAAAACTAGCTATCTCGTGAGGAAAGAGGAGGTTTATCTACCCGGACGTAACCGGGGACGGTTTTCTGAAATAAATTACGAGACGACGCATACCGAAATAAACCCTTCGTCGACGTCGTCTTCGTTATAAATGTCGACCTATTTGACACCGGCGAACCGAAACACATCAATTCCACCACTTCATTTGTTAATATTTCTCGGAACGGGATTTATGACTTCATTAATGTGGAAGGTTTCGGGTACTGACGTTCCTCCGCACGTCACTGTCTGACAAATAATGCATCCGAAAATCATTTAGACCGAACGCCCCTTACAGGGATATTTACTAAATGAACGTCTTGGATTTATTTCCTTTATGAGTTTAAAATGGCACAAGAAATTACCGTCACAACCGGTTTTAAATTAGAAATACCACGAAGCAAGAACCGAAATAGCGTACGACCCCGCCTGTCAGTTCGACAAGCACGTAGACGATACAATACAGAATGAAGGAGATTCAGAGAGCATCTAAAAATGAACGACCCAGACATGGAACAATTGATGAACAATTTTCTTCTAGTTCCAACTCGATAGAGCGGATTTGGATACTAAACCCGAACCCTTGTGTTCTCTGTCAAGTTCTTACGCATTGGATTCGATGCCAATATTAGAAATATATCAGAAACAAAATTGTGACCTTAAAAAGCATTTTTTTTAAATCTCCAAAATTTGTGGCTTTGTATTTAATGCTATGCAGTTGATCATGTTTACAGAAAATCCATAAATCTATTTAATCTGTGATTCAGGGCTCCTAATAATCAAAATTTGCGCTAACGTTATTTTTGGCACTTTTTGGTGTTTATTTGCCTCGATGAAATTCACTTGATTTGCTCCTACTCAAAACGAAGTTCATATCCGATTCCCGAACCCGTTCAATTTGATTATCTCATTATAATTGGCAAATTGCCAATTTTATGTATTAGAAACTATTTATTATACTTGTATTGTTTTGTGAGATATGTATAGCAACGATCCAGCGTAGGAGACTAGTGCCAAACTACATAACTAGATTTGAACGAGGTTTTGAACAGTTGATGGAGTCTATGAGCGAACAGTTGATGAATCTTAACATTGTTCTGAATGATAAGAAACCTGAGAAAGCTTCCAACAGTCCATCTATAAAAGTGCTGAGAATATATGCACACCGTTTATCCAACGTTGACCCGCCGTATATTCCCAAGTACTATCAGGTGTTTCAAGTGTTATTGTGTGTTATCGTTTCACTCCTCTTTTATTGACTATAAAACCTTCGACGAGAATAATGATCGAGCTCGAACAACAAAGTTTTATGCCGTAAAAGTCCTCCAGACGCCTTTTTTCCTAACAATATTAGCGTCTTCTTCGAACCGTCCCTAGCGCTGCTTCACAGTTTCTTGGCGTCAGGTTAACGCGTTGAGGTCGATTTAAATTGATATCATGATGTACCTACATTGGATACGGATCCCGGATTTGTACAAAAGCAGGACATTTCATGACGTCACGATATTTTGTTTTGGGGTAAATTATTGTCACATTTAACCCTTGTTATGTAGGTCTTTCTCGCGGTGATTAGTTCCCCACGTAGTGCCGGCTCGGCCGCAAAAACCACAAGCCTCTTCTCTCGTTATACACGTTCTGGCTCCCTTCGAAAACGACGTCTTTCCAACTACCGAAAACCGTAATTGAGGTTGGAAACGGGCTCTAACGACACCCACTTTCGTAAGGAGGGATTTTAAAGTCTAACCAGAGGAATTTCGTTTCCGGGCGGACAAACCCCTTTCGAAATCCCTCCAGCACCTGTGCGGATATCGGTGTCGTGCCCACTAAGTACCGGCTTAACAGAAGTTGATTATCCATTAACAAGGAAGCTAAACAGCTTGGGAAGATACTGGAAAGATTGCATTGGGTTGTTCTAAATTGAATGTTCTTAGTGGAATAGTTTGGTTCTTCTTCAAATGGATCGTTTTGTATAACGACCATTACCTCCTTGACAGTGATGGATATAGACACAGATTTCATACTTGCAGTCTTATTTCAATCTGTTCCACAATAAAGTGCTCCTGTACAAGACAGTGCTAATGCCCATTTGAACCTATGGCATCCAGCTGTAGGGTTGCACAGCTAATTCCAATATCAAAATTATACAAACATTTCAGAATAAGGTTCTGAGGAGCATAGTCAATGCTCCTTGGTATGTATGGAATGATGGCCTCCACAAAGACCTCAATGTGGAGACAGATGTCATAAAAAAGCTAGCTATGAGACATGTAATGGTCTGCTGAGTGCTTCTTGGTCCCCGTGTTTTTGATTCCACCGCTTAGAGGATGCCTGCTCTTTGAAAGCAGACCAGGATATCCCTCTGCGTGGGCGTAATCGCCTAACCTCCCCGGGTTGCTGGGACCTCAGCAAACCATTCATCACAGATATGAGCGCAGGCTTCTTAACCATCCAAATCCAGCTGCTTGAAAATTCTCAACGAATTCGACGCCTGAAGAGACCCAGGCCCCTGGACCTTCTGTTCTGACAATGAGTGATGTGCAGTTCAAGTGCGGTAGAAGTTAATTGGCTCTCACAGCAAAAAGTGTTAATTTGTGAATGAATAGCTAGATAGTTACCTGATTCATCATTTTAACTAACTGTTATATTACCTGAATAAACGTGAGAAAAAAAAACAATGTCAGTCTTTACTCTAAATTGTATATCTACGTAATAATCGTAACTGGACACTCATCTGTAGTTGCCACACAACATCTTCCCTTTCTCAATTCAGTAGAGGTAGTAGAAAAGAGAAATAGAATAGAATAGAAGAATAGAATAGAAAACATGTTTATTGACATATAACCCGTACAAGTACAAAGAAGTGATTAATAAATTTAATGAAAGTACATTAATGTAACCTACATCAATACGAAAATACAATTACAACAAACAGACAATTAAGGAAACAAAAACATGACAGGCATGGACGTGTCGTCCGTCTGCCGGGTGGTTTGAGCCAGCCTTGTTAAAATCTACCTTATTTGATTTATGTTTTTGTTCTTATTTTATTTATATTTAAATCCTATGGGGCGATCA
The DNA here is from genome assembly GCA_963920205.1 of Stenodema calcarata. Classification (NCBI taxonomy): domain Eukaryota; kingdom Metazoa; phylum Arthropoda; class Insecta; order Hemiptera; family Miridae; genus Stenodema; species Stenodema calcarata. The sequence continues at coordinate 17,637,514 of OY986060.1, forward strand.
CTAAGCCCTGACTGAAGAGAGAAATAAACCACTTGGTAAACATATACTTAACATAATTTAAATTCAATATCATTTATTGTAACTCGACATTTCTTCACTTTCAAGTATTGAAATAAAATCTCATAACTTCCCTTACAATAAGTCTCCACTGAGTCTCTACAATTCCTCAATAAGCCTCTTAGGGGGCTTCTCAACCCGACAAGACAAAAGGACCACTTTCATACGAAGTGATGACTGAAGAGGTGTTCGTTATTTGCGGAATGAGCGATGTATTTCTGCATCCCACAGTAAAGTGTGAACTTGAACGGAAAAAAATCAGGGTTTTACTCCAATGGATGAGCCTACAGATTGGGTTAGTCAAATGGCGGTGCATAAGAATATTAGGGGTTGATGTGTTGAACAGTGGCGTTTAAAAAGCCGAGCTCACTTCCCATTTCTAAACATTGAGGACATTTCGGCTCAGGTAGAGGATACCAACATGTTACAACATGTTGGTATCGATTGCATTGATGACAAGTATACAAGTATTGATTGCATTGATGACAGGGTTTTATCGATTCGGATCTACGGGAAACCATTTTCTGTGTCCCTTTAAGCATTGGAAGGTGGCAAAATTTCGTTTTACTCCCCACTAATCACATGAAGTTCGATACTCAGGATATGATATCAATGTCACTTGTCACCTCTATATATCTCTAACCAGTATTTTTAAAATGGACTAGACTGGAATTTAACAGAGCACGAAAATCACCAATAGCTCTTGGAACTCGTAATTCTCACCTTCCCCAGGTGCACCTCTGTCGACTGTTTTCCTAAGTCTTCCGTCCCACATGTGGTGATTAGTGGAACGCGGAAGTTTGAAAGTGACGCGTCTGAAAGGTGGTGAACTGAAACATCTGGACGCTATTAGAAGTCTTCACCTTTCTCCATTCAAACGTGAGGGCTGTTACCGGTCAGGTTGTAGGGGTTGTTGGACTTGTAGAAAAGAATGTTCCACTTTTTGAAGATCAGCTGTTGCAACATGACGACATTTGCTGTTTCTGGTGATTCACTGTTTCGAATTGGCTCGTAGCATTATTTTATAGTTGCGACTTCTAGCAGTATCAACGAGTTTGTGATACTCACATTTTCCATTTATTAACACTTGCAGCTGTCACTGGTTATTTAAGAATCCAGTTCGTTACATTCGCTGTTTCAACTTGTGGGGTCCACCACGACTCATTCGCTACGATAGGCAGTTATGATTTTGTGGTATTCACATCTTGATTACCCTGTAAGTATCATGAATTCAGTCACACCTCCCAATAGTGCACAGTGAGAGGACCGAGAAATTCGTCCAGTATTAAGAGGGATCGAGGGGAAACATCTACGCTGAACTGAAAAATGAAAACTTAATTTTGTGTAAATTACTGTAGTGATCGGTTTTGACGATTCTATTGCCACTATTGAGAGGATCAAAATGCATTGATTTATACTGCTGGAACTACAGAATCTGCCAACTTTTGAGAGGTCCCACTGTACTTTACACTGCCCAAAGAGAAACCATATCAGCCATTTACCACATCGTGTAAATGTATGAAAAAGACCGGTTCCGTCGACGGAATATAGATTTTACATCCCTCCTTCGAGAGTCCTTCAGGGATCGACTGTGAAAACTGGGTCGACAGCGGCGGAATCCTTCGCTCCGAGGCGTGCCAACATACCTGTAGAAGGTCTGGAATCCACAGAATCTCGGGATGGTTCCTGCATATTTACAACTAGAGAGAGGTTTGAAAGGCTCGTGCCTCTGAAACCCGCAAGGTCGGTCAACAAACTAATATAACGGATCTCGGGATTAACTCTGGGCGATTGGCCGTTAGTATGCTAATAGTAATAGTTAACGGTTTTCTATGCAGCCTACACATCAAGCACAAATGAGGGACTAATTGGGATAACTGAGATTCGAAAATTTGCGAAATGGCCATTTTCTCTCAGCTATTGGTTTATGGTTTTTATATGGTAGACCCAGGTTACTGCAACGTGTAGTACTCATACAATTGGTAGGTTCAAATAGGGAGCTCTTAGTTATAATAAAACTGATGTTAATTGAGTTAAAGTATCATTAATAAATTCCATTATGTTTGATGCAATAAGGATGCAACCCATCGATTACTCATTTTTTCTTTAAATCGATACTTGTGATTTACTGCCAGGAGTTCCCTTATAACTGCTATTTATTGCAGCAGGATGTACTCTTCTAATGGGATGGTCATTTTACTGTGATAAGTTCGAAAGAAAAGGCTTCGCAATTAAAAGTGGTTGTGTTCCCTGTTTGTGACAGTCATAAAATTGACCAGTGAAATTGGATATCCATCAAACGATAAAATGAGACAGAAAGGGAAGCTGGTGGGTTTGCTTGGTTGGAAGAAGTTAATGTTTCAAGTTGAGACATAAATCCGGCTCAGGGGACAGATACGAGTAAAAAAGGAGATTTTTACAGCCTTCAGCCGGTTCCGTGGATTCCTGCATCGGGCCAATTTGTCTGAAGTCTGGATGGATATATATAAATATTGACAGATTGCGACGTAAAGGCAAACAGGACGGGAATTTTAATAGCAATCAGAGCTGAGAAGTGAAAAAGAAGAAAACTGGCTGGTATTCGTCTCTTTTGGAGTCATTATGAAGATTCCCTTGTAGACTGAGATCAGGAAAGTTTTCGTTTGGTCTTTTTTGAAAATCCCGTGCCTTTCGAAAAAGAGGCACATGAGGCAGTAAATCAGTGGTCCTTAACTACCTGGTCTGAGCGGTGAGGGTTGCTCTCCTGTCACAAATCACTTAGTTCACAACGTGATCACACGAGGGAGACCTTTTGGGGGTCCAGTAGGATCGAGGAGTCAAGTTTCAGGAGATGGGTTCTCAAGAATTTAAAAGACCCTAAAAGAAACATTTTATCTGGTCTACGGACGGTGTGAATATGACAAAATTATTGTCAACAAAAGAAGATGTTTCAAAAATGCCACCCAAGATTCCTCATGTGACCAGAGAACTTTCCTAAAAGGTCTCATATTGATTGATGGTGTAACAAACGACCATTACCGTGAAATATCGGTAATTCCAGTGAATTGGTGCAGGACGGTGTGCGCACTTTCGAAAAATATTCGGACTGTACGAAACACGTACATAGTGTGTCCAGAAAAATGCTGTGAAACAGAGTCAACTTTCATGCACGCAAGTGTATTTTCTCTCAAGAAAACAAGCGGAAAAAATTCCTGTAAATTCAACTGTGCAGGTGCGTGTTTTTCCAAGTGTCCTTCTTGTGCTCCCTCTTTTAACGAATTTTCGAAGGAAAGGAAGCTATTGTTCTCGGTCCAAAATTTTTAAAACTCGAAAACTTTATAGGTAAGTAGGGCACCAGTTACAGGTAGGTACCTATACCAAAATCCGTTTCAGACCATCCTGAATTCACTGTCAGAAGACACCAAAATTTGCACAGCCTCAAATCTGTTTTGGCAATCGAAAGGCCAAGTTCCTAGATGGGCAGCTCTATGAGGGGTTTTTGGGGAGTTTTGTGGGGGGATTGCTCATAAATTTCAAAAATGAAACTGACAAGTTTCACTTCATTTTAATGGTATTGAAAAACCTATAAGCTGAGGGGTTGCCGAGGTTACGCTGTAGGTAGTTGATACAGTCCGAATACCATACGTCGGTGAAACAGCAACATGCTATAACTCATTTTTCCCTACTTTTCAGGAGAGACAAAAAACTGTTTACAAAACTTTCGGCATCTTCCATGCTGAGTCGTTGCCTCGCCACAACTACACTGTAAACTTCGAAAATTCGCTAAAAAACTGACTTATAGCATGTTGGTTTCAAACTGAATGTTACAAACTTGTTGGCAAAACTATCAATAACTTCACTGGGAGTCGTTTTTTCAAGAAACTGACTTCTCCAGTCGATTCGGCGTGAAAATTTGAATAAGGAATGATGTCCAACTCGTTTTGGCGAAAAATTGACTTATAGCATGTTGCTGTTTCACCGACGATATTTAGGTTGCTAAGAGCCGTTTTTGAACACGGTAAATGGAAAATACGGACATTTCTCAGGACGCACCAAAAATACACCCTGTACATACACATTGAAAATAAAGACATACCCGAGGAAGTACGCATGAATGCTAACTTGCATGAGCGTGCGAGCTTTGCCACTATTAAGGGTGTATGGTGAAAGTAGGTACTGCAGTAGGGAAAGTAAGGGAAGAACGTTATAAATAATATGCCCTTAATGTCGGTTGTTTGGGTAAAACCGTCATTTTATACGGTGGCAGGTGAGTTTGGACGTACTTGGATGCGTATGTTTTGCATTTCTTGGTGAGGGGGCAGCACAGTTGCAAAAAAAGAGTAATGCATCCAACGCAGCCGGCCCTCCGTGGGATGTCCTGGTGGCTATTGGTCATAAATCCTATCTCATACTCCGGTCCAGACAGATACCTCAGAAGATAAACAAGAAGAAAAGGTCCTTTCCAAGGTAGAAGGCGGTTTGGTAGGCTTCGGCCTGTTGCCCACCAGGTAACAAGGTTCACGGTATATGCCAGGGAGGTACCCCGATGTTTACCTAGTGCACGACGATTAGGTCTGGGGATAGCGGATGGTTTGGGATCGAGGGATGGTAAACCCTGCAATCAGTGGCAACAGATACCTACAGATTGTACAAGGTTCTAATTTAGTGAACCAACCACTTATCCTCTCCTCCCTCCGTCATCAAGCCTTCCACGTCTTCTTTTGATCCTTCCAATCTTAATATTAGATCAAGAGGGAGGTCCCTCTCAGCGTTCGCCTTCTATACAAAATATAATCTCTTACCTACAGTCTCAGGGTCGGTGACTTCTAAATAGTTTTCAGCGCAAAAACCAACGAGTTTATCAACGTTTATCTATGTGGGCCGTGAAATAGGCCAATGGTTCCATTATCCAATTCAATTAAGGCCTGTTGTGTAGCCAGTAATTTTATGCAATGAGGTTGTTTCTCTCGCCCATACCAGTAGGTGCATACACAGCGTGAGTGTATGGAACGGGGTTTTGGGGAATAGGCCTGCAAAGTTGTCTGAAATCAGCTAAAAAGCACACTCAAGAGATAAAATTCTGAAATTATGGAATTGCTTGTTAGCTCAATATCTGAAAATCAGGTTTGGGGAATCAAATTGAGTTCACACATTTGGTTCTCTTTCCATCCTAATTGCAGTTATTCTTTGGATTGGGTATGGAGGAGTAAAAATAGGGTGATTTAACCGCCTACAAGTTTTAATGGATACTCGTGATTTAAAGCCACAGATCGTCCTTTCGTGGGCGTAAACACCATATCGGGCTTGAAAATCTCCAGTAATTGGGTTATTCCAGTGAATAAATGGTTCGGAAAGTGGTCAGGCCTCCAGTGGTCGTTTCATTTGGTTCTAGTTCTAATGAGAAAAGACAAGATAGTGTCGGAAACTCTTCACCCGCCCGTACAACACTGTCAGGTGATGCCTCGGCCTTCAGTGATGGATCGACCAGTAGAACTTGTCTCGGATCTTAGAGAAGGTTTTGTTTCATGGATCAACATTCAAGGACTTCTTGTCTCTCATTTGTCTCAGTTAAGAGAACCCCCCTCCCCACTCTTTCCCGTAGAGTTTCTACTTTATGGCATGAGGCGTCTTTCTGCATTGGAAGGTCCACAGTGAAGTTTTCGCGCTTCGGATGCAAATTCGCCCGTCCGCAAGTGTCAGTCTCTCGGTCTTGCCCGTATTTTACTTACTGGTATCACGTTCGACGGTTATCGGTCTAAACAGGTTCGGGTGAGGAATCCATAATGTGAAAGTCAGAGTCGTCGAAAGAGATTCGTGTGGCTGATGTGAAGAATCATTACATGATAGAATGAAATTACTTCAACTTGGAATTTCAAATGTCGAATATCGTTTAGGTCACTAACTGTTAGGGTTGCCAACCGTACTTTATTTAGAAGTATTGTACTTCTTTTTGACGATTTGTACTTTGTACTTTCTTAAGTTAAAAAAGTACGCTAAAATACTTTTGCCATTTCTGTGCTAAGATGGCAAAAGGTGACATGTAAACTTTTTAAAAAAATTTGGGACTCCTATTTTAAAGTTTACCTAGCCCTCAAAAATTGGGACATAACCATCTGATCTCCTTCTTGAATGCATGCACAAGTGCATTATTCCAATTTCGTATAGAATTTTATGGGACTCAACATCTAGCAGCTTAAAAAGGGACTTTTAAAAAATAATGTTGGTTGACCGAAAACCAGGTATCAAGGAGACGAATTGACAACAGTAACGTAGGTACGAGGAATTTACGATTCTTGTTGTGTGTAACTGGAATCAAAGGTGGAAGACCATCGGGGTTTCGTTTTTTGGTATTTTGTTCAATTCGCCTCTGAGTGACCTTATCAGAGAGTGGTTCCTCGAAAACAGGTTTTCGGAATTGAGGGACCTAATTCTTTTTCATAACTACTAGGAAGGTTTAGACGCCTGGTCGATGGTCGCTTGGCGTGTGTAGCTGACCTAGGGATGTGGATATCGGAAAAAGTATCGATATATATCGTATCGATATATATCGAAAAAAATATCGCTCATCGATATATATCGCCCAAAAATATCGTTAATTCGATATATCGATACATTTTTAACATCACTGAACAAAAACACTTACTTTTTTATCGGAATGGAGAGTCAACCACAAGAACCACTCCGTTGTTAGGGAAAAAAGGACAATGCGCTTTAAAAATAAAATGAAAAATACATTCAATATTATTTTCATACATTCACTATTATTTTCATTTAAAATGCAAAGTTATTTTATTCAAAATACATCGTACCTACTTCACAGACATCTATTGACCGCTGCAGCATTTCTACCCTCTATTCTTAACTACTTGTTGGAAATGGGTATTCAAAATTAGACTCCATGGACCGTCTCATGGATCATATATATTTGTTGTATTGGTGACACTGTTTCTCGACCCCTGGAGGGGGCCTCGTCTTCGCTGCGGTCCTCTCTCCCACTCGACCACTTGCTGTCCAGAGCTTCGAAGAGTAACTTGTCTCCGCGTACGCTCTTGATTCAATATCTAACTTGTATAAAACCAAGTGTTAATACAGTCCGTTCTTGTTCCAAAAACGTGTGTACACTCTGACTTCACCCTATCAGGTATTGTACATTGAGTATCGAAGACAAACGGTGAGTGATCCTCATAATTCATGTAAGTCTATGACTCCATGTTTCTAAATCATTGAGACCATATTCGGATACGATATCGTATGTTCAAGCTTGATTGATACGGTTGTAATGATGTGTAATTCAACGCTTACCTTTTGACTCGGAACTTGACTAAAAGCCCATAATGATTGAAGCGAATGATCAATTGATTCTCTGAGCTTGGACCTTCGAGGTCACCTTCACATCGTTGTCGTATTTCGTCCCGTTTGTCGTTCGTAACCTGAAAATGGCCGCCGACAGCTTTCGTCGATTTTCGTCTCGGAGTTTCTGAATTCCGTTTTGGACTCCCCTGGGCTAGATGTTGATTTCTTTTCATCGGAGATCATCGTCTTACTAGTTTTTCCAAACTATTGGGTTGTTTCGCTTCACCAATTCTTCTTGTTAGGGTCTCTTGGTGACTCGAGTGCGAGCGTGTGTAGCTGACACGTTCACTTGTGCCTCTTGATGTGATGCGAGTGATCGCATCAAAGCAAATTGCACTCATATCAGCAAAAAGATGTGAAAGCATCGCTTACCCGTCCTCAGCGCAAATGCGTATGTCTGTTCGAATAATCCCACAATTCGTTCAGGCGTCTGAGTACGCGAGGCTATGTTTTATATTTAATATATCAAACATTCTGCCTTCCGAGTCAGACGAAGACTGATTATGTAGTGCACGACCTTGATACATCTTGTTGCTAATCAGTGTGCACAAACTTGATTCCCGTCTGGCGATATATAGGATTTCCCAGTTCGTCCACAATCCGAACAATAAATGGGCCGTACTCAAAACAAAGAGGTGTTTGATTCGGGCAAGACCTCTGAGGTTAAAGTCCTAAGTTAATTGAATTTCTATTTAATAGGAGTTCAATTCACGAACGGTGTGTCTCAGTCTCTAACTAAACGAGACTCGGCGCGGGAAGCTGCTTGTATAGAAAAGAGTCACTGAAGGTGAATCCCGACTCCAAGCTCAGGGTCTTGAAAATACTTATGTTAAATTAGATTTCAATCAACGTGGGAGCGGGCCCCGTGGATCACCCCCATTCATGAAAAAAAAATAAGGGGTGAATTGGATTGTATGCTTCATGATCTTGTCTTAAGCATAATTTGTTCTGGTCATCCACGGGTGTCGTAGATCATTCTTTCATGCAGTCAAGCAGAAATACGAGAAGAGGTATTTGAATTGGGTTTCATGTATGTGCACAATTTTGTCTAACCCTTTTGACTCCTAGCTTCATTACTCACCCGGATTTATTAACAATTTTGCGTTTGGGACTAAATGAAAAACGCTTGCAGCAAATCTTGAAATTTTGAATCAAACTTGCTTTTGCTCATTTTACTAATTTTTCAAATTACGTACTTTACGTATGTACATTTTACGTATATACATTTTACGTATTTTACGTATGTACATTTAACGAACTCAAGTACATTTCGAAGTTCTAAATTTGCTTTGATTCAAGAACTTTTGAATCAAAATTTGATTTTGATTTTGCTTAAAGAGCTAAATTTGCTTTGATTCATTACAAAATCTATTATATTTACTTGCACCCCGATAGTTTTTGTTTATTTGCCACCTGTTGTTTACTTTGTTTGTTCAGTTCGTAATGCCAATTGCGCTTTACAGATTGAGAAAGATATCATGAGTAATACCGGCTCTCTAATTGATTTTGAAGAAGGTGGAATACTTGACTCGCCACTACAACCTCCAATGGCATCCTCCACTGGAAATGAGCAGAAGCCTTGCAGTCCCCAATCAGGAAACTGAACACTTGCGTCTGGAGGCTGCAAAGACGTCTGAGGATGTCCTCTGAGGTTCTTAGAAAATATAAAACAACAGATGAAGGTAAGCCTTGGACAAATCAATGAACGTCTCACTCACTTGGACCAAAAATGTTCTGAGTTAGATCATCGATACCTTGCCCCGCCTGTCCAAGCCTCTTACACCAATCCTCTTGCTACATCTTCAATAATTGAACAATAATTGAAGAATTATTCTTGTACTACCCTCAAATCTTGCTCCCTCTGGAATTCTTGTATCACCCACAAATCTTGTTCCCACTGTAAACTCTGAACCTCCCACAAATCATAACTTGACTCCTTTGACTGATGAATCTGCCATGGATGTAGAGGTTTCTGTACATGCTGTACCTTCGACTTCGGATGCTTTATCTGCTCCTCTCTCTCATTCTGATCGACTTGCCCGCTCATCTGAGTTGTATCGAGTCAGAAAAATCGACGCTGTCAGGTTTCGACCTCTTGATTGTCGCTTGGAGAGTGAGGATCAGTTCAAGTAATGGAAGAGGGGCGTTGTCGGACAGGTCGAGACACAAGAGTGTCTCTTCCTTCTTGATCCATCCGAGCCTATTCCAGCATCATCTTCCTTCCAGGCCTGTCAACTTTAAACTACCCTCATCCGCTGGCACTTCTAAAGTCACTAAAAAGTCTGATTTTTGTATCTATTGCCGTCGTAGGGGTCATACTAGGGATATTTGCTCTTGGGCAAATAAAATTTGTTTCAAGTGTGGTACTCTGCTGCCAACTGTCCAAATCCCTCCCCCTCATTTGTTCGACGCAACACACAATCTGCTCAAAATCGACTTAACATGAAACAAAAGCCAAAAAGGTCGTCTAAACTAGCGGGTTCTTGCAACAATGACAAATCTTCACTTGTCAAAAGGCCCTTAGGTCAGGCGAAAGTACTTGTTGAAGAATTTGGCAAATTTCCTGACTCCGTGTTTGCCATTGTGGGGCCTCAAACAGGTTCAGACTCTGCTGAGGTTTGGGTTTCTATGGGTGCTGAGGAAGGGCAACATATTGCTCTCTTGAATTATGTGTGAGAACGTCAAGGATCTGGGAAAGCGTTCACCATTTCTGAAGGTAAAAATAGTTTTCTAGCAATTGTGGACGCTGGTTGTACTGAACATCTTACATCCTCAAGAGAATGCTTGGTTAATTTTAGACGTATGTCTAAAGAGCGTGTTTTTAAATGTGCCAATCGGGATGAGTCTGCAGACTTGACTGTGAGTTTCTGCGGGGATTTGAATTCTGTAAACAATGGTCAAGTCTCCACCGTGAAGGATGTTTTGTACACACCAGGTTTATCCACCAATTTGTTTTCTGTCAGAAAAATTGCTCAGGTTGGAATTAATACCTTCTTTTCACAGGATAAGGTTGACTTTATTCAGGCCTCCACTGGTAAAATCATTAAGTCTGGTTATTTCAAAGACGGGGTATGGTGGATTGAACTGCCGCTTGCTCCTGCTAAATCTGTTTCTGGGACACCTGGGGCTCATTTTGGTCCCAAGCGTTGCAGACTTGGTACAATCTTCACCACCTCACTTGTGCAGTCTGGTAGCCATTCAATGACAACTCCTTCTTGTAATGGAGCTGAATCTCAAATTTTGGGAGGGAGGTCTGGTCACTCGTCGTCTGAAGTCTCTGCCATCCTGGGAGGGAGGGTTCCTGAGGTTGGTTCTATTGATCCTATACAACAACAACTTTCTGACTTTGACAGGCAGAATTTAGCTGCGCCTGCTGCACTTGGGTCAGATTTCTTGTGGCACTTACGCCTTAATCACGCTTCTGGGCAATACTTGAAGGCCGCCAAGAAGTTCTTACCAGAACTCAAACTTGTCACGTTCTCGGATCAGATCTTGAATTGTGAGGACCGTCATCAAGCAAATACGATTCGAAAATCGCATACTCAAGTTAGGCACAGGGCTGAGAGATCCTTTTCCTTGCTTCACACAGATCTCATGGGTCCTATCAGCCCTTCAAACTTTCGAACTGGAGATACGTATGTAGTGATTTTTGTATGTGACTTTTCTCGTTACGTTTTCGCTTACACTCTCAAGAACAAAAAGGAGGTTCACGTGGCACTCAAACAATGTCTGCTTGAAATAGCGTCCATCACGTCTGAACCCATAAGCGTATTCAGGCTCCGGTCTGATCGTGGACTCGAATTTCAAACGCAGGAGGTGAAAGGACTGATGGACCGGGAGGGCATTCTTTGGGATCCTTGTCAGCCTCATGTTCCCCAACAAAATGGTTGTGCTGAAAGAGTTAATCAAGATATAAAACATAAAATCAGAGTAAACTTGTTGTCGGCTAAAATGCCTTACTCTTTCTGGGGTCACGCTTTGAAGCATGTCGTATTTGTTCATAACAGAATGCCTCACTCGTCTAATCTGTACATTATTCCATTTGTTAATTCTTGCGATGCCAAATTTATTGAGTCTATAGTGTATGGCAATCGAATCAAAGATTATCCAAAGCCTCTTGTTACAATTCTTGACATGAACGACAACTTGAGCCAAAATAAATCACTGACTGAAAACTCCACAGAAATTGTGGCCTTGCAACGAGACAGTCAGGTAGACTTGCTGGAGCCTTCCTCCTACAAAGAAGCAATGGAATCCTCGGATAGGGAATATATTCATACTAAATATTTTTATATTCTAATTTTGGTTTGTATTAATTATATATATAGCTTATACTTATTTATAACTTGGTATATAATAATATCTTATATTATTATAATTATATAAAGTATAATATGTGTGTAGTATAATATACTACACTTATATATTATATAATAAATTAATTTTAAATTAATAATATTATATAATTTTGGGAAGAGGCTATACTTGATGAACTTGACTCGTTGGAGGAGATGAATACTTGGGAACTTGTACCCAGATCAGCTCTTCCCCCTTGAACCAAAATTATAAAATCTCGATGGGCACATAAAAGGAAACTTGAATATGAGGGCTCCATCAAGTACAAAAGTCGTCTGGTAATCAAAGGTTTTGCTGATACAAACGAATATCTTGTTTCAGAAATATTTGCGCCTGTGGCTAGATTGGGTGATGTCCGCGTTTTCTTGTCTATTGTGAATAAACTGGACTTACACCTATATCAACTGGATGTAACCACTGCATTTCTGCATGGAAATTTGGAAAAACATGTACATATGTACATTCCTGAAGGCCTGATTGAACTGAAAGACTACCCACTAACCTTGAAGGATTCTCATGTGTGTTGTCTTAAAAGGTCCTTGTACGGATTAAAGGTTTCTCCGAACTTGTGGTATAAAAAGTTCAGCAGTATTCTTCTTGCCATGGGTTTTGAAATTTACCCGTTCCAAACTTGCATCTTCAAGTGGCAAGACGGTACTAAATACGCGCTGATTATTATATATGTTGATGACTGCCTCCTAGCTTCAAACGATGACAGGAAAGCCTTGAAAGTCATCAAACAGCTGAAGCTAGAGGTTAAAATCAAAAATCTTGGAACACCTACAAAATTCTTGGGATTTGAAATCAAGAGAAATAAGTCTAAAAGGCTGATGTTCCTTCATCAAAAGTCAGCCATTAAAAACTTGTTAGACAAATTTCTCTCCCAAGAGGAAAAGGTTTCCTTGACTCCTATGCCTGCAACAGAGTGTACGTTAACTGCACAGCTGAGATCGACTGAGGATTTTGAATCATCTCCGGATGTCCCTTATCGAGAAGTAATTGGCTCTCTCTTGTATATTCAAAATTGTACGAGACCTGATATTTCTTTTGCAGTCGATTTCATGAGCAGGAAACAAATTGGGTATACACTCTCTGACTGGAAGTGTGTTCTGCGAATACTGCGGTATCTCAAGGGAACTTTGGATTTCGGAATTTTGTTTTCAGGCGAAACTGAAGATTTGGTTGCCTGTTCAGATTCCTCCCTTGGTACTAGCTCTCTTAATGGTCGATCAACCACAGGGTTTTCAATCAAGTCTTTTGGAGACTTGGTGTCTTGGAAATCAAAAAAAAAAAGCAAACTCACGTGGCATTATCGGTCTGTGAAGCGGAATACATTGCCATGTCTGAAGCATGTAAGGAGCTTACAAGTATTCGAAGCTTGTGTAAGTTCCTTATTGGATTAGATATGCTTCCCATCTTGAAATGCGACTGTGCTCCTGCAATTTCCGTTGCAATGACAAATGACTCTCGTACCTTGAAACACATAGTCAAATTGTCCATGCATTTCGTTCATGAAATGTTCAAAAATGGAAATGTTTCTATACTTTGGGTGTCTACCAATGAACAGATAGCGGACACTTTCACCAAGGCACTGCCTTTTGATAAATTTGTGTACTTTCGGAATCTCTTGTTGACCAACTCTAATACTCTCTTGTAACTTTCCCCAGGAAATGAAGAGTCTTGGAGTTGAATACAGGAACTTTGCACTCGCTATCCTCCTGAATCATCGGCCTGCATCATCTTGACTCCGTGAAACATCGTGTCGCGTTCTAGATCACTTGTCTTGACATTGTTATCCAGTATAGAAATTGATCCAAATTATCTTGCTTCACGTAACATCTCTTGCTGTACGTTATAGTCTAACGTATTATGGTTTCTTGATTTAATTTTGTTTTCTCTCACACCTTGCATCAAATTGAATTGTATGATCTAGTTACTTGTGAATTGTGTCTTGTTCTCCACTCAACTTTCTTTTGCTTCGAACTGGAAGATCATGTATCTTGTTTTAATTCAATTCTCTTGACATGTTACCAATGCTGGATTTTAAGCTACTATGGTAGGTTATCTTGTGTCAACCTTTCTTGTTTGAATTCTGGCTCCTCCAGCCATAATCTTGTAATTCTTGCATAGTAGTTATACTCTCTTCAGTCTTATCTTTGAATAGGAGGGAGTGTTGGAAATGGGTATTCAAAATTAGACTCCATGGACCGTCTCATGGATCATATATATTTGTTGTATTGGTGACACTGTTTCTCGACCCCTGGAGGGGGCCTCGTCTTCGCTGCGGTCCTCTCTCCCACTCGACCACTTGCTGTCCAGAGCTTCGAAGAGTAACTTGTCTCCGCGTACGCTCTTGATTCAATATCTAACTTGTATAAAACCAAGTGTTAATACAGTCCGTTCTTGTTCCAAAAACGTGTGTACACTCTGACTTCACCCTATCAGGTATTGTACATTGAGTATCGAAGACAAACGGTGAGTGATCCTCATAATTCATGTAAGTCTATGACTCCATGTTTCTAAATCATTGAGACCATATTCGGATACTACTAACTTGATAATATAATATCTTAATATAGGTAATACCTTAACTTCTACCCTTATTTTCTAGATGGGCGGTAAGATTTGTGGTATTTCCACTTGCCTTATAACTTTTTCCACACAAGTTGCTCTGTCCCCCAACGGCCGTTTTTGAAAAAAAACTCGGCGCTTCGCGTCGTGTGGTAATGCGTTCAAACATTCATAATATGCATATATTATATTATATTATAATATAATATATGCATATTGTGCATAATAATATTATTATGCTCGTATAATGAAAAACCACCCACAAATAGACGTGAATTTAATCAAAACCGATCGATTCTTTCGCCTGCGCAAGTGCGAACGTGAAAACCACACACAGCACTTACCTAGTTGCGAATTTATATAGCGTTTATAGTGTTTCTCACGAGTGGCGTTGAAGAGATCTCTTGACTGTCAGGCGTTATAACGACCCATCTCTCCCTTGGTGCCTCTCTAATCTCCGTCCTCATCCCCTCGACTTGTCATCCATTAAAAAACCTATTACAAGGTGATTTAATAAGTCAAGGGTGGCACAACTGGGGCGTACCTAAGTACCTTCCAGTTGGGCACAGTGCTGAAAAAAAGAAGAATAACTCACTTAAGCCTGAAAATTTATATTTAAAGACCCATTTCCGGTAATATCAAGTTTTCATTTGGAGAGGTAAAAAAACCTTAATGGGCGGCTTTATTGTGTGGAGGGGGTGTATTTTATTAGAAAAATGGCGGGGCTGCAACGGAGGAAAGTTTGGTATCGAGCCTATGCAAATTGGTCTCCTTGGCGACGAGAGCGCAATTACCTTTCCCTCTGTCACTTTTTCGAAAAAAAGGTTGTTTGATAGTTGAAAACATTGTAAAGACACGGGACGTTGTACTAAGGTATTGTCTTTGCCACAGAGCTAAACATCAAAGGATACCGTGTCCCCCTTATGGTAGGCGATCGTCTAGGGTTTTCAGACCTATTTCGTAAAAGAGGTACACGCCGTACGATACGCGAAAATAATGATCGCAGGGTCTGTATCGGGGAGCGGATTAATCGATTGTAAACGGAAAAAACGCCCTCTCGTGAATCTTTTGTCGGTAACCTTTGACTATGTTAGAGAGGCCTGTAGACAATGCGAGGTCGTTCAGTTAGGGTTCAATATTGTTTCATTCTCGAAAGGAGTTCTTACGTTGCTATTTAACGTCGGAGATCAAAGAGAATTTCGAACGATTGTTTTCGTTAAGGAGGAACTTCAAAAGGCCCAAATGTTGGTCGTAGGTAAATAGAGCAATTCAGACCCTAAATGGGGTGGGAGTAGCTAAGAAACGTGAACTCAAAACGCCATCGCGTTCCATTAATATCCGATAAGATGGTGCTCCACACACAGCCAAACAAACAAAAAAGTATGCCTTTTGTGCAATATATGTTATCCGTAGTAATTTCGCCTCCTAAACACGAATTTGCTATCAGTATTTGGCTATCACCTGGCAGTTTTTTTCTAACCTCAAAAAATTAGTTTAAATTAGAATTTACAGGGGTTTTTGGGTCGGTGATCACGAAACTGAAGTCAGATTAGCCAATTTCAAGATGGCAAATCCATTATGGCGGACCAAATTTTCGAAAGTCAACCGATTTGAGCCAATCTTGGTATAAAATGTTTTTTTGGGTTTTGGTCCGCCATATTGGATCTGACATCTTGAATTTCGTCAATCTGACTTCAGATTCGTGATCAGCGACTCAAAATACACTTGTTTACCAAATTTGGCTCAACTCGATTGAATTTTCAAAAATCACGATTTTGAGGTTAGAAAAAAGGCAAAACCGTCTGACACAATTCTAGCGGTGGATTCAAGTTGTATGGGTCCGTAGACACGTGAATATTGATGTATGAAAATATTAGTGATAGCCAAATTCTGCTTCCAAATTCGTATTCAGGAGGCAAAGTTAGTACGGGTAAAGGTTTCTTTTTGCTATAGTTTCGATTTTGAAATATGAATTTGCCGGCAAAAATGTGGCCAGAAACTTGGATTATCGGGCACTTTTTGACCAAAATTAGGAAATTTTTTCCGTTTTCGCCCAATATCTCAGAAATGAAGCGTTTTCACATTCAATTTATGTGAGATTTTTCACCAAAAACCTATCATAACAATAATTGTTGTATAACATAAAAAATTGTTACAACAGTTAAGTACTCATCGCAGCAAAAGCGATTTCCGTGTAAACGGTTATTTCCATGAGATATGGAAATGTGACCCCTTTCGCGTCTCAAGTCTTACGAAACAACCTTATCCATGCAAGAAATTTGGTCAAATTTAATTTCGTATTGAATGGGTTTGTCGAACTGAAAAAAGGGCCACAATTTGGACAAAAAGTGCTTAAAAAACCAAGTTTTGAGCAGAATGTTTGCCCACAAACATCCAATTCGTGTTTACTGAAAAATGGAATGTATAGCAAAACTTTCTTCTGAGCTTCAATTTTTGCCCTAATAGGCCTGCCATAATATGACCATAACTGACCGGTTTCGTAATTTGGAGACCTAATTCAACCGCTGAATGAAATTTTTGATGAAATCAACCGTAAATGAGCCTTCTATGGGTTTTCTATCCAGAATTCAGAAGGACGGATCGGTCTTTACTTGTTGATTGTTTCACTTGCCAAGTCCCTCGAACGCCATTCTTCTCCACCAAAACAAACTTTCGGTTCGGCTCAGGAGCCCGAGAGAAATAAAGAAAAAACGAGAAAACTTCCACTTACGAAGCTTCTAGTGATTTATGCCCGTTTTCTACTTCAAGGAGAAAATAAGAGAAAACATCTTCGCGCTAACATCGGGCAGTAATCCGTCTCTCCAGGAGGATTGTTAGTGGGTAAACAAGTTTAAAAATAGTGTACCGAACGGAATCGTATTGAGAAGTATTCAAGTATTAATCACCTATTAATATCTGGGAACGATACCAGATCGGATTTAGTTCTGACGAAACGTTTGCACCAATAGGTACCACCAGCCAACGGATTTTCCGGCTGCATTTAGTATACGAGGGATAAAATTTAATCAATAATGGATATTTTTACTATATTATTTGAATTTTCCAACTAGTAGCAACATGAGAGTTCTTGGCTGATGAAGTATCCCTAATGACTACTCCAGTAATAAAAATTTGTTAATTTCAATTTGAAACTAGTCCGTAAAGACTGAAGACGTACTACAACCAGTTTCCGTAACTAGTTGGTTCTGCTAGTGAATCAAAACACTTTGACGTGCGAGTCTCGAATGATTGATAACTCGAACTAAATATTTTCAAACCAGTTCTCGCCAAAACCTCTCACATCTCGAGTTAGTTCTGAGCGGTTTCAAAACGAACCCCCTCCCCCCCCCTCCCACCATCCGAAAGATTTGAACTTACACTGGGTAGGGCCGAATCGAAGCATTCAGATTTATTTTTAACCCGAACGCACCCCAGCCGTTCGTTTACGTTCGAACAGTAAAAATTCCACTTCGGGGGGTCCCGAGGAAGCAAATATTTGCGGCGGCAGCGAAAGTAATTCGCGCGAGATAAGCAGGGCCCTGCTGTTTTTTTTCTCCTTCTGAATATAAAAAAATTCAATCGCGTTCCTCCAAGTTATACAAACTGTTTTCAAGAAGTTGCGCCAACTTCATGTGATTCTTAGTCCGAGTTGGAGAGTATCTAGTACAATAATATGAGTCCTTCCACGAGGGCCAATACAAATATTAAAAGAAATTGACCCGAATCTTCGTGAAAAAGCTCCACGCAACGTAACTAATGAGCGCATTTAGGGAGTAACCAACGCAAACTGCCCCTAAACGTTGACTACTATTTTTGAACACTCGATTTATTTTTCGAACTTATTACCATCCTGCATGAATGCAGTTAGAACGTAGGTATTTCAATTTGTAGCCATTTCAAAGTAATAAAAGCTCGATGTTTGATAATATTTTGAGCAAAATTTGTG